>JAWDJD010000002.1:74825000-75412500 GCA_035047305.1 Bradypodion pumilum | reverse complement strand
CGCTGACTGGTCGGGCAGGGGGTTCCAGCCCGCCTGCTGTGTTTGACCTGCTCAGCTGGCGACGTGTGTACTAAGCGCCAGTGTCATTACCGACTTGGGTGTCCCCTTTTGCGCTGGCCCCTACGCCGCCTCCGCGTGCCCGCGGGTTGGTGGGTTACGGGGCAGAGGTAGGGGTGCACAGGGGGTGATCAGAGCTCCGTCTGAAGGAACTAGCCTTGTCAAAGCCCCCCCTCCCCAATTAGTGTACTCAGGCTGGAGCGGTGGCACTCAGCTCATCCAAGAAGGGATGATGCAGGGTACCTGCTGGAGGGTTTTCAATGGGGCTTTTGTATTCCATTCGGGGGTGTTAGGGGTCCCAGAATGCTACTAATCTAGTTCCCTTGAAAGGTAACGAAGAGGTGGCTCCACTGTGCACAGCTATGGGAGTTGAGGCTATGAGAGTAGCGGGTCCCTTCTTGGAACCATCTTTCCTAAGTTGAACATCTTCCCTATGAGACTAGTACCGAGGTAGAACCAGGGTGAATGTAATTTAATCCTCCATTTAGCTTACCCTGTGGGTTATCTGGTTAGGGATGCCATTCCTGATGACCTTGTTCAGTCAGGTACTCGTAGTTGGTTCTGCCCCTATGGGTGGCACGCTCATGCAGTCCCGGTGCTTTCCTGGCACAGTGTGGTATGCACTCGGCTTTCCGATTACTGCCAGTGCACCCAATGGATTTAGAGCTATTGGGTTTTTAGGTTCCAAGGGGAATTTTACTTATATAAGGCCAGCCCCTTCTGCCTGAGTTAATTCAGGTTCAGCATTCGAACGATTCGGGACTTTCATTCAATGGGCCTTTGCTCGTAGGTTGGGGTCTCGGTCTCTAGCCCATTACCTCGACGACTTTGGTTCGGGGGTGAACGGGGCTCGGACATGTGCACGCGTCTCCTCACTACATTTCAGACACTCAGGTGGGAACTGGGTGTCCCCTTGGTGCCTGAAAAGACCGAGGGCCCAGCTACTAAGCTCGCATTTCTAAATCGACTCTGTCGCACAGGCATCCGGGTTAACCATGAATAAAGTGGCTCGGATCTCCGCGGCGATTTTGGCATTGATTGCCAAACATAAAGTGTTCCCTTGTGAGCTGCAGTTACTTCATGGCCACCTTAATTTTGCCTGCAGGGTGGTTCCACCCGGCAGAGCATTGGCCAGGCGCCTGTGTGACGCCATGGCTGGCCTGTTAAAACGTCAACACAGGGTCCGGCTGATCAGGGGCATACGGGTGGACTTTCCGGTCTGGCTCAAATTACTCCTGGGTTTTAACGGGGTCTCTTCCTGGAGATCAGACCTTATGGTCTGCCCTAGATTTCAAGTACGGTCGGATGCCTCCGGCTCCCTGACTTATGGGGGTTTACTCTGAGGGTAGGTGGACTTAGGGCCAATGGCAGCACGCATGGCTTGGCATGGATCGCCTCCGCGATCTTACCTTCCTTGAGTTTCTTCCCAATTTGGGGATCACTGATGCTATGGGGCGATGAGTGGGCCTACTCCGTGGTCCATTTTTGGTGTGATAATGTGGCAGTGGTGCACATTGTCAACACCCAGACATGCAAATCCCCCAGGGTCATGACATTAGTTTGTCTATCCTTTTTGAGAAGCCTACGCCTAAATGTGCTGTTCTGGGCCAGACATGTTCCAGGTATTAATAACGACATTGCTGCTGCTTTATCCCGCCTGCAGATCCCCTGGTTCCGTGCCTTACTCCGGAAGCAGATGAATTCCACTCGCCACTCCCGGCCAATATTTGGACGTTTGGCGAGGAGAGGTTAACCGGGCATGTCATTGGCACCTCGCACGCATAAGGCGTATCACCATGCGTTCATGCTATTTAGAATTTTTCGCAAGTAACTACAGTTACCTCAAGTGTGGTCAATATCTGTGGACCAGATTCTGCAATGCATGTTTATCTTCGCAGTCAGGGTTTGCCCCTCCCCCCGTACTCTAGCCTTCAGACTTTCGGCACCGGCATTTATGGCCGACGTTGGGGGGGGGTTTCACTGACTGCGTGAGTTACTTCCGTCGTGTTTTGGAGGGGTGGACACGGGAACGTGTCCGCCGCCCGGACACGTGTCACCCCAGTTCCCTGAGTTTCTGACCCACCTTGCACAAGGCTGGCATTACTTATGTTCGGATAGGTGTGAAGTGGCTCTTGGTCACGCAGCTACCACGGTAGCCTTTTTGGCATCAGTGAGTGGGTGCCAGAGTTGGTACCATCTGTGTAAGGCGGATGTGTCTCGTAGGGCACTGGAACTCGGCGATGTCTCTGTCACACATGAGTGGGCTCAAGTGGGGATACGGTCCTCACAGGTTGTTCAGCACGGTGTAGGCAGTGGAGTCAGACTGCTACGAAGTTTTATTGGAGACATCTGTCCGGTTGGTGCCCTACATGAATTTTCGACAGTGCCTGCTGTGCACCCCAGCCTGTTTTTCTGCCACCAGGATAGGTCTACCCTTGCCGAAGTAATGTCACTGAGGGTGACCGGTGCCGCGCTTCACGGTGTGGGGGCCCATTTTGGCACCCATTTATTTAGGATAGGCGTTGCGTTGATCGCGGCTTCGTTTGGGGTACTCGGAGGCGGACCTGCGTGTACGCGCAATTTCTTATATGTACTTGCCCTCACTGTACGAGTACCTAGTTATGTCCTTAACCTCTTCTCCTCTTTTACAGATCCTGTGTGTCTCTACACACCAGTGGCAGTGGGGCTGGTGGGCCGCAGCTATGTACACTGGGCAGCAGTATATGCTGTGGCGACAGAGAGTGGACCCCGACTTGGGCTGTGTGCATCCGCACGTATGCCATGGTATGGTATGCGCGGCACAAGGGGCGGGAAATGTGGCCATTCCTGATGTCCGTCGGGGATGCTGGACCGCCCGATGTTCTTAATAGGCACCTCGGCGGCAACGATCTTATACGGATCACTGCTGTTACTAAACTGTTGAGGGACTGTGACCTGGCGTTTTATATCACGTATGGCTTACACACGGTCGCTATGGTCTAACATCGTGCCGAGACACCAATTTAGGGGAGACGTGGATCTCCGTGGTTCAGACTGTTCCGGCAGTCAGTGGACAGGGCTGTTGCCCGGTCCCTTGCTGAGCATGGCTGGGAGACAGCCATTGGACACCTGAGGATAGGCTTACTAAAATTTTGCCGGTAGGCAGAAGAAGGGGTCCACCTGTCGGCTGGAGGTATGTACCTCGTTCTGGGTGTGGTGCAAGCAGGCCTGGCGACCGAGCTGACGGTCTGGGGGGGGCGGTGAGTCATCATGGACGCCTCCCCGTGTGGCGGGTAGCACTGGTAAGGTAAATATTTATGACCCATAGGTATCCGGCAGGTTCGCAATTGACTGGCCAACACTTAGACAGGTACAGGTGTAATAACGTTGACCGGTCAACGACGAACCAGGCAAGGGGTGATGGCAGGAGCTTTTCAGCATGCATCACCATGTGATTTGATGGATACACATCAGAGGGTGGGGTCAGTAGATAGTTTATTGACTCCGGTCAACAATTTGTTTGTATCAACAAACAAATTGATACAAATTGATACATTGTAGCCAATTGCCATTGGCAATTTTGGGAGGAACCTTACCAGTGTTACTGCGGCCTGCTTGCCTTAAGAATTATAATTGAATGAATACCAATTGAAAGTTATAATTCGGACTAGGGCATTATTCAATAAAAGTGGCCCAATGCCTTTATCCATATACCGGTGTCTGAGTCTTTCTTTGGGGGGTGCGCCTGCAAAGTTGACATATCTTAAAATGTGTATACATTTTTGGCACCCTCTATATACAACAGGCAGGAAGAACATTGTAACTATAAGAAATATGTCTCTCTCCTTGTAACCAAGAGCCTCAGGAAACAGAACAGAACAAAACAAAAATAAGCCTTAAAGCAGTAGTCCCCAACTTTTGGGTTTTTGACTTTAATTCCCAGAAGTCTAAGTCAATTCCCCAAAGCACTGATCAGCCAATGTACTGACTTAGGCTTCTGGGAATTGACATCCCAAACCCCAAGGTTGGGAACCACTGGCCAAAAAGGCTTACCTCCCTTGTTCTTAACTCATGTATTTAGAGCAGAAGAACCGCTGGATAAAATAGATTTTAACTTAAAAAAAGAAATTAAGTGTTATTACATATTAAAGGGGGGAAACAACATGGCATATTTGTTAACAAAAATAAAGCAATGATGATATAATACCACAGGGCTTCTTCCCTTGGCACAATTTAATTAAACAAAACATGTGGAAGTATTTCTGAGAACCATAGTAGCAATATAATTAAGAATACACCTATCATGCCTTTAATTAGTCCCTGGATTACACACCATCACAAAGTTTCTTTGTGCATTGTCAGACATTGTCTCCCCAAAGGACCCAGTTTCTTGTAAGTTCCTTCAGAGTCAAACAAAGAAGAAATGATTTTCAAATTGTCCTTCTTAGTTAATACCAGTGAATTAGCATCAGCAGGATTGCTGATATAATTGATAACCTTTATCATTGTATTAACTATTTCCTGGCATGGTGCAAGCCTGTAAAATGATGACACACATTTGTTTCCATTGTTGTGTAACTACAAGGCTAACTCTGTTGCCATGGCAGTCCCTTTCACATCATTAGTTATGCATAAGCTGAACATGTGGGAGAGGGAAACGATATGCTTCCTGGGTCAGAAATTTATGCATTTGGATAAAGTAGTAAAATGGGTTTCTATGGCCATTACAGATGTAGAGACATATTTCATGCCATAAGACACTTATGGTCAAGAAAGACTACATTTGGGGCAGAAAGAGATGTCAGAGAGCATCTGCTATTACAAGAGAATGTTTTAACTGCTGAAAATTACAGTAGGAACTTTGTCTTATGTACAGGTAATTTGTAAATCATTCTGCTTTATTTTGGGATGATCTTCAGGACTTAAACACAGGATTCCTTTCAGATGTGATCTCAGGCATAAAGATAGATCTGAATCATGTCTTTACAACACTAATGAAAGCGCGGCGCCAAAATGGGGTAGTTAGGGGTAGTTAGGGGGGCGTGGCCACCCCTCTATAAAAGGGGTGGCCACGAGGCAGCTGAGCTGCCATTTTGTGAAAGCGACGGAGAAGGAGAAGTTTTTCTCCGTCACTCTTCGTCTTGCTGGGGAAGCCTTTTTAGAAATCTTAGCGCGATCTTCGCGTCTTTTAATCTTCGGCTTCCCAGCCATCGGTTCCAATCCCTGGAAAGGGATCTGCCTTGCTTATGCCTCCTAAGAAGAAGGCTATGGCGACTTCGGCTCGCCCGACGAGGAGGCTGCAGTCGGGTCGGAGGACCGCGACTGCGCCCCCTCAACAGGACTGCTCAACGGAGGCACCCACCGGGACCGGTGGGATGGGGCAGCTTAGGCCATGGCCCGCGGCTCTCCAGCCTCAGACCGGCCCTACAGGGGCTCCGGCCCCCGGCCCGCAGTTGACGGCCATGGGCTTTGAGCAGGGGGGAGGGCCTGGTGCGGTTGCACAGCAGGGCTTACCCCCGGCCCCTCATGGGCCGGAGTTTTGGGCATGGCCATATTTAGGGCTGGGCTCTCAAGTCATGGGCCCTGGACTATTGCCCAGTGGGCCATCCGGCCCACCTGGCCCCCTTTATGCAGGGGGATCTGCGACAGTGGATGCATTACTGGCCCACGTGGCGGTGCTAGAGGCATCCCTAGGGATCACCAATAACCCCATTGGGGGGGGCTTCATTGCCATCTGGGATCCCCTTTTGCCAGCCGGTGACCGCGACAGCCGCCACCCTTCAGCAGGAGGCCAGTCGGGTTGAGTTGCTTGTGCCCGCCGTGGCCTCGCAGCTCCCCGTACAGCAGGCACTACAGACAGGTAGTGGTCGGATGTGTCCTCAGAGCTCGATTTCAGTCGTGAGCACCCAGTGAGTATCAGGTTCAAGCTAATGTGCCCACATCACACTCCACTTCCGGGGCTGGGTTCCAGTGGCCATGGCCTCGCAATGTCGGGGCGGGTGGGCATCAGTTCCTAGCTTGCCCGGGTGCAGCTTGGCCTTATACTGGCGTGACATCGGGTGGGGGGGTTTCCGCCCCCGGGGCTGCTCCGGGTGTCGCAGGGACAGTCCAGCCACCTCTCCTGATACCCCGTGTCAGTACTGTGCCAGTGTCGGCATTGCCGACAGCAGGCTATTCTTTGCCCCTCGGGGATCATTTGGCACAGGCCACAAGGGAAAAGATTTGGCGGGGGGAGTACGTCGATATTTTCTCCCTATTGAACAGGGAACCCACCAGGAAGAGAAGGATAAAGAGCTGTCTCGCCGTCGCAATCCACCACGTACATGGGCCAACTGGTTACCCGCATATCTCATTTATATGGCGGTGTATCTCAGGGCCAGGCCCGACCTGGCCATTCCTATGGTCCAATATTTGGACAATATTTACAGGGCAATGGGGGATTTTCCTGGCCCATCGTGGTTGGCTTACGATGAGGAATTTAGAATGAGAGTGCCCTTACATCCGGAGATGAGGTGGGATGAGCCCTGTCAGAAATTGTGGCTTTTGTATATGACCCCCACGCGCCCGGCGCCTGGGGAGAGGTACCATTGTGGACATGCGGTCCAGCGAGCTGCTCCTACTCAGGCCCCCCGCCATCTGGCGGGGCAGGGGGTTCCAGCCCGCCTGCTGTGTTGGAGCTTCTCGGCCAATGGTGCATGCAATAGAAAACTGTGCCGATACAAACATGAGTGTCCCTCTTGCGCTGGCCCCCACGCCACCGCTGCATGTCCGCAAGCCGGTGGTTCACGGGGCAGAGGTAGAGGTGGACAAGGAGCGGGCAGACCTGCCGCTGATGGAGCTGGTCACTCAAAAGGCCCCCTCCCCGGTTAACGTGGCTATGTTGGAGAGGTGGCTCTCGACCTACCCGAGGAGGGAGGATGCTAGGTACCTCCTCGAGGGCTTCCAGCGGGGCTTCCACATCCCATTTAGAGGGGAGAGGTGCCCCCAAGATGCCCCTAATTTACTTTCCCTGAAGGGCAGGGAGGAGGTGGCCGCCCTAAGTATTGCAAAGGAGGTTAATGCAGGTAGGGTTGCTGGCCCCTTTCCCGTGCCTCCCTTTCCCAATCTTAAGGTTTCCCCTTTAGGGTTGGTGCCCAAAAAGGCCCCTGGGGAGTTTCGTTTAATTCACCATCTGTCATACCCGGTGGGCCATTCGGTCAATGATGCCATTCCTGATGACCTTTGTTCGGTCAGGTATACATCATTTGACCAGGCCCTGCGCATGGTGCGCTCTTGTGGCCCGGGTGCACTTTTGGCAAAATGTGACATTAAGTCGGCATTCCGTTTGTTGCCAGTGCACCCGGGTGACTTTGAGTTATTGGGTTTTAAATTCCAAGGGAAATTTTATGTTGATAAAGCCATGCCTTTTGGCTGCTCTATTTCCTGTTCAGCATTTGAACGTTTTAGCACTTTCCTTCAGTGGGCCTTTGTTCGCAGGTCTGGGTCCCGGTCTGTAGCCCTCTACCTCGATGATTTCTTGTCCGGGGGTGAACGGGGCTGGGACACGTGCCCGCGTCTCCTCAACACATTTCAGACGATAATGCAGGAACTTGGTGTCCCTTTAGCGCCCGAAAATACCGAGGGCCCATCAACTAAGCTCACATTTCTGGGTATTGAAATTGACACGGTCTCGCAGGCATCCAGGTTACCCATGGATAAGGTTACCCGGATCACTGCATTGATTTTGGCCTTACTGGCCAAACGCAAGGTGTCACTTCGTGAGCTCCAGGTTCTCCATGGTCACCTTAACTTTGCCTGCAGGGTGGTCGCGCCTGGCAGAGCTTTTGCTCGATGCTTGTGCGACGCCATGACTGGCCTATCCAGGCGCCATCATAGGGTCCGACTGAACAAGGGCATGAGGGCTGACATGTTCGTTTGGCTTAAGTTCCTGAGGGACTTCAACAGGGTATCATTTTGGAGATCTGACCTTTTAGTTTCCCCTAGGTTCCAGGTTCAGTCGGATGCCTCGGGGTCCCTGGGCTATGGGATTTACTTTGAGGGGAGGTGGGCCTACGGCCGATGGCCTCCAGCTTGGAGGGGCACGGATCGTTTACGCGATTTTACATTCCTTGAGTTATTCCCGATACTGGGAGCTTTGATGCTATGGGGCGAGGAGTGGGCCAATTCAGTGGTTCATTTCTGGTGCGACAATGCTGCGGTAGTGCACATTGTCAATTCCCAGACATCTAAATCACACAGGGTCATGGAGTTAGTTCGCCAGTTTGTGTTGCGCAGCCTACGCCTCAATGTGCTCTTCAGGGCCAGACATGTGCCAGGTATTAATAACGATATTGCTGATGCTTTATCCCGCCTACAGATCCCCCGGTTCCGCGCCTTGGCTCCGGACGCAGAGGAATTCCCCTCACTGCTCCCGGACAAGATTTGGACATTTGGCAAGGAGAGGTGAACCGGGCGATCGGCATGTCGCTGGCGCCCCGCACGCATAAGGCGTACCACCATGCATTTAGTCAATTTACGACTTTTTGTGCGCAACTCCGGTTGCCCAAGATGTGGCCCATTCCAGTTACACACGTTCTCCAATTTATGGTCTACCTACACAGTCAGGGCCTAGCTCCCCGCACCATAGCATCCAGGCTGTCAGCACTGGCATTCATGGCCAAAGTGAGGGGCTCTGCTGACAGCACGAATGATTTTCGTATATGACATGTTTTGGAGGGGTGGACACGGGAACGTGGACGCCGCCCGGACAATCGCCACCCTATTTGTCTAGGGGTTCTTACCCACCTTGGACGAGGCTGGCATGACCTGTGTTTTGACAGGTATGAGGCAGCTCTGTTTCACGCGGCTACCACGGTGGCCTTTTTTGGAGCGCTCTGCATCAGTGAGCTGGTGCTACTGTCTAAGGCGGATGCGGCGCATAGGGCACTGGAACTCGAAGATGTCTATGTTTCCAATGAGTGGGCTCAGTTGAGGATACGGTCCTCAAAGGTTGATCAGCACGGTGTAGGCAGTGGTGTAAGACTGCTACGATGTTCCATTGCAGACATCTGTCCGGTTGGTGCCCTACAAGAGTTCCATGCAATGCGTGGTACGCACCCTGGCCCGTTTTTCTGCCACCAGGATGGGTCTCCCCTTACTAAATTTCAATTTTGGAAGGTGACCGGTAAGGCACTGTCCAGTGTTGGCCTCCCCGGGGCTCGTTATGGCACCCATTCTTTTAGAATAGGAGCTGCTTCTACTGCGGCTGCATTTGGGTACTCGGAGGCTGATATATGCCATATGGGGAGGTGGGGGTCGAAGTGTTTTGAATTATATGTCCGCCCTCTTCAAGTATGAGTACCAGTTAAGTCACTGTCCTGTCTCTTTTCATTTTACAGACCCTGTGTGTCACCGCACACCGGTGGCAGTATGGCTGGTGGGCCACAGCTATGTGCACTGGGCAGCGCAGTACGCTGCGGCGACAGAGTGGGGACCCCAGCTTGGACTCCATGCATCCGCATGTATCAGGTGGTATGGTAAGCGCGGAATGTTATGGCGGGAACTGTTGCCATTCCTTTTCTCCATCAGGGATGCTGAACCGCCTGATGTCCTGGTGCTGCACCTCGGGGGCAATGACTTGGGCCAGGTCACTGGCCTTTCTTTAAAACATACGATCTGCAGTGACCTCGCTTATTTGCATTATGTGTGGCCTGCCACAACCCTGCTATGGTCGGACATCATACCGCGTCACTCTTACAGGGGGGTATCAACCTCCAGGCCCTTGACCGCGCTCGTCGCTCAGTGAACAGGGCAGTGGCCCGGTTCTTTGCTGACAAGGGTTTGGGGCGGGTCATCCGACACCCCACCATTAGTCTCCAAAATTATGATCTTTACACAGGGGATGGGGTCCATCTGTCGCCCAGAGGTATGCACCTCTTTTTGGATGATTTGCAAGCAGGCCTGTTGACCGAGCTGACGGTCTGGGGGGGCGGTGAGTCTTTATTAAGCCTCCCCGTGTGGCGGGTAGCACTGGTAAGGTAAATATTTATGACCCACAGGTATCCGGCAGGTTCGCAATTGACTGGCCAACACTAGATAGGTACAAGTTGGTTAACGTTGTCCGGTCAACGACGAACCAGGCAATGGGGTGATGGCAGGAGCTCTTCAGCATGCATCAGCCTGTGATTTTACGGATACACGTCAGAGGGTGGGGTCAGTAGATAGTTTATCGACTACGGTCAACAATTTGTTTGTTGTAAACAAACAAATTGATACAAATGGATACATTGTAGCCAATTGCCATTGGCAATTTTGGGAGGAACCTTACCAGTGTTACTGCGGCCTGCTTGCCTTAAGAATTATAATTGGCTGAGTACCAATTGAAATTTATAATTCGGACTAGGGCATGAATAAATAAATGTGGCCGAATGCCGTTATCCACTTATACCAGTGTCTGAGTCCTTTTTTGGGTGGTGCGCCTGCAATGAAAGCGCGGCACCAAAATGGCCACTGCGCTCTTTGCGGGGCCCCCCACCCGGACTCAGACATCCAGGTAGTTAGGCGGGCATGGCCATCCCTCTATAAAAGGGGTGGCCACGAGGCAGCCGAGCTGCCATTTTGTGAAAGCGACGGAGAAGGAGAAGTTTTTCCCTCCACCCCCTCCCTAGTGAACAGTGTGATATTTTGGTCGCTTCGGGGCCGGGTGGGAATTTTTGGCTTGAACCTACAATTGGCCTCCTGGTTCTGGCTTTTTTGCCCATCCCACACTGTTGCTATGGTTTGATACAGGGTCTTTGCTATTGTCTTTGGTCACATGGGCGGGTAGCACTGGTAAGGTAAATATTTATGACCCACAGGTATCCGGCAGGTTCGCAATTGACTGGCCAACACTAGATAGGTACAAGTTGGTTAACGTTGTCCGGTCAATGGCGAACCAGGCAATGGGGTGATGGCAGGAGCTGTTCAGCATGCATCACCCCGTGATTTTACGGATACACGTCAGAGGGTGGGGTCAGTAGATAGTTTATTGACTACGGTCAACAATTTGTTTGTTGTAAACAAACAAATTGATACAAATGGATACATTGTAGCCAATTGCCATTGGCAATTTTGGGAGGAACCTTACCAGTGTTACTGCAGCCTGCTTGCCTTAAGAATTATAATTGGCTGAGTACCAATTGAAATTTATAATTCGGAGTAGGGCATGAATCAATAAATCTGGCCCAATGCCGTTATCCACTTATACCGGTGTCTGAGTCCTTTTTTGGGGGGTGCGCAAGCAATGGGATTTCTCATCACAAGTAATTTGTAATATCTATTTCTGCTTTTACATGCATTTTATAACATGTCACTGAATGAAAGTGGGTCAAGTCTACAAGTAATCACAGGGGAATTATCTATGTACTGATGGAAGCTTCTGATCTGAACAGGAGAGATCCTCACCTTGAAAAGGGAGATCACTTCTTTGTTTGGAGCAGAAGCCACCTGTGCAATGTAATTTCCCTTTGTTGTTGTTGTTCAGTCGCACAGTCGATTCCGACCCTTTGCAACCCTATGGACCATTATTCTCCAGGTGCCTCTGTCCTCCACCATCCCCCTCAGTCCTCCCAGTTCTGTGCCCATTGTGTCTACAATACCATCTATCCATCTCATCTTTGGCCTCCCCCTTCTTCTTTTGCCCTCCACCTTTCCCAACATCACAGCCTTCTCAAGTGAGTCCTCCCTTCTCATTTGATGCGCAAAGTACTTTAGCCTCATCTTTACAATTTGACCTTCCAATGAGCAGTCAGGGTTGATTTCTTATAAGATTGACCTATTTGTTCTCCTCACTGTCCAGGGTACCCTCAAAACTCTCCTCCAACACCACATTTCAAAGGCATCTATTCTTCTGCGTTCAGCTTTCCTAATTGTCCAGCTCTCACATCCGTACATTACCACTGGGAATACCATTGCTTTGACTATTCTAATTTTTGTTTTCAAGGTGATGTCTCTGCTTTTCACCATGTTCCCCAGGTTTCTCATAGCTTGTCTCCCAAGAATCAGTCACCTTTTTATTTCATGGCTACAATCCCTATCTGCAGTGATCTTTGATCCTAAGAAAGTAAAATCTGTCACTGCTTCTACTTCTTCCCCATCTATTTTCCATGAACTGATCGGACCTGTTGCCATTATCTTGGTTTTCTTGATATTGAGTCTCAAGCCAGCTTTTGCACTCTCTTCCTTCAGCCCAATCAAGAGGTTCTTTAGGTCTTCCTCACTTTCTGCCATTAGGGTGGTATCGTCTGCATATCTCAGATTGTTGTTGTTTCTCCCAGCAATTTTTATCCCATATTGTGATTCCTCCATCCCTGCATTGTGCATTATGTGCTCTGTGTATAAGTTGAATAAGCAGGGTGACAAAATGCAGCCTTGTCTTACTCCTTTTCCTATTCCAAACCACTCCGTCATTCCGTGTTCTGTCCTAACTGTTGCTTCTTGATTAATGTACAGATTTCTCAGGAGGCATATGAGGTGCTCTGGTATTCCCATCTTTTTAATCACTTGCCACATCTTGTTGTGATCCACACAATCAAATGCCTTAGTGTAGTCAATAAAACAAAAGTAAACTTGTTTCTGGTATTCCTTTGTTTTCTCCATGATCCAATGTTGACAATGTGGTCTCGAGTCCCCTGCCTCTTCTGAAACCAGCCTGCACCTCTGGTAATTCTCTCTCCACATGCTGCTGAAGTCTATCCTGTATTATCTTGAGCATCACCTTGCTGGCGTGTGGGATGAGCGCAATTGTTCAATAATTTGAACATTCTTTGGCATTGACCTTTTTTGGGATTGGAACATATACTGATCTTTTCCAATCCTGTGGCCACTGTTTTGTTTTCCAAATCTGTTGGCATATTGAATGCAGTAATTTGATGCCATCATCTTTTAGAGCTTTGAAAAATTCAACTGGGATACCAGTTGTTTGCAGTGCTCTTTAGGGCCTTTCTGACTTCACTCTCCAGGATGTCTGGCTCAAGTTCAATTTCTTCATCATTGTGACTATCAGGAGTGTTGAGGTCCTTTTTGTAGAGTTCCTCTGTCTACTCTTTCCATCTTTTCTTAATCTCTTCTGCATCAGCTAGCTCCTTTCCGTCTTTGTCCCTTATCATGGTCATTTTTGCTTTAAATGTTCCCTTGATTTCCCGGATTTTTTTGAAAAGATCTCTGGTTCTGCCTCTTTTGTTGTTTTCCTCCATTTCTTTGCACTGTTCTTTTAGGTAGTTTTCCTTATCTCTCCTTGCTTTTCTTTGAAATTCTGTGTTCAAATGATTGTATCTTTTCCTTTCTCCTTTGACTTTTGCGTTCCTTCTTTCCTCTGCTATTTTAAGAGCAGTATTTTCCCTCCCAGCTCTAAAAAGAAATGGGAGAAATCTATTTGGCACTTAATTTGTCTGTTACTGTTGTACTGCCCTTTTCTCTTTGGAGAGAACAAGAACAGTTTCATTTCCAGCCATGGTCACTCCACTGAGATTAGAAAGAAATCATTTTTCACAACTGGACCCTGTGTAATGAGCATGAAGAAGAAACAGTCTATTCAAGACTACATTGCATTTGTGTTTCATCTTCTAAAGATAGCAAAGACTAGCCGAAATAATAAGGTAAAATGATTTCCTTAATCCTGGGTTGACAGGAGCTGGAAGAAAGACAGGGGATCAATCCATCCTGCAATACTCAAGAATCAAACTGCTCACCTTCCACATCCCAGTAAGCCTCCATCAACACATGGATCAGTCTGCTTCTGCAGACGTTTCCGTGGTCATGTGGCAGGCATGACTACACACCGGAACACGCATCAAACCATCTATGACAAAAAACCTGCAGTTGCATCCCAAATACACAGAGAGAGAGAGAGAGAGAGAGAGAGAGAGAAAGAGAGAGAGAGAGAGAATAACCAGATAAACATATCATAAGAAGGGACATACCTTCCCACAATTTTAAAAAAATTAACCTCCCCAGCAAGGCCTGGCAATCAGCTAGTTAACCTATAAGGAAGGGATGTGGCCGTGCTTGTGTGGAATGCGTGTCCAAACATGTCAGCTTATCCCATAATGTGCAGGCCACACTTACCTTTTGTCCCAGACATCATCGCCGCAAGTGTCCAGGAGACAAGAGTTTGGCCAATGCCCCACAAATCCCAACAAGAAAACTACGAATCTCAGCATCCTCCATGCCGTGGCATGCCTCAGCCAATCAGGCAGGATGGCCCGAGTGTGGAGGAGGCGTGACAGCCGGTGCGTGCGGGAAAAAAACAGCCAATGTGCGCCCAAAAGAACAGCTCGGCCCTGACTTACCAAGGAAGACAGAGCCTGGGCTGAGAGAACAGTCTGCCTGGCACCCCTTCCATGCCACCTGAGAACACGGCCAGGCGAGGTGCCGCCGTAGGCTCTGCCTCTGCCCTGACGCCTCTCCCACCCTCAGCCACACCACCTGAAGATGTGGCCGGGCAAGGCGCTGCCATAGGCACTGCCTCTGCCCTGCCAGCCCTACCGCCCTCATCCCAAAATGCCATAGCTGGCGCCCGGATTGCATAGGAGGAGAAGGAGGAAGACCCTACCTGGACAAGTAAGTGTGTGTGGGCCAAGAAAGCCGAGGGTGGCTGTGTGTGTGTGTATGAGAGAGAGAGACTGGGTAGGAGTGTGTGTGGAGCTTGTGTGTGTGTGTGTGTGTGTGTAACACAGAAGTGTTTGTTTGTATGTGGTCCATAGGCTCCCACACCCCTGGACGTATGTCACTGAAATTTGGCACATACATACCTTGGGCTTGGGAGATCAGCACTGTGGGGGTCTCGAAACCCATGGGGGGGCATACATCTCCCAAATTGGGAAGCAATTGAGCTATACAATGTGTGTGTTTCCCAGTGATATAATTGAGCTGATGTCATAGTCTCAGGTAGGTTGAGATTGTGACATCTTCTGACTAGCTCAGCTGTAGCTCTCTGAGCTCAGCTGTAGTTTTCACAGTTGGAGTGACCCACATACACCCCACAAGGTTTCCAAGAGGGAAAGGCTGGCCTACGGTAAAGAAATGAAAAACAAGAGTGAAGTGGGGTAATCAGTTAGTAAAAAATAAATGATATGGGGCAAGGAGGGGAATTGTGGGCCTCCAGATGTCATTGGACTGCATCTGCTATAATAGGTCACCACTGGCTCTGCTAGTGCAAGCATACAACATCTGGAGAGCCATAGATGCCAATTCCTGATGTAGAATAAATGGGTTTTAAATGTACAGTAATACCTCATACAAAGTCCGCTTCATACAACATCGGATTCATACAACATCGCCTAATTCCTTGAAAAATGTTACCTCATACAAAATCGTGTGACTTTGTATGAGGCATTGGGTTTTTCCCAGGTTGCATTGTGCCTGGGCAGTGTAAAAGGCAGGACACATGCATGTATTGCTCTTGTGGGTTTTGCATGAGGCGAAGAGTGTTTAGGAGTGGTTTTGAGCATGATTTTGGATTTTTTCGAATGTGTTCATCAGAATTTTTAGAAGCATTCCTGGGGTTTTTGCAGCATTCTTCAAGTTCTTGGACAATCAGGGTTGTTTGACATGTTTTTGTAATGTTTTTAGCCTTTAGACAATGATTTCTTAAAGTTCTGTCAGTTTCCTGTCTGTTTCCTTGACTTTGCCCTGAAGTCTGTCCTGTTACAGTACAATGTATCTCTATGGAAATGACGTTGTATGAGGCATCGCGGCAAGGATTTGGACATTGTATGAGGCATCGCGGCTAGGATTTTGCATGCCTCATACAAAGTCCAAATCCGTATAAAGTCCAAACTTGTGGAACCAAGTTTGGACATTGTATGAGGTATCACTGTATTTGCTTACTATTTACTTTCACATTATCATTCTCCGCAGTTACAGGTTTTCCAACTGGACAACCTCGGGCATAGAAACCCAGTTGAGAAAAATGACATCCCAAGAGAAACCTTGAAGTTCTAAGCACTATGTAATATGATGACTGGACCACCTCTACCTGTGATTCTTTCATATGAACCCTCCTTCACTCCATTCTAAATTAAACTCAGTCAACAGAACTGTTTTCTGGGGGGGGGAGGGAGAAGGTGTGGAAAATGTTTTGACTCTCCCCCCCCCCAAATCTGCACATCATTCTCCTGAGAATAAAATAAAGGGGACTTCAACACCTCATTTTAATATCTTTGTGCTGTTCCAGTCTTTTTATCACCTCCTAGTCTGATAAAGGCAGTGATACTAGGAAGTCACCATTTTCCTTCTCTAAGATTTGGAACATTGAATAAACTGTTAAAGCCCTAGAAACCTAACATTAAGTCAGCTCTTAACATGGGATGTATGAATCTCAGAACTAATGTGATCTAGTGCTTCAAATGCAGGAGTTCTCAACCTTCTTAAGCTAGAGGCAGGCTCATTATTTATTTATTTATTTAGATTTTTATACCGACCCAATCAATAGACTCTGGGCAGTGTACACAGTCTAGCGAACACCTCACTGGCTGCTCAGCAAAACTTAAAAACAATATAGAAACAGTTAAAAGCCCTTCAATAAAACCAATTACAAGAGGGGGGGACCTCAGATGAGCCAAAAAGGAGAGCTTGTTGGCAATCCCGGCCCCAAGACCAGTTCAGCTAACTATGTTTTCAATTCTGCCCTTGATGACCATCTGGAAGCTACAGATAGTTCAGAATGCGGCTGCCTGGGTGGTGACAGGGTGCGGGCGTTATGCCCATGCCTCGCCACTGCTACGGAAGCTGCATTGGTTGCCAGTGTGCCTTCCAGTGCAATACAAGATGCTGGTTTTGACCTTTAAAGCCCTTCATGGTAGTGGGCCAGGATACTTAAGAGATCACATCACCCCAAGGTTTTTGACCCATCCTACAAGAGCGGACCGTAGGGGCCCCCTAGTGGTCCCATCAGCCAGGGAGGCACATCTTACTGGGACCAGGAGGAAAGCCTTCTTGGTATCTGCTCCGGCCCTATGGAACCTCTTGCCACTTGAACTGCGCCTCCAGGTAGAGGTGCTCCCCTTTAGGAAGGCCTTAAAACGTGGCTATGCCAGCAGGTGTGGGGTACAACTGGTACCACAACCCAGACCTGCTGGTTTTTTAGCCCTACCTGGGGTTTTTATTTACTCTTGCCTGGGTGCCCTTCTTTTTAAGGGGATTGGGGAGGTTTTATGGATGTTTTAGAGAGTTTTATAGTATTTGTTCATAACTGGTATTGGGGATGGGTTTTAATTAATTTTGTGAGCCACCTTGGGTCACTTAGGCGAAAAAGGCGGCTATATAAATCCAATAAATAAAAAATAAATAAATAATATCCTAAACGGTAGCAACTGGGCCTGGAGGTGTAATTTTACCAGGAGGAGGTTCCATAATGTGGGTACTATGACTGAGAAGGCCCTTTTCCTCATGCTGGAGAGGCACACCTCCCCAACAGATGGTATATGTGGGTGCCCTCTTGGTTTGCTCTCATGGGACGGGTTGATGTCCTAGGGACGATGTGGTCCCTGAAGTTTCCTGGTCCACTACCATGAAGGGCTTTAAAGGTGATTGATAACCAGCACCTTGAATTGCACCCGGAGACATATAGGCAGCTAGTGCAGCTCCCACAGCAGTGACAAGGCATGTGCAAAATGACCGCCACATTCTGGACCAACTGCAGTCTCTAGATGATCATCAAAGGCAGCCCCATGTAGAGCGCATTACAATAGTCCAAACGGGAGGTGACCAGAGCATGGGTGACTGTGGACAAGGTCTCAGACAGCTTCTGGGGCCAGATGGCCATTTTGCCCTGCCTCCACCACATGACACTTCCAGGCATGGTGAACGTGATGCGGGGCCGCATCCAGCCCATGCGCCATAGGTTGAGAATCCCTGTTCTAATGCATTGTTGCATGCATGATATTGATGGCTCTGGAACCCTTATGTGAGACTTAAGTCATTGGGGGTAGAGTTGCAATGGCACAGATTATGATTGGAGCTAAAAGCAAACTTTTTTACAAATGATACTTGCTTTATAATGAACATACTTTAACATTCTGAGTCATGTCAATATGAACTTTAGCAAGTCACTAATTTACATGTGATTGGCGCAGACCAGAGTTGAATGCATAAGTCTTTTATCATCAGCTTTTGTCATTAGAAAGGGAGTTATCTGGGTAATTATAGATGGATATCCAGTCTTATTCCAATAAGGAAATACAGATGCCCTTCTTTAATTCTGTGATTAGGACAGGTTGTGATGTGGTGCTAACTACCCCTGTTAGATTACTTGTGAGGGAAGAACAATAAGGGAAAAGAATGACACAGCATTCAAATTCACCTAATATCCTCCTGATATGGAATAAAGATAATATCTTGAACATACTTGTTAAGGGCATTCACTAGTTCAGTGGTTCCCAACTTGGGGCGCATGACCCACAGGGGAGCTTCAATTCCCAGAAGTCTAAGTCAGTACATTGGCTGCTCAATGTTTGGGGGAATTGACTTAGGCTTCTGGGAATTGAAGTCCAAAACCTAAAGGTTGAGAAACACTGCTCTAGTTAATATCTTTGTTGAGTGTGAAATAACACAATTTGTTACTTGAGAATATAGTTCTATGTAACCATATGTAGAAGTTTGCCCCACAAACACACTTGGATGTTTATGTATATCAGGTAAAGTTATGCTGGCTGTTTCAAATCCAAGACACTAACATTTCTTTTCTGAGCATTATTGTAATTTCCTTGCATTGCATGATTGTCCTCACACCCAAGAATAGAATTTGGGAGTAGCATTGTTTTATATAAGACACTAGCATATTTGTGCCCGGCCAGACAGGCATTTTTAAAGTGTGTGTTGGTGGTTAGGGGTGGTTTTGGGTGCGCACAAACACCACCACCCATACAATATTACTCCAACCACCAACACATTAAAAATTCCTGGCAAGGCAGGAGTGTCATGTGTGTGTGTGTGTGTGTGTGTGTGTGTGTGTGTGTGTGTGTGTGTGTGTGTGTGTGTGTGTGTGTGTGTGTGTGTGTGTGTGTGTGTGTATTATATGTGTGTGTATTGTATGTGGGTGTGAGAGAGGGAAGCAGTGTGTGTGTATATGTATTGTCCCCCCAACCCCCCTGAACCCAGGGGACCTGGCAGAGAGGGGATCACCCTGCAGGACACCCCATGATTAAAGAGAAGAAACCAAGTGGTTTCTTCTCTTTAAAAATGGAGTGTTTGGGAGGGGTGGATTTGATCCCCTCTCCCTGGTCCCCTGGGTTTGGAAGGGTTGTGGGGAGAAAAGGGGTCTTTCCCCCCAACCCTTCCAGAGCCAGGGTACCCTGCAGAGATGGGATCCCCCCTACAAGACACCCCGTTATTAAAGAGAAAAAACAAAGCAGTTTCTTCTCTTTAAAAACGGAGTGTTTGGGAGGGGGTGGAATCAATCACCTCTCCCGGGTCTCCTAGGTCCAGAAGGGTTGGGGAGACTGACCCCTTTTGTCCCCCCCAACCCTTCTGTACCCAGGAGACCCGGGAAAGGTGATCGATTCCACCCCTACCCCCCCAAACACTCTGTTTTTAAAGAGAAGAAACCGCTTGATTTCTTCTCTGTAATAACAGGGTGTCCTACGGGGGGGATCCCCTCTCTGCAGCACCTTTGCCTCACGGAGAGAAAGAATCCCCATCACGGAGGGGCTTTGCTTCTCTCTGGGTTGGCTGGGAACTTTTGTTCCCAGCCAACCCATAGAGAAGCGAGTCCTTCTCTCTGGTAGGCCAGGAGGTGCTCCGGCCTCTCCTTTGTCCATGCAGGCGTCGAGGCCACATCACCCACAGGGATGAAGGAGAGACCGGTGCTTCTCCCTATGTAGAAGGTTGCGCCGAGTGGGAAAGAGTTTCAGAGATCCAGCCGGAGCCGGCAAAAGGTAAGTGCGGTTGGTGGGGGTTAGGGAGGGGGGCTAGGTGGTGCGGTGGAGGGGCAGCATGGTTACTGGGGCCATGCCTCACCCACCCACCCCCTAACCCTCACCGACCACACTTACCTTTCCCTGGTTCCGGCTGGGTCTTTCAAAGTCTTTCCCTCCGGCTCCCGGCATTTTTTTTAAAGTTAGCGCCCACGTTCCCAGCCTCCTCTGCGCTCGCATCCCTCAGCCTGATTGGCTGAGGGGTTGCGCAGTGCAGAGGACTCTGGGAATCATAGGGTTTTTTTGGTTGCATTCATGGGGCGGCTGCCCCACTGGCGACCACCAAAACCCCATGGCATTGGGAAGGCAGGGGTTACGGTGAGTGCGGAGGTCTAGGTTGAAAATGGTTGGGCCTGGTGCGGGAGCCTTTGAACTAACCCAGTGGTTAAGGGGCCTTTTTATAGGTATAGATAAAAGTGAAAGAAGGAAATGTAATACAGTAAAACCACCAACTTACATATGCCTCAAGTTACATAAAATTCAACTTACATAATGATTTTGTGCTAAAACCATGTCCTGATTTACACGATTTCCTATGGGTTTGCTTCGAGTTACCTAAAGATTCATTTCCCTATGGGTTTGCTCCAATTTACATAACAATTTCATTTTTCCTATGGGTTTGCTTCGAGTTACGTAAAAATAATTTTAGGGGTTTTACTGTATTCTCATTGCACATTTTGATAAGCAATAGCCATTTTGTGGGAACTTTCAGCACTGCAGGGTTTTTCAGCCTAATCTTATATCTTTAAAACATATTGGAAATACAGTACATGATTTCCCTTCAAGTAGTTTGTAAATTTTAAGCACCCAAATCTTACCCTGCTTTTTTAAATTCTTTCACTGTGATAAACCTTCACTCTGTCATTCATCTTCTGGGACAAATCATAATGGAACATGACACAGATATGACTAACATTACAATATGGAAACTATATTACAGAAAAATAACAGGTGACATCAAAATAGTTTTCTGAAATTCCTTTTCAAAGAAAGGCAGTTACTGCTACTTCTTTTATGATGACAGGGCTGCCAACTGGCAAAAGGTGCCTTAACTGGTTAAATCAACTAGCATAGGTACCTGATGAATGATCTGAGGAATGTTCATAGTGCTGATTTTTTTAAGAAATAATTTTCAATTTTAAAGAAAGAAAAGCCTAATTGACACACACAAAAATGGCATTTGCTCATCGCTTTAGGAATCATGTCCTGAGTATATATTTTCCCCCCTGAAAATCACTTGGTGTGAATTTGTTTAAGGTGAATCTTAGCTTGCTATGAAGTGACCCACACTCTATGATCACAGAGCCATCTCCTGCATCATGTATGAAATGAGACACGCAGGATTTAACACTGGGACTGCAATGGACTGCTGCATTCTTGAGGATATTAACAAGGTGTGCCTTCACAGCCAATCTATCTGGCATGGCCTCTTCCACCTCCATGACCATTAGGAATCAGAATGGTGAAGTGGTTCCACCTCCACTCATTTTGCCGTTGGGCCCAATATGATGGTTTCCAGTGACATTTCCTCCACCGAGGGGGACCATCACCTCACCTAAAGGGGCTCATCTGCCCATAGCCATTGGCATCTTTAGAGAGTCTGGTTATTTACCACTGCCAAACTCTTGGTGTTAAATTGCTGGCTGTAGCGGGATGTCTGGCCATACATTACCAGGAATATATTGCTCCAGAATCATATTACCTATTTTTATAGACTATCTCTGTAAAAAAATCAGCAGTAAATTGTTATAAAAAGTCAACATTTGCTTTTGCACACTGACCAAGAGAAACTGTAGACTGAGCTCAGTCTTTTCTGCACATAAAGCATGTGCTCTGCTACTGAGCTATTTCCCTTTTTCCTGTTGCTGAGTCCTGAGTGGATTGTGCATTTTACAAGTGATGCTCTGAACATTCAGGATGGGAAGCGCAGTTGCCAATATCTTGACAAGTAGTATGTTGCCAGTCCAGGATGTCTTCTATCTTCTAGCTAGAGGAGTGGTAGCTGAATTATATGAATCATTGAGAACAGCTGCAACCTTGACTTTGCTTCATGTACTAAACCTGTAGCAGTTGTAAGATTTTTGCATTAGTGCCACTTCACTTGCTGTCAGTCCTGCCAAAGATATAAAAGCACTAATATCTCCTGGCTTCAGAGGCTGTGTTCTTTTTTTCTTTTTTTTTTAGCTAAAGAGTTTCATCATTTACCAATTTCAAAATATAACACATGGCACTGGCACAGAGAAATGATGTTATTCAGATCTGTGACCAACACAGAAACAGCAAATCATATTCTTTTCTGTTGCGATAGTGCATTTTAACAGCTGTTCCAAAGTCTACTGTAACAGTGCAGATCAAAGTGATATTATGCTAAGGCCACAGTTTATTTTTCAAACAGCAACAGTATTCAAGTCATTGAAGATTTCTCTGAGAAATACAGTTTGAGAGTATTTGGCAGCTTTGTACTGGAAGTGCCATAAATGTACCTAGTTCATTTTCTTCCATGTATTTCTCTGTGAAAATAACTTGACTGGTCACAGTTCCCTCTCTTTGCCACAATGGGTCGATAGTTTTACCCTTAGTTTTGGGACAGGTGGCTGGACTTGTCTGTCTTCGTTCCCATTTACAAGGAATGGCCAGGGTGCAACTGTCCATTCCTCCTTTCCTGACATGAAGAGTGAGAGATAAGAGATAAGGTCCCTCTCCTGTGATCTAGGGACTGCAGTGGCTCAAGTGGTTAAGACCCTGAACTTGACGACTGGAAGGTTGGAGTTCGATACCTGAGTACTGCACGATGGAATGAGCTCCCATCTCCATCCTAGCTCCTGCCAACCTAGCAGTTCAAAAGCATGAAACTGCAAGTAGATAAATAGGTACCACTTTGGTGGGAAAGGTAAACAATGTTCCGTGCACTCTGGTATCAAGACATGCCTGCCACATGTCCATGGAACTGTCTGCAAATGCAGATAGCATGAGTGACCTTTACCTTTACCTGTGATCTATAAGCACCAGTGATCTCTTAGTTTGAACTTTTCAAATGTCTTGTCTATACATCCATACAGCACAAACAGAGACACAATCCACAAATGTGCAACTAGTGTTTAACACACATTTCCATGTACTTCAATGAGGTCAAAATTCATATCAAGTTTCTCTTGTAAGCAAAAGAAAATGGGAAAATTTGGGGGGTTAAAGATATTTCTGTTCAGGCTCCTGTAAACCTCAATTGCACTAGGAGTACACAGTAAAAAAAATCTCATCTGGAACTAACTTTTATCCTCATAACATCTGCAAACCTGTCAGCTTGCATAGCCTCCAGATTGAAAGAGCGGCGCCAAAATGGCCACCGCGCTCTTTGCGGCCCCCCCCCACCCAGACGCAGATATCTGGGTGAGTTAGGGGGTGTAGCCACCCCTCTATAAAAGGGGTGGCCACGAGGCAGACGAGCTGCCATTTTAGAAGAAGCGACGGAGAGGAGAAGTTTTCTCCGTCGCACCTTGTTTCTGTTTGGCTCTCCAGCCCAGTCTTCAGCTGTCGAGCCATTTTGGCGCTTCTGATCCCCGGAAAGGGATCGTCTTCTCCAGCTATGCCTCCCAAAAGGAAGGCCCCGGCGACCAAGCCACGGCCAAGAG
This sequence comes from Bradypodion pumilum, assembly GCA_035047305.1. Classification (NCBI taxonomy): domain Eukaryota; kingdom Metazoa; phylum Chordata; class Lepidosauria; order Squamata; family Chamaeleonidae; genus Bradypodion; species Bradypodion pumilum. The sequence continues at coordinate 75,388,904 of JAWDJD010000002.1, read as the reverse complement.
GGAGGCACTTGCCTGGCTTTGTGCTTACGAGGGGGCAGCAATCGGGTCGGAGGACCGCGACTGCGCCCCCGCAACAGGCCCCCGCATCGGTGGCACCCACCGTTACCGGTGGGATGGGGCAGAGTAGGCCTTGGCCCTCGGCTCTCCAGCCTCAGGATGGCCCTGCAGGGGCTTCGGCCCCCGGCCCGCAATTGCCGGCCATGGGCCCAGACAATGGGGGGGGGGCCTGGTCCAGTCACTCAGCAGGGCTTGCCTCCGGCCCCTCATGGGCCGAAGTTCTGGGCATGGCCCTATTCAGGACCTGGCGCCCAGATGGGGGTCCCAAGTGTACCACCAAGTGGGCCGTGTGGCCCACCTTGCCCGCCTTATACCGGGGGTTCTGTGACTGTGGATGCATTGCTGGCACGTTTAGCCGTGCTGGAGGCATCCTTGGGGGTCATTAACAACCTCTTGGGAGGGGGGACTGCATGGCAGACTGGGGCTCCTTTTTGCCCGCCTTCCACCTCGACAGCCGCCACTTTGCAGCAGGCGGCCAACAGGGTTGAGCTGCTGGAGACGCTCCGGCCTGTGCTGGCTGCGATCCCGCAGCTCCCCGTTCGTCCTGAACTCCAGATGGTGGGTGGCCAGATGCGGCCCCAGAGCTCAATTGCGGTTGTGAGCTCCGACGCCCGCCGTGGGCCGGAACCCCCGGTGGGGGCGGCTCACGGGGGTGCACCCAGTGAGTATCAGGTTCAAGCTAATGTCCCCACACCACAGTCCACTTCAGGTGTTAGCTTTCAGTGGCCATGGCCTCGTTATGTCGAGGCGGGTGGGCATCAGTTCCCAGCTTACCCTGGTGCCAATGGGCACAATACTGGCACAACATTGGGTGGGGGGGTTTCCGCCCCCAGGACTGTACCGGGTATCGCAGGCACTGTACAGGCACTGCTGCCAATGCCCAGGGTGAATCCAGTGCCGGTGTCGGCATTGCCGATGGCAGGGTATTCCCTGCCCCTCGGGGATCATTTGTCCCAGGCCACGAGGGAAAAGATTTGGTGGGGGGAATATGTTGATATTTTCTCCCTATTGAACCGTGAGCCCACCAAGGAAGAGAAGGAGGGGCAGGACGACAGAGACAAGGAGCTGTCTCGTCGCCGCAAGCCACCTCGCACTTGGGCCAACTGGTTACCCACATATCTTATTTATATGGCGGTGTACCTCAGGGCCCGGCCCGATTTGGCCATCCCTATGGTCCAATATTTGGACAATATTTACAGGGCGATGGTGGATTTTCCTGGCCCATCGTGGTTGGCTTATGATGAGGAATTTAGAATGAGGGTGCCCTTACACCCGGAGATGAGATGGGATGAGCCATGCCAGAAGTTGTGGCTTTTATACATGACCCCCACGCGCCCGGCGCCTGGGGAGAGGTACCATTGCGGCCATGCCATCCAGCGAGCTACTCCGACGCAGGCTCCCCGCCAAGTGGCGGGGCAGGGGGTTCCAGTCCAGCCCGCTTGCTATGTTGGAGTTTCTCGGTCAATGGCGCATGCAATAGAAAACAGTGCAGATACAAACACGAGTGTCCCTCTTGCGCTGGCCCCCACACCGCCGCTGCGTGTCCGCGAGCCGGTAGGTCACGGGGCAAAGGTAGAGGTGTACAGGGAGCGGGCAGAACTGCCACTGAAGGAGCTGGTCAGTCAAAAGGCCCCCTCCCCGGTTAACATATTTATGTTAGAGAGGTGGCTCTCGACTTACCCGAGGAGGGACGAGGCGAGGTACCTACTCGAAGGTTTCCAGTACGGTTTTCGTATACCATTCAAGGGGGTGCGGGGACCCCAAGATGCTCCTAATTTGCTTTCCCTGAAAGGTAGGGAGGAGGTGGCTGCCCTAAGTATTGCCAAGGAGGTAAATGCAGGGAGGGTAGCTGGCCCCTTTTCTAGGCCTCCCTTTCCTAATCTTAAGGTTTCCCCTTTGGGTTTGGTTCCCAAAAAGGTCCCTGGTGAATTTCATCTAATTCACCATTTATCATACCCGGCGGGTCATTCGGTCAATGAAGCCATTCCTGATGACCTTTGTTCAGTCAGGTATACGTCATTTGACCAGGCCCTGCGCATGGTGCGCGCTTGTGGCCCGGGTGCACTTCTGGCAAAATGTGATATTAAATCGGCATTCCGGTTGTTGCCAGTGCACCCGGGTGACTTTGAGTTACTGGGTTTTAAATTTCAGGGGAAATTTTATGTAGATAAAGCCATGCCTTTTGGCTGCTCTATTTCCTGTTCAGCATTTGAATGCTTTAGCACTTTCCTCCAGTGGGCCTTTGTTCGCAGGTCTGGGTCCTGGTCTGTAGCCCATTACCTCGATGATTTTTTGTTCGGGGGTGAACGGGGCTTGGACACGTGCACGCGTCTCCTCACTACATTTCAGATGCTAATGCAGGAACTTGGTGTCCCTTTAGCGCCCGAAAAGACCGAGGGCCCATCAACTACGCTCACATTTCTGGGCATTGAAATTGACATGGTTGCGCAGACATCCAGGTTACCTATGGACAAGGTCACACGGATCTCTGCGATGGTGTTGGCCTTGCTGGCCAAACGTAAGGTGTCACTTCGTGAGCTCCAAGTTCTACATGGTCATCTTAATTTTGCCTGCAGGGTGGTCACGCCTGGCAGAGCTTTTGCTCGACGCCTATGTGACACCATGATTGGGCTATCGAGGTGCCACCACAGGGTCCGACTGACCAGGGGCATGAGGGCTGACCTGCTGGTTTGGCTTAAGTTCCTGCGGGAATTCAAAGGGGTATCATTTTGGAGGTCTGACCTCTTGGTCTACCCTAGGTTCCAGGTTCAGTCGGATGCCTCTGAGTCCCTCGGATACGGGATTTATTTTGAGGGGAGGTGGGCCTACGGCCAATGGCCTCCAGCATGGAGGGGCATGGATTGTCTATGCGATCTCACATTCCTTGAGTTCTTCCCGATACTGGGAGCTTTGATGCTATGGGGCGAGGAGTGGGCCAATTCAGTAGTCCATTTTTGGTGTGACAATGCTGTGGTGGTCCACATTGTCAATTCTCAGACATCTAAATCGCCCAGGGTCATGGGGTTAGTTCGCCAATTTGTGTTACGCAGCTTGCGCCTTAATGTGCTCTTTAGGGCCAGACATGTACCAGGCATTAATAACAATATTGCTGATGCTTTATCCCACCTCCGGACGCGGAGGAATTCCCCTCGCCACTCCCGGACGAGATTTGGACATTTGGCAAGGAGAGGTGAACCGGGCGATCGGCATGTCACTCGCTCCCCGCACGCGTAAGGCGTATCAACACGCATTTAATCAATTTACACAGTTTTGTGTACAACTTCGGTTGCCCGAAGCCTGGCCCATTCCGGTCGAACACGTTCTTCAATTTATGGTTTACCTACACAGTCTGGGCCTAGCTCCCCGCATCATAGCATCCAGGCTGTCAGCACTGGCATTCATGACCAAGGTGAAAGGTTTTGCTGACAACATGACTGATTTTCGTATACGACATGTTTTGGACGGATGGACACGGGAACGTGGACGCCGCCTGGATACTCGCCACCCAATTTCCCCAGGGGTGCTTACATGCCTTGCACGAGGCTGGCCTAACCTATGTTTTGACAGGTATGAGGCAGCTCTTTTTCATCGGCTACCATGGTGGCCTTCTTCGGAGCGCTCCGCATCAGTGAATTGGTACTACTGTCTAAGGCGGATGCGGCTCGTAGGGCACTGGAACTCGAAGATATCTATGTGCTGCTTCAACTGCAGCTGCATTTGGGTACTCTGAGGCTGATATACGCTGTATGGGGAGGTGGGGATCTAAGTGTTTTGCATTGTATGTTCGCCCTCTTCAGGCACGAGTACCAGTTAAGTCACTGTCCTCTTTTCTCTTACAGACCCTGTGTGTCCCCGCACACCGGTGGCAGTATGGCTGGTGGGCCATAGCTATGTGCACTGGGCAGTGCAGTATGCTGTGGCGACAGAGTGGGGACCCCAGCTTGGACTACGTGCCTCCGCATGTATCAGGTGGTATGGTAAGCGTGGAATGTTATGGCGGGAACTGTTGCCATTCCTTTTCTCCATCAGGGATGCTGAACCGCCTGATGTCCTGGTGCTGCACCTCGGGGGCAATGACCTAGGCCAGGTCACTGGCCTTTCTTTAAAATATGCGATTTGCAGCGACCTAGCTTATTTGCATTATGTGTGGCCTTCCACAACGCTGCTATGGTCGGACATCATACCGCGTCACGCTTACAGAGGGGGTATTAACCTCCATGCCCTTGACCGTGCTCGCCGCTTGGTGAACAGGGCAGTGGCCCGGTTCTTTGCAGACAAGGGTTTGGGGCGGGTCATCCGACACCCCACCATTAGTTTACAAAATTATGATCTTTATACAGGGGATGGGGTCCATCTGTTGGCTAGAGGTATGAACCTCTTTTTGGAAGATTTGCAAGCAGGCCTGTTGACCGAGCTGACGGTCTGGGGAGGGGGGCAGTGAGTCTTTAATGAAGCCTTCCCGTGTGGCAGGTAGCACTGGTAAGGTAAATATTTATGACCCATAGGTATCCGGCAGGTTCGCAATTGACTGGCCAACACTTAGACATGTACAAGTTTAATAATGTTGACCGGTCAACGATGAACCAGGCAATGGGGTGATGGCAGGAGCTCTTCAGCATGCATCACCCCGTGATTTGACGGATACACGTCAGAGGGTGGGGTCAGTAGATAGTTTATTGACTACGGTCAACAATTTGTTTGTAGTAACAAACAAATTGATACAAATGGATACATTGTAGCCAATTGCCGTTGGCAATTTTGGGAGGAACCTTACCAGTGTTACTGCGGCCTGCTTGCCTTAAGAATTATAATTGGTTGAGTACCAATTGAAATTTATAATTCGGACTAGGGCATGATTCAATAAATGTGGCCCAATGCCTTTATTCATATACCGGTGTCTGAGTCTTTCTTTGGGGGGGGGGGTGCGCCTGCAATGACTGAATGCTCTGCAGTTATTCTGTGAGGCTTTAAGTTGGACTAAACCACGACCACTCTTACATGCTCTTGGTTGACTTTCTGATATTACAGTCCTGGCAGATAAGTGTTGCTTTTCACTGCCCCACCAGTGCACCCTCTTCAATGCACTGTTGACCCAATTTCAATGCACTGCTGGACAGTAAAACGAGTGGCAGTCTAATTGAATTGCCAAGCAAACTACCATTGATTATTTGATAGAGTCTCAAACCTTGATTCTGATCAAATAGATTCCCTGAAGAAGGAAAACATATCCTGTAGACCAGGGGTACCCAGACTTTTTGGGCTGTGGGCTGGTCACATAGTTTCACAGGCCGGTCATGTGGTTCAGCAGGCCGGTCATGTGGTTCCACCAGAAGCAGAAGTAAAATGTGCCTTGCAATCTGTTTTGCAAGAGAATGAGAGATTTTAAGCAGCCATTTTCTCTGTTTAAACCAGGGGTGCCCAAACTACAACCCATGGGCCATATCTGGCCCCTGAAACCAATTCAACCAGCCTGCGCTGCCCTTGTTGCTCCCAGAAGTGGAAGCAAAATGCACCCATATGCCATATGAGCGCATTGTACTTCCACTTCAGGGAGCAATGAGGGCGGCGTGGGCTGGATGAATTGGTGTCAGGGGCCGGATCTGGCCCATGGGTCATAGTTTGGGTACCCCAGTTGTAGACCACCTTGATATTCTTTCCCATTCTTCAAGCCAATACTAGTACTAGTAACACATACATTAGCTCCTCATGAGTCATCTTCCAGTTACTCCAACCAAATGAGATATGGAGTACTCCCGGGTCTATTGTTCAGTGAAAATAGACAAAATCACACCCGCTGTCTTAATTCTAGAAGTTTTTTTTAGAAATTTGAAGATGTACAGCCAGTGTATCCACCCTCTGAGAGCGATGGATGGTTGATGGACAGGTTAAAAGAACATAGTTGTTTTTTTTAATGAGAAGACCTGGAAACAGACATGTACAGAGTTCCATTATCAAAGAGGCAGTCTTTGTGGTCAGACATTTAGCTTTTAATGGTTATCTTGAAGTTGCATCTCTTTCACCTGCTTAGCAAGCCATAGGCCTCTAAACTAAAATTATAGTTTCTTGCAGTTTGGTCAGCACAGAGGTTATTGTCAGGGTACTGGTTGTACCCTGAGCTTGGCCTTGTTTCAAAATGTAGTTTTGCAAGCATGGGGGAAGCTATGGCACATTCAATAGAAATATTGTTGGTCAAAACATGCTAGCCTCGTGGTTCAGAAGAAATGAAACCTAAGGTCTGATGGACATGTGAAACTGTGTGGTCATTGGCTGGATTCCTTTAGGGGAATGGCAAGAGGGTGGAACATGTGTGAAGAGATAAAACCCAGAGGGAAGGAGCAGAACTCTGTCTTGATCCTAAGGGTTTGCTTAGGGTGAGCTGTTAACTTAGAAACACGTAGGGGCTTAAGCTAGAAAGGGCCCCCTCTAGGCTTCCTCAATTAGATAAGCTTTCTTTGTTTTAATGTGCTTTCTGAACTTTTGAAACTAAGAAGTCTTTGCTTCCTAAAACTTTGTTCTGTAAACTACTTTTGCTACAATATACTTTTAAAATACCAGAAGATGACTGGAGTGTTTACTTGACTATGCACTACCGGACCTACAGCAAGCTAAAATCCTGGGTTGCTTAGCTAGGAGGGTGGAAACTAAGAAGGAGGAATCCCAACTATGTGTAGGTCAATGTCCTACTCATGAGCAACAGCATTCCTGACAGTTATTGCATCCTAAAATTCCATGTTCTCCCCCGCCCCAATCTACGCTCAGTTTCACCCTTCTTCCTTTTCCTTCTGAGTGACATTCCCAGGCCTCAGCCTTTTTCTTCAGCCATTCCTAGTGGGATTTATTTACCTCCATCTTAGAATTTTCTTTTTTGTCTTCTTAGCTTAGCTTCTTTTTTTTTTTTGGTTTTTTAAAAAGGATCTTTCATGTATTTCTTTGATTTTTTTTCTGTTTTAGAGCCACTGCCTGCTTATGCCAGCATATCTCTTTAGGATTGTTTATTTCTTTCCTTCTGAATTCTTTGGGAATTTCTCCCTCTTATTTTTTTTTTAAAAAAAGGCTGCCCTCTCATGCTGGATAAAAAGAGAAAACATTAATTGGTAGGGAGGAGAAAGATTTCCCCATATTGAAGTCCTTTTTGTTTGGTTAGAAATATTATATTATCTTTATTTGCTTTTCTATGTCAGTCTTTGTCTTACTATTCTGTGTGTGTGTGTGTGCTTTTGTTGTTTCCTCTTTTTTAAAATGGTATTTGGTTAATTTATTGTGTATTTATTATGTTAGTAAAGGTATAGGTTTCTTTTGCTCGAAAGCCAGTCGTATCCAACTCTAAGGTTCAGTGCTCATCTCTGTTTCAAAGCCAAAGAGCCAGCACTGTCTGCTTCTGCAGACATTTCCATGGTCATGTGGCAGGCATGACCAGTAAACATAAATGGTAGATAAAGGGCACATTTGCGCGAAAGCTAGTCGTGTCCAACTCTAGGGTGTGTTTGCGTGTGTAGCCTTTTCTGTGTTCATGTGGCAGGCATGATTAGACAATGGAGCACATGGAACACTGTGACCTTCCCACCAAAGTGGTATCTATTTATCTACTTGCAATTTTTTGCTTTCTAACTGATAGGTTGCTAGGAGCTGGGACAGAGCAGTGAGCTCACTCTATTGTGCAGCACTCTGATCTCCAAACGCGGGCCTGTGAACCTTCCAGTCATCAAGTTCAATGTCTTAACCACTAAGCCACCACAGAACATTTAAAAGAGGCTTTCCTCATTCATGTAAAATGGAAGAATCAGTGCAGTAAAAATGACAAAATTAAAAGAAAACAAAAGGGCACTTCTTAAAAGAATTTAAAAATATTCATGGCATAGATCTCTAGTGAATTATCTCAGGAAAAGTTGGATCCAGTTTCCCCATAAGATCTGCATTCAAGAAATTACCTGGATTTTCTAAAGCTAATGGAAATTGCAGTCCCACAGCATTTGATATGTTGTTGTTGTTGTTCAGTCGCACAGTCCATTCTGACCCTTCATGACCCCATGGACCACTGCACGCCAGCCATCCCTATCCTTCACCATCCTCCTCAACTGATAATGTTGCATGTTACCAATCTCAGGTTTGGGGACAGAAAAATGATAAAGATCTGGATTTTGATCTAAAACACCAAGAAACCAAAGACACCTGTTTTATCAAAAATAATATAGAATGTGTGTTCAACAATGATAAATTGAATTACTTGTGCACACCTCTAATCTGAAGAAAAGGGGATGATGGATTACTTTGCAACTGATGTCACAGTTTCACTGCCCTCTCAACAAGCATGTGAAGAAAGAGAGAGGAAATGGACACCATACGGTGCAGAGAGCTTGGTTGGAGGAATGCAGCCAGAGCTGCGTTAGATGTATATTCAATTTGCCCTAAGAGCCAATTTGTCATGATTTTGGCTGGGTTTTGAATATTTTTTAAAGTACAGTATGAGATGACATTAAAAGTGACACATGTGATCATTTAGTAAAATTATTAGCACATAAAGAATGCCCCGTTGCTTTGAAAATGTGCACACAAAATGCAGAATGTCTCCCATTTTACATAATTAGCAAATTATCAGAAGTGTTTTAGATGCCTTTGCTGTTGCTGTGAGGAATGGAAAAAAGAAGTCCTGGACAACATTTCGACCTAATAACCATGGCTGTTGTTATTGTGCATAAGGTGGGAAATGCCCAAGAACACAATATTGTACAGAGGAAAGTTTTCAGCAGTTCTGGATCTTTACAGGTATTTATGTCAAAAAGCAGCCATTAAATTGCCATGAAGTATACAGGGATTGAGGGATAATATCAACAAGCCCATGTCATTTCAATAGCAATTACACTTATATACTGCCCCATAATATTTAGTACACTCACTGGGCAGTTCACAGGTAATTAGCCTTTTGCCCCAACATACTGGGTACTCATTTTACCAACCTTGGGAGAAAGGATGGCTGAGTCAACGTTGATCATCAGGATCAAACTCACAACCTTTTGACTCCAGTACAAGAGTTTAACCACTGCACCACCAGGGCTATAAAATTTCATTTTAGCTGAAAAAACATTCAACACTGAATGTGTGTTTAGGAGAACCAAGAGTTTTAAATGATTCGTGCAACATAATTTCCAGGTCATTGTAGATTCCCACCACCCACAAATGACTTGCTAACTTACAATTTGACATAACCATCATCAAGTGAATTATCATTACAGCTGAAGGCTCTCAGATGGTTTTTGCTAACTCTTAGCTCTCTCTCTCTCTCTCTTTATTTGGAAACATGCACACAATCTGTTCATAGAGCATTTGGTCCAACATAGCTTTTCTTTCTCAGGTTGTCTAACACAAGGAATGAGTTGGGTAATTGGAAGATAGCTTTCTAGTTGGCTTTCTTTGACATGGGCATGACAACATTAGTTTACCTGAGAGATTAAATGGTGTGTCTGTTCCTATGTTGTATGTGTTGTACTTAATCACATCATTTCAGTAAGTCCAAAATAGCCCTTCAAAACATTTTGGTACAGACTTCAATCACAATCCAGCTTTACTTACTTCTGTCCTCTACCAGCAACCTTTGTACAGATCATGTGCTCATCTTCTGGGATCATCGTCTGGGTGTTTTCCTTGTTTGGTATCTCCGTGAATGTAGTACTATGTGAATGATGCTAATCTCTATGTGAATTGTAGACCATCTTGACGGCTGCCATTGTTGTTGTCAACATTCAACATTCAAGCTGCCCTTTGCTATGTAATGAAAGCGTGGCACCAAAATGGCCACCGCACTCTTTGTGGGCCCCCCCACCCGGACTCAGACATCCAGGTGAGTTAGGGGGCGTGGCCACCCCTCTATAAAAGGGGTGGCCATGAGGCAGACGAGCTGCCATTTTAGAAATAGCGACGGAGAGGAGAAGATTTTTCCATCGCTGTTTGCTTTCCAGTCTTCGGCGGTTTAGCCCTTGAGCCTTTCCCAGCTGGGAAAGGAGGATTTGAGCACGCAGAGCCTTGGTTCGCTTCGCTACTGCGTGCTTTGGCGCTAGGTTTTTGATCCCACAAAGGGATCATACTTTTTATTTGAAGACATGCCTCCCAAACGGAAGGCACCGACGATGGAGCCGCGGACAAAGGGGAGGACTTTTCCTGGCCCTGCACAGGACGGGGGCCAGCCTATGGGTCGGAGGACCAGGGCTGCGCTCCCGCAGCAGGGCACTGTACCAGCCTTGCCCACTGATACCAGTGGGGCTACTCAGGCTGGCACTTGGCAGCCGGGCTCCAGCTTGGTGGCTGGCCAGCTACAGGCCGGCCCCTCAGGGGCTTCGGCCCCCAGCCCACCGTTACCGGCCATGGGTCAGGGCAGCGTGGGAGGGCCTGGTGTGGGCATACAACCCGTTCCCCCTCCGGCCCCTCATGGGCCGGAGTTTGGGAATGGCCCTATTCTGGCCCTGGCTCGCCTGTTGGGTTACCTTTCCAACTGCCTAGTGGGCCGTCTGGCCCACCCGGCCCGCCTTATGCTGGGGGCTCTGTGGCAGTGGATGCTCTGTTAGCACGTTTGGCAGTGCTGGAAGCATCCTTGGGCATTGCACAGCTTCTTGTGGAGGGGGCGCGCTTCTATTTCTTCACCAGGGGCCCCTTTGTCGACCCCGGCTACCTTGCCGGCCGCTATGCTTCTGCGGGCAGCCAACTGGATCGAGCTGCGTGAGACGGTCCGGCTGGCCCAGCTGGTGTCTCGCAGCTCCCCGTTCTACCTGATGTCCAGGCTGGGAGCAGTCAGGGGCGATCCCAGAGCTCGATTCCGGTCGCGAGCTCCGACGCCCGCCGTGGGCCGGAACCCCCGGTGGGGGCGGCTCACGGGGGTGCACCTAGTGAGTATCAGGTTCAATTTAAGTGCACCAACACCACAGCCCACTTACAGTGGTGGGGTTCAGTGGCCCTGGCCTCGTCAAGTTGATGCGAGTGGGCATCAGTTACCATCTTATCCCAGTATCCCATGGTTTCTAAATGGTCCCTCGTTAAGAGCGGGGGTGTCCGCCCCTGGGGCAGTGCCGAGTATCGCAGGGGCTGTCCAGGTCCTGCTGCGTATGCCCTTTATACAGAATGTGCCGTCGATGGCTTTGCCGACGGCTGGTTATTCCTTGCCCCTGGGTGATAATTTGTCGCAGGTCACGAGGGATAAGATCTGGAGGGGAGTATGTGGATATTCTCCCTATTGAACTGTGAGCCCACTGAGGAAGAGAGAGAGGGACAGGACGACAAAGACTAAGAGCTGTCCCGTCGTTGTAAGCCACCGCGCACCTGGGTCAACTGGTGGCCGGCATACCTTATGTATATGGTGGTATGCCTCAGGGCCCAGCCTGATTGGGCCACCCTGATGGTTCAATCCATTGATAATATTTACAGGGCGATGGTTGATTTCATGGGCCCATCGCAGTTGGCTTACGATGAGGAATTTGGATGAGGGTGGCCCTACATCCTGAGATGAGGTGGGATGAGCCCTGTCAGCAATTGTTGCTCTTGTACATGACTCCCACATGACTGGCACCTGGTGATAGGTGCCATTGTGGACATGTTGTGCAGCAGGCTGCTCGGACACAGGCTCCACGCTAACTGGTGGGGCAGGGGGTTCCGGCCCGCCTGCGGTGTTGGACCTGCTCAGCTAGTGACGTGTGTACTAAGTGCCAGTGTCGTTACCAACTTGGGTGCCCCCTTTTGCGCTGGCCCCTATGCCGCCTCCGCGTGCCCGCGGGTTGGTGGGTTACGGGGCAGAGGTAGGGGTACACATGGGCGATCAGAGCTCCGTCTGACGGAACTAGCCATGTCAAAGCCCCCCCTCCCCAATTAGTGTACTCATGCTGGAGTGGTGGCACTCAGCTTATCCAAGAAGGGATGATGCGGGGTACCTGCTGGAGGGTTTTCAATGGGGCTTTTGTATTCCATTCAAGGGTGTTAGGGCCCCCAAGATGCTGCTAATCTAGTTCCCTTGCAAGGTAACGAAGAGGTTGCTCCACTGAGCACAGCTAAGGGAGTTGAGGCTATGAGAGTAGCGGGCCCCTTCTTGGAACCACCTTTCCTAATTTGAAGGTCTCCCCTATGGGGCTAGTACCGAGGTAGAACCAGGGTGAATGTCGTTTAATCCTCCTTTTAGCTTACCCTCTGGGTTCTTCGGTCAAGGATGCCATTCCCGATGACCTTTTTCAGTCAGGTGAACGCCGTTTATTCAGACCCTAAGGGTGGTACACTCATGCGGTCCCGGTGCTTTCCTGGCACAGTCTGATATACACTCGGCTTTACGTTTATTGCCTGTGCACCCAGGGGATTTTGAGCTATTGGGTTTCAGGTTCCAAGGGGAATTCTACTTAGATAAGGCCATGCCTTTTGACTGCTCTATTCCATGTTCGGCATTCAAACGATTCTGTACTTTCATTCAGTGGGCCTTTGCTCGCAGGTCGGGGTCCCGGTCTCTAGCCCATTACCTCGATGACTTTTGGTTCGGGGGTGAACGGGGCTTGGACACATGCACGCGTCTCCTCACTACATTTCAGACACTCATGTGGGAACTGGGTGTCCCCTTAGCGCCTGAATAGACCGAGGGCCCAGCTATTAAGCTCACATTTATAGGCATTGGAATTGACTCTGTCGCACAGGCATCCAGGTTACTCAGGGATAAGGTGGCTCGGATCTCTGCGGCGATTTTGGCATTGATTGCCAAACATAAAGTGTCCCCTTGTGAGCTGCAGCTACTTCATGGCCACCTTAACTTTGCCTGCAGGGTGGTTACACCCGGCAGAGCATTGGCCAGGCGCCTGTGTGACGCCATGGCTGGCCTGTTAAACGTCACCACAGGGTCTGGCTGATCAGGAGCATACGGGCGGACCTCCCGGTCTGGCTCAAATTCCTCCATGGATTTAACGGGGTCTCTTCCTGGAGATCAGACCTTATGGTCTGCCCTAGATTTCAAGTACGGTCGGATGCCTCCAACTCCCTGGATTATGGGGGTTTACTCTGTGGGTAGGGGGACTTATGACCGAGGGTTTCATGCATGGCTGGGCACGGATCGCCTCCGCGATCTTACCTTCCTTGAGTTTCTTCCCAAATTGGGGAGCACTGATGCTATGGGGCGACGAGTGGGCCAACTCAGTCGTCCTTTTTTGGTGTGACAATGCGGCAGTGGTGCACATTGTTGACACACAGACGTGCAAATCCCCCAGGGTCAGGGCATTGGTTTGTCAAGTCTTTGAGAAGCCTACGCCTAAATGTGCTGTTCATGGCCAGACATGTTCCAGGTATTAAGAACGATATCGCTGATGCTTTATCCCGCCTGCAGATCCCCCGGTTCTGTGCCTTGCTCCGGAAGCAGAGGAATTACACTCGCCACTACCGGCCGATATTTGGAAGTTTGGCGAGGAGAGGTGAACCGGGCATGTCATTGGCACCTCGCACGCGTAAGGCGTATCAGCATGCTTTCATGCGATTTAGGACTTTTTGCGAGTAACTACAGTTACCTCAAGTGTGGTCAATACCTATGGACCAGGTTTTACAATGCATGTTTATCTTCGCAGTCAGGGTTTGGCCCCCCCGTACTATAGCCTTCAGGCTTTTGGCACTGGCATTTATGGCCAACGTGGGGGGGGGTTCAATGACTGTGTGAGTTACTTCCGTATGCATCGTGTTTTGGAGGGGTGGAACGTGAATGTGTCCGCCACCCGGACACGCATCACCCCAGTTCACCAGAGTTTCTGACCCACCTTGCACGAGGCTGGCATTATTTATGTTCGGATAGGTGTGAAGTGGCTCTTGGTCACGCAGCTACCACGGTAGCCTTTTTGGAGCGCTCCGCATCAGTGAGTGGGTGCCAGAGTTGGTACCATCTGTGTAAGGCGGATGTGTCTCGTAGGGCACTGGAACTCGACGATGTCTCTGTCACACATGAGTGGGCTCAAGTGGGGATACGGTCCTCAAAGGTTTCAGCACGGCGTAGGCAGTGGAGTCAGACTGCTACGAAGTTTTATTAGAGACATCTGTCCGGTTGGTGCCCTACATGAATTTTCGACAGTGCCTGCTGCGCGCCCCAGCCTGTTTTTCTGCCACCAGGATAGGTCTACCCTTACCAAAGTAAAGTTACTGAGGGTGACCGGTGCCGCGCTTCGCGGTGTGGGGGCCCGTTATGGCACCCATTTATTTAGGATAGGCGTCGCGTTGATCGCGGCTACGTTTGGGGTACTCGGAGGCGGACATGCGTGTACGTGCAATTTCTTATATGTACGTCCCCTCACTGCAGGAGTACCTAGTTATGTCCTTCACCTCTTCTCCTCTTTTACAGATCCTGTGTGTCTCTGCACACCGGTGGCAGTGGGGCTGGTGGGCCGCAGCTATGTACACTGGGCAGCAGTATATGCTGCAACGACAGAGAGTGGACCCCGACTTGGGCTGTGTGCATCCGCACGTATGCAATGGTATGGTATGCGCGGCACAAGGGGGCGGGAACTGTGGCCATTCCTGATGTCCGTCGGGGATGCTGGACTGCCCGATGTTCTTAATAGGCACCTCGGCAGCAATGATCTTATACGGATCACTGCTATTCCTAAACTGTCGAGGGGTAGTGACCTGGCGTTTTATATCATGTATGGCTTACACACGGTCGCTATGGTCTAACATCGTGCCGAGACACCAATTTAGGGGAGACGTGGATCTCCGTGGTTCGGACTGCTCCGGTAGTCAATGGACAGGGCTGTTGCTCGGTCCCTTGCTGAGTATGGCTGGGAGACAGCCACTGGACACCTGAGGATAGGCTTACAAAAAAATTTTTGCTGGTAGGCAGGAGAAGGGGTCCACCTGTCGGCTGGAGGTATTTACCTCTTTCTGGGTGTGGTGCAAGCAGGCCTGGCGACCGAGCTGACGGTCTGGGGGGGGGGTCGGTGAGTCATCATGGACACCTCCCCGTGTGGCGGGTAGCACTGGTAAGGTAAAGATTTATGACCCATAGGTATCCGGCAGGTTCGCAATTGACTGGCCAACACTTAGACAGGAACAGGTGTAATAGCTTTGACCGGTCAACGATGAACCAGGCAAGGGGTGATGGCAGGAGCTTTTCAGCATGCATCACCCCGTGATTTGATGGATACACGTCATAGGGTGGGGTCAGTAGATAGTTTATTGACTCCGGTCAACAATTTGTTTGTGTCGACAAACAAATTGATACAAATGGATACATTGTAGCCAATTGCTATTGGCAATTTTGGGAGGAACCTTACCAGGCCTGCTTGCCTTAAGAATTACAATTGGATGAATACACCAATTGAAAGTTATAATTCGGACTAGGGCATTATTCAATAAAAGTGGCCCAATGCCTTTATCCATATACTGGTGTCTGAGTCTTTCTTTGGGGGGTGCGCCTGCAATGAAAGTGCAGCGCCAAAATGGCCACCACGCTCTTTGCAACCCCCCCACCCGGACTCAGACATCCGGGTGAGTTAGGGGGCGTGGCCACCCCTATATAAAAGGGGTGGCCATGAGGCAGACGAGCTGCCATTTTAGAAATAGCGACGGGGAGGAGAAGTTTTTCCCTCCACCCCCTCCCTAGTGAACAGTGTGATATTTTGGTCGCTTCGGGGCCGGGTGGGAATTTTTGGCCTGGACCACAATTGGCCCTTGGTTTCTGGCTTTTTTGCCCATCCCACACTGTTGCTAGTTTTTGAGCAAAGGGGTTTTTCTTTGACTTTGGTCACTTTAGGCGGGTAGCACTGGTAAGGTAAAGATTTATGACCCAGAGGTATCCGGCAGGTTTGCAATTGACTGGCCAACACTTAGACAGGTACAGGTGTAATAGCTTTGACTGGTCAACAACGAACCAGGCAAGGGGTGATGGCAGGAGCTTTTCAGCATGCATCACCCCGTGATTTGATGGATACACGTCATAGGGTGGGGTCAGGAGATAGTTTATTGACTCCGGTCAACAATTTGTTTGTGTCAACAAACAAATTGATACAAATGGATACATTGTAGCCAATTGCCATTGGCAATTTTGGGAGGAACCTTACCAGTGTTACTGCGGCCTGCTTGCCTTAAAAATTACAATTGGATGAATACACCAATTGAAAGTTATAATTCGGACTAGGGCATTATTCAATAAAAGTGGCCCAATGCCTTTATCCATATACCGGTGTCTGAGTCTTTCTTTGGGAGGTGCGCCTGCAAAGCTTGTTATCCTTTTTTCCTGCTGACAACTCAGGCACAATATTGTGCAGCAATATTGGCCATTCGCTGGAGTTTTGAATCATTGATACAGAAACACAAAATTCCATATCTATAAACTGGAGGGTTTAATTTTTTGGTTTGATGAATTGAATGTATGATTAGATCTTTTGCTATACAGTAACAGTTCTGAAAAGTGGAATGGCTGAGTAAAAAAAAAGTATATAATAATCCTTGGCATTTGTGACCTTTTTGCAAACTTTGCATTTAATAGAGAAAACAATGTGATTAGATGTTCATGATTATGCTGCAATTGTAACAACTTGTTTTTGTCTTCCTGTTTGTTTTGCTTTACCATGGCTGGGCTGACCCTAATTTACCAGGATGAAAGATAGCAACACCATTGGGACTTTTCAAGACCGGTTTTAATTGGCATAACTCTATGCTTCTTAGTATGTATAAAATCCATCAGTAGTCTGTTCCTCTGTTGTGACTTTTAAAAGTGCCAAATGTTACAGAGCAATCCTGTGTATTCTATGGCCTATTGTGCTTAAGAATGAATGAATAAGAACCTTGATTACCTTACAAATAAATCTGGTTAAGTCTTGTATTAATTAAAATGTGTGGAACTGAGGCTATTCTGAACTATTTATAAGTGATTTAATTCATATCAGCAGCTAATTTGTATTTAATGCAAACTAATGGGTTTTATGTAAATGGAGCATGTGGCAGTCTATTTAAAAAACAAATTATCTCTAGTTTCATTTCAGTTATTTTAATTAAATTTAGAGTGCGTGTTGTGGGGGAGGGGATATGGGATGCATTATATATGAAGGCTTGATGGTTAAATCCAATTTAACTCTGCCACATAAGAAACAAGTAATTTGCTCAGCAGAAACAGTATTTCATGTTCTAACCTTTGACAATGTTAAAGCTGCTGATGTGTTAAAACAAAAGACTGGGACATGTGCCTAAGGGCATTCTTTTAGGATAGTAAGAAGCATTCTACTGTAATCTTACTTTAGATTTTAGTACTACTGCCAACCTAGGTTCATTAATATTTATTAAATCCATTGAGAAGAATTGTGCATCAAATAGTATATGAACATTTTTGTATACAAATAGCTCTCTTAATGATGCAGACACTGACTGAACATTATTACACCAATTTAGCCTGGAGCTGCAACATTCCTTTGTTTTACTACTGCTGCTAATACTAGTCTTTCTATACTACTGTTATAGTAGTACCCCTGTACTATCTCTAGAGTGCTGTTATAATACTACAGCAATGTGCTTCTAAGACCTATAGCAAATTAGCTGGATGACAGATGACACTGCTAAAGAACCCAATCTGAGGGCTGAACTTTATGTTATAGGTAACCTATTATAAAAAAAGGGGATAGCTTAAGTGCTGCATTTGTATTATCATAACAGGAATTTTTACTTTTTTTGTGTGGTTTGTCTGTTTACAAGCCTGTTTTCTCAGCTGCAAAGGTCTCTCTGAATTATTCAGTTGGAACACTAATATGATTTCAGCTCTAAACCTTCATCCTTGTCTTGTGTAGAGTTGCCCAGGAAGCATTTGGACCCCAAAAGAAATACAGGCATGTGCACATATCGGTGTTAGTATCACAATGTAGCTGGTGTGGGGATGGAGAGAGAAAGTACGCATATGACTTCCCTACCCCCTATGCTGATCTCTTTCAGTGGGACTCAGCATTAAGAAAGAACACCAAGCTCTCAATGGATATCAGGCAGTGGGTATGGCTTGAAGCCTGTTGGGCTGAGCAGAATGGAGGAGGAGGCTGACAGATGAAGTGGAAGGCAATCCATGGAGTGGAGTCTAGTTGTGGTGCAGCTGTATACTATTAAACTCAGTGTTTGAGGCCAACTTGGCTTGCTGTAGGCTGCTGGGCTGAAGCCTGACTAAGTGGTTAACTGGCTGGCCCATCAGACAACTGCAGTCTGAGAGTAGGCCACAAAGCTCTAGTTTAGAAATAGTTGGAAGTTTTTATTAGCTGGCCAGTGATGTTTACAAAGGGTTTACCATGAGGCTAGGAAGATATACCTCATGTTCTGGAAGCTGGTTTGGAGGTTTTGGGGCACAGCTGAGATGGTCTAAGTGGCATTAAGGGGTGAGCTTTGCAGAAGTATGATAATTCACAAAATGCATCAAATTGTGATGCTTACCAAGGGTTTACCGTGAGGCTAGAAAGATATACCTCATGTTCGGGAAGCTGGCCTGCATGTTTTGAGGCACAGCTGAGATGGTCTAAGTGACATTAGGGTGGGGTGAGCTTTGCAGAAGTATGGCAATTCACAAAATGCATCAAATTGTTTAGGGTGGGAACACAGCCACAAAGCTTTCCTAGATCAATGCAGATCACCTGGTAGTAGTTTTTGAGTCTGGGTTTAAGATTCCTTTCAAGAGCGTGTACCAACTGTTTATGACTGCATTCCACTAATGGACAGTGGAAGTGCTTCAGGCAAAGATAGACAAGGAGCTGATAGAGCGTCAAGTGTCAAGTCCTTTTGCTTCACTACTGATGCCAACATTGCAGATATAACTGCTTGAGGTTGTGCTCCAGTGATGCGCTGCTCCCGGTGCCCACAGGTGCATGGGCACAGGTAGCGGAAATTCCCACAGGCCATGCCCACTTGGCTGACCATGCCCACCTCCCTACCCCAGGCCATGGTATGGCTGGCCAAGTGGGCATGGCCCACAGAGTTAGCCACGCCCACAGAGCTAACCACACCCATGGAGGGTAGTAATTTTTTTGCAGTGCATCACTGTTGTGCTCCAAATGATGAAAGGTGAGTTAGACTTGTTCTATGATCTATCATATTTAAAAGAGAGAAAAGGGAAATATGAAACCACGAGCAAGCTTTGCTCTGTTAAACACAATTTTGTCAAAGAGACACTCCATAAAGTATGGTGGTGTCATTTGGAGATGAAGTTGAAGCACTCTGAGCTTTTATGGGTATATCTGCTTTTTCAGATGATGATGATGCATCTGATTTACTCTGCTGAAGGAAAACTCACACTGAAATGCAACAGGTTTTAAAGAGTAGCAACAGCTTTGCGATTTTTAATTTTCTTTTGTCTGGATAGATTTGCAAAGACTTAGCATGACTAATTTTTGTTACTTCGATTATTCTACATAAAACTGTATGTCCAGCACCAAACCAGTAATATGTGCAGGTAAAATGTTTTGTTATTCCTAATTTTTTTTTTAAAAAAAATACTACACATGATTCTTCATTAATATATAGAAATGGACAATTATTTTGACACAAATTCCAATAAGACCACGTAAATATTTACAGCTTCTTCACAAAGCATCCTAAATCAGATCTAATTAACAGCATTAATCCTAAAAAAAAAAAAAACCCACCACAGCTTTTACTGCTGATTCTACCTCTTTCATGTAATACCCCACCCCCTCCCATACATGAAAATAATCTCTTTGGACAGTAATTATACTCATTAATTAGCTTACAAATATCCTTCCATATTTCTCAGCTGTTTTAACAGTCATTTCTGGTAACATACACCTGTCAATCAAAACACAATCACTTATCATGTACAGATTTACCCTTAAAATACATATATTTACACTATACATTGTCACAATTAAATTTAGAGTGAAGACTCAACACATAGTGAACATCTTAGGGGGATTTTAGAATTTACAAGATGATTGAATGATTGGGGTTTGGTCGCACAGGCAACAGATGACTGGAATCCTTTATCACTGGCCATAAGACAAGGCTAACAAGCTAGCTAAGGAAATCTCTGAAGAGATTTTATAAAGCAGCTTTGTTTTATGCTGCTATACTTACAGCTTTCCTGGGCTTCTCCAGATGGCTCAGTTGTTAGTTCATGTATCAATCATACATGGAATATAAGGATGTTTTCTTGTCATGAGGCCACATGTCTATTTTTTAATGAAAACACTCCACAACAACAATTTTGCTACTGGGAATAACACATGTGATATCGAGTGTGCTGATTCCAAATTTGAACTCAGAATTTGCCTATCACGTACAGATTTTAAGGCATGCTATAGCTGCTCAAATGGTTGGTAATTGGGTAATATATTTTTACATGGGAACATAATAACAGTTGCAGCTACCACTATGCCTGTTGCCACTTCAGCTGAATCATGTCCGCTGGTGGCATGCATGTTCCAGCAGTGGCTGGACATGTCTGGGCAAGTCAGTGAGCTGACATGAGAAATACAGTAGGTGTATAAGGTGAGATGGACCAAGGGCGTGTCTCTAGTGTAAAACCATCTTATTGGATACTACAGCTGGGCCATAGTGATCTATTTTGAGCTAAAGATGAGTGGGTGCAGCTGTGTTAATAAACTGGACTTTTTTGCTACATTTGAGGCAAATATACCCCATGTGATTAACGGAAGAACCAAACCAAGAGGGTGATATTTGTTAACTTAAGATCCTGATGTCCTAAGCAGAATCGGACTTCAGATTTGGATTCAGCACACTTGATTTAGTATAGGACACATGGATTAGACCAAATAGCAGACAATATATTTTTTTTGTGATGCAGTGAAAGCTAAGACTGACTAGCATCATGGGTGAACATCCATTCATCTGGCCCAGTGTGAGGTAGACTGTCTATGCCCTGTTTAGGCCAAGGAAGAATATACAGAAGCCTGTAGGGCAGGGGAGTTTGGTGTTCAGAAACTGGAGGTGACAACCAGCATAGTGAATAACAGCTCTTTTTATTATGGGGTCTGAACACAACTTGGAGTGGAATAATGGGGTCTTATAAACACAAAAAAACTTGATACAAAACAGCAGGAATAAGCATCATTGGGTCATTTGACTATTGGTTATATTTTGACAGCTACAATGCACGCTTTTCTTAATTTGAATTATGGTGCAAACCAAGTCTCGCGATACTATGTGAGTTTATGAGAATAGAGGCCGGCAAGACAGCACGGCCACTTGACATGTAATTTACAAGAACAGTTATGCATACATAACAGGGAGGGCCCTTGTTTCAGCATTGGATAAACTCTCTCTAACTATGGTCCTGAGTGATGTCTGGTTTCAGACTAGTTCTGGATTGGGATGCCCTCTAATGCTGCAGCTATGGGCTTCCAAGCATTTGCCATTTAGAAATTAGAATGGTGACAATCCGGAGTTTACAAGAATTATATCTGTTCTTTCACGGCTTGTGTTGCTGCATAACCATAGTATTATCACTGGGCTGAATGCCAAGTCAGAGCAGTAGTGATAGGTTTTCAGTTGGAGCTTAGTTTGGTGGTTGCTGTGCTGTGGTGGTATCTTGCCTCACCTTTTCTAGGAGGGTTGATATATTTCTCCTGATGTGTTGGTAATTCACCTGGATGATAATAATTTAGGCCTGATGAAAGGCAAGGAACTGAGATTGAAATATTAAAATGTTTACAGTTCGTACAAAACATAGTTGCAGAAACAGCCTTTGAAGTAGAGAATAGGGCTATCAGAGCCTGGCCTGAGGTTACTGAAATTATCTTCCCAACTATGGTGGTGTGGTGACAATGGAAAGGCAGCAGCACTAAAAAGGTATGGCTGTTATTTGTAAGAATGCTGATGCACATCTTTACACTGCCCTGCTGTGCTAAATAATATACGTTAGTTGTGGATCAAGGCCAAAACTAATTTGCTCTAACTCTTGGTATATATAAAAATAATTCTATAAACTTCTGTCCTTTCCTGTAAGGAATTATTTTGCCCTTCAACTGCTTTATAAGAGGGAAATATCAATTTGTAAGAACTCTACTATGGGAATTTTTTTCAGGATATTTCCTCAGATACTACGGAGGAATATTTCTTGAGGACATATTACTTCCTGTGTTTTATGGGGCATTTTTTTTAAATCTTGAGGCATCAGATTTCTATTTTACACCTTATTTGTTTGGCTTTCCTCAAAGAGATTGGAAAAAAATACATTCATTCCTTTGCTTCACTGGAAGGAAACCTGGCTGCAAGATCCAGACCAATTTGTTGCCAATTCATTTGTCAACCACTCTTGACAATTAGACTGCTTTTTGAAAGAACAATATTTAATCATTCAAACAGATGAGCTATTTCTGACTTCCCTCATACTATTGGATTTTCAACTAGGTTGATTTTAATTATTAATATCCATTTATTGTCAGGGCTTTTAACTTACTCAACAGCCTCTATTTACATGTTTGAACTTCAGATAAGTGATTAAAGCTTTCTTAACTTCCCATTTATATATTCTCCATGTGATTATTTCACATTCCAGAAAAGCGTTTTTAGGCTAGATAGAAAAGAAATGGGGACTGCAGCAGCTCAAGTGGTTAAGACACTGACTGCAAGGTGGCAGGTTAGCAGATTGAGACCTGGGTACTGCACAATGGAATGAGCTCCCATCTCTGTCCAAGCGCTTGTCAACCTAGCAGTTCGAAAGCAAGAAATTGAAAGTAGATAAACAGGGACCACTTCCGTGGGAAGGTAAACAGCGTTCCATGCACTCCAGTGTATAGTCATGCCTGCCACATGTCCACGGAAACGTCTGCAAATGCAGATAGTGCTGGCTCTTTGGCAATAAACAGAGATGAGCACTGAACCCTAGAGTTGGATATGACTGGCATTCGAGCAAGGGAAACCTTTACCTTGAGAAGAAATGCCCTTCATGGATGCATGTTTTAATGTGGAGAAGGGGTTTGAGTGCATTGGTGAAGCCTAGAACAAAGCTGCCAGACTCCACTACAAGCCTGGACTCCTAGCAGAGCCACCCAAAGGAAATTAGTCACTGCTACCAACTTAAAGGTAGCTACTGTGCAATGGTGGTTGCTGAAGGAGACACTTGCAGAGGAGGAAATGACAGTGATGTCGTGAAAAACCTTGGGGTGTTTACTATTCTTTGAATTACTTCATATTCACTTAAGTTACACTGTAGTTTCAACATTCTCTTTAAGGTTGAGAAAGGCTAATTCTCAAAGAGAGAGACAATTACGTCATGAACATTCCAATCCACACATAGCACACTTCACACATTAGCACGTGATTAAGGAATGGGATGTCACTCAAAAAGGGGAATCCCAGCAATGGGTACATTGCATCACAATCACACCTGAGTATCTCAATAATCAGGAAAATAGTCAAAACAATCAAGCATCTTATATCTTTCACATTAAAGGAAGGTGTGAGGAGTGGGCAAAAGGTATACAAAGTTGTACTTTTTAGCTCTCGAGAAGGGTTCTTTCCCCAGGTACGTGAGAGTCCTCATCATTCTCTCTAATGAGACAATGAAATCGTAAGCCTCGAATGAGGGCAAAAGCCTGCAAAGAACCAGATATGAGATTAACTATTTTCTCTTTATTATTTTACTAGATTCTGTGTTAGGTTAGAATAGATTAGTTCTCCCCATGCTTATCCTTCATAGTATGAATTTTATTATGCTTGAATAAAACTTCAAAACACAAGAATGGACTTGAGTCTTTGCTGAAGAAGGGAGTCATGCTGCCATGCTGCTAACAGGTGCAAGTTGGGAATAAGGCTGCACTTTCACACCAAATAACCTTGAAGGAGCAAGAAGGCTCAAATGGGGACATTAAATTAGAGATAAGGGTTTGAATCCCATGATCCTGAGGGAGTTACTTTCATTTCATTGGTCTAGTAAAGCTTACCAGCAGACATTCCATCTTTGAAGTAAAAGTTACATTTTTACACCACCTCTTTTCCCCAGGGCTGTACCCTCTCTGTATGTTATTAGCTACCACACATCCTGCTGGTATGCAGGAAAGCCATCTTCCCAATAGACACTATTATAACTGGGCCTGAGGTCCGTGCCAGCAGTAAAATGCAAGGAAAGCAGAGCGCCTCGGCCTGGGCGATGAAGCAGCAGAGGGAAGGGGGAAGCGCTGAATTTGGGCAGCATGCACAACCCCAAACACTGGCCATGTTGTCGGAATACCCTCAACTCAACCTAACTTTTGTTAGTGCTGTGTAGAATATGGCAATGATAAACCCCTACTGAACTTTCCTTACCACGGAAATCCTATGATGAAACAATCCAAAATGAAACAACAGATAGTGCTGGAAGATGAGACTCTGAGATCAGAAAGCACCTCAGTCAGCTACTGGAGAAGAGCAAAGGAAAAGCACAAATAGACTATCACAAATGACACAACATGATAAAACTGAAAAGGTTGTCTAGTGGCTGATGTGTACAGAAGTGAAAGGAAATCTTATGTTGTACACAACACAAAACATAAGTATATATCAAGGTAAACTGGAAAAAAAGGTAAACACAAAAGGAAAAGGTGAAAGAGAAAAAGGTCAATCAATTAAACACAGAGTTTCAGAGAAAAGCAAGGAGAGATAAAGAAAACTTCTTAAATGAACAGTGCAAAGAAATAGAGGAAAACAACAGAAGGGGAAGGACTAGAGATCTTTTCAAAAAAAATTGGGGAAATCAAGGTAACATATAAAGCAAAAATAACCATGATAAAGGACAAAAACAGTAGGGATTTAGCTGATGCAGAAAATATTAAGAAAAGATGGCAAGAGTATACAGAGAAACTTTACAAAAAGGACCACAACACCCCTGACAACCACAGTGATAAGAGCTTTGAACTGGAGCCAGACATCCTGGAGAGTGAAGTCAGAAAAGTCCTAAAAGTACTGCTAATAACAAAGCTAGTGAAGATGATGGTATTCCAGTTGAATTATTCAAAGCCCTAAAAGATGATGGAATTAAAGCATTGCAGATTTGGTAAACACAACAATAGCCACAGGATTGGTAAAGATCAGTATTAGTTCCAATCCCACAAAAGGGCAATACCAAAGAATGCTCAAATTATTGAACAATTGTACTCATCCCACATGCTAGCAAGATCATGCTCAAGATAATACAGGACAGGCTTCAGCAGCACATGGAGAAAGAACTACCAGAATTACAGGCTGGGGTCAGAAGAGGCAGGGGAACTAGAGACCAAATTGCCAACATACGTTGGATCATGGAGAAAACAAAGGAATATCAGAAACAAGTCTACTTCTGTTTCATTTACTGCACCAACACATTTGACTGTGTGGACCACAATAAAATGTGGCAAGTAATTAAAAAGATGGGAATACCAGAACACCTTATATGCCTCGTGAGAAATCTGTACATGAGTCAAGAAGCAAGAGTTAGGACAGGATACGGAATGATGGAGTAGTTTGGAAAAGGAGTAAGACAAGGCTGCATTTTGTCACCCAGAGCACATAATGCGCATCGCAGGGCTGGATGAATCAAAAGTTGGAATTAAAATTGCTGGGAGAAACATCAACAATTTGAGATATGCAGATGACACCACCCCAATGCAGAAAGTGAAGAACACCTAAAGAAGCTCCTGCTTAGGTTGAAGGAGGAGAGTGCAAAAGCTGTCTTGATAATCAACATCAAGAAAACCAAGATAACGGCAATAGGCCCTATCAGTCCCTGGAAAATAGATGGGGGGAAAAATAGAAGCAATGACAGACTTTACTTTCTTAGGATCCAAGGTCACTGCAGATGGAAAGTGCAGCTATGAAATAAAAAGGCAACTAATTCTGGGGAGGGCAAAAGAAGAAGGGGCGGCCAAAATGAGCTGGCTAGATGGTATTGTAGACACAATGGGCACAGAGCTGGGCGGGTTGAGGAGGATGGTGGAGGACAGAGGTCGGTGCCTGGCGGGGAATGGTCCATGGGGACGCAAAGGGTCAGAATTGACTGTGCAACTGAACAACAACAAAACAACAACAAAAAACGGGAAAACAGGACATATAAACATTGCAGTGCTTTGTGGCAGAGAATGAAAGAGGATTATAATGGGAATTATTTTTTTTATCAGACAACTACAAAGTATTCTTATATGAATATGAAAAACCCAGCAGAAATTGAATGGCTCTACTACTGAGGGACTGCTGTGACTCAAGTGGTTAAGATTCTGAACTTGAAGACTGGAAGGTTGGAGTTCAATACCTGCACGACGGAGTGAGCTCCCATCTCTGTCCCAGCTCCTGCCAACCTAGCAGTTTGAAAGCAAGAAATTGCAAGTCGATATGAAGGTACCACTTTGGTGGGATAGTAAACAGGGTTCTGTGCACTCTGGTGTCTAGGCATGCCTGCCACATGTCCACAGAAATGTCTGCAAATGCAGATAGCATGCACTCTTTGGCTATAAACAGAAATGAGCACTGAATCCTAGAGTCAGATAAGATTGGCTTTTGAGCAAGGGCGACCTTTACCTTTACTACTGCTCTGCTGCAAATGTAACACAAGTAGTTATGGATTATAATGCATGATCTGACCAAAAAGTATCAGTTGATTCCATAGAAAAAACTATAAACCTTAATCATTCATTCATTCCAGCTACTAATGCTAAAATAAAACTGAAAGCTTTTAAGCAAGCATCCAAGAGAAACATACTTATAAGCATGTATTGTTTGGGTGTGTGATCATAGGTGACTTCAATACAAAAGTAGGGAACAAAGCAGAACTAAATGTTTTTGGAAAAATTGACTTAGAGAACTGTTATGTACAATAACTATGCTTGTAACTGTCAAGGCGATTCAAACCGCCATGTTCCCGTGCTTTCCTAGCTGTCAAACAGCGTCCCTGTTTGACAGCTACAAAATCTCACCAGACAGCGTAGTCTCGCAAGATTTCGAGTGGTGCGCAAATTAGATCTGACAGGAGCGGAATGAATCTTTCTTATGCAAATAAGAGGATCGAAATGTGTGCACACTTTGTTAGCCAATGGGCTTTGTTTATTGTTGTTACTGTTACTGTTTGTACTGTATAAAAGTTCGAGTTTTGCCCCATCCAAACTGTGTTCAAACCCCACTAATAAAGAGCTGAATTTCACTACTTCATACATAAGAACATAAGAACAGCCTTGCTGGAACAGGCCACAGCCCATCCAGTCCAGCATTCTGTCTCACACAGTGGCTCACTATTTGCTTCAGGATATTCCCAAGCAGATGCCTTCCCCTGTTTAGGATTCCCTGGAAATGGCATTGAGAGATATCCTGCCTATCACTCCAACCCGGACGCTGTCCTTAGGTATCCATAATTATAGCCATTGATACCCTTGTCCTCCATGAACATGTCTAATCCTTTCGTAAGGCTGTCAAGACTGACAGCTGTCACCACTTCTTCTGGCAGGGAGTTCCATAGACCAGTGATCCTCTGGGTGAAAAAGTACTTTCTCTTATTTGTTTGAGAACTAGTACCCAAAGGTTTCATGGAGTACCCCCTAATTCTAGTGTTATGCAATAGGGAAAACAGTTTTTCCTTATCTACTTTTATAAACCTCAATCAGGTCACCTCTTAGACACCGTCGTTCAAGAGTGAAGAGGCCCAACCGTTGCAGCCTCAGATGGTAAGGAAGGTGTTCCAATCCCCTAATCATTTTGGTTGCCCTCCTCTGCACTTTTTACAGTTCCATAACATACTTCTGGAGATATGGCGACCAGAACTGTACACAGTATTCCAGATGGGGCCTCACCATAGATTTATAAAGAGGCAAAATGACACTTGCTGATTTATTTTCTATACCCTTCCTAATGATCCCTAGCATTGAGTTTGCTTTTTTCACTGCTGAGGCTCACTGGGTTGACACCTTCATTGAGTTGTCCACCAGGACACCAAGGACCGTTTCTTGGTTTGTCGCAGAGAGTTCAGACCCCATCAGTTTATAAATGTAATTGGGGTTCTTTGCCCCAACGTGCATCACTCTGCACTTACTAATGCTGAAACTCATTTGCCACTTTTGCCCACTCCCCCAGTGCCAAGAGATCCCTCTGGAGCAACTCACAACCTCTCTCAGTTTTCACTACCCTGTATAATTTAGTGTCATCAGCAAATTTGGCTACCTTGCTATTTACTCCTACTTCTAGATCATTTATGAAGAGGTTGAAAAGCAGGGGTCCCACTACTGAACCTTGGGGGACCCCACTCTTGACTTCCCTCCACTTGGAGAAGTGTCCATTTAGTGCTATCCTCTGTTTCCTGTCCCTTAGCCAGTTGCTGATCCAGGACAAGACCTGTCCCTTTATTCCATGACTGGTAAGTTTATTCAAGAGTATTTGGTGCAGGACCTTGTCAAAAGCCTTCTGAAAGTCCAGATAAACAATGTCAACTGGATCCCCCTTATCCACATGCTTGCTGACACTCTCAAACAATTCCAACGGATTAGTGAGGTATGATTTGCCCTTACAAAAGCCACGTTGGCTCTCCTTTAGCAGTGCCTTGTCTTCTATGTGCCTATTAATTCTATCTTTTAGGATGGTTTCCATCACTTTTCCTGGGACACATGTAAAACTGACAGGCCGGTAATTTCCTGGACCACCTCTGGATCCTTTTTTGAAAATTGGTGTTACATTTGCTACCTTCCAGTCATCAGGCACAAAGCCTGATTTGAGGGAAAGATTATATATTTTGGCTAGGAGATCAGCAATTTCATCTTTAAGTTCTCTGAGAACTCGTGGATGGATGCCATCTGGTCCTGGTGATTGGTTAGCATTTAGTTTAACAAGACATGCAAGGACCTCCTCCCTGGTTATTTCTATCTGGCTTAATTCTTCGGTTTCCCTCCCTACGAAGATAGGCTCTGTTTTGGGCATGTGGTCTCTGTCTTCTTCAGTGAATACTGAAACAAAGAATTCATTGAATCTCTCTGCAATCTCTGTTTCCTCTTTAATAAACCCTTGCCTTCCATTGTCATCTAATGGTCAAATGGCCTTCCTAGTTGAGTTCTTACTTCTAATGTAACAAAGAAGTCTTTGTTATTTCTCTGAGTGTTTTAGCTATATGTTCCTCAAAGTCTTGCTTTGCTTTCCTGATTGTTGCGTTGCATTTGTTCTGCCAGAATTTATGTTTCTGCTTGCTGTCCTCATTCGGACAAACCTTCCATCTTCTAAATGAGCTTTTCAAGCCACATCGGAGTCCTCTGGGACCTAGCAGTGCCCTTTTTCCTTTTGGGTATGCATTCCAATTGGGCCTTTGTTATTGTTTTTGTAAAAAGCCTCCATGCCTCTTGGAGTGTTTGGACTCTCAATTTTCCCTTTCAGCTTCTTTTTTACTAGTTTCCTCATTTTTGGGAAACTTCCTTTTTGAAAATGTAAGGTCTCTGTGTTAGATTTTATCACTGACTTGCGGTCTATGATCAAGTTAAACATAATTGAGTTGTGGTCACTTTTCCCTATTGGATCAGTCACATTAACATCTTGCACCAGATCCTGAGTATTACTCAGGATCAAGTCAAGGATTCTTGTACCTCTAGTTGGGTCTTCAACCATCTGTTCCAGGAAGCAATCATTTAGCAAATCCATATCTAGGAACTTTATCTCTTTATCATGTGCTGAACAACAGTTCACCCAGTCTATATGAGTGTAATTGAAGTCCCCCATTATAACCAGGCTTCCCTTCTTGGATGCCTCCTTTACAACATTCTCCAACTGCCAGTCTCCCTCAAGAGTTTGGGTCGGAGGCCAATAGTATATGCCTACTGTTAGACCATCCTTGTGGCCTGGTACTCTTACCCACAAAGCTTCTAATGGTGACTCCAAATCACCTAGATATTCCAATTCGTATAATTTTATTACTTCTTTGACATACAAGGCTACACCACCTCCGGTTTGCCCCTTCCTATCCTTCCTGTACAGTTTGTAGCCTGGGATAACTGTATCCCATTGGTTATCATCCGTCCACCAGGTTTCAGTGATGCCAATAATATTAATATTTTTATCTATTGCTAAGTATTCCAGCTCCCCTATTTTGTTCCGGAGGCTTCTGGCATTTGCATACAAGCATTTATATATGCTTTTCTAATACAGTCTTTTGAGTCCAGTTGCATTGTTAGACTGCCTCTTGCATCCTTCTGCTAGAGTGCTGGTGACTAGCTCCTCGCTCTGCTCAGTAATTTTTGCATCCCTCTCACTACTCAAGGACACACTTTCCCGAACTGTATGCTGCCCAGCTCCTGTCGGCTTTCCCCCAGTTATCAGTTTAAAAGGTGCTCTGTAGCATTTTGGATGTTGAGTGCCAGCAATCTGGTCCCATCATGGTTCAAGTACAACCCATCCCTTGTGAACAGATTTGGCTTGTCCCAAAATGTTCTCCAGTTCCTGACAAATCTGAAGCCCTCCTCTCGACACCTCCGCCTCATCCACGTATTGAGGCTTCTGAGCTCTGCCTACCTGGTAGGTCCTGCACGAGGAACAGGCAGCACTTCTGAGAATGCTACCTTGGAAGTCCAGGACTTCAATCTTCTTCCTAACAACCTGAATTTGGCTTTCAGGACTGACCGCTTGGCCTTCCCAACATCATTGGTACCAACGTGTACTATGACCACTGGTTCCTTCCCAGTTCTCTCTAACAAGCTATCTAGATTTCTCGTAATGTCTGCAACAATTTTTTTAAAAATGTTAAGGCTTTGGAGATTTTATATTTGTTTTTAGATAGTAAATGGCTCCGGGGTGGGGTTAATATTGCTATGTTTTTAAGGGTTTTTAATCATTTTTATTAGTTTTAACCAGGGCCACCACCAGAAATTTCTGAGCCCCATACTGAGCAATCCTATTGCCCCCCCCCCAACTCATACACACATAGTAATGTCACAGTTATGGACGGCGGCGGCAGGGTCCCTGTCAGCTTCGGGCCCTAACAGCAGTACTGGTAGTACTGCCCTGATGGCGGTCCTGGTTTTAACTTGTGTACACCACCCAGAGTCCATTGGACAGGGTGGTATATAAATCTATTAAATTAAATTAAATTAAATTAAATTCTCAATTGCTAAATATGGATGTTGAAGCTGGATAATAAAATAATTGATTCCTTTTAAATATGATGCTGGTGTAGAGCTTTCAGGACAGGACATTTGAGAATGAGACTGTTGAGGACAGGATATTTTGGAAATCAATCATTCATAGGGTTGCCATAGGTCAGAGATGTTTTACAACACATATTTTACATTATTGATGCTACTTCCAGCAAGTTTCACTCCTCCTTCATCTGCTTCTACTCTGGCTTTCTGTGTGATATGTTCCATGTAAAAAAAATGAACTGATACAGGGATAAAGTGATAGGTACCTTTGTCTATAGGAAACCACATTGCTTGTCTTATTGACAGCCCACATTGTCAGTAGGAAAAAGGATGCCAAGATTTATATAGCAAAGGGAAGCTTGATTGCTGACAACACCAATGAGAACATCAAAGATCTGTAGGATTCCCTCTTGTGCTCACTACCATTCACACATATTGAAAAATGATTCAAAGATCTCTGTAAGATTGGTTCACAGTCAACATGTGCTGTTCTCTATCCCTTTCTTCCAAATGAAGGGGACAAATCCACTTCTAATGCATAATGGTAATCTAAGCAAAAAAGAACATGGTGACATTTTAAGCATAAATTTCATTTTGTTCCATAAATGTAGCAAAGGTGTAACTATAGTTTAGGTCTAATTATAGTTTAGCTAATGCCAGATATGTGTTTAACCATTGCTAAATAATGCAAAACTAAATAAAATCTCAAGTATTTAAACTTAAAACATTTCCTCTCATATGAACTATTTGACAAATATTTGGAATTATTCTTCTGATATCAATAGCAGTGACATCCACCCTTTCCATAACATGACTCACAATTTAACATAGTGATTCTAAATGTTATTGTTAGGTGCAGAAGGTGATATGTGTTGTTATTGCTTTTAACACATTTTAGAAATTGGAAAGACTTGATACATTTCTGACAACAAACGTCTTATGGTATACATTGGACTAGCAGTATATCTGCTGAAGACTACTTTCCAGCTTAGGAGATATTTCCCTTAATTGATTTGGCTCTTATCTCTCTGCCCATTGCTTGCTTGTCTCTTCCATCACACATTTTTTTTTAAAAAAAAAACTTTGTAATCGGTTTGGAGATTGGATTGGTTGTATTGCAAAAAAAAAAAAAAAAAGCAAAAGCTAGTTCCCTCAGTTCCAATTTGATGCCAGTCCTAACTGTTTATTTTGGATGACAGGATCTGTTGACATCATGCATTATTCTGTATGCCTGCCAATGATACTATGGTTAGCTGTTTTGGATTATTTTGTGTTGTCTTTGCTATCTCTCAGTTTTGGGCTGATTTAGTCATGGTTGAGATGGAATGTTGTTTCTTTACCTCACTCCTTCTAACCCCCAGCGCTTCTATCAGAGTCATCAACAGGTTAGAATAATTCACACTTGCTGTCATCCCACTGACAGTGACAATGTGACAAAGCTGAGAGTCTGACTTCCCATCTCTAACTAAATTTTCAAGTTCTTCATGCCAAATTTGTCCTCCTGATTTTAAATGTGAAAGACATTAATTTAAATAACAAAGGAGGCCTGGAAAAACAGGTTAGAAACTTTAGAAAGAAATAAACAGTTTAGCTTTCTACATACAGCCTTGCATTACTGCTATGATAAAATTCAATTTAGGTTGTTTTGCCCTTGTGAATTTATGGGTCAAGTATAAAGTCCAAAGAGAATGGAGAAATGGAGAAAGTTGAAGAAATTTCTCCTTTGTCAAAAGTTCAAGGATGTTTGTGACCAAAGTGATACTCCAAATAGCGCTGAAAGCCTGTTTATGAATAAATCTGATTTTAGTATCCAAAATAGCAGACACTTTGAAATTGAAAGAACAACACTAAGATTAGTTTGAACTCTTCTCCTCCTCAGGGCCATAGCCAGGGGGCCCCAGGGGGCAAAAACCCTCCTGAGCTAACAGCCCCCCCCCCCTGTGATGCCAATGTTATATATAGAAGTGTGACATTGTTGCCCCTCCTGAAAAAATAATTCACCTCCCCCAATCTAGAATCGGCCCTCCTCCTCCTCTTCCCTTTTCTTCTTCAACCAGTTTGGGGTGTTGGGGGAGAGACAAAGTTCTTGTTTTTGCACTTCTAGCAGCCTCTAGTGGCATTATTTGGTGTTGTTGTGATATGTCTTTAATATTATCTTTCCATCTTCCTCTGGGCCTGTCATGTGCTCTTTATCCTTCTCCTCCTTTCATATATGCATTGTATGTTATGGAATTCCAATATGTTCTCTCCAATAGAATATTATATTCTAATTCTTTCCCTTATAATCTCATTCCTGATTTTATCCCTTCTAGTTACTCCAGCAGCCTTCCTTCAGACATCTCATTTCCATGGTGACCAACTTTCATTTACATTTTGTTGTAAGTTTCTATATTTAGTACTGGTACCATATGGGAGGAATGAATAAGCTTTGTATTACATGTTTCTTTGAGCTAGTCAATACTGCCTTATGTAGTAAGAGTAGAGTTAACTGTCCCAATATTTGGTTTGCCTTACTACACCATATGATAATCTCTTTGTCCATTTTACCATTTTCAGTTAAGGTTGTGCCTAGGTATTTGAACTCTGCCACTTGTTTTATACGTGTTCCTGATATTTAAGGTATGCTGTTTTCCCCCAATTGCCATTACCTCAGTCTTTTCTTTACTGATTTCATATTATTTCTCTAGCATTCTTGGTTCATGGACATAAAGTGTTGCTGGAATTCCTTAGCTGGACTTGCTGTCAATGCCTGATTATATCTGCAAAAAGTAATTCATTAACAGTGTTTCCATTCATGGGCTTAGTTTTTTTTTTTTGCTTATGTTATCTATGTGGGTGATAAATAATAATGTTGATAGCATGCATCCCTGCCTCACTCCAGATGGTACTGCAAAGGGTTCTGATATCTCTTGATTTGTTCTAACTACACTTCTGCAGTTACTATATAAGCGTTTACATAATCTAATAAAATGTTCACCTGCTCCATAATGGGACAATGTCATTGCAATTTCCTGTCGACTCTCTCAAACGCCTTCGTTTGGTCTACAAATGTGATGAAGATATTCTTATTGTGTTCTAGATTTTTCTCTATTAGTTGTTTAAGCATTAATATAGCATCTGTACAACTTCCATTTTTTCTGACGTCCATCTGTTTATCAACTAGTTGTGCTTGTATAACTAGTCTCAACCTAATTTCTATTATCTTGGCAAACATTTCCCCTGCATGGCTTAAAAGTGAGATGTCTCGGTAATGTGTACATTCTCATTTACCTCTTTTATTTTTCCACAGTGGTATTTTTATTGCTTGTTACCAATTAGTGGGTGTAGTTAGTTGTGTCCATGCTGCATTGAAAATTCTATATAGCCATCTGATATTGCCTTGCAGGGGATATACCTTAGCTACCTATCAATTTTTGTTAATCCAGAATATATACTTTCCCTTAGATCAGGTTGCTAATATTGCACTCGAATGGAAAGGCATCTAAGAGCTCCTCATTAAATTACTTTTCTTAAAAGTCAAAACTAATGTGGGCTGTGACAAGGTCTGGAGGCATAAATTCTCACTCTTACATTGGACATTTTTCTTGTGAGATTCAAATATGACATAGATTCCATCTATTAGGACAAATGATTTTGATGGAATAGCAGGCAAGTTTGGTCTTGGAACACAGAATGAAGCAGGGCAAAGATTGATAGAGTTCTGCCAAGAGAACACACTAGTCATAGCAAACACCTTCTTCCAGCAACACAAGAGGTGACTTTACACATGGACATCACCAGATGGCCAGCATCAAAACCAGATTGATTACATACTCTGCAGTCAAAGATGGAGAACCTCCATTCAGTCAGCAAAAACGAGACATGGAGTAGACTGTGGCTCAGATCACAACCTACTGATAGACCAGACAGATATGACCTACACAACACCCCTAAAGAATACTCAGTGGAGGTCATGAACAGATTTAATGTCCTGTACCTGATAGACAGAGTACCAGAAGAATTATGGACAGAGATGCAGGACAACATGCAGGAGGCAGCAAGAGAAACCATACCAAAATAAAAGATGTGTAAGAAAGCAAAGTGGTTGTTTGATGAGACCCTTAAAATAGCAGAGGAAAGAAGTAATGCAAAAGTCCAAGGAGAAAGAAAAAATACAATCACCTGAATACAGAATTTCAAAGAAAAGCAAGGAGAGATAAGGAAAACTACCTGAACAAACAATGCAAAGAAATGGAGGAAAACAACAAAAGAGGCAGGACTAGAGATCTTTTCAAACAAATTGGGGAAATCAAGGGAACATTTAAAGCAAACATGACCATGATAAGGAACAAAGATGAAAAGGAGTTAGCTGATGCAGAAGAGATCAAAAAAGATGGCAAGAGTACACAGAGGAACTCTACAAAAAGGACCTCAACACTCCTGATAATAACAATAATGAAAAATTTGAACTTGAACCAGACATTCTGGAGAGTCAAGTCAGAAAGGCCCTAAAAAGCACTGCAAACAATAAAGCTAGTGGAAATGATGGTATCTCAGTTGAATTTTTCAAAGCCCTAAAAGATGATGGAATCAAACTACTGCATTCAATATGCCAGCAAATTTGGAAAACAAAACAGTGGCCACAGGATTGGAAAAGATCAGTGTACATTCCAATCCCCAAAAAAGGCAATGCCAAAGAATGCTCAAATTGTCGAACAATTGTGCTCATCCCACATGCCAGCAAGGTGATGCTCAAGATAATACAGGATAGACTTCAGCAACATGTGGAGAGAGAAACTGGGTGCAGCCGGTTTCAGAAGAGGCAGGCGGACTAGATACCACATTGCCAACATACGTTGGATCATGGAGAAAACAAATGAATACCAGAAACAAGTCTACTTCTGCTTTATTGTCTACACCAAGGCTTTTGACTGTGTGGACCACAACAAAATGTGGCAAGTAATTAAAGAGATGGGAATACCAGAACACCTCATATGTCTCATGAGAAATCTGTACATGAACCAAGAAGAAACAGTTAGAACAGAACACGGAATGACAGAGTGGTTTGGAATAGGAAAAGGAGTAAGACAAGGCTGCATTTTATCAATCTATACACAGAGCACATAATGCACAATGCAGGGATGGAAAAATCACAATATGGGATCAAAATTACTGGAAAAAACATCAACAATTTGAGATATACAGACAATACCACCCTAATGGCAGAACGTGAGGAAGACTTGATTGGATTGAAGGAGGAGAGTGCAAAAGATGGCTTGAGACTTAATATCAAGAAAACCAAGATAATGGCAACAAGTCCGATCAGTCCCTGGAAAATAGATGGGGAAGAAGTAGAAGCAGTGACAGATTTTACTTTCCTAGGATCTAAAATCACTGCAGATGGCGACTGTAGCCATTAAATAAAAAGATGACTGATTACGGGGAGACAAGCTATGAGAAACCTGGGGAATATAGTGAAAAGCAGAGACATCACCTTGAAAACAAAAATTTGCATAGTCAAATCAATGGTATTCCCAGTGGTAATGTATGGGTGTGAGAGCTGGACCATTAGGAAAGCTGAGCGCAGAAGAATAGATGCCTTTGAAATGTGGTGTTGGAGGAGAGTCCGGAGAGTCACCTGGATGACAAAGAGAACAAATAGGTAAATACTGGAAGAAATCCACCCTGACCGTTCATTGGACGGACAAATAGTGAAGATGAAGCTAAATTACTTTGGACATCAAATGAGAAGGGAGGACTCACTTGAGATGGCCTTGAGGCTGGGAAAGGTGGAGGGCAAGAGAAGAAGGCGGCGTCCAAAGATAAGATGGCTAGATGGTATTGTGCATGCAATGGGCACAGAGCTGGGCAGCTGAGGAGAATGGTGGAGGACAGAGGTGCCTGGAGGAAAATGGTCTATGGGGTCACAAAGGGTCGGAATCGACTATGGGACTGAACAACAACAACAACAACAATAATAATAACAACAATAACAACAACAACAATTGTCTTTGTGAGCCAGATATAGCTGTAATAGTAAAATATATTGAATGGGATAGGGAAGGCACAAAATGAAAGATAAGAAAGTTCCTGAATTCTGGGAACTAAATTTGATTCAACAATATCCATCATGGGCTGACTTCCTTCCAAACATTCATATTTTTCTCCAAAGGGAGAATCTACCACAAGATCTCTTCCTGCACTGAAAAAAAGGCCCTTTCCTGCCCCTTGTTTAGAAAGAGAATGGTTGCTTCTGTAGGCTGTCAAAAATGGCAATTCCCACTTTTCTTTTTAATTTTTTTTTATTAAAACAAGACAACATTCAAGCAAACACACAAAAAGTATCACTATCAAATACAATAACAAATTATATGTATATATACTTTTATATTAACAAAACAATCCTCTTTGTGTTCCCCACCTATGGGACATATATTTTTAATTTATGATTGTTTATGATTCCCCCTTTTCAACTGCAAAAGGACAGTCCAAGGACTGCTAAAATCTAAAATGGTCTTTGGAGTTGCATGAAATCAACAGCTGTGTTATACTCACCCATGTAACATGTTTATGTTCACAATCATTCTCCCCCCCCCCCCCAACCTTGTAAGTAAAGTAACCTCTGCTATTTCGGCCTGAGACAAAATCTGGATTAGTGTTTGGAATCTCTGAAATATTTGGCTGAAAGGATGGTGCAAATCCATCACAAGCACTCCAGATGGTACAGAGATGACTGTTATAAAAAGAATATGAGCAGAGTCATATTACAAAATACATTTATATAGCTCTCCAGCATGCAGGGGGATTTCAGGAAAGCAACATTGACTCATGCTCAATAAACATGCAGTTTGTTTTCAGACAGAATGGAGAGACTGGGAAAGTCCCAGGAAACCCTTATGATGATTGTGGCATTCTCAGGACATGCAACCTAGCACTTCAGTTTCAGAACAGATTGCTTTCAGTGAGTGAGATTTCTGGCTAAATATAGGATATTCTGTAATTACATTATTTGTCATCATTATCGTCATTATCTCAATTACTATTGGGGACAGGGCTTCATATGAATAATATACTTCTACATTTCAGAAGACATTCCTTAAGGGCATGGTTCATGATTCCTGTTGTTAATACCTCTGTTCCCTAAGAAGAAAATTATAATGCAGTGTATCTAGCCAGCAGATCCATCACTGAAAGAACCTTCAGCATCCCGAAAATGAGATTCAGGTGTCTAGATTGATTGGATAGCGCATTGCTTCACAGGCTTGAAGTAGTATATGATTTAATCTCAGCATGTTGCTTTTTGTGCAGTATGGGAAGAAGACATGGATTAGATCTGACACAGAACTGCCTTACCCATAGGTTCACAGTCATCTCCAACATGAAACTACTTACATTAATTTGCAGGTTTACCTTTTATAGTCAGGTAGTTACAAACTGAACTTGTACTGTGACTACAAAGTGAAGCCACACAGATTTATAGTTCTGAGTCTCTTGCCTACAACATAATATATTTTTCTTTAAAAAATTCTTGTGTATTTCCTTCTCCTTGCTCATTTTTAAAAAACATTTTGTTGCTTTTAAAGTAGCTAATAGTGCATTTTGGAATACAGGACAAGTTGTTGTTGGAGGAACAGGTAGTGTTGAGCCAGTTTTGCACCAGATCCCCTCCTCTCCCTGGGCAGATTTCCCATTAAACAACCAGTGTCACACTGATAGGAAAGCTAGGTGATCAACCAGCCATGCAACTGATCTGCAGAGGACATCCTAACAGAGAGGGAAAACACTGTGTAATCACTCTTGCAAAAGTGGATTTCTGAAACAGGATCCCAGCCAAAGTATTTAAGCTTCTATGTAACAATCTAAGCCATTTTACAGAAACTCCAAACTACTCCCACTTCCTGTACAACAGGTAAAAGAGCAAACATGACTGAAACACTCTTTAATGGTAATCTGCTGTCTGAACTATCCCATAAACATTACTTTGTATCTGCATGTATATGTATTTGATTTAGTGAGCCTGATGTTTCTTAACATTGCCTGTTCACTCCTAGTCTGAGTTAATTAATTAATTTATATTTATATACCGACTTCCTCGTCCTCGGGTGACTCAAGGCAGTTTACATGTCATAAGATATACACAGGGCCTAACGGCTCCTCTTCCGCCCACCCAGGTCTTGGGTGGACGAGAGTCCCGGGGGTGGGGGGTGGGGTTTAGTGTATGAGAACCAAGACAATAGAAACAGCCGAAAGGTTGGCTTAATACATCTTTATTGCATGATGGTCCGGGGGAACATGTGGTAATGGCGGATGAACAGCTCAATATATACAGTGGCTATACATTTGAATGTGGCTCCTCGATAGCCCATTGGCTACTGTCCGTGTGACGTCACTCCCTGTCACACCCTTCTTGTCCAGGTGAGGTAGTGGCGGGAATCTTCCCGCACTGTAGGTATTTGGAGAATTGGAACCATGTGAGCTGGGCGCTCGCTATTGCCCCTAGTGGTCACTAGCTCGCGTCCTAATACAGAGGGTTACAGTGTTACAGCTGATGATTGTTATATCCACTCCTTCGAGTGTTACATTGCTTAAAGGCACAATATTCCAAACACAACATCCCTCCCCCCTAGAATGAGACGAAGTCTCTCATCCAATATGGTTTATTGCAAGCGCGTTTTGGGCGCAAGGCTGGCTGGCTTGTCCCGGGGGCACTATCACTTCTGTTTTCCCTGGTCTCTTGTCCTGCAATGGAAGAGGGAGACTTGTTAGCGACTCGCCGAGGTTCCGCGGTTTTCGGGGTAGGGGTAAACTCCAATGAGGGAAAACCGGGGGCATTGGGGGCTAACGAAAAAGCCCGCTTCTCGCTTGGACGGGTGGGGGACCACTCTGAACCCCCCCCCTGGTTTTGTAACTCAAACTCAAAATCATCTTCAGGGATATCAGTGGGGGCATCCTGCAGGATATCTGCGGGGACAAACTTATTCCCTTCCCCCCTTGGTGGGGACCACTGGCCCCCCTCTCCTCCCCCTTGGGCTGAACAGGTGGGGGAGAACCCTAACGTTGAGTCCTGTTCCGCGCTGTCCGCGCTCTGGTTTCCGGAGACTCGGTGCCGGAGTTGGTCCGCGTGCCGCCTCCAGAGTAGACCTGTGCTGGTCTCTACGCAGTACGACACGGGACCCGTTTGCCCAATGACTACTCCCGGAACCCAGGCTGGCCCTGCGCTAGCGTAGTTTCTGCAATGGACCGGGGTGCCTATTTCGAAACTCTTCGTGCCCGCTAACCCAATGTTCCTCCCAGTGTCTTCCACCCTCATAGGGTCTAGCCTCGTCAGTACCGTAGTCAGTTTTCTGCGCATTAGGAGCTCCGCGGGCAAGTATCCTGACGCTAGGGGGGTTACCCTATACCCCAGCAAAAACTGGCACAACTGCAGATTTAAATCCCCGGGGCCCATGCGCCTCAGCGCGTCTTTGGTTGTACGCACAAGGCGTTCTACCTGGCCATTCGTCGCCGGGTGGAAGGGCATGGAGGTGATGTGCCGTATGGCGTTGATGTCGATGAATGCCCTGAATTCGGCGGACGTGAAGCAACTAGCGTTATTGCTAACAAGCGTGTCGGGTATACCGAACGAGCTGAACACCTTGCGCAATTGTTTAATGGTTGCGGCTGATGAGGTGTTTGCAACTGGGATAACCTCTAACCACTTGGAGTAAGCATCCACTATGAGGAGAAAAAGCGATCCTCTGAATGGGCCCGTGAAGTCAATGTGCACACGGGACCATGGCCCCTTTGCCGCATCCCATTCCCTGTGCGGAAGTCGGGCCTCCTCGGGCCGGGAGCTTTGGCAACTCTCGCAAGTGCCCACCATGTGCTCGATATCGGCATCCAACTGGGGCCACCAGAAGTAGCTCCTGGCCAGTGCCTTGGAGCGGACAATCCCAGGGTGGCTGACGTGCAGCAGCTTGAGCACCCTTGCTCTCAGGGACTCGGGGACGACTACCCGCTGCCCCACAGGAGGCAACCCCTCTCCATGGACAGTTCTAACTTTTTCCTAAAAAATGGGGCAAATTCCGCCGCCGGGGAGGACGTTGGCCACCCTTTCTGCACCCATGAGCTAACCAGGGCCAACGTTTTGTCCCTGCCCGTCGCCTTGGCGATCTCTGCGGGCACTATGGGGGGTGAATCCAGGACCTCTATCATGAGCACTTGGTGGTCTTGTTCCACCTCGCACACGTGGCTGCCCGTGTGGGGGAGGGGTGACCTCCACAGGGCGTCCGCATGGCTTATGTCCTTTCCAGGGCGATACACCAGCGCGTTCTGGTACACGTTTAAAAAAATGGCCCACCTAAGCATCCTAGGGGACAGAATCTGTGGTGTGGGCTTGTCTGCGGTGAAAATGCCTAACAGGGGCTTGTGGTCAGTTACGATGGTAAAGGGGTGGCCATAGAGGAAGTCATGAAATTTCTTCGTCCCATCAATTATCGCTAATGCCTCCCTGTCTGTTTGTGCGTAGTTACGCTCTGCCTTCGACAGGGACCTGGAGTAGAATGCCACCGGAGCTTCCCGCCCGTTTTCCAACACGTGGCACAGGACCGCCCCCGCCCCCACTGGAGATGCATCACAAACCAGAACCACTGGTTTCTTGGGGTCAAAATGGGTTAAAATGGCGTCTGAGGATAAGAGTTGCTTCAGTTCATTGAATGCCTTCTCCTGACTCTCGCCCCAGCGCCATGCCTCGTCCTTTTTTAGTAACTTATGAAGCGGCTCGGCTACCGACGCCTTCCTAGGCAGGAAGGAATGGTAGAAGTTTAAGAGCCCCAGGAACGACTGCAATTCGGGCTTGGAGGTGGGGCGAGGAGCATTTTGAACGGCGGCCACCTTTGATTCGGAGGGTTTAATGCCTACAGGGGTTACCCGGAAACCCAGGAACTCAACCTCTTTTGCGAAGAAGACGCATTTGTCTTTCCGCAACCTCAACCCCGCCTTTTCAAATACTGTCAGTACTTTGTCTAGCCTCTCAGCCAATTCTGACTCACTCCCCCCCATTATCAATACGTCGTCAAAATATGGCAAGACCCCCTCCAGACCCTTTAAGAGACGTTCCACTAATGATTGGAAGATGCCTGGCGCTGAATTCACGCCAAACTGGAGGTGCATCACCTGAAATGCCCCCTTATGAGTGACTATCGTCTGTGCAGCAGCTGCAGCTGGAGTTACCGAGAGCTGCTGATAAGCCTGCGCCAGGTCAAGCTTTGCGAAGCACTTTCCCCCATGTAACCTGGCCAACAGGTGGCTGACTACCGGCACCGGATACGCATTTGGGCATATCGCCTTATTAATGGTACATTTGTAATCAGCGCATATTCAAACCTCCCCGTTGGCCTTAAGTGCTGTTACAATCGGAGTTTCCCACTCCACGGAATCAACAGGAACAAGGATCCCCTGGCCCACCAATTTGTCCAGTTCCGCCTCTATTTTGTCCTTAAGTGCAAAAGGCACCCTTCACGGTTTGAGTCTTATTGAGCGGACCTCCGGGTCCAGGTCGAATGCGACTGGGGGCCCCTTGAATTTTCTGAGTCCCTTCTTGAACACTTCGGGATGCGCGTTACACACCTCCTGTATTGGGTCAGTCCCAACGGCATGCACACACCCCCAATGAACAAACCCAGGGGCTTAAACCATTGAGTCCCGAGGAGACAACAACTCCCCCCTTTGAGAACGACCAGGGGAAGTTCCGCGGCGTGTTGCTTGTATTGGACCTTGAATTTTCCAACACCCAACACCGGAATGCTATTTCCCTGCACGTCCCGCAGCATAGACCTCAGTGCTTTGAGCTTGGGCCGCACGTTGTGGGAAATTCCCAAAAACTCCCTCTGGGAAATGATGGAATATGAGGAACCTGAGTCTATCTCCATCTTAACGGGGACCCCTTGCACCAGTACCTCTACAAAATAACGTGGGTGTCCTAAGGACACGCTGTGGACTGCCGTGTCGTCGTCGCTGTCGTCGGTGATGCGGCCCACGCCGTCCTGCTTCCTCGAGGGCCGGACGCCTTCAAGGTTCTTCGGTGAGCGGTCTGTTGAGACTTTCTGGTCTCTGCACCGCCATCTGCAAACTTTGGCTATGTGGCC
Source organism: Bradypodion pumilum (assembly GCA_035047305.1). NCBI lineage: Eukaryota > Metazoa > Chordata > Lepidosauria > Squamata > Chamaeleonidae > Bradypodion > Bradypodion pumilum. The sequence goes on along the minus strand of JAWDJD010000002.1, from coordinate 75,345,706 downwards.
TCGGCGCCCGCAGTTGTGGCACTCGGCCTTCCTGAACGGGCACTTGATGCGGTCATGGTGTGCCCCGCAGCCATCGCAATGCTGGCCATCCTTCCGCACCTTCCGGATGTCCCCATCCTCGCTGCTCTCCGTGGAGGAGTGTGGGGCCCACCTGGCCGCTTGCACCGCGCCCGCTGCCTTGTCGGGTTGTGGGGGCCTTGCTCTGAACCCCTTAACCCTGGCCCTCGTGGTTTCCGCCGCCTGCGCCTCCTTCACGACCTCTTGCAGCATCGGGGGCGGCTCCTTGTTCATCAAATTTCGCTGAACCTCCTCATCCCACAGGCCGCACAGCATGTGGTCCCTGAGGGCGATTTCCAGGTTTTCCCACTTGCATGGGCCGGCGACCAAATGGAGGGCCGCTGCAAAGGCAGCCATGGACTCACCAGGCGCCTGGACTCTCTTCCAGAATGCGTCCCGAGCCGAAAACATTGAGACCGAAGGCTGGAAATGGTCCCGCATTGCTTTCAGGAGCTGCTTGACCGGCACTTCGTTCACCTTCTTTGGAGACACCAGGTCCACCAATACCTTCATGGCGGGGAACCCGAGCATTCTGATGAGGATGGCCCTCTTCTTCCCCTCGTCTGAGATGTCGGACACCATCAGTGCGCTTTGGAAGTCCATCTTGAACAGCTCCCATTCTTCCGGTTTGTTGATATTGAAACCGGCCTGAGTTGTCTTGATTCTGTGGGGATCCATTATCCCACCTTCGTTGCCAATTTAGTGTATGAGAACCAAGACAATAGAAACAGCCGAAAGGTTGGCTTAACACATCTTTATTGCATGATGGTCCGGGGGAACATGTGGTAATGGCAGATGAACAGCTCAATATATACAGTGGCTATACATTTGAATGTGGCTCCTCGATAGCCCATTGGCTACTGTCCGCATGACGTCACTCCCTGTCATGCCCTTCTTGTCCAGGTGAGGTAGTGGCGGGAATCTTCCCGCGCTGTAGGTATTTGGGGAATTGGAACCATGTGAGCTGGGCGCTCGCTATTGCCCCTAGTGGTCACTAGCTCGCATCCTAATATAGAGGGTTACAGTGTTACAGCTGATGATTGTTATATCCACTCCTTTGAGTGTTACATTACTTAAAGGCACAATATTCCAAACACAACATGGGTGTAGCACAGATGTAAAAGCCACCTCTTCCCCCCCAACAGCTCCTCTTCTGCCCACCCAGGCCTTGAGTGGGTGAGAGTCCTGGGGGTGGGGGGCAGTGTAGATGTAAAAGCTGCCTCTTCCCCCCAATGGCTCCTCTTCTGCCCACCCAGGCCTTGGGGGGGGGGGGCAGTGCAGAAGTAAAAGCTGCCTCTTTCCCCTTAACTAATTACTGGAGTTATCCAGTAGGTTATCCTGCTGTGGTAATAGACCAGTGGTGCCCAAACTTTTTTCTTGCAGGCCGGTTCCACCCCTGACACACAGCTGTGGGGGCCGGAGGTGGGCTGCTCTCACTGCTGACAGTTTTGATGTCAGCAACGGGGGTGGGGGTGGCAATGATTTTGCTTTGTCCTGGCTGCTCCAAGCAGCCTCTTGCTCAGTCCCATCCCCTCTGCAGCCTTTGCCAAAGCCAATTGGCCTTTCTGGGAATTTTTCAGAGCCCCCTGTGTTTCAAAATTCACAGTGCTGGAAGAATAAATTTGGTGCACTACAGTGATGTCATCCCAGACATGCCAAGGGGCTCCCCTTGCACCGCAAATTTTGAAACACAGGAGGCTTCAAAAAATTCCCTGACGTGGCGATCAGCTTTGGCAAAGGTTGCAGAGGGGATGGGACTGAGCAAGAGGCTGCTTGGAGCAGCCCAGACAAAGCATGATCACCACTGCCACCACTGCTGCTGATGTCAGGCGGTGGGGGTGGGGTGGGGGGCAGTTCACGGTGAGCTGGGGTGCTCACCGCGGACTGCATTAATGATATGCAGGGGCATAATTGGGCCCGCAGGCCATAGTTTGAGCACCCCTGTAATAGACCGTTCTGCCAGCAACTGAATGCTGAGTGCCAGGCGGTGGATAACTATCCTGGCAACCTTGAGGACTAATGGCCTTGGGTTCCAAAGTCCACAGAGAAGGGTGATGGTTCTCAAATTGAATAAATCCCACTTGAATCCATCTTCATGGAGGCCAGCAGCTTCATCAATACTGGCGTGTGGCTGATGAGGACTTTGTGTGCCAAAAGGGCTCAAGACTTTCTCTTGAAGGCAAAAAAAAAAGTGAAATAAAGTGACTGGAATAGTCAGAAGAAATATCAGGCACTTTTAAGGCCTGATGATTGTATTACTTAAGTCTTAAAAGGTTATTCAAGGGATTATTAATTTCTCCTTTATTTTTATAATCTTTCAAATTGTTGCTTTTTGTTCTCAGTGACAGCATGACTCTGGAAGGATGCAATATTTCATAGAACAGCATATTTTTTTGTGTGTGGATTTTTCTTTTGGGGCATATACTATCTAGAAAGCATGAGAAGTTATACTATTAAGTAGTATTTTGCTAAACTGCAACTGCAATTTTAGTGCAAAGGGACCTTCTTGGGATCTACGATCACCACAGATGTTGACTTCAGCAATGAAATAAAAAGACACTTACTTCTTGGGAGGCAAGCTATGACAAATCTTGGCAGCATAATAAAAAGTAGAGAGACATCACCCTGCATAGTTAAAGCAATATACTTCCGAGTAGTAATGTATCACTGTGATAGCTGGATCATAAGGAAGGCTGAGTGCAGAAGAATAGACACTTTTGAACTGTGATGCTGGAGAAGACTCTTGAGAGTCCCCTGGACTGCAAATAGATAAAATCAGTAAATCATAATGGAAATAAATCCTGACTGCTCCTTGGAAAGACAAATACTGAAGCTGAGGCTCAAGTACTTTGGCTGCCAAATGAGAAGAGAGGACTCACTTGAGAAGGCCCTGATTTTATATCTCTGAGTGTTTTTAGTTATACGCTCCTCAAAGTCTTGCTTTGCTTTCCAGATTGTTGGGATGGGTGTGGGTTGGGGAGGTTTTTTTCCTTTTTGCCTCCCCCCACAAAGTTTGTGATGCCCCTGGCTGTCAGTAAAGGAACCTGGGCAGACTCGCCCCGGCGTTATGATGAGGGAGGGATGGTAGGTATTGAGGGGGAAATTTTGGAGGAAAGGAAGACGGGAGGGTACGAATGAGGGAGGTAAAGAAAGAAGGAAGGGGAGAAGAACGGCTGGAAGTAGGGAAGGAAGGATGAGAGCTAATTGTATGTTTAGGTTTTTTGGACCCTGATACACCCCAACACACAGAGTCTCTCTCTCTCTCTCTCTTATTCAGGCACACCCACACACACAAGTGATTGATCCGGAACCCACTGTCTTGTGCATTGTCTTGCACACACACACACACACACACACACACACACACACACACACACACACACACACACACACACACACACACAGACACACACTCCCTGTCTCTCTCTGTCTCTCACTCACACAGCATTGATGTACATTGAAAGTGTCTCGTTCCAGGCCTGTAGAGGCTTAAATGGAATGGGTTTGTTCCATCCGCATCAGGACCTTTCCCCATCAGTCATTCACTCTCAAGTTCAACCAATTGCAGTTCAACATGCAAATTAGCTATCTCCAACATTCTGTTTCCAGTCTTGACTAGATTCTCTCTGGAATTCCAGGACCTTTGCCTGCCAGTCATTCACTCTCAACCAATCAGAGTCCAACATGCAAATCAGCTCTCTCTAACATTCTGTTTCCAGGCCTGGCTGTTAAACTGGCATTTTTCTCCCATGGCACCATGGGAGGTGTAGTTTCCATTCTTTTCCTCATTTTGTGGTGCTTAGGCCCCACTCTTGGCCCCCGGACCCTCACAGGGATGGTCCCAGTTGGGCAAGGTAAGTGTGGCTGGCTCATTATGGGATAGGCTGGATGGGTGTGGACACGCAATCCAGACATGCACCATCACATCCCTTTCTTATAGGTTAAGATGATTTATGACTTTTAGCAAGAGAAGGGGGTACACAGAAAGAGCCTCCTCAAATATTGTGGTATTTATGAACCACAGTCGGGCATACCCTGGTAACAGCAACCTTGTGCTGCTGGCTAATCTTCCCCACACTAGGTCAGGTAAAAGGAACTGCAGAATAAACTCACCAAAAGGAGCCTTCATTTTGGCAGTTTCACATCTGGCCTAGACACGGAAGAAGAAGAAAGGATTTCAAACTGTATGCTGAATTGTATATTACAGACACTCCATGGTTTTGAAAAGGAATTCTGTAAGTGCTGAAAAGACCTAATTGTTAAAGCAGTAGTTTTTCTAACTTCATGCAGTTTGGAAATTGGCTTGTTTTGTCATAAAGGGAAAGGACCAGTTTTGTTTTGTTTTTTGCTAGTATTAAGCTAGTCCTTTCCTGTTGCAAAACTTATGCTGTTTACTCATCCGTCAATCATGTTGGATTGTGTAAGAGATTATGGCATAAATAATTTAAAAAATCCTGACAAAATGCATATAAAATACCCTTAAAATATTACTTAAATATATTACTTATGGTAAGATAGATACTGTTTGTTATGTTATATGTTATGCTCATAATGTTACATGTAAAATATATGTTACATTAGAACTATAACTCTTGTCATGTCTTTGCTATTAAGAAAATAGTGTATTACTTTAATTTGTCATTTCTCTTGTGATCTCAAAGGTAAAATACAGTGAATCCCCACTTTACGGATGGCTCACTTACCAGAAAACTCGCTTCAGGAAAAGAAATCCATAGGAAATGACTGTCTGCTTCAAGGGAAAAAATCACTATATGGACAGGTTTCTGGGTGTTTTCTGACAGCAGACTAGCTGTGATTGCTCCCACTGCTTGGCATGCGGCAGCAGGATAGGAGTACCATGTCTGCTCCATTTTGGGGATTTTTTCCTGGCCTTTTGCCACTTTTCGGCACCTTTGAATCGGTGGGATGCTGATTGGGGGGAAACAGCTGACTGGCAGGTCATTTCCAGAGATGGACACCAGAGGGCACAAAGAGCAGTTTCTGATAGGAATGCATTGAAAACCAATTTAACATTCCCAAGTTCAGAAGTAAGCCAAATAAACTTTTTTTTCTGTTCAAAACTCATTATAAAGTGCACTTTGGAATTTTTCACCATGTTTTTACAGAGTTTTGAAAGATAAAAGACTTTTTTTTCTGAGCTCCGGAATGCAAACCACACTTCATTTTAAGGAAACAATTGCTATAAGGAAAACCCCACAGAATGGATGAATTCCTTTAAATGGGGGTTCACTGTACTCAAAAAGAAAGTCCAGGATATTTTATTTTTCTCTGGAAACAAAATACTTATATTTAATCATGAAGTACCTAGCTATAGGTAAGGTGACATGAAATATGCATCTTTGCTTGAGATATCATAGAAATTTGCATGGTTTCTAGTTTTTACTTGAACTTCATTGTTTCATGGCATTCTGAGCTGACTGTACTTCTTAAAAACTGGCTGTTTGAATATTAACTGCAAAAATTCACAAACTCTGCTGAGACTAGGGTGAAAGAGCTTTATTTTAATTACACGCAAGTCACAGTTGTATAATGCCTTCAGTTCAATGTAATGATGTTAGAATTTGTTAAATGCCAGCTTTGCATGGTTATTTTTCCTCAGTTCAATGAATAATTAGTGAAATATTAATCCAGGCTTTTCTATTGTGTCCAAGAGAAAAAATCTGGTAAATTATTTCTGAAAGAAAGGTGGAAGAATGCAGAAGCTTGCTGTAAAAATAAAAGGCAGCAAACTCTGTGCTTCTGTGTAGCTTGCCTCCTTAAGAATTTATAATACAAATGCAAAGCTTGCTATCTAAGTGAAGGGGTGAAAACACCACATGGGGTAATGATTGTCTTGCCCAAACAAAATAAAGATATTTGTTTTCTGAATTTTTACATAGTGAAATTTTGTGTAGTTCTTTCTGTGCTGCACTGTACAATTGTTTTAAAAAGGGATTAGAGTACATCAAAACATGGGGAATGCTAGAAGAAAAGGGTTGATATAGATTACAGTGGGATAATATCAGAAGTTAGTGTTTGCTGTGCACATTTTGTTCACTGCCATAGTCAAAAGTAACGATTTTCCTACTTCTTTCTTATGCTTGGATTCTGAAATCAATATTTTGCCCAAAGGAAGCAAAAGGAAGAGTGTGGCAAAGTTGTGTGCTATTTTTCTGTAGACACATTGTCCCCAATGTTTTTATTTTTCTGTATGTAAAGACTTTAACCCACATATTTGAAATAGGGGTGAATTCCATAACATATTAACATCCTTTTCTGGAAGTTCTTTATCTCTTGGTGTCACACATGACTGGCAAGTAAAGGCCCAGGCTTAATCTCCAGTATCTCAGACAGTGCTGAGGGGAAAAATCTGGAAACCCTGGAGAGGCATTGCCAACTATGTCAGCAGTTAAGAGGTAGCTGGCTCAAATAGTCCAGTCTTAAGATAAGGAAACTGCTAATAGATACAAAATATATAGTTACTGTACAAATTGTAAGTCTGAATGTACCCAGAGCTTTTGATAAGGGTTAAGTAACCATCTATAACACCACCTCTGTATTTTCGTAGAGGAATTATTCAGATACAAGACAATCTATGGTCAACCGAACTCATTCCCAAATGTGTTACAAATGCATTCATGGTACCTCAGTGTGAGATCTTTGTAAAGAGTAAAAAGGAACAGGGAGTAAGATACAAAAGCACACCCATGTTTGCATCTTTTGTGTAATTATTAGACCGCTATATGGTAGTGTTTTTACTGGAAGATTCTAGATTGATATATTGTCAAAACTAGTTGGAAAACAGAAAGAAAGACCACTAATAGACCTTTTAGTAATGTTATGGATTGGAGGTTGATATCTTTTCATTAAGCAGCACAATCTAGAGATACAAATAAGGTCAGAAAAGCTAATTGCTTGTAAGACAAGTACGTGGATTCTGTTTAGGGAACAAATATGTTGTTGAATTGCGGATTCCCCATGCCCAGTTGGCATGGAATGGCCCTTGCAGAGGCCATTTCAGTCGAGAACGCTCCTGGCCCGTGGGCTCTGCGGGCACAGAAATTAAGGGGGGTGGATTAATAATAAGGGTTGATTCACCCACACCTGACCTGACCGGCGGTTCTGCTGAGAGAGCAGAACGCTAACCTCCGTTACCCATTAAGCAATTACTGACTCACAGATCAGCCTAATCTTTGGTGCAAATAGAAGCCATATTTACCCTGGCGTAAGCCTCAGACAATGGGTTTCCCCTGTCAGTGTTTGCCCGAGTTAATTAACTTCCCCAAGAGAGATTTCCCATTAACCCGAGTAAATGGGTGATGTGATTTTCTGTCAGATGACGGTTCTTCCCTGTATTGCCTTCTGATCTATATATGATGATGCTTTTCCCTCAATAAACCACTGATCTGATCTCGCTCCATATTGCCTCGTATCGTTACTTGATCAGTCTCCTCCGGGACCCAACGGCCGTCCTAGCGGCCCCGATTCCTACACCTGGTGACCCTGACGTGATCCTACTCGTGAGTAAGCGATCTACACGGTCCGGTTCTGCGCTTGAACCGCGTCCGATCGTCCCGGAGGACAGCGCGGCAGCCCGGTCGGTAAGCCAGCCGATCGGGAAGATGGCCCAAGCGGCGGGGCATTACAGAAGAGGCATCCTACAGCTTGCTCCCGACTTTCACGGCAGCTTGCAGTAACAGAAAAATGCGTTCCGCTCAGGGTCAGCTGTGAACCCCTGACAGCGCAGAGGCCACCGAGGGCCCGTGGCAGGAGGCCACGCTCCGAGCTCTACCCAGAGAATCGTCGCCAAAACCTATTGCCTTTCCCGTAGACGCGTCGACTCGTCCCGAGGAGGAAACTTCGGAGGACCCCGCAGGTAATATGGGGACTTGTCCTCAGCGACAACGTCCGTCCGCTAGCCAAAGAACTAATGAGGAAGAGTTCAAAATCCTGGCCAGGGTATTTCAGTTACGTTTTCACAGCGGAGTGCTAGCGAGACTTTTGGTGTACCTAAGGGAACACTGCCTACTTTACCCAGAAGGAGGTACGTTAACCCTTCAGCTTTGGAATCAGATAGGAGACTGCATTCGGCAACCCCCGAAAGCTCCAGAGGGCGTAATTCGCACATGGAGTAAATGTAGGAAGCTCTTAGCAGAGATAGATCCAGTCCGGGTAGAAGCCAAAGAACCCCCCAGCGCCAGTTGAGCCATCGGTGCCCACAGCGCTCTATCCGTCACTTCAGTTTAAGCAGAGTAGTGTAGGGAGCTTTCCCTCAGTGACAGCTGCAGACGTCACCGACGGAATGCATGGAATGAGGAGCGCAGGCGCTTCTCTGAAGCTACAGGCTCCCAGACCAAGAGTGCCCTTCAGCGCACAGTTGAGGAGGAAATCAAGAAGGGGGAATTGCCAGCAGAAGAACTAGCTGAGCTTAGTCAGATTTGTCCAATTCGCTTGGAAATGGATGCCCTCACAGGGGCCCAGCAGGTAGTTCATTCACCAGTCCCGTATAAGCTCCTCATGGCTATACGGAAAGCCATCACAGAGACAGGACTCCAGAGTCGATTCACTAGGGGCACACTTCAGCAAGTGTGCGAGAACACCATGTTCATCCCGCACGACTGGAAAGCCGTCATGCGGATGATGCTCAACCCCAGCCAGTATTTGCTATGGGACAGCGAGTATCGCCTCGAGGCTCAGACAAGGGCTGCCAGGATGGGAGGCGCAGTACTTCCTGACCAGTTATATGGTTCAGGTGCCTTCGAATCCATCGATGCGCAGACCAACTTGCCACTAGCCACTCTCCAAATGTCAGCCGAGGCTGCCTTCAAGGCTTTTCTCAAGGTTCCCGCAACTGGCAAAGCGGCCAAAAATTACACCGCAGTCAAACAGGGAGCCCAGGAGCCCTATATGGACTTCATCAATCGCTTAGAGGAAGCGATCAGTAGGCAGATCGACAATGAGGAAGCCCAACAAGAGCTCATGATGAAGTTGGCCAAGGACAATGCCAATTTAGACTGCCGTAAAATCTTGCAGTCCCTGGGCAACCGTCCCGACTTGACTCTCACGGACATGATTAGAGCTTGCGCCGACGTTGGCACAGAATCCTATAAAATGGGTCTGTTGGCCGCAGCGGTGCAAGGGGGTAGAAGACCTAAGAATAGAAATCAAGGGGCATGTCACAATTGTGGCAAGATCGGTCACTTCGCTAGGGAGTGCCGATCCAAGGGAGGCGGACAAAATTCCGGCCTTTCCAAGGCTCCAAACACCCCGTGTCCGAAGTGTAAGAAAGGCTACCATTGGGCCAGACACTGTCCGAGTACGGGAAACCGGAACGCGGGCACGTCTCTGGCCCCGGTCCAAACAGAGACATCCCTTGCTCTGGGCGCGCCAGAGCTAGACTAGATTCCATTCACATTCCAGGCATTGCGAAGGCACAGGCCAGCCCCAAGGGTAGTGCAGGGCTAGAATTGACTTGCCAGGCAGACGTCACATGCGACTTGCCAGGCACAGTCTATCTGGTGGATTCCCAGTACATGGGACCCCTGCCCAAAGGCTTCATAGGTTTAGTTTTGCCTCGCAGTGTAGCAGGAGCACGCAGAATTCTTGTAATTCCAGAGTCATCAACTCCAATTTTTCAGGCGTTCTCCAAGTTCAGCTTTGGACGCACTTACCCCAGACAATTCACAAAGGAGACACATTAGCGCAACTGATTATGGTTCCTTGTAACTCGCCAGCAGATAGCCAGGGAAGGCTCAGGGACAGCTCAGAGTCCGGGTCAGCAGGCCGCTCGAGCGCAAGGGAGGCAGTACAAGGATACCAGGTCTTAGCGACAGTGGAGACCAACATTGAGTGGAAACAGCGACCAGTTATTGAGGTATTTTTGAGTAAAAAATCATTCTCAGGGTTGTTAGATACCGGAGCTGATGTCAGCGTGGTCAGCCGAAGCCAGTGGCCACGGGAGTGGGCCATTGAGCCGGTCTCCGATGTGTGGGGGGTAGGTGGCATCCAAGAAGCGTTTCGAAGCCGGGAGTGGGTGGAAGTCACGATCCCAAAGGCTGACGGCACAGCGGTCATTTGGCCGCACATTCTGGACGTGCACATCAACCTTTGGGGGCGAGACATTTTACAGCAGTACGGTCCTACGCTTACCTTCGGGTAATGGCGTTGCCACTTAAATGGCTCACCGATACACCAGTCTGGGTGGAACAATGGCCGGTAGTGGGGGAGAAATTAGTCGCCCTAAAGCAACTGGTTAAGGAACAGCTAGACGCAGGACATATAGAGCAGTCCACTAGTCCTTGGAATTCGCCAATTTTTGTTATCAAGAAGAAGTCGGGGAAGTGGCGACTCCTCCACGATCTCAGAGAGATCAACAAATGCATACAGCCAATGGGTCCGCTTCAATGCGGCATCCCAAATCCGAATATGATTCCGGAGGGTTGGGAGATCCTAGTCGTAGACTTAAAGGATTGCTTTTACACCATTCCCTTAGACCCCAGGGACAGGGAAAGGTTCGCCTTTACGGTGCCGGTTGTGAACGACAGTGAGCCCACGCAGCGTTACGCGTGGAAATTCTTGCCACAGGGTATGCTCAACTCGCCCACCCTGTGCCAAATTTATGTTCACAACGCACTGGCAAAGTTTCGAAACCTTCATCCCACAGCTTTAGTTTGCCATTTCATGGATGACATCTTGGTCGCAGTGCCGCAACTCGGCAGCGAAATGTTTACAGACCTCCAGGCCAGCCTGGGGGAGAAAGGGTTACTCATTGCCCCAGAAAAAGTGCAGAGAACCGAGCCCTTCTCATACTTGGGTCATCGGCTTCTCCGTTCCTTCGCAGCGCCAGTTTTGCCTCAGATCAATTTACAGGACTCAGTCACCCTGGTAGAATTGCAGCAAGTTTTGGGGAACATTAATTGGGCCAGACCGTATTTCAGATTGGATACGGATCTTTTAAAACTGCTCTTCTCGCTGCTGACGCTAGGTAAGCAGCCGGCAGACCGGATACAAATTCCTCGAGAGGTGCGCTTGGCCCTCGAGAAAGTCAACCAAATTCTCAGTCAAAGGTGGATGGACAGGATTGCTCAGGGGCCATATGCCCCGATCCTGAACTTGCACATAGTTCGGGCAGGATCCATGTTCACCGGAGCCCTAGGAGTGGATTCCGAGAAAGGAGCGAGTATCGTGGAATGGGTGTACTTGCCAAACACCTCTTCCCGAAACATCGTTCCTCCCCAAGAATTGGTCTCCGCGGTGGTTTACCGCGGAAGGTTGAGAGCTAGGGACATTTCAGGACACGACTTAGCAAAGATCGTGGTCCCGTTCACCAAAGAGCAGGTTCAGCAATTGATGCAGCTCGGTGACTCGCTTCCAATAGCTTTGGAGGGATTCACCGGATGCTTGGCATACCACTTGCCGAAAGACCCCAGACTCGTCTCACTTCAAAAGCAGACAGTCAGCTTGTTCGAATTGCTCTCGCTGGTTCCACTTCAGGGGGCCAGAACAGTTTTTACAGATGGGGGTCGCACTTACGGTGTCTTAACTTGGCAGGAGGGCCAGGCTTGGCGTACGCTGCTAACTCTTCCACAGAAGTCCGCGCAGCGGGCAGAGTTGGCAGCGGTGAACCTTGCTTTGCGCACCTTCGCCAAAGAGCGCCTAAACATCATTACTGACAGTCAGTATGTTAGGAATTTGTTTCACAGTCTACCGGGAGCATACATTACTCCCGCGATAGACAAGAATTTGCTGAGTTTGTTCCTCACTGCTCAATTTCATTTGCAAAACCGCATGGAAGCGCTCTATATTGCCCACATCCGAAGTCACCAAGACCTACCAGGTCCGATTTCGGCGGGCAATAGCAGAGCGGATGGGGCGGCAAAGGAAATTCAGCAACGTTCAGTGTTAGGTGTTTTCACTACTCCAATTCAAAGCCATGCATTCTTTCATCAGAATGCCAAAGCGCTCGACAGACAATTCAATCTGCCACTTTCTCAAACCCAAGGCATAGTTCGCTCTTGCCAGCATTGTGCAGGGGCACCGGGGGGGGGGGCCCTCGTGGGGGGTCAACCCACGAGGGACAGAAGCCAACCAGGTGTGGCAAATGGACATCACGCACGTTCCGCAGTTTGGCAGATGGCAGTTCATGCACGTTTGCATTGATACCTTTTCACAATTCGTTTGGGCGACGGCGCAAAAAGGGGAGACAGCTTCCCACGTGGAGCAGCACCTCCTTTCCTGCTTTGCGGCGATGGGCAAGCCACGGCACATGAAAACCGATAACGCACCATCCTACAGTTCTAGGCAGTTAGCCAACTTCATGGCCACCTGGGATATTAAGCATACCTTTGGCGTTCCTTACAATCCGCAGGGGCAAGCGATTGTGGAACGAGTCAATCGGACACTCAAGTCCTATATTGACAAACAAACAGAAAGGGGGGAGCCACCAGCCCTCCCCAAGTCACGGGGTCAGGCACAGCATTGTCTGAATAAGGTATTGTTCACGTACAATCACCTTAATGTTTTTTCTGATTGCACGCCGCAGGAGAAACACTTCCGCTGTTCGGAAGCTCTCCCGCGACCGATGGTCCGATACCGGGTGCCACCGGACCCTTCCTGGAGGGGCCCGGCACCACTCGTAACCTGGGGAAGAGGGTATGCTGCAGTTATGTCTCCTACAGGTGTCGTTTGGATTCCAGCTCGGTGTGTTAAGCCTCACTTGGAACCACATGGCGTGGACCCAGGCCGACCCGAGTCCGATCCCAGAGATGGAGGACCTCACCCTGACCAAGAGGACCCGTCGGAGGAAGCGGCCACAGATGACAGCACCGAAGATCACCTGGGGGATGGTCAAGACTCTTTGCAATGAGGCCCAGGACGTCATCCGGCATGAGGAGAGGGAGCCAACGCCGGAGAACATCGTAGCTACAGTCTTTTCCCTGATTACTGCCAACACCGTGGCAGTCACCATCGTCCTGATCCTCTCCCTACTTGCGGGGGGAGGCGTCCAGGCGGTCTCGCTGCAGGCCAACGGTTTGATGCCAGGCAAAGATTTTTCAGCCCGGATGCACTACAACTTATGGGAAAGGTTGGTGGGTCTCGTCAACCAGTCCGATTTTTGCCTGAAGTAGGACATTGGTTCTGCCTCGATTTTGGGCACCTGCCTCATCCCAGTGTGCCACACTTTGGACGCGCACGCCAGGGATGGCGACTGGCTGCTGAAGAAGATTTTCAGTCTGCATCTCCCTACGAGCTTCACAGCATACGCTCGCTGGGGGGGGGGATGCAGCTGACAATGACTTTGCCGGCTGACGCAGCCACTCTCCACACTCCTCGAGTGGCGGTCAGCCCGAACTCTACTTGTGCTCGAATGGTCGGCTGCACTGCAGTCGGCCGAATCCAGCGCCGCTGCCTCGACACTGGCAGCAGCAATTGGACTTGTGATAAACCAGAGACACTTGGCTCAATGTATGCCCATGTCACCCTACCTTCGGGTTGGTTCTTTACATGTAATCAGTATACTTGGAACTACATTCCCGCAAATGTATCAGATTCTATATGTTGCATTAGTCGTCTGACCTTGTTACTCCCCACTAAGGATATGGTTACCCCAAGCACAAATGTTTCAGATGTTTCCTCACCCATTCGACACGCTCGTGCCACCCAGTTAGACAGCTCATGTGATAGCAACATTAGGGTTCTTAGCCCAGCTGAATACGTCTCGTTGGCAGTCAGCATACTTGGCGTGCCAGGCTTAGCCGTCGGCAACGCTCGGAGAATTGGTCAATTGGCTTGCGGATTAGCAAAAGCCATTAACCATACCTCCTCGGCGATAGTGCTGCTCAATCAGGAGCAGGCAGAGCTTCGCCATGCCATTCTTGACAATTGAGCGGCTATAGACTATCTTCTATTATTGCACCACTTGGGTTGCGAATCTGTCCATGGCATGTGTTGCTTCAATCTCACTGACAACTCATGCAAAGTCCAGAGCCAGCTCATGGACCTCCACACCCTAGTCAAGAACATTAAGCAGGGCTCGATATGGGATTGGTGGAGTTCGTTATGGTCATGGTTCCCGTGGGGGTGGCTCCAGATGACGCTTCAAGTAATTGTGGGGGTGATAGTGCTAAGCATAGCAGGATGCTGTTTCATGCAATGTATTCCCTCACTGTTCTCACTGATGTCAAGGTGTCCCTCGTGGGGGGAGCCCCGAAGCGTCATTCCTGCTCACCAGCTGATGCCCCTCTTGCGCAGAGTCGCCTGTCAGGTTGCTAAACAATAGAAAAAGGGGAGATGCGGATTCCCCATGCCCAGTTGGCATGGAACGGCCCTCGCAGAGGCCATTTCAGTCGAGAATGCTCCTGGCCCGTGGGCTCTGCGGCCACAGAAATTAAGGGGGGTGGATTAATAATAAGGGTTGATTCACCCACACCTGACCTGACCGGTGGTTCTGCTGAGAGAGCAGAACGCTAACCTCCGTTACCCATTAAGCAATTACTGATTCACAGATCAGCCTAATCTTTGGTGCAAATAGAAGCCATATTTACCCTGGCGTAAACCTCAGACAATGGGTTTCCCCTGTCAGTGTTTGCCCGAGTTAATTAACTTCCCCAAGAGAGATTTCCCATTAACCCGAGTAAATGGGTGATGTGATTTTCTGTCAGATGACGGTTCTTCCCTGTATTGCCTTCTGATATATATATGATGATGCTTTTCCCTCAATAAACCACTGATCTGATCTCGCTCCATATTGCCTCGTATCGTTACTTGATCAGTCTCCTCTGGGACCCAACGGCCGTCCTAGCGGCCCCGATTCCTACATTGAATGATGTGTTATATGGCAAGGCCACATATTACACCTTCCTGAAAGATAGCCATTTAACTCTTCTACTGATATGCAATGCTGGAAATGTATCTGTGTTTTTTAAAATCTAATACTAATAATGTTTATTTGCCTTTTGAAAAAAAAGCAAAGGTTCTTAGGATCTGTAGATGCAACAACAAAAACTGTGTAAAATAAACACATAATTAAAATTAGAGTTTTTGTCATGTTCCACCTCAAAATACTGCAGGGAACTACACAGAGCAGTTTAAGGTATTTTACTTTAGCATATATTTGTCAGTATGTTGAAGAATTGTACTGTTTTGTTTTGATTTTTGCTTCATAATGCAGTTCCTTTTATTCTTTTTTTCTTCATAGTTTTAATCTACATAGGTTTAAGCTACAGTTACCAATAAGAAAAACTGCAATACTTATCAACCTTGCTTCAGTTAAGAAAGGGTCTCTGGAACCCTTGCTGGGAAGGTATCATGCGGTGCTTAGTCATCTTATCACTCTCAGTTTTTGCAGGAACTGCTGTCCATGCTTTTCCACATATTTTACATGCTATTTAATTTGCAATTCCTTTGTTATTTTGTTCCATGTTTCCCTTCCTTCCTTTCCTTTCATGAAATTCTCTCATTTTAATTCCCTCCGGAAAGAATCAAGAACATAGATTGTCTAGCCAAAGATCTGCTTCAGATGGCATGTGCATCAACAGATGACAAATTAAAACTGACAAATATTAATGCACAGAGCACAGAACATTATTTTGGTATTAAGTTACAATTCAATGAGAAACATACACCTTAATTAAAAAGGTCTTGAGTCGGTAAGAAAAAGAACTTTCAGCAGGTAGCATGCCTGACCTCCTACCTTCCCATATCAGCCATGGACACTCATCAAAATTTGATGTGGAGTTTCAAAAGTCATAGAGAGTTCACGAAATCAAATTACCTCTTAAATTACCATTTTGCTGCCCTTAATGCTTTCCTCGCTCTTCTTGAAAGCATCCTCTGAAAGCTGTACCGCTTGCCTGATAAGGTTTCCTATTGTCACACCTGTCTGCAAAGAGAAATCCATCAAGGATGTTTCCCCTTCATTTATTTATCCAAATTAGCATAATGAATGCTTCTACTGTATTGCTGAATGACATCACTTTTAGCATAGTCAAGTGACTTTGGTCAATTATGGTTTGTCTCTCTCTCCATATGGTCAGTCTACAAGCTGTAATTTAAAGGTAAAGGTAAAGGTTTCCCTTGCTTGAAAGCCAGTCGTATCCGACTCTAGGGTGCAGTGCTCATCTCTGTTTCTAAGCCGAAGAGCCAGCGCTGTCTGCTTCTGCAGACGTTTCCGTGGTCATGTGGCAGGCATGACTAGACACCGGAGCGCATGGAACGCTGTTACCTTCCCACCGAAGTGGTCCCTATTTATCTACTTGCAATTTCTTGCTTTTGAACTGCTAGGTTGGCAGGAGCTGGGATGAAGACGGGAGCTCATTTCCGTCCTGCAGTACTCGGGAATCGAACTGCTGACCTTCCGCTTCCCAGTCAGCGTCTTAGCAACTTGAGCCACTGCAGTCCCTAAGCTGTAATTTAGTTTTCTTTAAAAAGCTGAAATTATCTTCTACATCCATTAGAGAATCTCAATGCAGACCAGCTCTCTTGCTGTCATTTAAGGCAACTCCCAATTTGCTTATATGGCCAGAATAATAAGGCAAGAAATAAAAATTGATAGTACAGTAAAACCCCATTTTACAGAAGCCTCATTTTACAGAAACCCCATTTTACAAAAGGATTTTTATCTGAAAACATGTCCCTTTTTACAGATCCCCCCCCCCCATTTTACAGAATGCGATTTTGTAGAGTGCATTGTGCCTGGTGGGCTATAAAAGACCTCCTCCAGCCATTCTGGGCCCTGTGGGTGGAAGTAGAGTGGTCTGGAGAGGAGTTAGAGTGTTTTTTGTTAATTTCTATTATCATTTTACAGAAAAAACAAGTTAAGGAAAAAGCTACAGAATGGACTTTTTCCGTAAAATGGGGTTTTACTGTATTTTTCTCAGTGATTTATAGTGGACAAATCAGGGCTATGTTCTTCCCAGTTTCTTGGCTAATTTGTCCAAGTTTTTATGGAACTGTCAGAAACATTTACTTATTGTTACCTGAAATTTACTCCATTAATTGAAAACATATTTTGAATCTTTACAAATTTCTTGAATGTGCATTCTTTTAATGAGCATTCTGTATCATGCCAATGAAATCTCTTGTTAGCTTTCAACCCAATCTTGAACATATTTTCGTGGCAAACTCACTATATTAAATAGTTATTTAACTGTAAAGCTATTTGCTCCTGAAAACCATTTTCAGGATAAATGAGGCAAAAGAGACATCAACCTCCATACAGAAAAGAAGTGTCTGCATATAAAACATTTGAAGAAATCTGTTCTCATTTTAAACTGAGATGCTTTTTTGTCCTAACCAATGTTAAGGTGTTAGAATTAAGAAAAATGCTCTATACATGTTTTTCCAAATGAAAATGAACATGGTATGCCAACTGAAGTGCTAGGGAGAGATAAAATTCTTGAAAGTAGACAGAAGACTGGTTGGGGACATTTAGGGTTTTAAATCCAGACATGCTTCATCCTTGAACTGAAAATGAGACAATGTACTGTAAAAACCTGGCTGGCGGGCCAAGTTTGGGGTGCAGGTGGAGGGGTGGCTTCCGTTGGGTGGTTAATATAGGGGAGGATACCTGCCCCACGGTTTCTTCAGTTCCTGCACCCCTCTCTTTTTAGGGGTGAGTTCTTATTGCTGGTTTTTATCTGTTTTATTTGTTTTTAACTGTATTTACCCACTGTTGTGAACCGTCCGGAGTTGGCTTTGGCTGAGTGGGCGGTATAAAATTTTAACAATAAATAAAATAAATAAATAAAAATATTTATGGCCTTATTCCAGGGATGGTAAGGGGTGGTGTTTTTTTTGTGGGGGGGGGATGTGTGTAGAAGAGGCTGCTGTCACAGAGAATTTGTTCATATTGAGAACCAATTTTTGTTTTTGTTAATTTCTGTAAGTGTGCAAAATGTGAAACTGCAATTATTGTTGTTTTATTAAAGAGCAGAAAATATATCACTATATTCTATTTGTCTTTTATGTTCAGTCAGCCTCTCCTTTTATGCTTGCTGTTTGGATAACTTACCTTAACATAGGAAAAAGGTGATCATTTCTCTTGGGGATTTTTTAAAAACAAAATACAGATTTTAAAAAACCAAATCGATACCTTGGTCTTACATATTCCCTCTCACTGGGGAACCATCAACAGGTAAGGACAGTTTGCAGATATGAAATCTAGGCAAAGGTGAAATTTCATCACTTTAATAAATTTGCATCCCATGAATGGAATTTCCATTGAGAAACAAATATTTCCCTAGAGCCATTAGTATATATTAATTTCATTTTTTTTAATGACACAGGGCAAAAATGAGACAGGGAATGGGACAGCCAATTTTGTCTGTCAAATCTCTCAGTTTCCTTTTGCTATTCATTCCACAATATCAAAAATACTACTTTTTCATAACACTTTTTCTTTTATATTACTACAGAACAGGTTTTGATCCTTCTAGTTGTCATTATGATTTACTGTGCTTAAATGCATAAATGTACTGTACATTTTCTGAACCCAGAGCCTGGAAAAGTTATGTTTCTTGAACTGGAAAATAGTAATCATGCTGGCTGGAGATTTTTGGAGAAGCATCTCAAAGATGTAACTTTTCCAACCTTTTTTAAAACCTGGAATACAGTCAACCCTCACATAACAACGCGTTTGTATAGCATCATTTTCGCTTAACAATGTGTTGTTATGCCCCACGTGTTCCCCCACATAACAATGTTTTTAGTGTCATTGTCTGGACAACAATGCTAAAATAACCGGACAACGATGCTAAAAACGTCGTTATGCGGGAAACTCCATAGAAACCCACATAACTACAAAATTCGCTTAACAACACTACTTGGGGAACCAAGTAATGTCGTTGTGCGAGGGTCTACTGTAAAAAAATTTTTTTTAAGTAATAGGTACGTGCAAAATGCCTTTTACTCATCACAGAGCATTTGTAGCTTTCCTGTTATTCTGTTGGCTGATCCCACAATTATTTCCTTAATATACAAGCATTCCATGTTGCATTCCTCTTTTCCTGTTTCTCCAAATCACTTCAATGGCTTATTCACAACTGAATGATTTTGTTTTGTTTTATTTTTATAAACATGGCTATTCAAAATTTTATGAGGAAATTATGCGATTTTGCAGAAATTGGAAACAATGGACATACAATGAATCACATTTTCTGTGTCCCAACATTTCCTGCCAATACCTGACTTTCCTACCTACAAATTTCTTTTCCATCATTAGCTGGCATTTTGCTGCATCTGGTGGGCTAAGAAAAACAGACGGCATTGGTAACTAGTAAAATCTGATTTGCTCTTACCAATGAACTTTTAAGAGAAACATCTGATAATAGATTTTACTCTAATGTTTTCTGTCATGATATATATAAATGCTAATGTAGACTTTCTGAAGGATAGGATTGTTTATCCCAATGACAACATTAGCATGGCCATAGGATAATGTACAAAATTTTATATATGGCAACTTTGAGATGCTTGCTGAGTACCAGCTTTATTTAATAAGAAAAATAGATTTGATGAAAGAGGTTTTTTTTCTTGTTTTTGGAAATCCTGGAAGATGGTGTTCTCCCCAGGTTATACCTCATGACATGACACAGAGATGTTCTAGCAAAACCAAGAAACATATGAGGTCAGTAATAACATATTCTCCTGTCTGGAGGATGTGTTTATTTCTACAACAGTAAGTAAGCAAGACCTAATAGTCATTCTCCCTAGGGATGCTTAGCTTTTTTGGAACTTTCAATGAGGTTTATTAGACTTCATCTACATTATTGACAATACGTCATAAAATCATTCTCCTGCTCTTGAATATACCTTTGGTTTTAGCAGTGTCAGATCTTTTTGCTTTCCCTCCCCAAATGATGTACTAAATTTCAATATTGGCCTGAAGGTAATTGAGTCTTCTCACTAGAATGACTCAATTTTAATTTACACAGCTAACAGGATGTTCACTGGAGGAGGCCTTAAATCTTTATGGAAGGTAATAAAGTCTGTCACCCTATTAGAGGATATTTTTATATCACAAAAAATATGGCAACTCATAAAGGTGTATTCTTTCTTTTATTACATAATATATTGCATCCAAACAATGGATAAAATTCTGACAAGGTGTAATAGCACTAACTTCATGTGAGTTGCACCATATACAACACTCAATTGTATTTAAACAAGACCAATATTGTCATCTTTAAAAAATTAAGACAACATACCTGAATGGATGCCTAGCATCCCAATCAAGGCAGTACAGTCTGTTTCATCTAGAGATAAATGAAAGGTCAACAAAGAATAGAGATGGTTGGATGCCATTTTCAGTAGCTAAAACTCTTAGAAGAGAAGATGAAGCATCTGAATATATACAGCTAATCATTTTAAACCTGTTTTGTTATTTTCTTTCTCAGCAGTAGATTAGATGATCTGTTCTTCGAGTCTCTACATATATGCAAAGCCAGCAAATAATGATGTTTTTACTGTGAGTAGGTTTCAGGCAGCCAGTCATAATCCCGCATGATTCATTAAGAGCTACACCCACTTGTCTGGCATGTTCTGAGTTACATCATACAGTGCTAACATTTTTCTAAGGAGTAGCACATGTTGCCAAGGAGGTGGGGATATTTGGGAGTAGGTTTTATATGTATTCACATCTGGCAGCATTCTAGATTTTTACATCTCCATAAACAATTTAGCCACACAAAAACAGAAGAATGCTTCAGTAGACTGAGGTAGTATGCAATTTTAAAAGTGTGAACTAAACATTTCATCATATACTTTTTTCACCAGTACATCCTCCCAGCTACACTACCCTACAGTAGCCCTGGGTTCAGTGTCCATCATCACTACGTGGCTTTGTTCATTCCACAAACCGTCAGTTTCCCTTTGGCATAGAAGTTCTCAAGATTCCATCACAGATGAAAGCATATGTAGAAGAAGAAGGTGATACTTATTTTGGACCAGTAAAATAAAAAAAAATGTTGAAAGCTTTCGTAATTCAAGATCACTGTCAGGGTCTTACCAGTTCTTTGGCTCAGCCTCATTCCAAGATGGAGATTTTCAAGAGTGGGAGGTCCAGTAACACATTCCATAGAAGGATTGGTATTCAAAAACATGCTAGCCTTGTGGGTTGGAAGAAATGAAACCTAATTTGTGATAGACATATGATACTGTATGATCATTGGCTGGATTCCTTTAGGGGAATGGTAAGAGAGTGGACCATGTGTGAAGAGATAAAACCTGGAGGGAGGGCCAAGACACTCTCTTGATCCGAAGCTTCACTCTGAGAGTGAGCAGTGAATTGAGAAAACACATAGGTGCTTAAGACTGGGATTTCCCAATTAGAGAAGCTTTCTTTGTTTTGATGTGCTTTCCAAATGTTTGAAAAACTTTATTCTGCAAGTTACTTTGATTACAATATACTTTTTAAATACCAGAAGATGACTGGAGTGTTTACTTGGCTACGTGCTACCTTATTTACACTAAGCTAATATCCTGGGTTGCTAAGCTAGAGGGGCGGCATCTCAAAAGCAGGAACCAACCACTTGGGTGCCTAAGTCCTACTTGCTGGTGTTCCTGACAATCAATGACTTGTTTGTGTTTTCCAGGCTTTGTTCTTTAAAAAAAAGCAAAGTAGCAGTCAACTTTATATCCCTCCCCATCCAACAGACACAGGTCAAAGCAATGCAGATTTCAGTATCCTCCATCAGGGATTTGGGTGGGTGGGTGGGTGGGTGGGGGATTTGGTTCACACACTAGGTGTTCCAGTTGTAGCCAATTCAAATATTACCTAGTGGTTCAATCTGCAGTGATGTCCATGCAATGATGTCCATGCAGTTCAGGCTGATATTCTTGGTATTCACAGAAGTTCCATAAAACAAACAAATCAGCCATGTGATCCATATAACAAAACAAATGTAGAAGAAGGTGATACCTATTTTAGATCACTAAAATAAAATAAAAAATCAATGCAAGCTTTTGTGATTCAAGATCATGTACAGTATGTGATCATGTATATGACCCACATGCCATGTGATTCAAGGGAAACATGTATATCTTTTTCTGAAAGTATCAGCCATAACCTAACTGCATAAGCACATTCTGTTCTCAGAGAGGTCTAGGTCAGCTGCTTACTTTTCAGGAAGATGTTCTGTAACTGTGCTAAACTGACATCAGCAAATCTTACATGATGTGCATCCTGCCGTTAACTCTTTCCTACAAAGTGTCCTCTTTCTCCTCATGCCTCAGTTTTCTTTCCTTATGATAACAGGATTGTGTCCTGTCTCATCAACCTTACTTTATCTGGTATTTACATGAATTATTAGCTGGATTAGGGTAGTGATTATAAACTGAGCAGATTTGTATGCATAAAATCATATATATAATGGTCATCTGGATATTTTCCCATATAAGAGAGCTGTAGGTGTTACAAAAGATTAGCCCATCATTAAAATAGGTGATTTGCAATCCTTGAAGTGTTTGGGCATACTTACTGTGGGAATAAATTCGGTTCTATGAAAATTCCATTTCTTCAGTCATTCTCAATCTGTTTAGCAACATCATTTTTCTTACATATTGAGAAACCCCTACTGTTTAATAATGTCAGCTTTATGCATAGGTAGTAGGCACTGAATAGCTACGAAGAGATATTTCATCCATAAGAGAGGAGTAAAATGACTCTCAATGTGTAATTTATTCCTTAAGGTTTTCCCTTTCATGTTTGAATGTCCAGAATGTATAACAGTTATTATTACTAATGGTCAGGCTGGATCTATTTCTTACATTTGGAAGCACTAAAGAGTTTTGGATGAACAATGGTGTTTTTATTTAAGAATCACTTGTGATGGACAAGAAACACCACTGGAAATATTTGAAGGAGAATGGGAGTACCTCTTGGCAGCAAGGGGTATACTGAAAACAACGTGCTCAATATTTGCAGTGAAATCTACATACCCCCTGGGAATGCCAATGCTGTTTGGCAAGGTAAGCTGTCATTTCAGATGTACATTAAAAATGACCCCACAGCATCAGCTAAACATTGTTTCTAAGACTATAGAGCTCCTGGCAGGTAGCCGTGACACAGATGCATCCAAATCAGCCAACTCACCTATCTGAAAATGTATCCTGGAGATGAGATTAGAGCTCACATTCTCCAAGTAGAAGACAAAAACTAAAATTATCACCCAAAATCTTTAACATGAGATCAAAGAAATGCAAGTAACAACAAGCTCCACATTTCATACAATGAAATTAGTACAATATGTAGTAAAGGTAAAGGTTGCTCTTGTTCGAAAGCCAATCGTATCTGACTCTAGGGTTTAGTGCTCATCTCTTTTTATAGCCAAAGAGCAAGCATTGTCTGTGTCTGCAGATGTTTCTGTGGACATGTGACAGGCATGACTAAACACTGGAGTGCATGGAATGCACAGCAATTTTTTATTTGTTTATTATCTATTTATTAGTCACCTTTTATATCCCACCTTTTCTCCAATGAGTTCAAAGCAGTTTTTATGATCCTCACAACAACTTTGTGAGCTTAGTGTGGCTTAAAGACTGATTGGACCAAAGGCACCCAGCAGATTTCATGGGAGAGTGAGGAACCCAGAGCTTTGAGTCATAATTTGACACTCTGACTGGGATAACATTGGCTGCAAGTGACAACAGATAAGATTAAAGGGGAAAATCATTACCTCATGCTACCTTTATTTAGAAAACGAGGCAGAATTTTTCAGAGAATTCTGTGTTTCATATATCTGTTTTCTGAAATAGTGACAGACAAAATGTGCCCCCGGAGTCATGTGGCCCCCCCAAGGGGCCCACTGACAGCTTCTTTACATGACAAAAAAGTTCATTATAGATATCAGAAATCGCCAGGAATGGCAAGCCATCTTTTTGAATAGGCCACAAAACTCTATTGTGTGTGCTATTTAACACACACTGTTGAACCATTTAGCTCTAGCCTATATTTTTCAAGACTGAAAGTGGACTTCTCGCCACTTTTAAAAAAATTAAAAGATTAGACTACAAAGGAGATAGAGCTACAAAGGAGATAGAGCATGATAAAGGTGATGCTTTTCAATTTGTAACATATTTAGAGAGGCATTTCAGAATCAAATGACAACATCATGATCAATGGAAAAGTTATCAATGAAATCTAATATACAGACAATTAAATATTTTCAGTCAATGAAATAAGTAACAAAGTCTAAACATGAGAATTAAGAACATCAAATCAATTACAAGTATCCAAATAAATGCACTTATATTCAGACATCTAAACATAATGTGTGCAGCATGTTCACAAATGTAAGTGTCTTAGAATGTGGTTGAATTAACAATAAGAGCACAGAAATGGAATAGAAATGCCAAAAAGAGTTGTCCTAGGCCATCCTTCTTAAGACAAACAATGGACTACGCAACAAAACTTAAATTTGGATTTGAAATTATGCATTGTGAAGTTCCAGATGGAACTCAGTAGAAAAAAGGAGGAGCTGTGATGGCTCAGTGGTTAAGAAGATCACCTTGTTAGCTGGAAGGCTGGCAAGTTGGCCGTTTGAGACTTGGGTACTGCATGATGGATTGAGCACCTGTCTCTGTCCCAGCTCTTAGGGACATGAAAGGATCCTCATTTGGGTGTTCCCTGAGCAGAGTTTCTTCCGCAAAAATCATTTCAACCCAGAATAATTTCTGACACAAAATTATTATAGTAGAAAAAAGAATCCAAATTAGTTAATTCTATATACACATACCATTCTCTCACCTGTTTTGTATCTTACTTTAAAAATAGAATCCAAACTATTTTTGGTGTTCACCCTGGAGCTGAACACAAATGGTGACAAAATTAGTCTACAGTAAAACCCCTACTAATGGAAAAAAGTCTGTTCCATAGGCTTTTTCTTAAGTCAAATTTTTATGTTACTCGAAGCAAACCCATAGGAAATTGTGTAAATTGGGACATGGTTATAGCATAAAATCATTTTGTAAGCAAATTTTTTTGTAACTTGACGCATTTGTAAGTCGGGTTTTTACTGTATTTTGTTTTTGTTTATATAGAAAATTATGAGAGATGCTCAAGCTCTGTGAATGAAAATGTACTTCATTTGGAAATCTATTGCACTGAGCACAGCAAAGGTTAAATAGTTAGGGTTCCAGGGAGGTGTTTTTGAGACACCCATTTGCATTTTAATGATTAGAGTGTAAATTATTTGCATCTGAGGAGGAAAGAGCTTCTGCTAATGTTAAGTCACACGTTGGAGAAATTTTGAAGAATTTAACCCAGGGATTCTCAGCCTGTGGCCCACAAGCTGGATGCAGCCTGCGGCACCATTTTGTGTGGCCCCCACTGACTCCACCACACCAGGAAGTGCCATGTGGTGGAGGAAGGTGGACATGGCCATCTGCCCCCCCCCTCGCGAAGCTGTCTGAGGGAGCGTGACCCAGCCTCAAGCTTTAAAAGGTTGAGAACTCCTGATTTAACCCTATCTCTGAAAGAGTTTGGTTGAATGTTTTCTGAATAAGGAATTTGCACAAATAAAGTAGAGAATATTCAGAAGCCATTTGTGCACTGGGATAATTGTAATCATTCTAAGTTTAAGCTTCTATCTGTTGTTCCTCTTCTTTGTCAGGCAAAGGTGCTTTGGTTTCTTCGATTGCACAGAGCAGCAGTGAGGATGTTTCTCAGAAGAGTAATTTAGATTTTGTTTTTTATTTCCTTGATGGTGGCTTAGTGGTGAAGATGTTGAACTTGATGACTGGAAGGTCACAGTGGCTCAATGGTGAGCCACTGTGTGATAAAATCATATGAATTGGAATATCTAGGTGATTTGGAGTCAGCATTAGAAACTCTGTGGGTAAGAATGCCAGGCCACAAAGATGGTCTAACAGTAGGCATATACTATCGGCCTCTGACCCAAACTCCTGAGGGAGACTGGCAGTTGGAGAATGTTGTAAAGGAGGCATCCAAGAAGGGAAGCCTGGTTATAATGGGGGACTTCAATTACCCTCACATAGACTGGGTGAACTGTTGTTCAGCACATGATAAAGAGATAAAGTTCCTAGATATGCTAAATGATTGTTCCCTGGGACAGATGGTTGAAGACCCAACTAGAGGTACAAGAATCCTTGACTGGATGCAAGATGTTAATGTGACTGATCCAATAGGGAACAGTGAACACAACTCAATTATGTTTAACCTGATCATAAACGGCAAGTCACTGATAAAATCTAACACAGAGACCTTACATTTTCAAAAAGGAAATTTTCAAAAAAATGAGGAAACTAGTAAAAAAGAAGCTGAAAGGGAAAATTGAGAGAGTCCAAACACTCCAAAAGGCATGGAGGCTGTTTACAAAAAGAATAACAGAGGCCCAATTGGAATGCATACCCAAAAGTAAAAAGGGGACCGCCAGGTCAAAGAGAACGATGTAGCTTACAGGAGTTGTTTGGGAAGTGATCAAAAGCAAGAAAAGCTCATTTAGAAGATGGAAGGCTTGTCCAAATGAGGACAGCAGGCAGAAACATAAATTCTGGCAGAACAAATGCAATGCAACAATCAGGAAAGCAAAGCAAGACTTTGAGGAGCGTATAGCTAAAAATACTCAGAGAAATAAGAACATAAGAACATAAGAACAGCCTTGCTGGAACAGGCCACAGCCCATCCAGTCCAGCATTCTGTCTCACACAGTGGCTCATCATTTCCTTCAGGGTATTCCCAAGCAGATGCCTTCACCTGCTTAGGATTCCCTGGAAATGATATTGAGAGATATCCTGCCTATCTCTCCAACCCGGAGGTTGTCCTTAAGTATCCATAATTATAGCCATTGATACTCTTGTCCTCCATGAACTTGTCTAATCCTTTCTTAAAGCTGTCAAGACTGACAGCTGTCACCACTTCTTCTGGCAGGGAGTTCCATAGACCAGTAATCCTCTGGGTGAAAAAGTACTTTCTCTTATTTGTTTGAGAACTAGTACCCAAAAGTTTCATGGAGTGTCCCCTAGTTCTAGTGTTATGCGATAGGGAAAATAGTTTTTCCTTATCTACTTTGTCCACACCGTGCATGATTTTATAAACTTCAATCAGGTCACCTCTTAGACATCATCGTTCAAGAGTGAAGAGGCCCAACTGTTGCAGCCTCAGATGGTAAGGAAGGTGTTCCAGTCCCCTAATCATTCTGGTTGCCCTCCTCTGCACTTTTTCCAGCTCCATAATATCCTTCTGGAGGTATGGCGACCAGAACTGTACACAGTATTCCAGATGGGGCCTCACCATAGATTTATAAAGAGGCAAAATGACACTTGCTGACTTATTTTCTATACCCTTCCTAATGATCCCTAGCATTGAGTTTGCTTTTTTCACTGCTGAGGCACACTGGGTTGACACCTTCATTGAGTTGTCCACCAGGACACCAAGGTCCCTTTCCTGGTTTGTCGCAGAGAGTTCAGACCCCATCAGTTTATAAGTGTAATTGGGGTTCTTTGCCCCAACATGCATCACTCTGCACTTACTAATGTTGAAACTCATTTGCCACTGTTTTGCCCACTCCCCCAGTGTCGAGAGATCCCTCTGGAGCTCCTCACAATCTCTCACAGTTTTCACTACCCTGTATAATTTAGTGTCGTCAGCAAATTTGGCTACCTTGCTTTTTACTCCTACTTCTAGATCATTTATGAAGAGGTTGAAAAGCAGGGGTCCCAATACTGAACCTTGGGGGACCCCACTCTTGACTTCCCTCCACTTGGAGAAGTGTCCATTTAGTGCTACCCTCTGTTTCCTGTCCCTTAGCCAGTTGCTGATCCAGGACAAGACCTGTCCCTTTATTCCATGACTGGTAAGTTTATTCAAGAGCCTTTGGTGTGGGACCTTGTCAAAAGCCTTCTGAAAGTCCAGATAAACAATGTCAACTGGATCCCCCTTATCCACATGCTTGTTGACACTCTCAAAAAATTCCAACAGATTAGTGAGGCATGATTTGCCCTTGCAAAAGCCATGTTGGCTCTCCTTTAGCAGCGCCTTCTCTTCTATGTGCCTATTAATTCTATCTTTTAGGATGGTTTCCATCATTTTACCTGGGACACATGTCAAACTGACAGGTCGGTAATTTCCTGGATCACCCCTGGATCCTTTTTTTGAAAATTGGTGTTACATTCGCTACCTTCCAGTCATCAGGCACAAAGCCTGATTTGAGGGAAAGATTATATATTTTGGCTAGGAGATCAGCAATTTCATCTTTAAGTTCCCTGAGAACTCGTGGATGGATGCCATCTGGTCCTGGTGATTTGTTAGTGTTTAGCTTAACAAGACATGCAAGGACCTCCTCCCTGGTTATTTCTATCTGGCTTAATTCTTCGGTTTCCCTCCCTACGAAGATAGGCTCTGTTTTGGGCATGTGGCCTCTGTCTTCTTCAGTGAATACTGAAGCAAAGAATTCATTGAGTCTCTCTGCAATCTCTGTTTCCTCTTTAATAACCCCTTGCCTTCCATTGTCATCTAATGGTCCAATGGCCTTCCTAGTTGGGTTCTTACTTCTAATGTACTTAAAGAAGTCTTTGTTATTTCTCTGAGTATTTTTAGCTATACGCTCCTCAAAGTCTTGCTTTGCTTTCCTGATTGTTGCCTTGCATTTGTTCTGCCAGAATTTATGTTGCTGCCTGCTGTCCTCATTTGGACAAGGCTTCCATCTTCTAAATGAGCTTTTCTTGCTCTTGATCACTTCCCAAACAGCTCCTGTAAGCCACATTGGAGTCCTCTTGGACCTGGCAGTGCCCTTTTTCCTTTTGGGTATGCATTCCAATTGAGCCTCTGTTATTGTTTTTGTAAACAGCCTCCATGCCTCTTGGAGTGTTTGGACTCTCTCAATTTTCCCTTTCAGCTTCTTTTTTACTAGTTTCCTCAACTTTGGGAAATTTCCTTTTTGAAAATTTAAGGTCTCTGTGTTAGATTTTATCAGTGACTTGCGGTCTATGATCAAGTTAAACATAATTGAGTTGTGGTCACTGTTCCCTATTGGATCAGTCACATTAACATCTTGCACCAGATCCTGAGTATTACTCAGGATCAAGTCAAGGATTCTTGTACCTCTAGTTGGGTCTTCAACCATCTGCCCCAGGGAACAATCATTTAGCATATCTAGGAACTTTATCTCTTTATCATGTGCTGAACAACAGTTCACCCAGTCTATGTGAGGGTAATTGAAGTCCCCCATTATAACCAGGCTTCCCTTCTTGGATGCCTCCTTTACAACATTCTCCAACTGCCAGTCTCCCTCAAGAGTTTGGGTCGGAGGCCGATAGTATATGCCTACTGTTAGACCATCCTTGTGGCCTGGTACTCTTACCCACAGAGCTTCCAATGGTGACTCCAAATCACCAAGATATTCCAATTCATACGATTTTATCACTTCTTTGACATACAAGGCTACACCACCTCCTGTTTGCCCCTTCCTATCCTTCCTGTATAGTTTGTAGCCTGGGATAACTGTATCCCATTGGTTATCATCCGTCCACCAGGTTTCAGTGATACCAATAATATCAATATTCTTATCTATTGCTAAGTATTCCAGCTCCCCTATTTTGTTCCGGAGGCTTCTGGCATTTGTATACAAGCATTTACATATGCTTTTCTGACACAGTCTTTTGTGTCCAGTTGCATTGTTAGACTGCCTCTTGCATCCTTCTGCTAGAATGCTAGTGACTAGCTCCTTGCTCTGCTCAGTAATTTTTGCATCCTCCAAGTACACACTTTCCCGAACCGGATGCTGCCCAGCTCCTGTCGGCTTTCCCCCAGTTATCAGTTTAAAAGCTGCTCTGCAGCCTTTTTGAGGTTGAGTGCCAGCAATCTGGTCCCATCATGGTTCAAATGCAACCCATCCCTCCTGAACAGATTTGGCTTGTCCCAAAATGTTCTCCAGTTCCTGACAAATCTGAAACCCTCCTCTCGACACCACCGCCTCATCCACGCATTGAGGCTTCTGAACTCTGCCTGCCTGGTAGGTCCTGCGCGAGGGACAGGCAGCACTTCTGAAAATGCTACCTTGGAAGTCCGGGACTTCAATCTTCTTCCTAACAACCTGAATTTGGCTTCCAGGACAGACCGCTTGGCCTTCCCAACATCATTGGTACCAACGTGTACCATGACAACTGGCTCGTCCCCAGTTCTCTCTAACAATCTATCTAGATTTCTTGTGATGTCTGCAACTTTTGCACCTGGCAGGCAAATCACCATACGGTTATCCTGTGGATCACAAATCCATTTCTCTGTATTTCTAATTATTGAATCGCCTAGTACAAGGAGCCTCTCTCCTGCAATCTGTTCATCTACATGCACCTCATCAACCATATTAAGGGAGAGAAACTCAGTTTGTTCCTGTTGTTTATCTTCCTGGATCTCATCAAGTGTGATGAAGGAGAGATCATTAGGTGGAACCAGTTGTTCCTCTGTGTGTTCCTCATCAGGTGTGATGAGGGAAAGAGCCTCAAATTTATTCTGCAATTTCAGACTCTCAGAGTGATCCCCTACTCTTCTCCTCCTTTGAGTCACATTCCTCCAAATATCTCCCTCCTGAGTTGGTGAAGGGCCTTCTCCCTCAGAACTGTGCCCTGTCTCTTCTTTGTCCAGCATAGTCTGCTCCGCTCTGTCCAAGAACAGCTCAAGCTCCTTAATTTGTTGATGGTTAGATATGCGGGCCTCTAGCTGCTGGACCTTCTCTTCTAGTAGTGCAACCAGCTTGCACTTGCTGCAAGTGTAGTTCTCCATGTGCTTTGGCAAGAACACAAACATGGCACAAGTATTGCAGGTAACTACAACTGTTCCCTCAGAATCCATTTTAACAAGTGCAGTATTGTGGGCCTCAAAAATGTACACGTTTACTACCTTTCTACCTAGTAAGATTATATTCTTCTTTTGTTACCGTTAGGCGCGCGGGCCTCTAAAGCAGCTCTACTCCAACTGCAAAACTTACCAGTGCTCACTTCCTTTGTTTGGCTCTCCTCAGCAGCAGCTCTGCTTAAGAGCACATGCAGAGTCAAAAGGGCTGACCCTGAAAGAGCTCAGAGCTTTTAAAGGCTAGTGTGGCTCCGCCCCTATGAGTCACAATTCAGGGGAGGGCCTGGTGTGGCTCTGCCCCCTGCTTCTGGAAGCTTCTAACTGCTTCCTCTGTTTGAACAGAGGTGGCTCTCAGCAGTTTAAATTATCAATTTAAATTTGTGGAGGCCTCTAAAGCAGCTCTACTCCAACTGCAAAACTTACCAGTGCTCACTTCCTTTGTTTGGCTCTCCTCAGCAGCAGCTCTGCTTAAGAGCACATGCAGAGTCAAAAGGGCTGACCCTGAAAGAGCTCAGAGCTTTTAAAGGCTAGTGTGGCTCCGCCCCTATGAGTCACAATTCAGGGGAG
Source organism: Bradypodion pumilum (assembly GCA_035047305.1). NCBI lineage: Eukaryota > Metazoa > Chordata > Lepidosauria > Squamata > Chamaeleonidae > Bradypodion > Bradypodion pumilum. Next base: position 75,314,280 of record JAWDJD010000002.1, on the reverse strand, counting down.
GGCCTGGTGTGGCTCTGCCCCCTGCTTCTGGAAGCTTCTAACTGCTTCCTCTGTTTGAACAGAGGTGGCTCTCAGCAGTTTAAATTATCAATTTAAATTTGTGGAGGCCTCTAAAGCAGCTCTACTCCAACTGCAAAACTTACCAGTGCTCACTTCCTTTGTTTGGCTCTCCTCAGCAGCAGCTCTGCTTAAGAGCACATGCAGAGTCAAAAGGGCTGACCCTGAAAGAGCTCAGAGCTTTTAAAGGCTAGTGTGGCTCCGCCCCTATGAGTCACAATTCAGGGGAGGGCCTGGTGTGGCTCTGCCCCCTGCTTCTGGAAGCTTCTAACTGCTTCCTCTGTTTGAACAGAGGTGGCTCTCAGCAGTTTAAATTATCAATTTAAATTTGTGGAGGCCTCTAAAGCAGCTCTACTCCAACTGCAAAACTTACCAGTGCTCACTTCCTTTGTTTGGCTCTCCTCAGCAGCAGCTCTGCTTAAGAGCACATGCAGAGTCAAAAGGGCTGACCCTGAAAGAGCTCAGAGCTTTTAAAGGCTAGTGTGGCTCCGCCCCTATGAGTCACAATTCAGGGGAGGGCCTGGTGTGGCTCTGCCCCCTGCTTCTGGAAGCTTCTAACTGCTTCCTCTGTTTGAACAGAGGTGGCTCTCAGCAGTTTAAATTATCAATTTAAATTTGTGGAGGCCTCTAAAGCAGCTCTACTCCAACTGCAAAACTTACCAGTGCTCACTTCCTTTGTTTGGCTCTCCTCAGCAGCAGCTCTGCTTAAGAGCACATGCAGAGTCAAAAGGGCTGACCCTGAAAGAGCTCAGAGCTTTTAAAGGCTAGTGTGGCTCCGCCCCTATGAGTCACAATTCAGGGGAGGGCCTGGTGTGGCTCTGCCCCCTGCTTCTGGAAGCTTCTAACTGCTTCCTCTGTTTGAACAGAGGTGGCTCTCAGCAGTTTAAATTATCAATTTAAATTTGTGGAGGCCTCTAAAGCAGCTCTACTCCAACTGCAAAACTTACCAGTGCTCACTTCCTTTGTTTGGCTCTCCTCAGCAGCAGCTCTGCTTAAGAGCACATGCAGAGTCAAAAGGGCTGACCCTGAAAGAGCTCAGAGCTTTTAAAGGCTAGTGTGGCTCCGCCCCTATGAGTCACAATTCAGGGGAGGGCCTGGTGTGGCTCTGCCCCCTGCTTCTGGAAGCTTCTAACTGCTTCCTCTGTTTGAACAGAGGTGGCTCTCAGCAGTTTAAATTATCAATTTAAATTTGTGGAGGCCTCTAAAGCAGCTCTACTCCAACTGCAAAACTTACCAGTGCTCACTTCCTTTGTTTGGCTCTCCTCAGCAGCAGCTCTGCTTAAGAGCACATGCAGAGTCAAAAGGGCTGACCCTGAAAGAGCTCAGAGCTTTTAAAGGCTAGTGTGGCTCCGCCCCTATGAGTCACAATTCAGGGGAGGGCCTGGTGTGGCTCTGCCCCCTGCTTCTGGAAGCTTCTAACTGCTTCCTCTGTTTGAACAGAGGTGGCTCTCAGCAGTTTAAATTATCAATTTAAATTTGTGGAGGCCTCTAAAGCAGCTCTACTCCAACTGCAAAACTTACCAGTGCTCACTTCCTTTGTTTGGCTCTCCTCAGCAGCAGCTCTGCTTAAGAGCACATGCAGAGTCAAAAGGGCTGACCCTGAAAGAGCTCAGAGCTTTTAAATGCTAGTGTGGCTCCGCCCCTATGAGTCACAATTCAGGGGAGGGCCTGGTGTGGCTCTGCCCCCTGCTTCTGGAAGCTTCTAACTGCTTCCTCTGTTTGAACAGAGGTGGCTCTCAGCAGTTTAAATTATCAATTTAAATTTGTGGAGGCCTCTAAAGCAGCTCTACTCCAACTGCAAAACTTACCAGTGCTCACTTCCTTTGTTTGGCTCTCCTCAGCAGCAGCTCTGCTTAAGAGCACATGCAGAGTCAAAAGGGCTGACCCTGAAAGAGCTCAGAGCTTTTAAAGGCTAGTGTGGCTCCGCCCCTATGAGTCACAATTCAGGGGAGGGCCTGGTGTGGCTCTGCCCCCTGCTTCTGGAAGCTTCTAACTGCTTCCTCTGTTTGAACAGAGGTGGCTCTCAGCAGTTTAAATTATCAATTTAAATTTGTGGAGGCCTCTAAAGCAGCTCTACTCCAACTGCAAAACTTACCAGTGCTCACTTCCTTTGTTTGGCTCTCCTCAGCAGCAGCTCTGCTTAAGAGCACATGCAGAGTCAAAAGGGCTGACCCTGAAAGAGCTCAGAGCTTTTAAAGGCTAGTGTGGCTCCGCCCCTATGAGTCACAATTCAGGGGAGGGCCTGGTGTGGCTCTGCCCCCTGCTTCTGGAAGCTTCTAACTGCTTCCTCTGTTTGAACAGAGGTGGCTCTCAGCAGTTTAAATTATCAATTTAAATTTGTGGAGGCCTCTAAAGCAGCTCTACTCCAACTGCAAAACTTACCAGTGCTCACTTCCTTTGTTTGGCTCTCCTCAGCAGCAGCTCTGCTTAAGAGCACATGCAGAGTCAAAAGGGCTGACCCTGAAAGAGCTCAGAGCTTTTAAAGGCTAGTGTGGCTCCGCCCCTATGAGTCACAATTCAGGGGAGGGCCTGGTGTGGCTCTGCCCCCTGCTTCTGGAAGCTTCTAACTGCTTCCTCTGTTTGAACAGAGGTGGCTCTCAGCAGTTTAAATTATCAATTTAAATTTGTGGAGGCCTCTAAAGCAGCTCTACTCCAACTGCAAAACTTACCAGTGCTCACTTCCTTTGTTTGGCTCTCCTCAGCAGCAGCTCTGCTTAAGAGCACATGCAGAGTCAAAAGGGCTGACCCTGAAAGAGCTCAGAGCTTTTAAAGGCTAGTGTGGCTCCGCCCCTATGAGTCACAATTCAGGGGAGGGCCTGGTGTGGCTCTGCCCCCTGCTTCTGGAAGCTTCTAACTGCTTCCTCTGTTTGAACAGAGGTGGCTCTCAGCAGTTTAAATTATCAATTTAAATTTGTGGAGGCCTCTAAAGCAGCTCTACTCCAACTGCAAAACTTACCAGTGCTCACTTCCTTTGTTTGGCTCTCCTCAGCAGCAGCTCTGCTTAAGAGCACATGCAGAGTCAAAAGGGCTGACCCTGAAAGAGCTCAGAGCTTTTAAATGCTAGTGTGGCTCCGCCCCTATGAGTCACAATTCAGGGGAGGGCCTGGTGTGGCTCTGCCCCCTGCTTCTGGAAGCTTCTAACTGCTTCCTCTGTTTGAACAGAGGTGGCTCTCAGCAGTTTAAATTATCAATTTAAATTTGTGGAGGCCTCTAAAGCAGCTCTACTCCAACTGCAAAACTTACCAGTGCTCACTTCCTTTGTTTGGCTCTCCTCAGCAGCAGCTCTGCTTAAGAGCACATGCAGAGTCAAAAGGGCTGACCCTGAAAGAGCTCAGAGCTTTTAAAGGCTAGTGTGGCTCCGCCCCTATGAGTCACAATTCAGGGGAGGGCCTGGTGTGGCTCTGCCCCCTGCTTCTGGAAGCTTCTAACTGCTTCCTCTGTTTGAACAGAGGTGGCTCTCAGCAGTTTAAATTATCAATTTAAATTTGTGGAGGCCTCTAAAGCAGCTCTACTCCAACTGCAAAACTTACCAGTGCTCACTTCCTTTGTTTGGCTCTCCTCAGCAGCAGCTCTGCTTAAGAGCACATGCAGAGTCAAAAGGGCTGACCCTGAAAGAGCTCAGAGCTTTTAAAGGCTAGTGTGGCTCCGCCCCTATGAGTCACAATTCAGGGGAGGGCCTGGTGTGGCTCTGCCCCCTGCTTCTGGAAGCTTCTAACTGCTTCCTCTGTTTGAACAGAGGTGGCTCTCAGCAGTTTAAATTATCAATTTAAATTTGTGGAGGCCTCTAAAGCAGCTCTACTCCAACTGCAAAACTTACCAGTGCTCACTTCCTTTGTTTGGCTCTCCTCAGCAGCAGCTCTGCTTAAGAGCACATGCAGAGTCAAAAGGGCTGACCCTGAAAGAGCTCAGAGCTTTTAAAGGCTAGTGTGGCTCCGCCCCTATGAGTCACAATTCAGGGGAGGGCCTGGTGTGGCTCTGCCCCCTGCTTCTGGAAGCTTCTAACTGCTTCCTCTGTTTGAACAGAGGTGGCTCTCAGCAGTTTAAATTATCAATTTAAATTTGTGGAGGCCTCTAAAGCAGCTCTACTCCAACTGCAAAACTTACCAGTGCTCACTTCCTTTGTTTGGCTCTCCTCAGCAGCAGCTCTGCTTAAGAGCACATGCAGAGTCAAAAGGGCTGACCCTGAAAGAGCTCAGAGCTTTTAAAGGCTAGTGTGGCTCCGCCCCTATGAGTCACAATTCAGGGGAGGGCCTGGTGTGGCTCTGCCCCCTGCTTCTGGAAGCTTCTAACTGCTTCCTCTGTTTGAACAGAGGTGGCTCTCAGCAGTTTAAATTATCAATTTAAATTTGTGGAGGCCTCTAAAGCAGCTCTACTCCAACTGCAAAACTTACCAGTGCTCACTTCCTTTGTTTGGCTCTCCTCAGCAGCAGCTCTGCTTAAGAGCACATGCAGAGTCAAAAGGGCTGACCCTGAAAGAGCTCAGAGCTTTTAAAGGCTAGTGTGGCTCCGCCCCTATGAGTCACAATTCAGGGGAGGGCCTGGTGTGGCTCTGCCCCCTGCTTCTGGAAGCTTCTAACTGCTTCCTCTGTTTGAACAGAGGTGGCTCTCAGCAGTTTAAATTATCAATTTAAATTTGTGGAGGCCTCTAAAGCAGCTCTACTCCAACTGCAAAACTTACCAGTGCTCACTTCCTTTGTTTGGCTCTCCTCAGCAGCAGCTCTGCTTAAGAGCACATGCAGAGTCAAAAGGGCTGACCCTGAAAGAGCTCAGAGCTTTTAAAGGCTAGTGTGGCTCCGCCCCTATGAGTCACAATTCAGGGGAGGGCCTGGTGTGGCTCTGCCCCCTGCTTCTGGAAGCTTCTAACTGCTTCCTCTGTTTGAACAGAGGTGGCTCTCAGCAGTTTAAATTATCAATTTAAATTTGTGGAGGCCTCTAAAGCAGCTCTACTCCAACTGCAAAACTTACCAGTGCTCACTTCCTTTGTTTGGCTCTCCTCAGCAGCAGCTCTGCTTAAGAGCACATGCAGAGTCAAAAGGGCTGACCCTGAAAGAGCTCAGAGCTTTTAAAGGCTAGTGTGGCTCCGCCCCTATGAGTCACAATTCAGGGGAGGGCCTGGTGTGGCTCTGCCCCCTGCTTCTGGAAGCTTCTAACTGCTTCCTCTGTTTGAACAGAGGTGGCTCTCAGCAGTTTAAATTATCAATTTAAATTTGTGGAGGCCTCTAAAGCAGCTCTACTCCAACTGCAAAACTTACCAGTGCTCACTTCCTTTGTTTGGCTCTCCTCAGCAGCAGCTCTGCTTAAGAGCACATGCAGAGTCAAAAGGGCTGACCCTGAAAGAGCTCAGAGCTTTTAAAGGCTAGTGTGGCTCCGCCCCTATGAGTCACAATTCAGGGGAGGGCCTGGTGTGGCTCTGCCCCCTGCTTCTGGAAGCTTCTAACTGCTTCCTCTGTTTGAACAGAGGTGGCTCTCAGCAGTTTAAATTATCAATTTAAATTTGTGGAGGCCTCTAAAGCAGCTCTACTCCAACTGCAAAACTTACCAGTGCTCACTTCCTTTGTTTGGCTCTCCTCAGCAGCAGCTCTGCTTAAGAGCACATGCAGAGTCAAAAGGGCTGACCCTGAAAGAGCTCAGAGCTTTTAAAGGCTAGTGTGGCTCCGCCCCTATGAGTCACAATTCAGGGGAGGGCCTGGTGTGGCTCTGCCCCCTGCTTCTGGAAGCTTCTAACTGCTTCCTCTGTTTGAACAGAGGTGGCTCTCAGCAGTTTAAATTATCAATTTAAATTTGTGGAGGCCTCTAAAGCAGCTCTACTCCAACTGCAAAACTTACCAGTGCTCACTTCCTTTGTTTGGCTCTCCTCAGCAGCAGCTCTGCTTAAGAGCACATGCAGAGTCAAAAGGGCTGACCCTGAAAGAGCTCAGAGCTTTTAAAGGCTAGTGTGGCTCCGCCCCTATGAGTCACAATTCAGGGGAGGGCCTGGTGTGGCTCTGCCCCCTGCTTCTGGAAGCTTCTAACTGCTTCCTCTGTTTGAACAGAGGTGGCTCTCAGCAGTTTAAATTATCAATTTAAATTTGTGGAGGCCTCTAATGCAGCTCTACTCCAACTGCAAAACTTACCAGTGCTCACTTCCTTTGTTTGGCTCTCCTCAGCAGCAGCTCTGCTTAAGAGCACATGCAGAGTCAAAAGGGCTGACCCTGAAAGAGCTCAGAGCTTTTAAATGCTAGTGTGGCTCCGCCCCTATGAGTCACAATTCAGGGGAGGGCCTGGTGTGGCTCTGCCCCCTGCTTCTGGAAGCTTCTAACTGCTTCCTCTGTTTGAACAGAGGTGGCTCTCAGCAGTTTAAATTATCAATTTAAATTTGTGGAGGCCTCTAAAGCAGCTCTACTCCAACTGCAAAACTTACCAGTGCTCACTTCCTTTGTTTGGCTCTCCTCAGCAGCAGCTCTGCTTAAGAGCACATGCAGAGTCAAAAGGGCTGACCCTGAAAGAGCTCAGAGCTTTTAAAGGCTAGTGTGGCTCCGCCCCTATGAGTCACAATTCAGGGGAGGGCCTGGTGTGGCTCTGCCCCCTGCTTCTGGAAGCTTCTAACTGCTTCCTCTGTTTGAACAGAGGTGGCTCTCAGCAGTTTAAATTATCAATTTAAATTTGTGGAGGCCTCTAAAGCAGCTCTACTCCAACTGCAAAACTTACCAGTGCTCACTTCCTTTGTTTGGCTCTCCTCAGCAGCAGCTCTGCTTAAGAGCACATGCAGAGTCAAAAAAATAACAAAGACTTCTTTAAGTACATTAAAAGTAAGAACCCAACTAGGAAGGCCATTGGACCATTAAATGACAATGGAAGGCAAGGGGTTATTAAAGAGGAAACAGAGATTGCAGAGAGACTCAATGAATTCTTTGTTTCAGTATTCACTGAAGAAGACAGAGACCACATGCCCAAAACAGAGCCTATCGTCATAGGGAGGAAAACCGAAGAATTAAGCCAGATAGAAATAACCAGGGAGGAGGTCCTTGCATGTCTTGTTAAACTAAACACTAACAAATCACTAGGACCAGGTGGCATCCATCCATGAGTTCTCAGGGAACTTAAAATGAAATTGCTTATCTCTTAACCAAAATATATAATATTTCCCTCAAATCAGGCTTTGTGCCTGATGACCGGGAGGTAGTGAAAGTAACAACAAATTTCAAAAAATGATCCGGGGTAATCCAGGAAATTACTGACCAGCCAGTTTGACATGTGACCCAAGTAAAGTGATGGAAACCATCCTAAATGATAGAATTAATAGGCACATAGAAGAGAAGGTGCTGCTAAAGGAGAGCCAAAATGGCTTTTGCAAGGGCAAATCATGCCTCACTAATCTGTTGGAATTTTTTGAGAGTGTCAACAAGCATGTGGATAAGGGGGATCCAGTTGACATTGTTTATTTAGACTTTCAGAATGTCTTGTCCTGGATCAGCAACTGGCTAAGGGACAGGAAACAGAGGGTAGCACTAAATGGACATCTCTCCAAGTGGAGGGAAGTAAAGAGTGGGGTCCCCCAAGGTTCAGTACTGGGACCCCTGCTTTTCAACCTCTTCATAAATGATCTAGAAGTAAGAGTAAATAGCAAGGTAGCCATATTTGCTGACGACACTAAATTATACAGGGTAGTGAAAACTGAGAGAGATTGTGAGGAGCTCCAGAGGGATTTCTTGACACTGGGGGAGTGGGGCAAAACAGTGGCAAATGAGCTTCAATGTTAGTAAGTGCAGAGTGATGCATGTTGGGGCAAAGAACCCCAATTACATTTATAAACTGATGGGGTCTGAACTCTCTGCGACAAACCAGGAAAGGGACCTTGGTGTCCTGGTGGACAGCTCAATGAAGTTGTTAACCCAGTGTGCCTCAGCAGTGAAAAAAGCAAACTCAATGCTAGGAATCATTAGAAAGGTTATAGATAATAAGTCAGTAAGTGTCATTTTGCCTCTTTATAAATCTATGGTGAGGCCCCATCTGGAATACTGTGTACAGTTCTCATCGCCATACCTCCAGGAGGATATTAGGGAGTTGGAAAAAGTGCAGAGGAGGGCAACGAGAATGATTAGGGGACTGGAACACCTTCCTTACCATCTGAGGCTGCAATGGTTGGGCCTCTTCACTCTTGAACGACGGTGTCTAAGAGGTGACCTGATTGAAGTTTATAATATAATGCACGGTGTGGACAAAGTAGATAAGGAAAAACTGTTTTCCCTATTGCATAACACTAGAACTAGGGGGCACTCCATGAAACTTTTGGGTACAAGTTCTCAAGCAAATAAGAGAAAGTACTTTTTCACCCAGAGGATCACTGGTCTATGGAACTCTCTGCCAGAAGAAGTGGTGACAGCTGTCAGTCTTGACAGCTTTAAGAAAGGATTAGACAAGTTCATGGAGGATAAGGGTATCAATGGCTATAATTATGGATACCTAAGGACAACCTCCGGGTTGGAGAGATAGGCAGGAATACCCTGAAGCAAATGATGAGCCACTGTGTGAGACCGAATGCCGGACTGGATGTGCTGTGGCCTGTTCCAGCAAGGCTGTTCTTATATTCTTAAGGTCAGTAGGTCTGCAGTTTGAGACTCAAGTGCTGCAAGATGGAGTGAGCTCCCATCTCTCTCCCATCGTCTGCCTATCTACATTATCTTCAGTAAAGTCTTATTGAATTCATTCGACATTGAATTTTAAAAAGAAGAAGAATGAATCTAAGAACTGTAGTTCAGAAGGTATTGGTTTCTTTCAATAGTCCTAGTCAGACAATGTCTTGTAGGAAAGACAGTAAGAGATCCATGAAAAGGGTGCACACAAAAATGTTGCATCCTTCACATATAACCCCAGTTGTTTGCCGCCATCTCAAAGAAAACAGTTCCATGCAGCTATGCCTGCATAAAAACAGCACACCAATTTCTTCTTAGCTTTCTGTGTGCTTCTTAACCCCCCTTTCCGCTCATCTTTCTCACAATGAAATAAAAATGGTATTATTATCCATTACTTAGGATTTGACCTCTGCAGCATTTCTAATAACCAAATATGAATAGCTGATGATGTGAAAAGGAAAGCAATTTGTTTCAATAGAAAAAGCATGCATTTATACTTGGAGTTGTATGTCTTAAGTAGGGTAGTGACAGCTCCATCATCAAGAAGAACATTTTTGCCTTAATTTTGAATATGTTAATTTAAACCAATATGTACAAGTACCACAAACATTTTACTGTAATTTATTGTAATTGGGGACTGTGGTGGGTTAGTGGTTAAGATGCTGAACTTGATGACTGGAAGAGTGGCAGGTCAGCAGTTTGAAACCCAAGTACTGCACGATAGAGTGAGCTTCCATCTCTGTCCCAACCTATCAGTTCAAAAGCAAGAAATTGCAAGTAGATAAATAGGCACTATTTTGGTGGGAAGGTAAACAGTGTTCTGTGCACTCCAGTGTTTAGTCATGCCTGCCACTTGTCCATGGAAGCATCTGCAGACACAGGCAGCACTGGCTCTTTGGCTGTAAAGAGAGATGAGCACTGAACTCTAGAGTTGAATACTACCAGCTTTCGAGCAAGGGCAACCTTATTGTAATTTAAGTAGAAATACAACACTGAGACATAACCAGAGCAATTCCTATACTATTTAGGAATGTAGAAGCATATCCCATCACTGTTTCTTACATAAAAAATATTCATGAATACTTTGCAGGCGCACCCCCCAAAGAAAGACTCAGACACCGGTATATGGATAAAGGCATCGGGCCACTTTTATTGAATAATGCCCTAGTCCGAATTATAACTTTCAATTGGTGTAATCATCCAATTGTAATTCTTTAAGGCAAGCAGGCCGAAGTAACACTGGTAAGGTTCCTCCCAAAATGCCAATGGCAATTGGCTACATGTAACTATTTGTATCAATTTGTTTGTTGACACAAACAAATTGTTGACCGGAGTCAATAAACTATCTACTGACCCCACCCTATGACGTGTATCCGTTAAATATCAAGGTGATGCAGGCTGTTAAGCTCCTGCCATCACCCCTTGCCTGGTTCGTCCTTGACCGGCCAAAGCTATTACCCCTGTACCTGTCTAAGTGTTGGCCAGTCAATTGCAAACCTGCCGGATACCTATGGGTCATAAATCTTTACCTTACCAGTGCTACCCGCCACACGGGGAGGCGTCCATGATGACTCACCGCCCCCACCCCAGACCGTCAGCTCGGTCACCAGGCCTGCTTGCAAATCATCCAGAAAGAGGTTCATACCTCTGGCCGATAGGTGGACCCCATCTCCTGCATAGAAATCGTAATCCTGCAAACCTATCCTAGGGTGCCGGATGGCTGTCCCCAAGCCTTTGTCTGCCAAGAACTGGGCAACAGTCCTGTTCAACGAGCGGCGAGCGCGGTCAAGGGCGCGGAGGTCAATGCCTCTCCTGTAATTATGTCGCGGCACAATGTCCGACCATAGCAGCCGCGTGGATGGCCAAACGTAATGTAAATAGGCTAGGTCACTGCAGATTGTGAATTTTAAGGAAAGGCCAGTGACCTGGGCAAGGTCATTGCCACTGAGGTGCAGTATAAGGACATCAGGCAGTTCAGCATCCCTGATGGAAAACAGGAATGGCAACAGTTCCCGCCATCTCATTCCGCGCTTACCATACCATCGCATACGTGCGGTTGCACATAGCCCGAGATGGGGTCCCCACTCTGTCGCCGCAGCATACTGCGCTGCCCAGTGCCCGTAACTGTGGCCCACCAGCCATACTGCCACCGGTGTGCGGGGACACACAGGGTCTGTAAAAGAAGAAAAGAGAAAATGACTTAACTGGTACTCATACATGAAGGGGGCATACGTACAATGCAAAACGCATGGATCCCCATCTTCCCATCCGGCGTATATCAGCCTCAGAGTACCCAAACGCAGCTGCAGTTGACTCAGCGCCTATCCTGAATGAATGGGTGCCGTAACGAGTCCCGGGGAGGCCAACACTGGTTAGTGCCATATCGGTCACCTTCCAAAATTGGAATTTAGTCAGGGGAGACCCATCCTGGTGGCAGAAAAACGGGCCAGGGTGCGCACCACGCACTGCCAAAAACTCATGTTGGGCACCAACCGGAGAGATGTCTTTAATGGAACATCGTAGCAGTCTAACTCCACTGCCTACGCCATGCTGATCAACCTTTGAGGACCGTATCCTCAATTGAGCCCACTCATTTGTAACATAGACATCGTCGAGTTCCAGTGCCCTACGAGTCGCATCCGCCTTAGACAGTGGTACCAACTCACTGATGCGGAGTGCTCCAAAGAAGGCCACCGTGGTAGCTGAGTGAAAAAGAGCCACCTCATACCTATTATAACATAGGTTATGCCAGCCTCGTGCAAGGTGGGTCAGAACCTCTGGTGAAATCGGGTGACGAGTGTCCGGGCGGCGGCCACGTTCACGTGTCCACCCCTCCAAGACAGGACTTATGCGGAAGTCATTCACGCAGTCAGCGAAGCCCCTCACTTTGGCCATAAATGCCAGTGCCGAAAGCCTGGAGGCTATAGTACGGGGAGCCAGACCCTGACTGTGAAGATAAACCATGTATTGTAAAACCTGATCCACTGGTATTGGCCACACTTCAGGCAACTGCAGTTGCTCACAAAAGGTTCTAAATTGTATGAAAGCATGTTGATACGCCTTATGCGTGCGAGGTGCCAAAGACAAGCCGATCGCCTGGTTCACCTCTCCTCGCCAAACGTCCAAATCTTGGCCGGGAGTGGCGAGGGGAATTCCTCTCCTTCCGGAGCCAAGGCACGGAACCGGGGGATCTGCAGGCGGGATAAAGAATCAGCAATATCATTATTAATATCTGGTACATGTCTGGCCCTGAACAGCACATTTAGGCGTAGGCTTCTTAAAACGAATTGACGAACCAATGCCATGACCCTAGGGGATTTGGACGTCTGGGCGTTGACAATGTGCACCACTGCCGCATTGTCACACAAAAAATGGACCACTGAGTTGGACCACTCATCACCCCATAGCATCAGTGCTCCCAGAATGGGAAGAAACTCAAGGAAGGTAAGATCGCGGAGGCGATCCGTGCCAAGCCATGCTGAGGCCATTTGCCATAAGCCCACCTCCCCTCAAAATAAATCCCATAACCCAGGGAGCTGGAGGCATCCGACTGTACTTGAAATCTAGGGCAGACCATAAGGTCTGATCTCCAGAAAGAGACCCCGTTAAAATCCTGGAGGAATGTGAGCCAAACCGAAAGGTCTGCCCGTATGCCCCTGGTCAGTCGGACTCTGTGGTGGCGTTTTAACAGGCTAGCCATGGCGTCACACAGGCACCTGGCAAATGCTCTGCCAGGTGTCACCACCCTGCAGGCAAAGTTAAGGTGGCCATGAAGCACCTGTAGCTCACGACGGGACACTTTACGCTTGGCAATCAATGCCAAAATTGCCACGGAGATCCGGGTCACCTTAACCATGGGTAACCTGGATGCCTGTGCGACCGTGTCAATTTCGATGCCTAGAAATGTGAGCTTAGTAGCTGGGCCCTCAGTCTTTTCAGGCGCTAAGGGGACACCCAGTTCCCACATTAGCATCTGAAATGTAGTGAGGAGACACGTGCACGTGTCCGAGCCCCGTTCACCCCCGAACAAAAAGTCATCGAGGAAATGGGCCACAGACCGGGACCCTGACCTGAGAACAAAGGCCCACTGAAGGAAAGTACTGAATTGTTCGAATGCCGAACATGAAATAGAGCAGCCAAAAGGCATGGCCTTATCTACGTAAAACTTCCCTTGAACCTAAAACCCAATAGCTCAAAATCCCCTGGGTGCACTGGCAGTAATCGGAATGCCGATTTAATATCACACTTTGCCAGGAGTGCACCGGGACCACATGAGGGTACCATCCGTAGGGCCTGATCAAACGACGTGTACCTGACTGAACAAAGGTCATCAGGAATCGCATCATTGACCGAAGAACCCGCAGGGTAAGATAGATGATGGATTAGACGAAATTCACCTGGGGTCTTTTTTCGGTACTAGCCCCAGAGGGGAGACCTTCAAATTAGGGAAAAGTGGTTCCAAGAAGGGGCCCGCTACCCTCATAGCCTCAACTTCCTTAGCTATGCTCAGTGCAGCAACCTCCTCATTACCTTTCAAGGAAATTAAATTTGGAGCGTTTTGGGGTTCACGAACAGCCCTGAATGGAATACGAAAGTCTCGCTGGAAACCCTCCAGCACGTACCTCGCATCATCCCTTCTTGGATAAGCTGAGAGCCATCACTCCAGCATGTGTACATTAATTGGGGAGGGGACCTTTCACATGGCTAGCTCCTTCAGAGGGAGCTCTGACCGCCCCCTGTCCACCCCTACCTCTGCCCCATGACCCACCAGCCCACGGGCATGCGGAGGTGACATGGGGGCCAGCGCAAGAGGGACACTCGTGTCGGAAATGACACTGGTGCTTATTACACACGCCGTTAGCTGAGACGCTCCAACACAGCAGGCAGGCTGGAACCCCCTGCCCCGCCGGTTGGCGGGGAGCCTGTGTTGCAGCAGCCCGCTGCACGGCATGGCCACAATGGTACCTATCACCGGGCGCCGGACGCGTGGGAGTCATGTACAGGAGCCACAATTGCTGACAGGGCTCATCCCACCTCATTTCAGGATGTAGGGCCACCCTCATTCTAAATTCCTCATCGTAAGCCAACAACGATGGGCCAGGGAAATCAACCATCGCCCTGTAAATATTGTCAAGGTATTGAACCATCGGAATGGCCAGATCAGGCCGGGCCCTGAGGTATACCGCCATATATATGAGGTATGCCGGCAACCAGTTGGCCCAGGTGCATGGTGGCTTACGACGACGGGACAGCTCTTTGTCTCTGTCATCCTGTCCCTCCCTCTCCTCCTTAGTGGGCTCACGGTTCAAGAGGGAGAAAATATCAACGTACTCCCCTCGCCAAAACTTATCCCTCATGACCTGTGACAAATGATCACCCAGGGGCAAGGAATAGCCAGCCGTCAGCAAAACCATTGACGGCACATTTTGTATGGAAGGTATGCGCAGCGGGACCTGAACAGCCCCTGCGATGCTTGGCATGCCCCCAGGGGCGGACACCCCTGCCCTGAACAAGGGACCATTTTGCAACCAGGGGTTAATGGGGCAGTGTGGAAGCAGCTGCCCACCCACATTAACCTGACGTGACCAGGGCCACAGAACCCCCCCCCCCCCAGTGTAAGTGGACAGTGTTGGTGGTGCACTAAATTGAACCTGATACTCACTAGTCGCACCCCCGTGAGCCGCCCCCACTGGGGGTTCCGGCCCATGGTGGGCGTCGGAGCTCGCGACTGGCATCGAGCTCTGGGACCACACCTGACTGCTCCCAGCCTGTACATCAGGTCGTATGGGGAGCTGCGAGGCACCAGCCAGGGCTGGCCAGATAGCCTCAAGCAGCTCGACCCTGTTGGCCGCCCACTGGAGAGTCACGGCCGACGAGTTGGCCGGGATCGACGAAGGGGCCACAGTTGAAGTAGCGGTTGCGCCCCCAACGGAAGGTGGCTGGGCAATGCCCAATGATGCTTCCAGCACTGCTATACGTGCTATTAGCGCATCCACTGCCTCCGAGCCCCCAGTGTAAGGTGGGCCGGGTGGGCCGGACGGCCCACTAGGCAGTTGGTGAAATGGCAACCCAAAAGGGGATCTGGGGCCAGAATAGTGCCATACCCAGAACTCTGGCCCACGGGGGGCCGGAGGAGCTGTGGGGCGGAAACCCACACCAGCCCCCCTGGGCCACCTTGTCCTATGCCCTGCAAAGGCCCGCTTAGGGCCAAAGTCCCCGAGGGGCCAGCCTGTGCCGGCCCGGCCAGAAAGCTGGTGCCCTGCTGCCAGGTGGTAGCCTGATCGGCCCCCACTGGTAACAGTGGGCATGTTCCGTTCACTGCTCTGCAGTGGGGGTGCAGCCCTGGTCCTCCGACCCGCAGTCTGCCAGGAAAAGCCCTTCCTCTCGGCCGTGGCTTCATTGCCAGGGCCCTGCGCTTGGGAGCCATGTCTCCCAAAAATCAAGGTTTGATTGCCGAAGGATCCCTGTCCAGGGATCAGCTCCTGAGCCCGAAGTACCGCGGTAGCAAAGAGGTAAGCCAAAACCGCGCCGGGTACGAAGGGCGAGCTACAAAGAGAACGCGACGGAGAAAACTTATCCTCTCCGTCGCGAATCTAAAATGGCAGCTCAGCTGCCTCATGGCCACCTCTTTTATAGAGGGGTGGCCATGCCCCCTAACTCACCCGGATGTCTGAGTCTGGGTGGGGGGGCCGCAAAGAGCGCAGTGGCACTTTCATTTGTTCTCTTCACATTACTCAAATCCCTGAACAACTCATGTACTAGTAAAAAACATATGTATGTCCAAATATACTGGGTTTTAAGTATAAATAAGCTTGTTAAACAATATTTTCCCATAAAACTTTCCTGCTCTGATTTTTTTTTTGGATACTAATGGTAAGCTCTGATTATTGATCACAGTGTATTTTTTATTAAAATGTAAAACTGGTGTATTTTCTGAATTACTTTGTCAGTATTTTGCTTTTTCTCTGAAATCTTTATTGTATTTTAAAAAATCCTCCACAAAAATGACACACACATGGCTTGAAGGGCTGTTCCTTATCCCAAATAAGGGTACACAGAAAGAGACTCCTTGAAGATTGTGGTATTTTTGAACCACAATCAGGTGTACCCTATTACCGGCAACCATGTTTTGCTGGCTAATCTTTCTCACACTGGGTCATCAGGCAAAGGGAACCCTGGAATGAACTCACTAAAAGATGCCTTCATTTTGGCAGTTTCATGTCTGTCCTAGACATGGAAGAATAATAATTTTAATATATACATTAATGTGCCTTTACCTGAAAAGATGGATTTAATTGTATATTTTGGTAGGTTGAACTGCCAGTAATTGCATCACAATATTTGATCAGATGTTGCAGCAAGTTGATATTTAACTCATCTGATTACTACTCTGGTGGTTGTATCAGAATTTGAAAATACAGTGATACGTCATACAACATTCAAACTTGGTTCCACAAGTTTGGAATTTATACTGATTTGGACTTTGTATGAGGCATGCAAAATCCTAGCCGCGATGCCTCATATAACATCCAAATCCTTGCCGCGATGCCTCGTATAACGTCGTTTCCGTAGAGATACATTGTTCTGAAACAGCAGAGACTTCAGGGCAAAGTCAAGGAAACAGACAGGACACTGACAGAACTTTAAGAAATCATTGTCTAAAGGCTAAATACATGACAAAAACATGTCAAACAACCCTGATTGTCCAAGAACCTGAAGAATGCTGCAGAATTCCCAGGATTGTTTCTAAAAATTCTGATGAAAAAATTAAAAAAAAATCAAAATCACGCTCAAAACCACTCCTAAACACTCTTCGCCTCATGCAAAACCCACAAGAGCACTGCACGCATGTGTCCTGCCTTTTATACTGCCCAGGCACAATGCAACCTGGGAAAAACCCATTGCTTCATACAAAGTCGAGCGACTTTGTATGAGGTAACTTTTTTCAAGAAATTAGGCGATGTTGTATGAATTTGATGTTGTACGAAGCTGACTTTGTATGAGGTATTACTGTATTAAGCTCCTTTGGCATCAAAAACCATAACTTTTTCTGCTGGTATAGTGTGTATAGCGTGGGTTCTATGCTGGTATGAATGGGGGTAAGAGCTATCTTATTGCACCCCATAGACTACCTCACACATTATCGTTCTGCTAATTTTCCTTTAAAAATATGTTCAAAAATATGATCCAGCTTAAAGTCCATGTAAAGTATGGGGAAAGAAAACCATTTATTTTGGTGAAAAATTATTTTGAAATACTGCATGTTGCATTTTAGTTGTATTGCTATTTTTGTAAAATGGCAGAGAAAAAGACTAAATCTAGGATTTAATTTGGAATAGCATGTGGCCGTTTAATTATTGCTACATGTGAGTGCAGCAAAGGTCTTGTGCTGCTAGAGTAAATCAATATCCTACAAGGCATTTTTAAAGATGGGGCAGCCAAAAAAACAACAAAAACAACAACAACAACCACATTCCAGCCAGGCATCAAATTTTTATACTGCCCATCTGGGATGTTTCCCACTCTGGGCAGTGTACAAACAATTAAAAAGTCCTGGTGGCACAGTAGTTAAACTACTGTACTGCAGCCAAAACATTGTGAATTCGTCGATCCTGACAGGGGCATGTGCCCCAAGTTGGGAACCACTGATCTAGACCATCTTGACTGCTGCCATTGGTGTTATCGACCTTCAGCCTGCCATTTGCTATGTAAACCTTGGTGTTCTTTTTTCTTCTTCCTGGCAATGGGGGCACAATATTATAAAGCAATATCAAGCCATTCCCTGAAGTTTTCAATCATGGATGCAGAAATACAATATCCCATATTCATAAACCGTTGGGCCCAATACAGTAGCATTGCTAAGCGATTTTTGTTGTTATGCAGGTTTCTATGGAGTTTCCTGCATAATGATGTTTTTAGTGTTGTTGTCCGTTTATTTTAGCATTGTTGTCCGGACAACGACACTAAAACCGTTGCTATGCAGGGGGACATGTGGTGCATAACGACGCATTGTTAAGCGAAAATGATGTTATCTGAATGCGTTGTAATGTCAGGGTTGACTGTATGATGGTTTCCAGTGGCAAAATGAGCGGAGGAGAAACTCTGATTCCCAACAGTCGTGGAGGCGGAAGAGGTCATGCCAGATGGACAGGCTGTGAAAGTACACCTTGATAATATTCTCAAGACTTCAGCGGTCCATTGCCATCCTGGTGTTATATCCTGCATGTAATGCTTCATGTGTGCCATGGGTGATGGCTCCGAGATCATAGTGTGGGATCACTTCATGGCAAGATGGGATCCACCTTAAACAAATTCATGCCAGTGACATTTTTCCTATTTCAGGGGGGAAAGCATTCTCGGATACGAGTTGCAGTTGACGACGACAATATTCATAAATAATATTTTTTTTTAAAAAAGAATTGAATTTTTAAAATGTGTATTTTGCACCACAGTTTATCAATTAGAAAGGAGCAGATGCCAATAACACAGTTGAAATATTCTTCTAACAGTGTCTGTGTAAATAGATATCATTTTATAAATGCAAGATTTTGGATCCTGATAAATTAACAGAAAATAGTAATGCTTTCTCTTTGTAAGCATTTATGACAGCTCACAAGTTACAAGTCCTATTAATAACTTAGATAATATTTCTCAACATGTGTCCTAGCCTACAAACTGTTTGTCAGTAAACATAGCTAATCAGTTTAATGTGCTTTTAGATTGAGACTAGCAGTGCATACAAATGTGGAGATAACAGGGAAAAGCTGTTATCCTTCTCCCCGTGATCCTGCTTCTTTTAGATGGAACTTATTTAAGCAAACCTGGTTGGCTGTCTAGAGAATCAGATGTCTCTGTAAAACCATTTCCATGTCAGTTTGAAATGATGTTATATGCTTTGTCTCAACTTACATTTGCTGAAACTTCCAATGAGCAATAAGGTCTACAGTGTAGCTTTCAGATTTACATTTCTCCATTTTATTATTTATTTATTTATTTATTTATTTATAATTCAAATTTCTATGCCGCCCAATCAGGCAAACCTGACTCAGGGCGGCTCACAACAGAATTAAAACATACATATTAAAAACAATTAAAACCCCAACATACTCACCCACCTAGTTTAAAAACTAACCACATTAAAACTGCCCGCATTAAAAAGCTGGGGAGGATTTCTTTTATAAGCCAACAGGCGGGGGCCACTCTTCCATCCGGGCCCCACACCTGCCCCACCAACCAGGTTTTATTCCTTCTCCCAGAAGTATATTCCTTTCCGTAAAAGTCAGTGGGGACACTGTAGAATGATAAGTTCCTCTCCTTATTACCATGTATGTGAAGGTTCCTCACTGATATGTGACCACTCATTTCTTTAATGCAACATTAAAATAGCTAAGAAAGCCCAAATAGATTCCATGTGTAATATAAGGAGACAGCTTTTTGTCTTCTGTCAACAAATGCTGTATTTTGCTTTGAAATGCTTGGATGCAGACTCAAGTTTTCATCTGTTTACCTGCTTGTGGATAATGTAGTCTATTGTATATGCCTTGCCTCCAAATTTTGACTAGCGGGTGTTGCACATCTCAATGATGACTGCCATGTGAAAATTGTGTGGATTTTGCAGAAATCCAGAGGTCATAGAATCACAGGGAGTGCACAAATGAAGCATGGAAATTCAAGAGTTATTTTTAAAAAACTGGCTTTAGTTCTCAAATGCATAGAAGATTATTTTATGTGAGCACTGCACACACCATTAACACAGGAAAGAATTTCCCACTGGTCTGAAAAACATTTCTTGGCTCAAGCTGTGGGTAGTCACATAAAAAACATGGACACACATTAGAAGAGAGATGGCCAACAGCGTTCAGCAAGAGCTTGTTACTGGGGGGAGGAAGAAACGGTTACCATAATAAAAGAGACTCAGAAACCCAGGAGAATGATTTGAGCAGCTCTGTAGTGGAAAATAGTGCCCAGCATGGCTTTCCAGTTTCTGGAGACTCATTTGTCCCAAGAGAAATTACTGTTGAAAATATCTAGTATTTTAAAAGCCGAAGCTTGGCCCTGGGTTTCTATTGAACTCACAAGTGCCTTCAAGCACAGCTATGGATACAGATAACCCTTCAAGTCCCATAAATATCAAGCATAAAATTGTTACCACATCACAGCGGGACAAAATGAATATCAAATTGTCTCTCTCATGGAGTCAGATCTTGGTGGTCTGGCAAAATGGCTTTAGGAAGCCACTCTCTGGTGCTAGCTGAATGCAATGTTGGTAAGAAAGAAACAGCTTTTTATTTTAACAGAATGTCCTGGGAAATGTGGCATGATGAATTTGATCCTACATTTTATCCATCTATTTATCTTCCACAAATGCTTTGTATGTGGTTTGAAATAAAATTAAATTTGGGCTGAGTTGAGGAGAGCTAGTGGTGAGCCTATGACTTTGCAGCTGTTGTTTGACATAACCTAAACAGGTCTCAGCAGGAATAGCTAGTAGTCAGTGGTGATCAGGGCTTTGCAGGTCAATAATATTGTATTATTACCAGAAAGCCCCAAATCCATCACTTTGGATAATTATGTTTGCATGTTGGATAGAGCTACAACTTACTCTTAATTGCAATAATTAAACCAGTTAATAGAACAAATTGGTGTCTGGGACACTCCAGGCTCTTTCCTAGCCAGCCAGCAAGTATAAGAATAAGGGCTATAAAAGCCAGTAATGCTGGAAGAACAGAGGTGAAAACCTAAGGTCTATTCAGGCCTTAGAAATCCATCTTTATTGTGGGAAGAAGAGAGTGCTCAAGCTCTACTCTCCACTTTTTCCCCAATTCTGTTGCTGTCCCATTTATGAAGACAACAAGTCTGGAGAGTGAGATCTCTGCTCCCAATGGATGCTCTGAGGAAAATCAGGGGCCAAATTGGTGTGGAATTGATCCACTAGCAAAGGAGAGGACAAACGTGGAAAAGGAAGAGTAGTGTTATAGTGCTGACTCTATAAATTACAAAGAAACTGGGCTATAATGGCCTGTGGTTTCTATACATTAATTCCTTGATGCCACTGCTCAAGAAAGGAAGCTTAGACTTATAGTTACTCATCATTCATTTTCTTGAGACATAAATACCTGATTATTGTTTTTTGTTAGATTTTGTTGCAGAGCTTATGATTATCTGTGCTGGTGCAGAATATTAGAGATAAAGAATTGGTAAATTTTGCAGTAGAGATCCTACACTGTATTTCCATTACCTGAAATTTCATATACGTGGGCTTATCCTTCTTCATTGAAATAAGCATGGAATTTTTTTAGAGATATATTGTCAATGTGGATCTTGATTTGCAATCCCTATTGGATGAAGAGATCGAAAAGAGCTCTAGTAGTTATTTTCCAGTTACCTGTCATCAACACCCTCTTAAAAGGGAATTTCCTTCTTGGTTATTATGGCTGCATTCATTTGTGAACCACTTGAATTAACCCCCCTACAAGATGCCAGTGTAAAAGAGTCATTTTCTTTCCCCACAATACTTTTGCTGTTGTAGCTTTGGCAACATTCAAGTATATTTTACAAATACTGTATATACTGTTCCAGTATATATTGGCAGCAGCCAATTTGAGTAGGTTGCAGTACTAAAAAAAATGGTAGCAGATACAAGGGATTCTGGGTATGAAGGTGGGGTTCAGTTGATTCTTACCATCTCTGGCACTACCAGCTAAATCTATTGCCACATTATTACTTCTTGGCACCAGCAGCTCTATCTACTATACTACTTCCCATTTTGTCTGTTACAAATTCAAATTGCTGGCAGTCTTTTTAACCTTACAGAAGCTGAAGGGGATATGAAGGCTACTTTCCTTGTTCCACCTCGGCATCACTCTGGAATTTCATAGATACTGATAGATACAGATATGATCCACATTTGTATATTTGTCCATAAACAATGCTTGTGCCTATGGGGAATAACTAATCAGGAAGAAGGGGTTCCTTTAATACCTAGGTAAGACTATAAAAGGACAGAAGGGAATTTAAAAAAGAGTTGGGCAGTCACATGGTTTTGCCTTAAAAGGAAAAAAATCAGCTTAATTCCAGTTTTTAATCTCTGTTAGAGTAAAACTATTGAATCAATGGTAATTTTAGCAAATCAACATTTTGTAAATTCCATTTATACACTGGTCTACATCATATGGGAATAACAATCAGTTTTAAGGCATAATCTGGACATAAAACATAAGTAAAGAAAATACCATATCTTCCATCTTTGTAAAGAAATTCGTAATGCAAGTTCAACAGGAAGAAGAAATTTACTGGTGATCTGAAGAATGTATGCGTGCATGCATGCTTGGCTCATCAGCACATAGGAACAGAAATGCTATCCCATGGCAAAGATATCCAATATTAACAGGGCCAAAAGTCTGTGGAAGTTTTAATGTGGCAACATGCTGTAACTCTGTCCCAGGGTAAGAAGCCCCTGCATTTATACAGTTGTGTATAATATTATACACCTATGTATAGCAATATTTATTTGTCAGTTTAGTACACTTCTTTTTCTCATATCATTGCCTCAGAGGATTTTTCTGCTTAAGGCAAAAAAACAAGTCAGTCTTTTCATTTTATATACAGAAGGTGAATGTATTGGAATTTGAATATTCTACACTTTGTAATGAGACAGCATAACCCAGTGCATCTCTCCAAGTAGCACACAGACATGAGATCTCTAAGACTTCACAGTACTTTATTTTTTGCACGCCGGCTTCCTCATTGCCGGGCTCATTAAAATGGTTTTGGCAGGTTTTTGTTTTTTGTTTATGCAAATGAGGTTAGTTTTTAATTTTGGTTTTTTAAATATTTATTTCTACGCATTTTTATTTTTTTTTGTTTTGGTTTTTTGGTTTTTCAAAAGAGGAAAGGATGATAAAATATTTTATAATTATTGTATTTAACCAAATAATGTGTTACTATATGTTTTTTTTAAATAGTTGTGCTTTGGATAATTTTTAAAATGTGTAAGAATGTTTTTTTAAATCAATGTTTCCATACTGGAAACATTGGACGCTGGAAGGGACGCTGGAAGGGACACTGCCAGCTTCAGCGTTGGTGGAGCCACCACACCCCCGGGCTTCTGTCTCCACACCACCTGGACTGAGAATGCAGGGAGGAGCTATGCGGCGAAGGAGAGCTTGGCCGGCTCCAGCAGCAGCTGTGTGAGCGAGCCCCCGCCCCACGCCATCGGGGCTACAAAGGCTGGGGAGTGTGGCGCGGCTGGAAGGGACGCTGGAAGAGATGCTGCCAGCTTCAGCGTTGGTGGAGCCACCACACCCCCGGGCTTTTGCTCCCCGCCACTGGGACCGAGACTGTAGGGAGGTGCGGTTTGGTGGCAGAAGGGTTGGGTGTGAGGGTTTTTTTTCTCTCTTTGACTTTGAGTTTGTGGTTTGTTATTTTGTTTTGCATTATTGAACTTGTTTAACTCTTATGATTGTTAGGGTAATTTTGATATTGTATTGAATATGTTTTTGATAATTCATACTGTAACTGTATTTTGTTGTATTATTTGTATCATATTTTATATTGTTTGGCATTCTTGTTGTAAACCGCTTCAAGTTCCCTTTATGGGGAGGAAAGCGGTATAAAAGTCTAAACAATAAATAAATAAATAAATAAATAAAATACTTTACACATTACATTTGCAGCCCAAAGCAGCTGCTATATATTGCCTAGTAGTAGGGCTGGACCCGATTGTTCTAGGAAATAACCTGATCAAAACACATTTATATCTTACTAGCAGAGGTAGCCCAGCATTGCCGGGCTGTTTTAAATTGTGTTGGAAGGTTAAATTGTGTTAATGTTTTGTTACAAATTGCTTAGTCTGTAATTTTAAAAATGTTTATTTATACAATTTTTTTGGCTTGGCTGGCTGTTTTATGTAACTGAATAATGTTTTAGTTTTTTTTTAAAAAAAATAGTTGTACCGTAGGTAATAATTTTAATAATGTGAAAGTAAATGTTTTTTACATTCAATGTTTTTTAAATGTGTTTAGTTGTTTTGGGTTTCTATTTGAGTTAGAAGTCAGCACAGGATTTTTATAAATTTTTTATTTTATTTTATTGACATATGTTTGTGATTTGTGTTAAATTGTGTTTTTGTGTAATTTTTTGACTTGTTATTACTGTGACCTTTTGTGTAATATTGTGATTTTGTGTTATTGTTTTGATTTATTTTTACTGTTGTGGCCTTTTGTTTGGGGCTGTTGTGTGTTTTTGAATTGTTTTTACTATTGTGTCCAGCAGGTGGTGCTGGTAGGGGTTTTCTTGTATTTTGACTGTTTTTCTCTCCTGGCCTCTGGGTGGAGCTTCTTCCGGTAAGTAGTCTCTTTCTTTATTCATTTAGTTTCCGGTCATCGTGCAGGTAGGACATGTGCTGGTAAGTTGGCTTGTTTTCTTAATTTTTGGGAGGTTTTGGGGTTTTGTATTTTTTGACTGTTTGTTTTGTTTTTATTGTGTTTTTGTTTACTTTGTTTTGTTTGTGGTGTTATTTTTGTTTGTTTTTGTGTATTTTTGGATGTTTTTGATTGTGTTTTAAGGTATTTTTGAAAATTATTTATTTATTTATCACAGCTGGGCCTTCCTGATTCCTTTTCTTCCTCTCCAGGCCCAGGAGAGGAAGAAAAGGAATCAGGATGGCCCAGCTCTACTGCTCATTCCATCCAGAGAGGCCCACAGGGGAGGTGAGTAAAGGATCCTGCCCCTCCCTCCCCATCCAAAGACCTGGGCCTGGAGAGGAAGAAAAGGAATCAGGAAGGCCCAGCTCTACTGCTCATTCCATCCAGAGAGGCCCGCAGGGGAGGTGAGTAAAGGATCTTGCCCCTCCCTCCCCATCCAAAGACCTGGGCCTGGAGAGGAAGAAAAGGAATCAGGAAGGCCCAGCTCTACTGCTCATTCCATCCAGAGAGGCCCACAGGGGAGGTGAGTAAAGGATCCTGCCCCTCCCTCCCCATCCAAAGACCTGGGCCTGGAGAGGAAGAAAAGGAATCAGGAGGGCCCAGCTCTACTGCTCATTCCATCCAGAGAGGCCCACAGGGGAGGTGAGTAAAGGATCCTGCCCCTCCCTCCCCATCCAAAGACCTGGGCCTGGAGAGGAAGAAAAGGAATCAGGAAGGCCCAGCTCTACTGCTCATTCCATCCAGAGAGGCCCACAGGGGAGGTGAGTAAAGGATCCTGCCCCTCCCTCCCCATCCAAAAACCTGGGCCTGGAGAGGAAGAAAAGGAATCAGGAAGGCCCAGCTCTACTGCTCATTCCATCCAGAGAGGCCCGCAGGGGAGGTGATTAAAGGATCTTGCCCCTCCCTCCCCATCCAAAGACCTGGGCCTGGAGAGGAAGAAAAGGAATCAGGAAGGCCCAGCTCTACTGCTCATTCCATCCAGAGAGGCCCACAGGGGAGGTGAGTAAAGGATCCTGCCCCTCCCTCCCCATCCAAAGACCTGGGCCTGGAGAGGAAGAAAAGGAATCATCAAGGCCCAGCTCTACTGCTCATTCCATCCAGAGAGGCCCACAGGGGAGGTGAGTAAAGGATCCTGCCCCTCCCTCCCCATCCAAAGACCTGGGCCTGGAGAGGAAGAAAAGGAATCAGGAAGGCCCAGCTCTACTGCTCATTCCATCCAGAGAGGCCCACAGGGGAGGTGAGTAAAGGATCCTGCCCCTCCCTCCCCATCCAAAAACCTGGGGCCAGAGAGAAGGACACCTCTGGAGACCCCCGACCACCCCCAGGAGATACCATCCACAGCCACCATCCCAGCGAGGCCGGAGCCAGCGCCTTTGACCGACTCCATGCGGCCGAAGGGAGGCAAGAGCTGCTGCGTGCATGCAAAGGATAAGTAATCGAACTGAAATAATATAGTTGACTAAGCATAGATGGCTTATGGCAACTGACATAGTGACTGTACAAGAAACTGACTTACATAGAGACCTGATATAGTGGACTTTTTCTTTCTTTCTTTCTTTCTTTCTTTCTTTCACTTTCACTAATTAGTTCAACTTTTACTTTGATACTATGTGATAAACTGTGATATTGTGCATGATAATACTTTGTTTTAAAACTGTTTAAACTGTGATAACATGTGTGATGGGAAAAGACTGGCGTAGAGACCGGCAATGCACGCCACAAAGTTTGCCAAGAGAACCCTATGGACCAAAACAAAAGGCAAAACAAGGGGGTGCACAGCAGAGCAGATCTGAAAAGGGGGAGGGATACGAAAGGGAGAGGAGAAATACAGTGTTGCAGGGAACAATACTGCATAGGGACATGGAATGTGAGGTCTATGAATCAAGGAAAACTGGAAGTGGTAAAAAATGAGATGGAAAGAATAAGCATTGACATCTTGGGCATCAGTGAGCTAAAATGGACAGGGATGGGTGAATTCAGCTCTGGAAACCATCATATCTACTACTGTGGGCAAGAAAACCTTAGAAGAAATGGAGTAGCCATAATTGTCAATAAAAGAGTGAGAAAAGCAGTAATGGGATACAATCTCAAAAATGACAGAATGATGTCAGTCAGATTTCAAGGCAAACCTTTCAATGTCACTGTGATCCAAATATACGCACCAACCACTGGTGCAGATGAAGCCACAATGGACCAGTTCTATGAGGACTTACAACACCTCATAGAACAGACACCAAGAAATGATGTCCAAATTATATTAGGAGACTGGAATGCCAAAGTAGGAAATCAAAAAGTGGAGGGAATAACAGGCAAATTTGGTCTTGGAACACAGAATGAAGCAGGGCAAAGATTGATAGAGTTCTGCCAAGAGAATGCACTGGTCATAGCAAACACTCTCTTCCAGCAACACAAGAGGCGACTTTA
Source organism: Bradypodion pumilum (assembly GCA_035047305.1). Taxonomy (NCBI): domain Eukaryota; kingdom Metazoa; phylum Chordata; class Lepidosauria; order Squamata; family Chamaeleonidae; genus Bradypodion; species Bradypodion pumilum. The sequence continues at coordinate 75,287,762 of JAWDJD010000002.1, read as the reverse complement.
CACATGGACATCACCAGATGGCCAACACCGAAACCAGATTGACTACATAATCTGCAGCCAAAGAGGGAGAACCTCCATACAGTCAGCAAAAACAAGACCTGGAGCAGACTGTGGCTCAGATCACAACCTACTGATCGCAAAATTCAGGCTTAGACTAAAGAAAATAGGGAAAACACGGAGACCAGAAAGATATCACCTAGACAGCATCCCTAAAGAATACACGGTGGAGGTGATGAACAGATTTAATGGCTTAGACTCGGTAGACAGAGTACCAGAAGAATTATGGACGGAGATGAGGGACATCATGCAGGAAGCAGCAAAGAAAACCATACCAAAAGAACAGAAGAGTAAGAAAGCAAAGTGGTTGTCTGATGAGGCTCTTAAAATAGCAGAGGAAAGAAGGAACACAAAAGTCAAAGGAGAAAGGAAAAACTACAATCATTTGAACACAGAATTTCAAAGAAAAGCAAGGAGAGATAAGGAAAACTACCTAAAAGAACAGTGCAGAGAAATGGAGGAAAACAACAAAAGAGGCAGAACCAGAGATCTTTTCAAAAAAATAGGGGAACTCAAGGGAACATTTAAAGCAAAAATGACCATGATAAGGGACAAAGACGGAAAGGAGTTAGCTGATGCAGAAGAAATTAAGAAAAGATGGAAAGAGTACACAGAGGAACTTTACAAAAAGGACCTCAACACTCCTGATAATCACAATGATGAAGAAATTGAACTTGAGCCAGACATCCTGGAGAGCGAAGTCATAAAGGCCCTAAAGAGCACTGCAAACAACAAAGCTAGTGGAGATGATGGTAATCCCAGTTGAATTTTTCAAAGCGCTAAAAAATGATGGCATCAAATTACTGCATTCAATATGTCAGCAGATTTGGAAAACAAAACAGTGGCCACAGGATTGGAAAAGATCAGTATACATCCCAATCCCAAAAAAGGGCAATGCCAAAGGATGTTCAAATTATCGAACAATCGCGCTCATCCCACATGCCAGCAAGGTGATGCTCAAGATAATACAGGATAGACTTCAGCAGCATGTGGAGAGAGAATTACCAGAGGTGCAGGCTGGTTTCAGAAGAGGCAGGGGGACTAGAGACCACATCGCCAACATACGCTGGATCATGGAGAAAACAAAGGAATACCAGAAACAAGTTTACTTTTGTTTTATTGACTACACTAAGGCATTTGACTGTGTGGACCACAACAAGATGTGGCAAGTAATTAAAGAGATGGGAATACCAGAGCACCTCATATGCCTCCTGAGAAATCTGTACATGAACCAAGAAGCAACAGTTAGGACAGAGCATCGAATAACAGAGTGGTTTGAAATAGGAAAAGGAGTAAGATAAGGCTGCATTTTGTCACCATGCTTATTCAACCTATACACAGAGCACATAATGCACAGTGCAGGGATGGAGGAATCACAATATGGGATCAAAATTGCTGGGAGAAACATCAATAATCTGAGATATGCAGACGATACCACCCTAATGGCAGAAAGTGAGGAAGACCTAAAGAATCTCTTGATTGGGCTGAAGGAGGAGAGTGCAAAATTGGCTTGAGACTCAATATCAAGAAAACCAAGATAATGGCAACAGGCCCCATCAGTTCCTGGAAAATAGACGGGGAAGAGGTAGAAGCAGTGAAAGATTTTACTTTCTTAGGATCAAAGATCACTGCAGATGGGGATTGTAGCCATGAAATAAAAAGGCGACTGATTCTTGGGAGACAAGCAATGAGAAACCTGGGGAACATAGTGAAAAGCAGAGACATCACATTGCAAACAAAAATTAGAATAGTCAAGGCAATGGTTTTCCCAGTAGTAATGTATGGATGTGAGAGCTGGACAATTAGGAAGGCTGAACGCAGAAGAATAGATGCCTTTGAAATGTGGTGTTGGGGGAGGGTTTTGAGAGTCCCCTGGACAGTGAGGAGAACAAATAGGTCAATCTTAGAAGAAATTAACCCTGACTGCTCATTGGAAGGTCAAATAGTAAAGATGAAGCTAAAATACTTTGGACATCAAATGAGAAGGGAGGATTCACTTGAGAAGGCATTGATGTTGGGAAAGGTGGAGGGCAAAAGAAGAAGGGGGAGGCCAAGGATGAGATGGCTAGATGGTATTGTAGACACAATGGGCACAGAGCTGGGAGGGCTGAGGGGGATGGTGGAGGACAGAGGCACCTGGAGGAAAATGGTCCATGGGGTCGCAAAGGGTCGGAGTCGACTGTGCGACTGAATAACAAAAATTTTATATTTTATTTGTTGTTGTGGCTTTGGTGGGGGGGGTTGGTTTATTTCCACGGGCCGGCTTCACTGGCCAGATTGCGGGCGTTGGGGAGGGGGGCTTTATTGTCTTACGGTGCTTTGATTGTGTGGAGTCGTGAAAGTAGATTGGGGTTTCCCCTTTAATATCAGTGGGTGGGGGGTTGCGATCCCCCTCTCCGCTGGCTCACCTAGGGTTGGGAGGTTTGCGGGGACAAAAGGGATATGTCCCCCCAACCCTTCTGGACCCAGGAGTCCAGGGAGAGGGATTCGATTCCCCCCTCCTAAAAAAACCCCTCCATTTTTAAAGGGAAGAAACCGCTTGGTTTCTTCTCTTTAAAGACAGAGGTTTTTTTGGTGGGGGGGATTCAATCCCCTCTCCCTGGTCTACTGGATCCAGAAGGGTTGGGGGGACAGATCCTTTTGTCCCCACAAACCTCCCAACCCCAGGTGAACCAGCGGAGAGGGGGATGGCCACCCCCCACTTACTGATATTAAAGGGGAAACTCCGATCGGATTTTCCCTTTTAATATCAGGGGGTTGGGTTGGAATCAATCTCCTCTCTCAGGTCCCATGGGTTAGTGAGGGTTGGGGGAGACAAAAGGGGTATGTCCCCCCAACCCTTCTGGACCCAGTAGACCAGGAAGAGTGGATCAATTTCCCCCCTCCTAAAAAAAACCTCCATTTTTAAAGAGAAGAAACCGCTTGGTTTCTTCTCTTTAAAGATGGAGGGGTTTTTTAGGAGGGGGAATCAAACCCCTTTCCCTGGTCTCCTGGGTCCAGAAGGGTTGGGGGGACATACCCCTTTTGTCCCCACAAACCTCCCAACCCTAGGGGAGCCAGCAGAGAGGGGGATCGCAACCCCCCACCTACTGATATTAAAGGGGAAACTCCAATCGGGACCTTCAGGCGCCGTTGGTGAGGGAAAGAAGGCAGTTGGTGTTTGCGTTGCTGCGAGGCGGTGAGTTTTTTTAAATTTTTTGGCCGCCAGCTTCCTCAGTGTTCTGCGCGCTCATGTTGCGCAGGATGCTGGGGTCTGTAGTTATGGGTTTGTGCTTTGTGTTTGTGCTGAGTTTTTAAAAAACTGTTTTATTTTGATTGGCCGCAGCACATTTCCAAATGTTCCTTGCACCGTGCTGCGCCAGAGCCTGTCAGCCTGATTGGCTCTGGCGTGGCACAGTGCAAGGAATGTTGGGAAATGATGTTGTTTCCCTTTTTTCGCATTTGTGGGGCTGTTGCCTCACTGCCGGTTTTTTCAATCCTTCGTTGACCTGCGGACCCAGTTTGCCCGTGTGAACGAAGGGTGGGTGCGGGTTAGTAGGGCCAGGCTTAGGAACCTATAGCAAGTTCCAATGGTTAACCCTTGGTTTTATAGGTTAAGATTCCATTTTATAATCCCTAATTTATCAACAGTTCCTCGACACCTGATGGAGTTAAAGAGGAATCAAAGAAGAAGAATTTATCAACAGTGAGAAGTACACTGTTATTCATAAACTCTTAAATGGCTGAAAATATCCTTGTTCATACACAAAATCAATGTGTTGAAACAGGCAGATATGGGGAGAATCTAGGGGAATTCAAAAATTTCTCACATGCTCCACCTGACCCATTACATACTGTCAATACTCCGCTATTCATTACCTCAGCTTCTAATATTTATTTTACTTAAAAGTAATTTTGCAAGCTTTTCCCAACAGTGATGAAAGCAAAAATGAAATGTAAAATGACTCAGCATAGGAACTGGATCTACGTGAGGGCAGCCCTCCAGCTCAACTAGTACTAGTGAGGTTTAAATATGCCATTGAGCAAATGTGACAGTCTCTAAGGAATTGTCTTCAGTTCTGTTGTCCAGAAAGAAGCGTAGCATTCTTAGAAATGTCTGGAAGTTTCATTGTAGCCAAGAACTTGGATATCCAATAGTTATTCAAATCAGGGACATTAAAATTACAGTAATACCTCATACAAAGTCCGCTTCATACAACATCGGATTCATACAACATCACCTAATTCCTTGAAAAAAGTTGCCTCATACAAAGTCGTGCAACTTTGTATGAGGCATTGGGGTTTTCCCGGTTGTATTGTGCCTGGGCAGTATAAAAGGCAGGACACATGCGTGCATTCCTCTTGTGGGTTTTGCATGAGGCGAAGAATGTTTAGGAGTGGTTTTGACCACGATTTTGGATTTTTTTGAATTTTTTCATCAGAATTTTTACAAGCATTCCTGGGATTTTTGCAGCATTCTTCAGGTTCTTGGACAATCAGGGTTGTTTGACATGTTTTTGTAATGTTTTTAGCCTTTAGACAATGATTTCTTAAAGTTCTGTCAGTTTCCTGTCTGTTTCCTTGACTTTGCCCTGAAGTCTGTGCTGTTACAGTATAATGTATCTCTATGGAAATGACATTGTATGAGGCATCGCAGGAAGGATTTGGATGTTGTATGAGGCATCGCAGGAAGGATTTGGATGTTGTATGAGGCATCATGGCTAGGATTTTGCATGCCTCATACAAAGTCCAAATCTGTATAAAGTCCAAACTTGTGGAACCAAGTTTGGACAGTGTATGAGGTATCACTGTACCTTGATTAACAATGGCCAAGAGAGTCTCCTTGATGAGTTGAGTGGAGCCTTAAACTGATCTTGTATAATTACACCTTGTCGGTACAACTCTATTCAGACATTCTAATTATGTGCTGAATAAATATATGAGGAAGGGGAATGATCTATTTTTCCACCCACTTTCTCATTGGAGGCCCACACATAGACAGGATCTTCTTGGAAACCAGTTTTCCTGGTTATATAGACAGTCTCTAAAAGTAGAGAAGTCTCTCATTGGGAGGGTGATGGAAATGAAGAAGCTTGCTTCTTCACATCATGCAGTTATTCAACATTCAGGTGGAACACATGAAAAGAGTTTATGGCAATTTGCACAGGCATTGTGGCCCTATGTGCTGAACTTTGAGTGTAGACTTGAATGTACAATGTTTGTATCATTTCAGAAGCATGGCATTCATCCTATCAGTCTGTCTTGCAAGCTATTCTATAAAAAATGGAAAATAACTAGTTTCCTACATAGTTATGGCTAGAAGAATGAGATGAAAATTGTACAAAAGAAATACAATACAGTGGTACCCCGCTTAAAGAGCATAATGTGTTCCACGGGATTGCCTTTTAAGTGAGTTTGCTCTTTAAGCAAAATACCATTGTAAGTGACCAATTGTGACTTCTTGCAGAGGGGATTGCAAACCCCGATTTAGTTGTTAAGGGAGTTTTTGGTTGGTTTTAGTTGTTAAGCGAGGCGACCATTCAGAGAAAATTCTGCTCTTTAAGCAAGTTAGTCTATAAGCGAGGCACTCTTTATGCGAGGTTTTACTGTATATCCTTATGTGATGTCAGCTTATCTACCTAAAAGTGGCAGTACAGACAAGGGAGTCATGAGTCACAAGAAACACAAATCAAATACTGCAAGAAGGGAGAATGTATGTTTCCAGTGTTGTGACTGGCTAAATGTGAAAATGAGATTTATTTTTTAAAAAATGTGTTACTCAAATCCATTCTGAATCATAGAATGGAAAGGAATGAAATTTGTCCCTTAGATGCTAATATTAGAGTCAACAAATAAAATAATGTGAAATATCAGTTCACAACTTTTTCTAGCAATGTAACAGAATTGTTCCTGGAGTGTGTTATTTTATTTGATAAAATAAGGATGTGGTTATGGATCCAGTTTAATGGAGCGTGAATAAACTTTAATGGGGAAAAAGAATGCCTTTCTGACTTCTCTATTCACTTCTTCATTTTAATGTTTGGTAAAACTCTGATGTGTGCCAACACAGTCTTCATACTTTCTTTGCTGATGGGAATAAATTCCTTAAGGTTTTTTAAAAAAATAATATAGCTGAAATCATAAATATCTTTCTAAAGTGGCTTCATAAACTGCTGAATTAAGATGTCAAGAACATTCACAAATGATCCTTTCTGGCTGACAGTTTCATTGTCAGTAAAATTACTGTTTGCTACTGCTTTCCGGAATGAGTGGCAAGGGTCAATTTAAAGAGTGTGATTCAAACTTCATGAGTGGTAAAACAATTATTTCCTCATAGGCTTATTATATTCTCATCATAGCATTCATTTCTCATTTTTCATGAATTATGTAAATATCTCAAACATGCAAGATACATATCAGTATCATCTAGTTTCTCAGTATATTAGGTGGCACAAGATGTTGAGTGTACTAAACATGCTTATGTTGAAGATCTTTCTTCTAGTGAAACTTTATATTTATCAAAGTTTCTATTATTCCAAGACTCACATAATTGAATTAATTAGAATTGTATTCATCACTTTTGGATTTTTAAGGAATACTAATAACATGAGCAATGAGGTTTGAAACAAGCAAATGGTTGTTGTTCAGTCACACAGTTGATTTTGACCCTTTGCGACCCTATGGACCATTGTCCTCCAGGCGCCTCTTTACTCCACCATCCCCCTCAGCCCTCCCAGTTCTGTGCCCATTGTGTCTACAATACCATCTAGCCGTCTCATCTTTGGCCTCCCCCTTCTTCTTTTGCCCTCCACCTTTTCCAGCATCAAGGCCTTCTCAAGTGAATCCTCCCTTCTCATTTGATGTCCAAAGTACTTCATCTTCTATTTGACTTTCCAATGAGCAGTCCCCAGCTAACTGGGTTTGTTTTTGAACGTGATGTAGTCCTAATTTGACAGGCCTATTTACTAGAGCAGAGTTTGTAGACAGAATGATCTTTTCTTTTTCCAAAGATGTGATCAGAGCTATCAGCAGCTTGGGGGAAGGAACCTGTTCCAATCTCCCCACTGATTTTATCAGTAAAACTACTATTATTTTATTAGGGATTTCTCAGGTCTCACATGCATCCATGGTTAGGGTGTTATCTGTGTTTATGTAAACTGTTGTGTTCTGTAAAGCTGTGCCTTTAACAATGTACCTAGCCATGTGGTAACAATGTAACCTTTCTGTGTGCAACATTATAACCTTCAGCTGTATCAATGTAAACCTGATAAGGGGACGCGAGCTAGTGACCACTAGATGGCAATAGCGAGCGTCCAGCTCTCATGGCTCAGATTCACCTGGATCAGCAGCGTGGGAAGATTCCCGCCACCTCTTCACCTGGACAAGAAGGGCGTGACCTTCTACGACGTCACGCAGGCAGCAACCAATAGTCTGTCGATGAGCCACATTCAAATGTATAGCCAGCTGTATATATTGAGCTACCCATCCGCCATTACCACATGTTCCTCTGGATCATCATGCAATAAACCTGTGTTAAGCCAACCCTTCGGCTGTTTCATTGTCTTTGGTCCCTTACACTAAATTGGCGACGAAGGTGGGATGATGGCAGGCCACGGGACCAAGACATGCGCCGGTTTCGAAAACAGGAAACCGGGCGACTGGGAGATCTTCGAAATGGACTTCCAGGCAGCACTGATTGAGTCCGAAGTCACGGAAGAGGCAAAGAAAAGGGCCATCTTCACCAGGATGCTCGGACAAGAAACCAAAAGGACCATGGTGGACCTGATCGCACCGAGGAGGGTGAGCGAATTCAAGGCCAAGGAACTCATGCAGATGCTGCATGAGCACGTCCGGCCCACCACGGCGATGTTTCCCGCTCTGAGTGCGTTCTGGAGGCGAGTCCAAGCTCCCGGGGAGATGGTCGCCGCATTCGTGGCGGCCCTGTGGCTGGCAGCCGGCCCGTGCAAATGGGAGAATGTCGAAATCACCCTCCGGGACTGTGTGCTGTGCGGCGTGAACGACGCCGAAACCCAGCGCACATTAATGAACCAAGAGCCGCCTCCCACGTTGCAGGAGGTCATCAGAGCGGCACAGGCCGCAGAAGCTACAAAGGCTGGGGTACAAGAACTCCAGGACTGGCGGCCAAGGTCGAGCAAGGCATGCAGCCCGGCGAGCTTCGAGGTCGTCCGCGGAGAGCAGCGACGACGAGGACGTCCGGAGGGTCCGGAAAGAGAGCTGGCGGTGCGACGGCTGTGGAGCGGCCCACGACCGTGTAAAATGCCCGTTTCGGAAGGCCGAGTGTCACAACTGTGGCCGCCGCGGGCACATCGCCAAGGTGTGCAGGAAGAGGCGCGAGACCCGGAGAAGCTCGGCAGACCGTTCCGCGGGACAAGACCGCTCAACGAGACCCAAGGACGGCGCTCAGGCCACGCGGAAGCAGGACGGCGTGGGCCGCATCTCCGACGGCAGCGAGGACGACGCCCCAGTATTCAGCGTGTCCGCAGGACACCCCCGCTACTTTGTTGAGGTACTAGTTCAAGGGGTTCCCATTAGAATGGAAATTGACTCGGGGTCCTCATATTCAATCATTTCCCAGAGGGAGTTTTTGAGAATTGCCCCCCACAGGCGACCCAAGCTCAAAGCGTTGAGGTCCACACTACGGGACGTGCAAGGGAACAGCATTCCAGTGTTGGGGGTTGGAGAATTTCAGGTTAAATTCAAGAAGCACGCCGCGTCTCTCCCTCTAGTCGTGCTTAAAGGGGGAGATTGCAGCCTCCTCGGGACTCAATGGTTTCAGCCCCTGGGTTTGTTTATTGGGGGGGTCACGCCGTTGGGATGCACGCCGTTGGGACTGACCCGATTCAGGAGGTGTGCGAGGCTCACCCCGAAGTTTTCAAAAAAGGACTGGGGAAATTCAAGGGGCCCCCAGTGACATTCGACCTAGACCCGGAGGTCCGCCCAATTCGACTCAAACCACGCCGGGTGCCGTTCGCACTCAAGGACAAGATAGAGGCGGAACTGGACAAATTGGTGGGCCAGGGAATCCTTGTGCCTGTTGATTCTGCGGAGTGGGAAACTCCAATTGTAACCGCACTAAAGGCCAATGGGGAGGTCCGCATATGCGCCGATTACAAGTGCACCATCAACAAGGCGATCCGCGCGAATGCGTATCCGGTGCCGGTAGTCAGCCATCTGCTGGCCAGGTTACACGGGGGAAAGTGTTTCGCTAAGCTCGACTTAGCACAGGCCTACCAGCAGCTTACGGTGTCCCCTGCCGCAGCTGCTGCGCAAACCATAGTCACCCATAAGGGGGCGTTCCAGGTGACGCGCCTTCAGTTCGGCGTAAATTCGGCGCCTGGAATTTTCCAGTCACTCGTGGAACGCCTCCTGAAGGGGCTAGAGGGGGTGTTGCCTTATTTTGATGACGTTTTAATAACGGGGGGGAGTCGGGTCAAATTGGCCAAGAGGTTGGGGAAGGTCCTGACAATATTCGAAAAAGCGGGGTTGAGACTGCGAAAGGACAAATGCGTCTTCTTCGCGACCGAGGTTGAGTTCCTAGGGTTTTGTGTGACTCCTGAGGGGATAAAACCATCCAAATCCAAGGTGGCCGCCATTAAGAAAGCCCCCCGCCCCACCTCCAAGCCCGAGCTGCAGTCGTTCCTAGGGCTGCTCAACTTTTACCACTCCTTCCTCCCCCGGAAGGCAGCAGTGGCTGAACCGCTACACAAACTGCTAAAAAAAGACCAGACATGGAAGTGGGGCGATGACCAAGAAAGGGCATTTAGTGAACTAAAAAGTCTCCTAGCGTCTGATGCCATACTGACCCATTTCAACCCCAAACGCCTGGTAGTCCTGACCTGTGATGCATCCCCGGTGGGGGTGGGGGCGGTGCTGTGCCACGTGCTGGAAGATGGAAGGGAGGCCCCGATAGCATTCTACTCCAGGTCCCTGTCCCAAGCGGAGAGAAATTACGCACAGACGGACAGGGAGGCACTAGCGATAGTTGCGGGGACGAAAAAATTTCACGATTTTCTGTATGGCCGCCCCTTCACCATTGTAACGGACCACAAACCCCTGCTAGGCATTTTTACCGCAGATAAGCCCACGCCACAGATCCTGTCCCCGAGGATGCTCAGGTGGGCTATTTTTCTCAACGCGTACCAGCACGCGTTGGTCTACCGGCCCGGGAAAGAGATCAGCCATGCGGACGCTCTATCAAGGTCTCCCCTCCCCCTGACGCCCAGCCAGGTGAGCAAGGGGGAGCGAGACCATCAGGTTCTTATGATAGAGGTGCTGGATTCGCCCCCCGTAGTGCCCGCCGACATTGCCAAAGCGACAGGGAAGGACAAGACGTTAGCGGCAGTTAGCTCCTGGGTGCAGAAAGGGTGGCCGGCGTCCTCCCCAGCAGAGGAGTTCGCCCCATTTTTCAGGAAAAAGTTAGAGCTGTCCCTAGAGAGGGGGTGCCTCTTGTGGGGGCAGCGGGTGGTGATTCCCACTTCCCTTCGGCCGCAGGTGCTCAAACTGCTGCACGTCAGCCACCCTGGCATCGTGCGATCCAAAGCGCTGGCCCGGAGCTACTTCTGGTGGCCCCAGTTGGACGCCGACATCGAGCACATGGTCAGCACTTGTGAAAGTTGCCAATGCTCCAGACCAGAGGAGGCCCGCCTTCCCCACAGGGAGTGGGATGCGGCTAAGGGGCCGTGGTCCCAGGTGCACATTGATTTCGCGGGCCCGTTCAGAGGCACCCTGTTTCTTCTTGTCGTGGACGCCTTCTCCAAGTGGTTGGAGGTTATCCCAGTCACGAGCACCTCCTCGGCCCAGACCATTAAGCATTTGCAGAGGCTCTTTTCCACGTTCGGCATACCCGACACATTAATTAGCGACAACGCTAGTTGTTTCACGTCCTCCGAGTTTAGGGCATTCATGGAGATTAACGCCATTCGGCATATCACCTCCGCCCCGTTTCACCCAGCCATCAATGGTCAAGTGGAGCGCCTCGTCCGCACCACGAAGGACGCGTTGCGGCGCATGGGCCCCGGGGATCTGAACCTACAAGTGTGTCAGTTTCTGCTAGGGTACAGGGTGACCCTGTTGGCGTCAGGATACTCCCCTGCAGAGCTCTTAATGCGTAGGAAACTGACCACCATCCTTACTAGGCTAGACCCCATGAGGGTAGAGGACAAGGGAAGGAACATTGGGCTAGAGGCCACAAAGAGTTTCAGTGTAGGCGCCCCCGTGCATTGCAGGAATTACGCCAGCATGGGCCCAGCCTGGGTACCGGGCGTAGTTGTGGAGCAAACCGGCCCCGTGTCGTACCGCGTGGAAACCAGCACAGGGCTACTGTGGAGGCGGCACGCGGACCAGCTCCGACGCAGGGTCCCCGATGAGCAGGGCGCAGACCAAACAGAGGAAAAATCAGCGTTAGGGTTCTCCCCCACCCGTTCAGCCCAAGGGGAAGGAAAAGGGGGCCACGGGTCCCCACCAAGGGGGGAGGTGGAAAGGGGGGATGTTCCCATAGATATCCTGGGGGATTTTTCTGAGGAGGAGGAACCCGACCCCATACATATCTCGCGGAATTCCCCCACAAATGCGGATACCCCAACTGAGTTAGAATTTGATTTTCAGAACCGGGGGAGTTTTTCGGAGTGGTCCCCCACCCGTCCAAGCGAGAAGAGGGGTTTTTCGTTAGCCCCGATCGCCCCCGGTCTGCCCACAATGGAGTTTTTCCCTTCCCCTAAGGCCGCCAAACCGCGGCAAGCCACTAATGAGTCTCCCTCTCCCATTACAGGACAAGGGACCAGGGAACAAAGAAGCAGTAGCACCCCCGGGGGGGTCAGCCCTCATCACGGCCCAAACGCACGTGCAATAAGCCATCTTGGCTGAGAGACTTCATCTCATCGTTAGGGGGGAGGGATGTTGTGTTCTGTAAAGCTGTGCCTTTAACAATGTACCTAGCCATGTGGTAACAATGTAACCTTTCTGTGTGCAACATTATAACCTTCAGCTGTATCAATGTAAACCTGATAAGGGGACGCGAGCTAGTGACCACTAGATGGCAATAGCGAGCGTCCAGCTCTCATGGCTCAGATTCACCTGGATCAGCAGCGCGGGAAGATTCCCGCCACCTCTTCACCTGGACAAGAAGGGCGTGACCTTCTACGACGTCACGCAGGCAGCAACCAATAGTCTGTCAACGAGCCACATTCAAATGTATAGCCAGCTGTATATATTGAGCTACCCATCCGCCATTACCACATGTTCTTCTGGATCATCATGCAATAAACCTGTGTTAAGCCAACCCTTCGGTTGTTTCATTGTCTTTGGTCCCTTACACTAAATAAACAGAGTTAAATCTTAACCTAACAGTGTGAGAACCGATACAATGGAGATCCTCCTTCATACCCCACTAGTAAGTAAGGTTTGTGCAAGTGGAAGTGGATATGGGCTTCTCAGTTGTGATGCCTAATCTAACAGAATTCTCCCAACTAAATACTTCCTTTGGCCCCATCTTCCTGGAGTTTTAACACAGAGAAAAATTATTTTGAAATATTGTTCAAAATTATTGTTGCAATAATTGAATTGGTGTTCTTCTTTAGTGGTTTGCATGGTTGTTGTTGTTTGCATTGACAAGTTCTACCATACTGGTATGAAATTTATTTTTCAGACATATTCCATTGCCCCACCACCCCGAAATAAAGAGCCAGACACCATGATGGAATTACCATATTTTCCGACGTATAAGACAACTTTTTAACCCTGAAAAATCTGTGCCAAAGTTGGGGGTAGTCTTATACGCCGGGTACTCTGGAGCCAGGGGCCGCCCGGCAGAGAAAGCCATTCGCCGCCGCTGCGCGAGGCCTCCAGAGCAAGGGGCCACCAGGATACCACCACCCCCAGCCTTGCAGCGGAGGTGGTGAATGGCTTTCCATGCCGGTCAGCTGCTGCTCCTCCTCCTCCTCCTCACCCCCGGCTGGGGGTGGTGGTGTGGAGGAGAAGGAGCATCAGCTGACTGGCAGGGAAAATCAGCCGCCGCCGTGAGGCCTCCGGAGCAAGGGGCCGCCCGGATACCACCACCCTCAGCCTCGCGGCGGCGGCTGGCTTCCCCTGCCGGTCAGCTGCTGCTCCTCCTCCTCACCCCCCCAACCCCGGCTGGGGTAGTGGTATCCATGAGCCACGCCTCCCCGACCCCTTCACTGGCGTGGAAGGTAAAAGGAGCCCTGTCAGGCTCGGAGACACTGTGAGCTGCGCCTCCCCACCCCTTTCACTGGCAGGGAAGGTAAAAGGAGCTAGTGAAGGGGGCGGGGAGGTGTGGCTTGCGGTGTCTCCGAGCCCAATGGGGCTCCTTTTACTGTCTCCGCCGGTGAAGGGGGCGGGGAGGTGCGGCTCGCGGCGGCTCTGAACCCGACAGGGCTCCTTTTACCTTCCCCACCGGTGAAGGGGGCAGGGATGCCGCGAGCTGCACCTCCCCGCCCCCTTCACCGGCGTGGAAGGTAAAAGGAGCCCTGTCGGGCTCGGAGACACCGTGAGCCACACTCCCCGCCCCTTTGACTGGTGGGGAAGGTAAAAGGAAGGTGCGGCTCATGGCATCTCCGAGCCTGATGGGGCTCCTTTTACCTTCCCCGCAGGTGAAGGGGGTGGGGAGGTGCAGCTCGCGGCATCCCCGCCCCCTTCACCGGTGGGAAAGGTAAAAGGAGCCCTGTTGGGCTCGGAGCCACCGCGAGCCACACCTCTCCGTCCCCTTCACCGGCAGGGAAGGTAAAAGGAGCACCGTCAGGCTCGGAGATGCCGTGAGCCGCACCTTCCTTTTACCTTCCCCGCTGGTGAAGGGGGCGGAGAGGTGTGGCTCGCGGTGGCTCCAAGCCCGACAGGGCTCCTTTTACCTTTCCCGCCAGTGAAGGGGGCGGGGATGCCGCAAGCTGCACCTCCCCGCCCCCTTCACCGGCGGGGAAGGTAAAAGGAGCCCCGTCAGGCTCGGAGATGCTGCGAGCCACACCTTCCTTTTACCTTCCCCACCGGTGAAAGGGGCGAGGAGTGCGGCTCGCGGCATCTCCGAGCCTGACGGGGCTCCTTTTACCTTCCCTGCTGGTGAAGGGGGTGGAGAGGTGCGGCTCGTGGTGGCTCCGAGCCCGACAGGGCTCCTTTTACCTTCCCTGCCGGTGAAGGAGGAGGGGATGACGCGAGCACATGTAACCAGCATGTTGGGGACAAAACTTAGTGGTTAAGGCGCTGAACTTGGAGACTGGAAGGTTGGGTTTCAATACCCAAAGGCATGAAAGGAGCCTCATTTGGGCATCCCCTGAGTGGAGTTTCGCCAGAAAAAATCTTTTCAACCCAGAGTAACTGAAGACGCCGCCGTTGGAAGAGGGGTAGTCATACGGCAAGTATATTGCAAACTCTACATTTTAACTAGAAAAGTTGGGGGTCGTCTTATACGCCCAGTCGCCTTATACGCTGGAAAATATGGTAACCAGGGCCACAGTTTTATTAAATTAACTCTTTAACTGGCAAACAACAACTTCAGCTTAAAACTCTGATCTTCAGAGGGGCCTCACATAATGCTAATGTTATCAGCTGGGAGCCATGGGAATCATACATATCCATGCCCTGTGTTATATGGGTGAATCCAAGGCCCTAGGGAATGGAACCCTCAGGCTCCTACCTCTGGCCAGCCAACAAATAGTTGGAGTGTTGCCTGCCCAGACAGCGGCACACAGATCAAGCTGCCAATTAACTGTAATTCTCACAACTTACATCCCTTTCCTCCCAGCCCCTGCATTTAAACAGGCTGGCAGCTGAGAGAACTAGCATAACCTACCCTAGACTCACTGTACATAGGATTAATCCACACTACCCGCCCAGTATGACCTATTTAAATAGTTACCACCAAGCCAATTGCCCCAAACCCTTGAATGGACAGTATAGGATGGGGGGGGGGGGAGGAAATCCCATCTGACCTGGCCAATCACCGGGTAGGCCCAAACTTCTTATCGAGGCCTGAAGTGACCAGCTCATCTTGCACTGTACCTGAGGGTGGGAAAGTGGTTTGCCAGGGCCTAGAATTGTACAAATGAGGAGGTAGGGAGTGCTCCCTCCTTATAAGGATTTGCTCTTCATGTCCTCAGCTCCATGGAGAACTACCATTGGCCATGGTCCAACTCTCTTTGGAGTGTGTGTGTGTGCGTGATATGGTAACTGGTACCCGTGGTGAGCAGCTGCTCATGGGAATGCCTGCCTTTTTTCTTGGTTTTAAATTTTTTTATTGTCCTATATGACTGTGAGTAAGGCAAGATTACAACTGCATTAACATATAAACAAACTCTTCTTTCTGCTTAGACCCGGAATGTGAGAATATTACGATACGTTCCTATTTATCCCCTGACTTCAGTTAAAGATAAAAGCCTTGCTCATTTGTTTCATCTGTTATATGAACAGACGCCTAATGTTTAGGAGTCTATCTAACCTAGTGATTCCCAAAGTGGGCGCCACCGCCCCCTGGTGGGTGCTGCAGTGATCCAGGGGGGCAGTGATGGCTACAGGTGCATTTGGGGGGTGATGAATAACTGTAAGGGGTGGTGATAGTATAAAAGAAAGAAGAGAAGATTTAGAAAAATTGATTTATGTATTCCGCTCATAACGCTTAATTTTTCTTTGAACAACATACTGGATATTGGCTCGGTTCCCGCATATACTCCCTCACTTGCATTGAGGTATGTGCAATCACTCACTGCTACTGTTCATGTGGTGCCACTGAATTGCCGTTCCAAAACACTTGAGCACTACGAGCATTGCTGCGGGTAACTGCCACTCATGCGATTGGTCAATCGCAAGGCCAAAGCCTGGAACGGCAGCAGTAGTACTGGCTACTGGCAGTATTACCAGCAGATTTTGGAGCACGCTATGAATTAGGAGATTTCCCTGTAATTATTACATGTAATATAACTCAAACAAAGGTCGTTAGATTGTTGGGATATTGTGACAAGTTAAAGTTAACTAACAAATAGTGCAACTATAATTGGTGAGTATTATTTTTTTAATAATTATATGTGCTTTACAATTAATAATATCATGTTTATATTTCATCAGTATTTATTTTAGTTTGTTTTTTACAAAAATATTTCAAAAAATTACTAAAAAATATTATTAAAAATACCTCCATAAAAAATTTATTTTTTTCTACAGATATTAATGGCTCAACCAAAGAAAAAATGTAGACAATATAATATCGAATATTTGAAATATGGCTTTATTGAGTCGCCTGTAAACAATACATTACCAATGTGCCTGATTTGCCAGAAAGTTTTATCAAACGAAGCTATGAAGCCTTCCAGACTACAAGAACATTTGACTAAAATTCATGGTGATAAAAAAGATAAGGATTTATATTATTTTCGAACAGTAAAAGAAAAATTTATCAAACAACCGACATTGGCAAAACTCTTTTCAACTGCAACCACACAAGATGGCGATGGCTTGCTTGCTTCTTACAATATTTCATTAATGATTGCCAAATTGGGAAAACCTCATACTATTGGTGAAGAACTAATTTTACCGGCTATAAGTGAAGTAATACGTACTGTGCTACACAAGCCAGCATCTGATATTATCAAGAAAATTTCGTTGAGCAATAATACAGTGGAAAGAAGAATTGATGAAATGGCTCAAGATGTTGAAGATTAATTGTGTGGATATTTAAAAACATCTCGGTTTTCTATTCAACTTGATGAGTCAACTTTGCCAGGAAATGAAGCTTTACTTTTGTGCGGTTCACAAAGGAGGAACAAATTTGCCAAGAATTATTATTTGCAAAATTAATTAATGCAACTGATACTAAAGGAGAATCAATATTTCATGCACTGGATGAGTTTTTTTTAAAGAAAAAGAAATACCTCTGAGTAATATCTTATCAGTAGCCACAGATGGTGCTCCAGCGATGGTAAGGCACTACAGAGGTTTTCTTGCATATTTAAAAAAGGAGGTGCCAAATGCATTCACAGTACACTGTATCATCCATCGCCAGCATCTAGTTGCCAAAAATTTAAGTGCACGCCTACATAATTCATTACAATATGTAATTAAAGCTATCAACACAATCAGGAGCAAATCATTGAATGACAGATTATTTAAACAGCTTTGTATTAAAAACGATGAAAAATTTAATCGTTTGCTGCTTTATACAGAGGTTCATTGGTTGTCAAAGGGTGCCTGTTTAGATAGGTTTTATAAACTGTTTAACTCGGTGCTGGAGTTCTTGAAAGATAAAAATGATACTTTACAATCCAATTTAATTCAATCCAAAAGTGACATCGCTTACTTGACAGACTTGTTTCAAAAATTTAATGGAAGCAATCTTCAGCTTCAAGGTGATTAAGTAAATTTAATAAAAACAAAATCTCTTATTTCTGCATTTGTGACAAAACTTCTTCTGTACAAATGAAACTTTGGACAAGGGGAATTCAGCCAGTTCCCAAATTTATCAGGAGCAGAAAATAAAGATGAATACATACTTTCTTATTGTGAGCACGTGGATGCTCTACATTCAGATTTTAATCAACGATTTGATGATATTTTGAAAATGAACATACCTGATTGGATTTTGGATCCTTTTTCAAGTGCAAACACAGAAGAATCTCCACAGTTACAAGAAGAACTGATGGAAGTAACTACAAATGATGAACTGAAATTTAAATTCAAAAGCGACTACCAAAAATTCTGGCTGCAAAAGGAGATCCCTACGGCTTATCCTGAAATATGGGCTATAATTCAAAAGTTCTTAATTGCATTTCCTTCATCATATTTAGTGGAACGTGGATTCTGTGCGGTAACCAATTTATTAACAAAAAAACCAATTACAAATAGTCAATCGCGGTGATTTAAGATTACTGCTGATGAAAATAGAGCCGAGCACTACTAAATTGGTAGCAGCACACCAGATTCATCCTTCTCATTAAGATGATTTCGAATGTCTTAATATTTTTGTATTACATTCTATTCTGAGCTCAATAAATAGTTTCATAATTTCAAAGTTCAATGTTTCTAATTTACACCTATCTTTTCTATATTTTACGAAAAATGTAGAAACGTTAATACATATATCTTTCCAATTAATTGCTATTAAAATTTAAAAATAATAATTTCCAGCGGGTGCTAAGTAATATTTTTTCTGGAAAGGGTGCGGTAGGCCAAAAAAGTTTGGGTACCACTGATCTAATCCTTCTCTTGAAGTCTGGTGAATCTGTTCTTGGAAAAACCATTATCTAATACAGAGAAGGATAGTAATGGCAATTCTTAATTTTTTAAAAAAACTTGCTGCATTAAATTTACCATGCTTTGATTCATTTTTAGAAAAGGAATTAGAATGATCAAGAAAACATACCTATACTCTAGGTGCCCAAACATTTTGCACCAGGGGGCTGACCATGAGCAGGCCTGACCACATCCCCCAGAAGTGGGCATGTTTGTGCATGCATTTCCGCAACCACTTCCAGGAGTGGTGTGGGTGTGTTTGTGCATGTGTGGGCACATCAACAACCACTTCCAGGAGCGCCACGGGCACATTTGCCCAAGCACAAGAGCATCCCAAACCACTTCCGGGAGCAACTTCCGGGTGCAGCATGGGCAGCGCAGGCCTGATCAATTGGAGCTATGGGCCATACCCAGCCTATGGGACACAGTTTGGGCACCCAGCTCACAAAGGCTACGTAGGGCACCCAGAATATTTCTTTTTGGGAACACCCAGTAGGGTGGACCTTGGATCCAGTTTCTTGCTATGCCTTAATGAGCACTCCTCACCCTAGCCCAATTCGCTGGGGTACAGGGACAGAGTAGCCTTCTGCATATGGCAGGTAATATTGATCACTTGGCAGAAGCTAGGCTTCTTAGTGCTGCTGCCTATGACACACAACTTATGACTTGCTACTCCCCTCCTCCCCTTAAATGACAGAGCGATCCCTCTCACCGACTTCTGGAAGGCTTCCGGTGTTGAAGCGATGACGACAAGTGGAGCCACTTCTGCTCTGCTGGGTTTCCCTCTCCTTCTTTACAAAGGCAGGCAAAACATGACTATCTTTTGAAGATTTATTGAAGGAAACACAATACTAGATACAGATCTTAAATTAATCTACACTACATAAAACAGAAGCTAATAAAACAAATAAGCAAAATAAATTGTTGCTAGCTCCCTAGCAGGCTCAAGCTTCTTGGTTTGGGGCGGTTCTGCCCCTCATGGCTGAGTATTAGCCCCGAAGAGTCATGCTGAGGAGCTGTCGGACAAAAGCTCCCGCTGAAATCAAGATCGTGGTGTTCAGAGACAAGGGTTTCACCCTTGCACCAGAAATGCCCCCTGAGTGCTCAGATTGGGCTCCTTTTATTGAGAAAAGGTTCTTTGGAATGTGGTGATCTAATGGGAAAGCACCTGTGTTCCCATGGGAATGGGATGTGCTGTCCTCATGGACAGTTTGCAGGTGCAAGTGCCATCTGTTTGGCATGTGGCCCCCACCTTTGCATTCCCTGGGAAAATTCCATTCTGCAGGTGTCTTGGCAATTAGAGTTTGGACACTCACTTTTCCCTCCTCCCTTTGGGGAGGCAACTATTCTAACTATGCATCAGTGTCATGTCAGACTAACAGCCTGGCATTCCAATGTGCTTTAAAATGAGAGCTGGCTTTCTAAGCCTAAAAAAACTACAATATGTGTCTTAACACTACATGTATCAAATGTCCCCTTAAAATCAAGACAAGGTCGCATGTGGAAACCATGACACAATTCACTTGTAGCAATGTTCTTGTTAGATACTACTTTCACTTGCCAGTGAGATTCCTCTTCTACTCCCAAAATGTATACCACCTTCACCTGATGAAGTAATTTGGTGGGATTTGAGAGCTCATCTTGTTCGCAACTTTTTAATGATCCAACAAAAGTACTGCCTCATCCAGATTGTCATTGCTATTCATATTCATTTCATCAAAAGCCTCTGGTTTATATATATGGGATTTTGAGCTTCTGTATCCATGATTTTAAATACCAGCAAATGGTCAATATTGCTGCACGATATTGTGCCTGTATTGCCAGCTTTACATTGCAAAGGGCAGCCTGAATGCTGAGAACACCAATGACAGCAGTCAATATGGTCTACATTCACATAGAGAATAGAACCAATCAAATAGAGACAGCAAGCAAGGGAAAATCCTAGGAGTGAACTCAATTTTTCATCAATTAAACATTTCTCACACAATTGCAAGTTCACATTACTATTGAAAGTGGCAGTAATAATACAGGTGCAGTGTTCACTTACATAGTATCTTCTACAAAGAAAGAAAATCCAAGATAAGATTATACAGGCAAGATTCGGTATAAAAATTATTTTGTGTCAAAAATTACTCTGGGTCGAAAGGATTTTTGCTGGAGAAACTCTGCTCAGGGGTTGCCCGAATGAGGCTCCTTTGATGTCCCCAAGATATTTTCTCACCAAAGTGGTCCCTATTTATCCATTTGCAATTTCTTGCTTTCAAACTGCTAGGTTGGCAGGAGCTGGGGCAAAGAAGCATGCTGAAATAGTCATACAGTACCCAGGTCTTGAATTGCCAACTTGCCGGCCTTCCAGCTAACAATGGAAGCTTCTTGACCACTGAGTTTCCACAGCCCCTGCAACAACCAGTTCCTGGCAATCCCAGTCATTAATTATGCAAGATTAGGTGATACATAATTAATGACTGGGGTTGCCAGGAACTGGTTGCACCTTTAATGGATCCCTTTATTGTCTCCCTTCCAGCCTTTTGTGTGCTTGGAACCCGAATGGCCCTCTTACCTGTTCTGTAGATCAGGGTGTTATTTAGAAGTTACCAGCTGGGGATGAATAGGAATAATGGCCTCAATTTTGCTCTGATTGGCATGTTTTGAAAAATGTGCTTATCTGATTGGCATGTTTTGAAAAATGTGTTCATCCCATTCTGATTCCTGCAGGGCATGATCAGAGGGTGGTGTCATAATAGAAAGGTGACAGTTCAGAATGGGGTGGCAGGTAGAGTGGGATGGGAAGAGGGTTGTAGGAATGAGTCACACAAGGTGTCATTCAGCAATTGGGCTCCCATTTGGGTACCACAAATCATGTGCTGTAAGTGTTAGTATGTAACTGTTTTCTTCATTGTTTCTCCCTCTCTCTCCATGGCAAAAGTGCCTCAATTACTCTTAATAATCTCCCAACAATGTTTTGATACTTTTAACTTGAAGGTTAAGGGCAAAAGGGCTGTTCTTATTCCTTTATTACTGCTCAAAGTAAGGTGCTCAGGCAAGTGGCACTTTTGAGGCTTCCTGAGATACTTCCAAATTCAATTTATGTGACCCAGGTTGGGAAAAGCTCAAGAAATGCTTCCCCAATAAAGTAGACAGGAGCTAGACTGATTATACATGTCATTGACTGGGTCTTGGAAATCACCAGGTCTATCATGGACAGGCCCAGAATGGTCCACCTGATCTGGAAAGGTTTTATCAATATCCTAGTCCCAATTGCAGGTTAAGGGATACTTTAGCTAAAATTTTTTTAGAAAAGTTTAAATCCAATTTGTGTGCCTCATTTCTTTATTTATGGCTTTGGGAGGTGGCTATGGTAAAGAAAAGTTGTCTCTATTGAGTAAATATAACATATAGAACAAAGAAACAGATGCACCCTTTATCTTCTTGGGTAAACTAATAATACCATGTCTGCTCCACAGAATGCAGACTATAAAAGGTATCACCCAGTTTACAAATCCTGTCCTTGGGCAACCTGAGGAATAAAAGCTATATTGTACCAGAAGCTCCACCGACACTTTGTGTGAATGTTTTCCGAAACACATCCCCTCACCTATTGAAATAAAAAAGAGGGGAGAGCTGAAAGTTAGTAAAGATTATCACCTGAGATAAAGGCCAAAATCATCCAGTCTATGTAAAAGATTTTTCAAAGTCCTAAATTTTTCAAAGCCCTAAAACATGATGGAATCAAATTATTGCATTTTATATGCCATCAGATTTGGAAAACAAAACAATGGCCACAGGATCGGAAAAGATCAGTATATGTTCCAATCCCCAAAAAGGACAATGACAAAGAATGTTCAAATTATAGAACAATTGTGCTCATCCCAAACAATAGCAAGGTAATGCTCAAGATAATACAGGACAGGTTTCAGCAGCACGTGGAGAGAGAATTACCAGAAGTGCAGTCTGAGTTCTGAAGAGGCAGGGGAACTAGAGACCACATTGCCAACATACGTTGGATCATGGAGAAAACAAAGGAATATCAGAAACATGTCTATTTCTATTTCATTAACTACACCAAGGCCTTTGACTGTGTGAACCACAATAAAATGTGGCAAGTACCGTATTTTACGGACAATAAGACACACCCAGTTTTTAGAGCAGGAAAACAAAGGGGGAAATTCTGAACCTGTACTTTCACCACCAACCAGTGGTGGCACTGCAGGGGAAAAAGGCGGGCAGGCCAATTGCACAAAAGCAGGAAGCGATGATCTAGGCTAGCCTCTTGTTCTCTCTGCAACCAGGAAGCATTGCTTTCCTCCTTCATTTTGACCACGTAGCAGGGAAACATGGAGCAGGAACAAGAAAGGTAAATGAAACCCTTTCTTTTTATGGACAGGTTTGGTTTCCCACTTAAATGCATTGGGAAAATACAAACAGAAAAACTGATTGATCGCCAATGCATTTAAATGGGAAATTGTGATTTTTGCCCTCTTGTGGCCACCTTTGGTAATGGCCCTTAAAGTATGTCCCCCCCCCTTCTTTCTTCACCACAGGGAACAGCTGTGGGATGGCGGTGAAGGTCTTCGGCCAGCCAGCCAGCTGCGGCTGTGGTAAAATATCCTTGTACAACAGCCTTGCTGGACAGCATTTGGACTATAAGACACACACTCACTCCCCCCCTCCACTTTTGGGGAGGAAAAAGTGTGTCTTATGGTCCAAAAATACAGTAATTAAAGAGATGGGAATACCAGAACACCTTGTATGCCTTATGAAAAATGTGTATATGAGTCAAGAAGCAACAGTTAGGATAGAATATGGAATGATGGAGTAGTTTGGATTAGGAAAAGGAGTAAGACAAGACTGTATTTTATCACCCTGCTTATTCAACATATATACAGAGTACATAATGTGCAATGCAGGGATGGAAGAATCACAATTTGGGATCAAAATTCCTGGGAGAAACATCAACAGTTTGAGATACACAGATGATACCACTCTAATGGCAGAAAGAGAGGAAGACCTAAAGAAGCTCCTGGTTAGTTTGAAAGAAGAGAGTGCAAAAACTGGCTTGAGACTCAAAATTAAGAAACCCAAGATAATGGCAACAGGCCCTATCAGTACATGGAAAATAGATGGAGAAGAAGTAGAAGCAGTGACAGATTTTACCTTCTTAGGATTCAAGATCACTGCAGATGGTGATTGCAGCTATGAAATAAAAAGGTGACTGATTCTTGGGAGACAAGCCATGAGAAACCTGGGGAACATAGTTAAAAGTAGAGACATCACCTTGCAAACAAAAATTCGTATAGTCAAAGCAATGGCATTCCCGGTGGTAATGTATGGTTGTGAGAGCTGGACCATTAGGAAAGCTGAGTGCAGAAGAATAGATGCTTTTGAAATGTGGAGGAGAGTTTTGAGAGTCCCCTGGAAATCAACCCTGACTGCTCCTTGGAAGGTCAAATAGTAAAGATGAAGCTAAAGTACTTTGGACATCAAATGAGAAGAGAGGATTCACTCGAGAAAGCCTTGATGCTGGGAAAAATAGAGGGCAAAAGAAGTAGGGGGCGGCCCAAAATGAGATGGCTAGAAGGTATTGTAGACACAATGGGCACAGAGCTGGGCATGTTGAGGAGGAGGATGGAGGACAGAGGTGCCTGGAGGGCAAAGGTCTATGGGGTTGCAAAGGTTCGGAATCGACTGTATGACAATGCAAAAGAAATACCAGGAAGAGAAACTGTGTATGTGTGTGGGAAAATAAACTCATTTGAAATGTTGGCTTTCTCAAGTGAGCTCTCTCTTCTCATTTGTTGGAAGTGAGCCCTACACAAAATAAGTAGACATTAGACAGAAAGGCATAAAAGTAGGTTCTCAATAAAGTCAATCTTATAATGAAAATACAGGACCGATCAAAAAGACAATATTACAGAAATACCTCATAGGAAGTCTGCTTCATACAACATCTAATTCATACAACATTGCCTAATTCCTTGAAAAAAGTTGCCTCATACAAAGTGGCTGCGACTTTGTATGAAGCATTGGGGTTTTCCCCAGGTTGCATTGTGCCTGGGCAGTATAAAAGGCAGGACACATGTATGAATTGCTCTTGTGGGTTTTGCACAAGGCAAAGAGTGTTTAGGAGTGGTTTTGAGCGTGGTTTTGGATTTTTTTTTGAATTTTTCATCAGAATTTTTAGAAGCATTCCGGGGATTTTTGCAGCATTCTTCAGGTTCTTGGACAATCAGGGTTGTTTGACATGTTTTTGTAATGTATTTAGCCTTTAGACAATGTTTTCTTAAAGTTCTGTCAGTTTCCTGTCTGTTTCCTTGACTTTGCCCTGAAGTCTGTGCTGTTACAGTACAATGTATCTCTAGGGAAATGACGTTGTACGAGGCATCATGGCAAGGATTTGGACGTTGTATGAGTCATCGCGGCTAGGATTTTGCATGCCTCATACAAAGTCCAAATCTGTATAAAGTCCAAACTTGTGGAACCAAGTTTGGACGTTGAATGAGGTATCACTGTACTTTTTAAAGGGGTGGGGGTAGTAAGAAAAGAGGAAAATCTAACAGGAAACTGTTGACTCAATAAATGAACCTCCAGCTTTTAGTTTGCATTATCTGAGCAGAACTTAATGACAATATTTTTATTTATTTATTTATTTATTTTATGGTTCAAATTTCTATGCCGCCCAATCAGGCGACCCCGACTCAGGGCGGCACACAACAAAATTAAAACATACATATTAAAAACAATTAAAACCCCAACATACCACCCATCTATTAAAACTAACCACATTAAAACTGCCCGCATTAAAAAGATAGGGGGCTTCATTTTATAAGCCAGCAGGCGGGGCCACTCTTCCATCTGAGCCCCACACCTGCCCCGCCAACTAGGTTTTTAATTCTCTTCTGAAAGGCAGCAGCTCCATCTGCTCCCACAACTCTACTGGCAGGAGGTTCCACAAGGCTGGTGCGGACACAGAAAAGGCCCTCCTTCATGTGCCTGAGAGGCGAGCCCCTCTGGCAGATGGAACAATTAGAAAGCCCCTCCGGTCTGCTCTGGTTGGATGGACAGACACTCTTGGGACGATGCGGTCTCTTAGGTATCCTGGCCCACTACCTTGTAGGGCTTTAAAGGTCAAAACCAGCACCTTGAATTGCACCCGGAGACAAACTGGTAACCAGTGCAGCTCCCGAAGCAATGGTGAGGCACGAACATAGCGCCCGCACCCCATCACCACCCGGGCTGCTGCATTCTGCACCAGCTGTAGCCTCCGAATGGTCGTCAAGGGCAGCCCCATGTAGAGCGCATTGCAATAATCTAGCCTGGAGGTCACCAGAGCATGTGTGACCATGAGCAGGGCGTCCTGGTCCAGGAGCAAACGCAACTGATGGATGACGCGAAGCTGTGCAAAAGCCCTCCTGGCCATGGCTGCCACCTGATCTACAAGTAGCAGTCCCGAATCCAGGAGGACCCCTAAATCGCGTACCAGATCTGTCTGGGGCAAAGCAGCCCCTTCCAAGACCAAAGTTGGCAGCTCCTTGGATAACGCCGGGGGGGGGGGGCATTCATAGCCACTCAGTCTTGGAGGGATTCAATTGTAGCCCGTTGTCCCCCATCCAGACCCCAACAGCTTCCAGACATCTGGATAGGACATTGACCGCATCACTGGGGTCCCCATGGGCCGAGATGTACAGCTGGGTATCATCAGCATACTGATGATACCTCACCCCATGGGAATGGATAATCTCGCCCAGCGGCTTCATGTAGATGTTGAATATGAGAGGAGAGAGCACCGAGCCCTGAGGCACCCCATAACGCAGGGGCCTAGGGTTGGACTTCTCACTCTCCAACCACACCGACTGGGTCCAGCCCTCTAGAAATGAGGAAAACTAGGATAACACAGTACCCTGGATCAGAACCCTTTGAGCCATTCCAGAAGGATGCCATGGTCGACAGTATCGAAGGCTGCTGAGAAGTCAAGAAGGGCAAGGATGGACGGATGGCCAATGTCCTGCCCCCACCAGAGATCATCTACCAGTGGGACCAATGCCATCTCTGTACCATATCCAGGCCTGAAACCTGATTGAAAGGGATCCAGATAATCTGCTTCATCCAGGACCCCCTGCAGCTGTCACGCCACCACCTTCTCCAGTACCTTCCCCAAAAAGGGGAGGTTGGAGACCGGTCTATAGTTAGCTGGAACTGCTGGGTTGAGGGATTGTTTCTTCAGGAGGGGGCACACCAAAGCATGTTTTAAAGGTGCAGGAAACACCCCCTCCTGTAGCAATGCATTGATTATAGCCCAGACCCAGCCTCCTGTCACCACCTTAGAGGCTTTCATCAACCAGGTGGGACAGGGATCTAAAGGGCAGAAGGTGGTGCGAACAGCTGCAAGAAACCTGTCCACTTCCTCAGGGACAACTGGATCGAATTGATCCCAGATAACACAGCCAGACTGAGCTCTGATCCCCTCCTGACTCTCCCCATCCACGCCAGGATTGAACCCGGAGCGAATCCAAGCGATTTTCTGCAAAAACCTCAGCCGGACCCTGCCAACCGGGCACCGGCCCCTCCTGGCCAAGGAGAGACCTGGTAACCCAGAACAGGGCAACTGGGTGATTATCCGCAGAGGCAATGAGAGTGGCAAAGTATTGCTGCTTCACCACCCTCAAGGCCACCAGGTAGGTCTTAATAGCAGCCCTAGCCAGTGTCCAGTCGGAATCGCTCCAGGTCTTCCCCCAGCAGCGCTCTCGGCATCTCTTTGCCCGTTTAAGCTCCCGCAGTTCTTATATAAACCACGGGGAAGATCTATCCCTGCGGGCTCAGAGAGGCTGTAGTGGTGCGATTTCATCCAAGGCAGCGGTAGTCGTCCTGTACCACAGGTCAACGAGCATAGCTGTCAAGTATCCCTTATTGGCCGGGAAAACCCCTTTTTTACCCTCTTCCCTGTCGTCATCCCTTATTAATTAAACTGCAATGCCCTATTGCCGCCATTGGAGGGCAGCAAAGGATATGCATAGCTGTCAAGTATCCCGTATTTGCTGGGAAATTTCCCTTATTTCCAAATCCAAAACTTGACAGGTATGGTCAACGAGTGCCTCGGATGAATCGTGTAGCCGATCCAGAGGAAAATCCCCCAGTTCCCTCTGGAATTTGTCAGAATCCATCCGTTGCTGGGGGCAGGCCAATTTAATAGGCCCTACCTCCCTGTGATGAACCGCCGCCCCCAGGAAGTGTAGAGTCACTAGATAGTGATCTGACCAGGGCACAGGTATAGTGTCTAATTTCTGTAGTCTCAGATCACTCTGCCACCACTCCGACAAAAAAACTAGGTCTGGTGTGTGACCACTGCCCCTGGTCGGGCCATCAATTACCTGAGTCAGGTCCATGGCTGCCATGAAAGCCATGAACTCCTGAGCAACCTCTGAACCAGTCCCCAGTGAAGGCAAATTGAAGTCCCCCAGAACCATCAGCCTAGGGAACTCCAACGCCAACGCTGAGATGGCCTCGAGGAGCTCAGGCAGGGAGTCTCTTACCTTGCAAGGAGGCAGGTACAGGAGTAAGACTTCCAGATGACCCTTAGGGCCCAACCGCAGGAGCAGGGCCTCACAACCCAGGACTTGTGGAGCAGTGGCCCTGATGACTCCCAAGGACTCCCTGGCTACAATGACGATGCCACCGCCCCTTCCCTCATCCCTTGGCTGGTGCCAGATACCGAAACTGGCTTGACACATTTCTTATTTTTTTTATTAAATTTTTAACAAACATACAAAAAAGAAAAACAATAACAATACAATATAATAATACAACAAAAACAACATCAATACAGTATTACCTCAAGTTCATAAGAGCTAGCACATAATAATAATTAAACTGATTATTTATCATATAACCCCCAATATTAAGTGCCACATTGTAAGTTATTACTATAGCCATAACAGTAATAAAAACTTTCAGTGCTACCACTATTTTTGTTTCTTTACTAATTACACATCACCCTGTGAATATATACAATGCCCGGAGAGTTTAGTATCTGTTTCATCTCCAAAAACCTCTTTGAAATGTTACAGGTCCAGAACTGTCACTTGCCATAAGAGAATGATCCACAAACGGCTTCCAAATACTCCAAAACCTATTCTCTTTTAATTTATCTCGTTTTACTTTGATCTCCCATGTCAGTTTGTCGTTCAATGCTAAACTCCACATTTCTTTATACCACTCTCCAATCTGTATATCTACATCGTTTTTCCAATTTCTGGCTATACATTGTCTACCTGTAGTTAATATAATTTCCAATAATTCTTTTTCCTCCTTGTTCAAACCCATGCCTTCCACATTTGTTAAAAAGATGGTACCTGACACCAACTTAACTCTTTTACCCATTATTTCACCAATCTCCCCTTCTATTCCTCTCCAAAAATCACTTATTTTTTTACAACTCCACCACATATGTTCATTTGTTCCAACCGTTTCTTTGCATCTCCAACATAAATTGTCCCTTTTATTATCCATCTGATGAAGTCTCAGTGGTGTCAAGTACCATTGCCACAGCATTTTAAAATTATGTTCCTTAATTCTTACTGACATTGTTCTCATTATCCTCTTTTTCCATTTATTCCTCCATTCAACATCCCCTATTTTTATATTCAAGTTTTGTTCCCACTTCCGTTTCAAATCTTCCTGTGGATCTTTACCCTTATTCAGTATAATATAAAGTTTGCTTACCAGAGCCTTAATGTTCTTTTCCCCTTTTCTGATCTTTATTACCAGTTCTTCAAATTCAGTCTTTGTTCTATCTATCCCTACTTCTCTTCTATATTTTTGTTCCAATTATCCACTTTCAATTTCTGAAACCAGTCCAATTTTAACTTATCAAATATTTTTTTTCCTCTTGGTTTCATCATCGCAAACTTTTAACCAGTCCTTCAGTAAAGACATTTCATTTTTATCCAATATTTCCTTTTTTTCCTTATCTATTTTTATTGGAAAACACACCATATCAGTCAATTCCAAAATTGGAGAGAGATTTGGGACCATATCTTTCTTTACTCTTTTCCACACCTCCATGAGGCCTCTCATCATAGTATTACTTGTCTTTTTCGGTTTGTCCTTTATTCCCAAAAAGATCATATTGCCAATATTCCTATACTCTTTCATCTCCAATTCCTCCCAAATTGCCTTTTCTCTTGCCAAGATCTTCACAACATTCTTAATTTGAAATGCTCGATAATATGCTAACAAATTTGGCATGCCCAAACCCCCTTCTTTCTGAGATAAATACCAGAACTTCTTTGGAAGTCTAGATTTTTTACCTCCATTACAAAAGCTATTAAACATCTTTTGAAACTCATTAATTTCCTTCTCCTTCAAGTGGATCGCAAGTGCATCAAATAAAAATTAATCTTTGGCAGCAATATCATTTTGCAAATTGCAATCCTCTCGAACCATGACAGCTTCAGCTTCTGAGGCTTGACACATTTCTGACAGAGGTACACCATCCTCTGGTTTCAGCCAGGTTTCGGTGATGCATGCCAGGTTGGCCCGCCCCTCCTGAATAGAATCTTGAATCAGGGGGCCTTGTTGTAGACCGACCTGGCATTCATCATCAGCAGCCTAAGGGCGGGATCACCCTGGATCAGCTGCTCAGGACCCAGAGATGTACCTGGGGGGCTGGAACGAGGGACAGATACCAACCATCAGTCCCGTGTATCCCGTGTGTGGCCTGCCCCTCGGTACCCACCATATCGTCCCATGCCTGTCACAACCCCAATTTGAGCCCTGGGAACCTCCCTGCCCATCTCAGATGGAGTGCTACTGCTCCTACCCAGCTGACAAAGCCATTTTTCCCACCCTCTCTCCCCTCCAAATCCAGAACCCACCCCCACACTCCCTCTACCCTCCTTGGGGCATTTACAAGTGCCTCTTATCAGAGGTGGGGGGTGCTGGCCATCCCTCCCCAAACCCAATCCCATTCCCTTCTCACCCCTCCAATCCCTGCAATTACTCAAAAAGAGGGGGTAAGGGCCCTCACTGCTGGCACCACCTCTGTTTCTCCTCCCTAATCCCACAAGAGGTGAAGGAGGGGGCGGCAATGTGCCAATCCATCAATCCACCAGGGCTTCCCCAGCTGGGACCAATTCCCTCCCACCAGAGCAGCTGGGAGGAAAGGCAGTGACTGTTCTCCATGGCTGGAGTTGGGCTGCAGTTCTTGAAGCCGTCTGCCTGGTCCAGTGAAGGAGGCATTTGGGAAAGGGGGTGGTTGGAAGGTCTTTTGTAGCCACCTCTACCTGCCTTGACACAGCTGCCGGTCCTCTCTTCTCCTTCCTGGTCCAGCGAAGGAGGCATTTGGAAAAGGGGGTGGTTGGAAGGTCTTTTGTAGCCACCCCTCCCTGCCTTGACACAGCTGCCGGTCCTCTCTTCTCCTTCCTGGTTCAGCAAAGGAGGCATTTGGGAAAGGGGGTGGTTGGAAGGTCTTTTGTAGCCACCTCTCCCTGCCTTGACACAGCTGCCAGTCCTCTCCTCTCCTTCCAGATTCAGCAAAGGAGGCATTTGGGAAAGGGGGTGGTTGGCAGGTCTTTTGTAGCCACTTCTCCCTGCCTTGACACAGCTGCTGATCCTTTCTTCTCTTTCCTGGTTCAGCGAAAGACAATATTTCTAGAAAGAAGGGAGCATAGGAAGAGAGAATAGCATTACATAAGATTCTATTGGTTTGCATGATCTGAGCAGGGCTGTTAATGATAGGAAATTATGGAGGTCATTAACTCATATAGTCAGCTCACATCAAGATTGACTTTATGGCACATAGGATCTTTAGGTCTTTTTTTAATTGCCAAACAAACGTATAGGGATAAGACAGGTGGGATAGCCATGAAAACTCTACCAACATCAAATAAAACCATCCTCAGTCATAAAGGTGGGGGGAGAGAGAAAGCAATTTCATATCTTATACTAGCATAGTTTGCCCGGCGTTGCCGGGCTTTTTTCCCCCTGTGCTTTATATAAAACAATGAATTCTTTGTTGTTTTTTGTAATTTTTTTATTTTTTTAACTTTGTAAAGTTTTATAGGTTGGTTTTATAGGTTAAGATCAGCATTTTTTGCCCTGCCGGGCAGGTATAACATGTGTGCTTGTGGTTGGGGTGGTTTTGAGGGGTAGACATACACACAATATAAGCATACATGCAACACAACCACACACACGCACACAATACACACACACACAACACATACACACACACACAAAATACACACACAGCACACACAACACAACCACACTCATTCAATACACACATACAGCACACACAATATCACCACACACTCATTCAATACACAAATACAAAACAATCACACACACAACCCCACACACACACAACACACACACAACACAACCACACACTCACTCAATACACACACAACAACGCACACAATACACACAGCACACACAACATAACCACACACACACACTCAATACACACACACAACACAACCACACAAACAACACAAACAACAGAACTACACACAACACATCCACACAAACAACACAACCACCCACACAACACACCCACACACACAACACAAACACACCCACACACAATACACACACACATGCCATAGCTCCATGGGGAGAGGATGGGCTCTTCATCCCCCCCGAAGCCTTGGTGAGCACACACACACACACACACGCCAAAGCCTTGCAGGGGGAGGAGGGACTCTTCCTCCTCCCCCCCTGACGCCTCAGTGAGGACACACACACACATGCCAAAGCTTTGCAGGAAGAGGAAGGCCTCTTCCTCCTCCCCCCTGAAGCCTCGGTGAGGACACACACACACACACACACACACACACATGCTGAAGCTTTGCAGGGGGAGGAGGAGCTCTTCCTCCTCCCCCCAAGCCTTGGTGAGGACACCCAGGAGGCCTTTGCTGGGCGGGCGGGAGCATCGTTTGCCGGCTGGGCTGCTTGATTTTGGTGGGCCACACCCCACCGATGAAGGCCTTGGCGCCGGCATTGAGGGAAGGCCACACCATGGAGGCATGGAAGGTGAGTGGTCCAGCACAGAAGGCCGCTCTGGGGAGGCGCAGAGTACGAATTGCCCAGTTGCCAACAGGTAAGTGGGGCAGGGGACTGAGACTGGGGGGAAGGAGGTGGGTTCGTTCTCCCCCTTTCTTCTCTATGACCTGTGTGGGTGGCGTGCTCCCCAGGCCCGTTCCCCTCCTCAATTCCTCTCCCCTGCCCCACTTACCCGTTGCCATTTGGGCCTTTCGTACTCTACGTTTCCCCAGTGCAGCCTTCTGTGCCGGGCCTCACCTTCCATGCCTCTGTGGCGCAGCCTTTTCTCCCTCTCCGCTGGTGCCGAGGTCCTCGCCGGTTGGGTGGGGGCCGCCAAAAGCAGGCAGTCCAGGATCCGACATGGCCAGCCGCCCACCGCGATGAGCTGGGGATGGCTTCCCTCCGGGAGACGAAGTGCCTCCTGGAGGGAAGTTGTTGGCGCATTGGCTTTCCCAGCCTCCTCCATGCTCATGTCCCTTAGCCTGATTGGCTGAGGGGTCACAGCACGGAGGACGCTGGGACTTGTAGTTTCTGACGTCCGTCGCTCGGCAAGGTTTTGAAACGCTACTTTTGATTGGTTGCGGCTCGTAAAACAAAGACTGAGTCCGTTGTTTTTATCATCTTGATTGGCTGACACTGGGAGAAACACGGCGAAACGCAATGCTTTTTGGGAAATGAAGTTGTTTCCCTTTCTTGCCAATGGTGGGGCTGATGCCCCAATCGCGATTTTTTAAACCATTCGTTGACCTGCGTAGCCACTTCGCCCGTGCTCTCGAAGGGAGGGAACGGGTAAGTAGGGCGAAGCACAGCAGCCCATAGCCAATTCCAACGGTGAACACTTGGTTTTATAGGTTAAGATAAGTAAGGTTTTGAATATGTGTTCTCTATTCTTTTAAAAAAATATTTTAAATTATTTTAACAACCAGAAACAGAATATCCTTTGAATTACTTAATTTATGAATTTCAACCTTTTCATTCTTCTTGATGAAGAATATGGTGTTCATCAATCAAATCTTTCACACTCCTAAATGCACAGGAGCTGTTTCATTTCAATACGTCACTTGATTTTTACTGATATTCAAAACATCAACACTTGCATACATGCATATATAATTAACACATCTAGCACTGATTAAATATTTAATTGAAATAGTGTGAAATCAGTCACGATATCATTAAAAGTTGATTCCTTTAATTTTCTTATCTCATTTCTTGGTTCTTCCTAGAATTTCTATTCCACCCACGAATGCTTGTGTGCCTTACTTGTACATCTGGTACAGTGCTGCTGACAGCAACATCACTCCGCAGGGAATGTGAACACCATCTGTATGACACACTCAGTATCTAATGGTTTAAGAAGCGGAGAGTCATAACCATCTGAGAAACTGAGTTTTTCAGAACGTCAAGCCGTTGGCTTCTGATCTTCTTTTTACCAGCATAATGCACATGGTAAAGCACAACTACAGCTGTGTGTTTCATGCAGCATGTAGGACAACACAGGGGGTGAATAAAACACTTCTTTTATCATGCAGGAGACTCTGTTTACTGCAACCACTTGGCTTCAGGCAAATGTAAAGGAGATGAGGCTTCAAAAGCCATACAAGATTGGGAATCGAAGTGGTGATTTGCCTTCTTACCGCATCTTCCGGTAATAGAAATGGAATGGAAAATCATCTTGAAAAAGCAAGAATGTATAAACAGATGTTTAGCACTGTATAAAAATGTGTGCTTCCCCCTAAGCTAACATAATGAAGGGGGATGAACTCAGATTTGCACTTTGCAGAAAATGCCACATTCCAAATGAAGGTATATTAACAGTTCAGTAAATTATATTCTAGCAGAGGTAACAAATGGTGCTTATGGAAGGCTTTGAGCAGCATGAGTTCCAAAGAGATTGTGGAATAGTTTAGAATTAGAGAGTCACAGTTATGCAGATGCATCCTACTGGGATGCTGACAGATACTTTTTCCAGCCCATAGGCATCAACGATGAATCCCAAATCATTCCATACATCATTTTCATGTCTCTTAATTTTATCTCATACATTCTCCAAGAAAGTATGCTCAATAAATGAGAAGTTACACTACTTTGGTAGTCTTGTGAGATACATTATCATGGACACTGGCATGAATTTTACAGTTTGGTTCAGAATTTGGGGTAGTGGGGATAATTTCTTGAAGGGACAAGTGGGGATGGGATTTTCCGATTTCTTGAATTGTTGTTCAGTCACATAGTCAAGTCCTACCCTTTGCAAGCCCATGGACCATTGCCCTCCAGGCACCACTGTCCTCCACCATCCTCCTCAACTTGTCCAGCTCTGTGCCGATTGCATCAACAATATGATTTAGCCATCTCATTCTCTGCCCTTCCCCTTCTTCTTTTGCCCTCAACCTTTCCCAGCATCAAGGCCTTCTCAAGTGAGTCCTCTCTTCTCATTTGATGTCCAAAGTACTTTAGCTTCATCTTCAATATTTGACCTTCCAAGGAGCAGTTGGGGTTGATTTCTTTTAAGATCATCCTATTTGTTGTTCTTGCTGTTCAGGGTACTATTAAAATTCTCCTCCAATGCCACATTTCAAATGTGTCTATTCTTGAATTACCAGTTCCCAAATTCTCTATTCTGAGACTTCTACTTGACAGACATGTTAATGTGGCTCATTTGGGAGAAAGATTTCAACCGGAAGGCTTTGAGGCTTTTCTAAGTCTAGCTCTGCCTACGTTTCCTATTCCGAAAGAAAACACCCACCTAGCACTGGGGCAAGAACAGGAAAGGAATTACAGATTTGTGGAGTCACAGTAAAAAAATATCAATTTTCAAGTACTGACAAGATAGGGAATTAAACTCAAGACAGGGAATTAAACTTGAATCAAAGCTCCACGTTCTGTCTTCTACATCTTGTTGCACAATTTTTTGCCATTGCAGGAAGTTCTCTCTCTTTTTTTTTTAAAAAAATGATTTTCCAACCACTGCAGACTATCCTTCAACTTGCATTTAAGTTTTATCTCCTTTAAAATTTATCCTTACCCTTCCTATTATCTGTACCCTGGACCACTACCATGTAGGACTTTAAAGGTTATCACCAGCACCTTGAATTGCACCTGGAGACACACTGGCAACCAGTGCAGCTCCTGTAGTAGAGGTGAGGCATGAACATAATGTTCACACCCCAACACCATGTGGGTAGCCAGCTGCATTTTTAACCAGCTGCAGCCTCCAAATGGTCATCAAGGGCAGCCCCATGTAGAGCACACTACAATAATCTAGTCTGGAGGAGACCAGAGCATGTGTGACCATAAGCAAGGAGTCTTGGTCCAGGAGCGGGCATAAATGGCGGATGACACAAAGTTGTGCAAAAGCCCTCCTGGCCACAACTACCACCTGCTCATCGAGCAGGAGCCGTGAGTCCAGGAGTACCGCCAAATTATGCACCAGGTATGTCTGAGGCAACAGAGCCCCATCTGGTACCAAAGATGGTAACTCCTGGAATAACGTGAGGGCCCTGACCCACAACCACTCAGTCTTGCCAGAATTCAGTTGTAGCCTATTGTCCCCCATCCAGACCCTAACAGCCTCCAGACACCTGGATAGAAGCTCAACTGCATTGCTTGGATCACCCTGGGCTGAGATGTATAGTTGAGTATCACCTGCATATTGATGATACTTTGCCCCATGGGAATGGATGATCTTACCCAGAGGCTTCATGTAGATATTAAATGGGAGAAGCAAGAACACTGAGCCCTGAGGCTGGACCTCTCACCTTCCAACAGGCAAATGTAGAATTGGTTCACTCTCTGCTTCTTGTTTTTAATTAACTGTTTGTTGGACTTATTATAATGCTGTATAGCACTGCAAAAGTAAACAACTTTGGGGTAGCCAACTAGTTAGGAATTTCTCTTCTTTTGAGTACTCCTTTCTGCCAGATATGCTAGGTATAACTTCTTTCCCCCTTTTTTAATGAAGCAAAGGGGGAAATATATCCTTTCTATCAAGACTTAAAAAGGTTTTGTTTTGTAGTAAAACTTCAGCATTGTTCACTCATGTCATTTGCACTTGGATTGTCATCCATAGGAACCAGAGTCATTGTTATGTTCCTGTTACTGGAGAAATGAACTCACAGACTCGGGTGAGCACAGACAGAACTGTTCTTTCAGCTTCCTAATGTGAAGGACAGTTTAGAAGTCATGGTCTGGCTATCTTCCCTGCCGCACATATAAAATGTCATGTGGAGGAGTGTATTTTATTTTTCTGCCTGTCTCTGAGATGTATCAGCTTTGGCTTTAACAACGGCAGGAGACAGAGAAGAAAAATGAGTTATCTTGTAATTTGATGAGGTCAATGTTAACGTGAGTACTTGGATATTAATTCAGACTCAAGTAAGCCATGTCATTTTTCAGAAAGCATTATTAACATTTCTGACCTGCCAGTCTCAAATACTTTTAAAGCACAAAGATCTAGAAAGACAGCAGGATCAGAAGTTCAATTTTTTCTGGCATCTTTTCTGTGTTCAGACACGGTTATAGCATCTCTAGGATATCTAGGCAAAAATACTACAAATTATAAATTGCTTGCTGCAATAACACACTGTATTAATTGTGTTCAGCAAGTTTGATGTAGATATAAAGAACAGAAAGTCACAGCCTTTGCAAAACCTTTAGGGTGAATCTCAGGCCTTCATTACATGCTATGGAGTGTTTATCTCTATGCATGTTATTATTTTTTGTATAAATGACACTAGAAATTATTAGAGGAAGCTATTTCTGATAGCCTCTGAGGAGGAGCCATCAAAGACCCTGCAATGCACATTTGACAACTGTAACAGGTTGGCAGTGGATTTTAGATCCAAGGTAGAGGTCATCTATAGGGATGTTGACTCCAATTTTGGTGCAATAGACAGCATGGAGAGGCCCAGTGCACCATTTGGTCTGTGCTTGTTGGATCAGTTTCAGCCTGTAACATCTCAGGAAATC
Source organism: Bradypodion pumilum (assembly GCA_035047305.1). Lineage (NCBI taxonomy): Eukaryota > Metazoa > Chordata > Lepidosauria > Squamata > Chamaeleonidae > Bradypodion > Bradypodion pumilum. Next base: position 75,250,475 of record JAWDJD010000002.1, on the reverse strand, counting down.
TCCCGCAAACTTTCTGTTTGCAGGACCACCTCTACCTGCTTGGATCCTTGCCCTCTCTAGCTGGTAAAAGCAGGGAAGGGGTGGCAGGATGGGTTGAGAAGACTGTTAGCTCATGTCTTTAAGAGGGTAGATTATCAGCCCAGTTGAAGGGGGTACTTATATGGTCCACCCTGAAGAATTCCAACCTGGCAATCGACAATTTAAACAATTATCATCCACTTGCCAATATTTCCTTTATGGTTGCAGACCAGCTGAGACTGTTCCTAGAAAAAACTGATTGCCTTGATTGGCACCATTCTGGCTTCATGCCTTGCCATGGTACTGAAATGGTATTGATTACCCTACTTGATGACCTTTTGAAGGCAACCAACAGGGGGCAGTCCTCCCTGTTGGTTCTCTTAGATCTCTCAATGACCTTTGATAGCATCAATCACAGTATTCTCCTGGACATGCTCACTGGGCAAGGGATTAGGTGGTCACACTTTGGCATGGCTCCAATCCTTCCTGGAGAAGTATGTGCAGAGAGTACAACTCAGGAAGAATCTGTCTGACCCCTGACTGCAACAATATGGAGTACCACAGGAGCCGGCGATCTTTCTAATACAGTTCAACATCTCCATGAAGCCACTGGGGTCAAACATCAGGAGGTTTGGAGCTTGCTTTCATCAGTATGTTGATGAAATGCAAATCTATTTCTCTTTTTTCCACTTGAGCAGTCAATGCTGTCCAGAATCTGGAAGAGTGACTGGAGATGGTTATGGTGTCCTTTTGCCCAACCCCCTAGTAAAAGGTATTAATCATTTTTAAAAACATTGTTGGGAAATCTAATAAGGGAAATTTGGGCATTTTTGCTATGTCTAAATATTTATTTATAATTTATTTGTGTACAATGAGAAACAATGAAGCAAATGTCTTAATGAATACAAAGCCTTAAAGTAAAATGTGCTTTTTTTAGCTCCTAAAAGAAACAACTAATGCTAATCTATTACTTTTTTAAAATGTAGTTCCAAGTTTTGGTTGTGGGAGTGACAAATATGTAGGTCACATAAGGAACCACCAGGTATCAGAACTAGCAGACTCTGGCAAGACAGAATGGAGGAAAAGGGCCCAACTATTCTTAATGCCTGGGTTAGCTAATGGCCTTATTTCCCAGCTAAAGTAGTGTAAATAAATTATGAAGCATTGCTTTGACGACGTTACCTCAGAAAAGTAAAATGATTTTCCACAATGTTTTGAAAGTGTTGTATTGAAATTGAATCTATTTAACATTTGTAAAACATCAATGCTTGGTAAAGAGGTTGAAAACCTCCTCCTCTCATGTTCTATATAAGATAAACAGGAAAATTTCTCCACAAAATAGTAAACAAATGCCGATCAGACACAATATTCAGAAACAAGTATGAGGATATTTCTCCTCAGGATATTCTGTTGCTCATCTTAAATTCATTCTTCTTTATTCTTGAACAAAGGAATTTTCAGGAAGAGTTCCTAAATTATTCTAGAACAGGGCTCAGCAAACATGGCTCTCCAGATGTTCTTGGGTCTTCAATTCCCAGAAGCCCTGATTATTATTATCATTTATCATTTAATTGGATTTATATCCCACCCTCTTGCCCGAGGGCAACTCAGCAGGTGTACTGACTTGGGCTTTTAGTAATTGAAGTCCAAAAACACCTGGAGAGTCAAGTTTGCTGACCCCTGGTCTAGAAAGTGACAGCTATATCATTTTGCTTCAAAATGTATGATGTTACTACTTACTACTCTCCATATACAAGTGTAGCAAATGCATTCTAGTTCTGTGCTGATTGATGGAAATTGATTTTCAGAGGTTTTTGTTTGTAAGGAATGGGACAAAATTGTTCAAAGATGTCACCCTACAATGCCAAAACCTGGATTTTGAGCTATAAAGCCACTCCTTTCACACAGACTGCTTCCTATTAAGGAGTAACTTGTTTTTGTAATATAGGTTGAGGGATATCAAGCTGATATATCAAATTGTCGTCTTGTATGTCTCACCTATTATTCAGTAACATGGCCCAAAGTGATACCTTCTGAAAACTCAAGGCTGGCATGTCACAAAGAATAGCCTGAAAAACAGAGCTTCTCTTGTGATCTGGAAAACAGATAACTACAAATTAATTTGCTACCTGTTCTCCATTACATTTTTCATTCTTGGCCTTGATAAGTCATCCATAGTGCACTCTATAGTTTAATTCCAACAGTAAGTAGCTGGGAAGAATTTTTTTAAAATAATGCATTAGAAAAAAATAATTCTGCAGTCCTCTCACTGTTGCATATTTGTACATGAATCTTGACCATTTAGAACAGTAGCACTCTTAGTTTCCACAGCCTTTGTGGCACATTGACTCCATAGCTAGCAAAATCATGCTATTATAGATGTTTGTTGACTAAATTTTAATGTTATACCTATATTCATTTGATTTGCATTGGGGTAATTCCAAAGAGATTCACAGACCTTAAAAGCTGGAAAACTTCTAAGGTTAATTTAGAAAATTCTCCAACAATTCAGGAAGTACATAATTAATAATGTCCTTGCTCTCCTTGACCTCTCTGAGGCTTTCAATACCATTGGCCATGGTATCCTTCTGGGCCGGCTCCGAGGTTTGGGGGCCCAGGGCATGGTGCTGTCCTGGTTTTCCTCATTTCTGAGGGGCCGGTCTCAGTCAGCATCTTTAGAGTGCGAGCTGTCCAGCCCTAGGTCACTCCCATGTGGGGTGCCTCAGGGCTCGGTAGTCTCACCTCTACTGTTTAACATGTACATGAAACCGCTGGGTGAGATCATTCATTCCCATGGGGTAAGGTATCATCAGTATGCTGACGATACCCAACTGTACATCTCAGCCCGTGGGGACCCAGGTGATGCAGTCAAAGTCCTGACCAGGTGTCTGGAGGCTGTTTGGGTCTGGATGGGGGATAACGGGCTTCAGCTGAATCCCGGCAAGACTGTGTGGCTGTGGATATGGGGTCCCGTGATATCCCGGGAACTATCACCTTTGGTTCTGGATGGGGCAGTGTTGCCTCAAACAGATCCCGTGCACAATTTTGGGGATCCTCTTGGACTCGCGGCTACTGCTCGAAGAGCAGGTGGCAGCCATGGCCAGGAGGGCCTTTGCACAGCTTCTAGTCATTCACCAATTGTGCACACTCCTGGATCGGGATGCCTTGCTCATGGTCACTCACGCTCTGGTCACCTCCAGATTGGATTATTGCAATGCGCTCTACATGGGGCTGCCCTTGGAGACTGTTTGGAGGCTTCAGCTGGTCCAGAATGCGGCTGCCCGGGTGGTGATAGGGTGCGGACGGTATGCCCGTACCTCACCTCTGCTACGGGAGCTGCACTGGTTACTGGTATGCCTCCAGGTGCAATTCATGGTGCTGGGTCTTACCCTTTAAAGCCCTTTAAAGCCCTTCATGGCATTGGACCTGGGTACTTAAGAGACCACATCACCCCAAGGTTATCAGCCCATCCGACAAAGGTAGACAGGAGGGGCGCTTTGGTGGTCCCATCAGTAAAAGAAGCATCTCTGATCTGGACAAGAAGGAGAGCCTTCTCCATGTCTGCCCCAGCCCTCTGGAACCTCCTTCCATCAGAATTGTGCCTCCAGTCAGAACTATTCCCCTTCAGGAAGATGTTGAAAACTTGGCTCTGCCAACAGGTGTGGGGCACATCAGGCCCCACATCTCAAGCCCGTTGGCTTTTTTAGCCTGTCTCGTGTGGGATTGAGCCCCCTCTCTCTCGTTCTTTGATAGCCTGTTTTACTATGGATGGAGGGAGGGAGGGAGGGTTAGGGTAGCTTTTTAATGATGGCGGGGGGGGGCTCAAAAGGCTGGCAACTGCGGAAGAACTTCCACCACTGCCCTGGAGACACCTGCGGCCAATTTGGAGCTCACCGGGACCATCCCACCATCGGCGTCCCAGGCTCCCGCCTCCCTGCGGGGTCTCAAAAGGCCAGCAGCCATGGCGGGATTTCCACCCTGCCCTGGAGACACATATGGCCAGTTGGAGCTCGCTGGGACCACCTCACCATCGGCATCTCAGGCTCCTGCCTCCCTGCAGGGGGCTCAAAAGGCGGGCGGCCACGGAGGAACTCCCACCGCCGCCCTGGAGACACCTGCGGCCAGTTGGATATTGCTGGGACCACCCCCATCATTGGCATCCCAGGCTCCCGCCCCCCTGTGGGGGGCTCGGTAGGCCAGCGGCCGCGGCGGAGCTTCCGCCACCACCACCCTGGAGACACCTGCGGCCAGTCGGAGATTGCTGGAACCACCCCACCATTGGCATCCCGGGCTCTTGCCTCCCTGCGGGGGGCCCAAAGGGCCGGTGGCCGCGGCAGAATTTCCCCTGCCGCTCTGGAGACACCTGCAGCCAATCAGAGCTTGTTGGGATCACTTCCACCATTGGTGTCCTGTGTTCCCACCCCCCTGCGGGGGGCTTAAATGGCCAGCGGTCGCACCAGAATTTCCACTGCCGCCCTGGAGACTCTTGCGGCCAGTCGGAACTCGCCGGGACCATCAATATGGGAAGAGAGACTGAGAGGGTATGTTTTAAGTGGGTTAGGGAGGGAGGGAGGGAGAGATGGCCCTGCCAGCCAGGAAGATGGGGCGACACTCCGTCTGGGTTAATGGTGGAGGTTCCAGGGGCCCATTTAGAGGTTGTGACGGGCATGGGGCGTTATAGCGGGAACCGTGGGGCGGGCCGCACTCGGGGAAGGCGGGACCGATGCTTAGTATCTGTCCCACGTTCTGGCCCCCCGGTTTCACCTCTAGGTCCTGAGCAGCTGATCCAGGGTGACCCCACCCTTAGGCTGCTGCTGATGAATGCCAGGTCGGTCTGTAGTAAGGCGCCCCTAATACAAGATTCTATTCTGGGAGAGAGGGCCGACCTGGCATGCATCACTGAGACCTGGCTGAGACCAGAGGATGGGGTGCCTCTATCAGAGATGTGTCCAGCCGTGTTCGGTGTTTGGCACCAGCCTAGGGATGAGGGCAAGGGTGGTGGTGTTGCCATTATAGCCAGGGAGTCACTAGGAGTTACCAGGGCCACTGCTCCACAATTCCTGGGTTGTGAGTCCCTGCTCCTGCGGCTGGGCCCAAAGGGTCAGTTGGGGGTCCTACTCCTGTACCTGCCCCCTTGCAGGGTAAGGGACTCCCTGCCTGGGCTCCTCGAGGCTGTCTCAGCATTGGCGTTGGAGTTCCCTAGGCTGATGGTTCTGGGGGACTTCAATTTGCCTTCGCTGGGGTCCGGTTCCGGGGTGGCTCAGGAGTTCATGGCTTCCATGGCAACTATGGACCTGGCTCAGGTAATTCGGGGTCCTACCAGGGGCAGTGGCCACACACCAGATTTAGTCTTTTTGTCGGGGCGGTGGCAGAGTGATCTGAATTTACAGAAGCTAGACATAACACCTGTGCCATGGTCAGATCACTATCTGGTGGCTCTAGACTTCCTGGGGGCAACATATCATCGTAGGGAGGCAGGGTCTATTAAAGTGGCCCGCCCCCGGCAACTGATGGATCCGGATGGATTCCAGAGGGAACTGGGGGCTTTTCCCCTGGATCGGCAACACGATTCGCCTGAGGCACTTGTTGACCTATGGTGTGGGTCAACGATAGCTGCCTTGGATGTAATCGCTCCACTACGGCCTCTCAGAGCCCGTGGAGCTAGGTCATCCCCGTGGTTCACAGAAGAACTACGGGAGCTCAAACGGGCAAAGAGACGCCTTGAGCGCCGCTGGGTGAAGACCAGGAACGATTCCGATTGGACACTAGCTAGAGCCGCTATTAGGGCCTACCTAGTGGCGATGGGGGTGGTGAGGAGGCAATACTTCACCTCCCTTATTGCCTCCGCTGATAATCGCCCAGCCACCCTGTTTCGGGTGACCAGGTCCCTCCTTGGTAGGGGGGGGGCTGTGCCTGGTTGGCAGGGATCAGCTGAGGACTTTGCTGACCATCTGGTGGAGAAAATCGATCGGATTCGCTCAGGGTTTAATCTTGGCGTGGATGGGGAGGGTCAGGGGGGAGCCAGTGCACAGTCGTGCTGTGTTATCTGGGATCAGTTTGATCCTGTTGCCCCAGATGAAGTGGACAGGCTCCTTGCGGCGGTCCGCGCCACTAATTGTCCATGGGATCCCTGTCCCGCCTGGCTGGTAAAAGCCTCAAAGATGGTGACAGGTGGCTGGGTCGGGGCTATAATTAATGCGTCTTTTCGGGAAGGGATATTTCCTGCACCATTGAAACATGCTTTGGTGCGCCCCCTCCTGAAGAAGCCATCCCTCGATCCAGCAGTCATAACCAACTACAGACCTGTTTCCAACTTCCCCTTTTTGGGGAAAGTATTGGAAAAGGCAGTGGCGCGTCAGTTGCAGGGGGTACTGGATGAAGCGGAATATCTGGACCCCTTCCAGTCAGGATTCAGACCTCGATATGGTACTGAGACTGCATTGGTCGCGCTGATGGATGATCTCTGGCGAGAGCGGGATGGCGGTCATCCGTCCGTCCTTGCTCTTCTTGACCTCTCAGCGGCCTTCGATACCGTCGACCACGGTATCCTTCTGGAACGGCTCCGAGGATTGGGAATCCAGGGCACTGTGTGGTCCTGGTTTTCCTCATTTCTGAGGGGCCGGACCCAGTCGGTGTGGTTGGAGAGCGAGAAGTCCAGTCCTAGGTCCCTAAAATATGGGGTGCCTCAGGGCTCGGTACTCTCTCCTCTCCTTTTTAACATCTACATGAAGCCGCTGGGTGAGATCATCCGTTCCCACGGGGTGCGGTACCATCAGTACGCGGATGATACACAGTTGTACATCTCGGCCCGTGGGGACCCCAGTGATGCAGTCAAAGTCCTTTCCAGCTGTCTGGAGGCTGTTGGGGTCTGGATGGGGGCAAATGGGCTACAGCTGAATCCTAGCAAGACTGAGTGGCTATGGATAGGGGGTCCCGCCTTATCCCGGGAGCTACCATCTTTGGTTTTGGATGGGGCTATTCTGCCCCAGACCGACCCGGTGCGCAACTTGGGGGTCCTCCTGGATTCGCGGCTGCTGCTAGAAGAACAGGTGGCGGCTGTGGCCAGGAGGGCCTTTGCCCAACTTCGGGTGATTCGCCAGTTCCGCCCGCTCCTGGACCGGGACTCTTTGCTCATGGTCACTCATGCTCTGGTTACCTCCAGACTAGACTACTGTAATGCGCTCTACATGGGGCTGCCCTTGATGACCATTCGGAGGCTGCAGCTGGTCCAGAATGCGGCGGCCCGGGTGGTGATGGGGTGTGGACGTTATGCCCATGCCTCACCACTGCTGCGGGAGCTGCACTGGTTACCAGTTTGTCTCCGGGTGCAATTCAAGGTGCTGGTTTTGACCTTTAAAGCCCTATATGGTAGTGGGCCAGGTTACCTTAGAGACCGCATCGCCCTAAGGAGTCTGTCCGTCCAACCAGAGCGGACCGGAGGGGCTCTCTAATTGTGCCATCGGCCAGGGGGGCTCGCCTCTCTGGCACAAGGAGGAGAGCCTTCTCTGTGTCCGCACCGGCCCTTTGGAACCTCCTGCCTGTGGAACTGCGTCTCCAGATGGAGTTGTTGCCCTTTAGAAAAGAACTAAAAACCTGGCTGGCGGGCCAAGTTTGGGGTGCAGGTGGAGGGGTGGCTTCCGTTGGGTGGTTAATATAGGGGAGGATGCCTGCCCCATGGTTTCTTCAGTTCCTGCACCCCTCTCTTTTTAGGGGTGGGTTCTTATTGCTGGTTTTATCTGCTTTATTTGTTTTTATATGTTTTTACCCATTGTTGTGAACCGCCCGGAGTCGGCTTTGGCTGAGTGGGCGGTATAGAAATTTGACAATAAAATAAAATAAAATAAAATAAATGATGATGTTAATTTTTATGTGTTTTAATTTTGCTTTTAGCTGAGGTCTTTATATAATGTTTTTATTGGTAATGGTTTTATTTTTCTTGTATTGTACATTTTTTCCCCATTGTTGCCGCCCTGAGTGGTGTGTTGCACTAGAAGGGCAGGGTAGAATTAAATAAATAAATAAAAATAAAGCATCTCTGATAAATTGCCATCCACATTGAATCCTGATTTTTCCTTTTGAAATATTAGTTACCTTTCCCAGTTTCCTGCCACTGCAGATTTAACGAGCACCCTATCCATTCCTATATCCAAGTGATTTGCACAATTGCTGGATAATACTGGGCCCCCAACAGAACCTGCTTGACACTTTTCTTCTGTGTACCATTGGGTAACCATTGGGTCGAGCCTGTCAACCAGATACAAATTCTCACGACAGTAGCATTATCTTTTTGTACATTAATGTATATAAGATAAATTGTTTCTTTTGTTTCTGGGTATCTTTTATTTCTACAGAGTATTATATTGTTTCATATGTTATATGTATTTTTGTGTATGTTTTGCACTATTCTAGGTATCTGGGGAGAGATAAATTGCATATAACACTGTAACTCTCGTTTCGAGGCAGCTTCAGCCGGGAGGTTTGCTCTGCCCCCAGTGGTCCGACTTTTGCCGTTCTGCTGGGTTTTGAGCTGGAGGTACCGGGACTACTTTCTAACCCCGGCCTTGACCTTCTCCCTTGAAAGAATTCTAAGACTGTGTTGTGGGGGTGGTTGAAATCTTGCTACCCCTCCATATGATGTTGGAGCATATGGAATGAGGATAGCAATATAGTAATATTATTTTGTCCCTGCTTATTGATATGCTGTTTTTGTTTTTCGAATATTCAAATGTATTTGTGCATTGCTTTTTGCTTTGTTATTTTTATATTGTAATTTTGATGCTATACTGTATTTTTGTATGTTTTGTTGATTTTTGAACATGTTGTGAACCACTTTGAGTTTGTTATTGACAAAAGAAAGTGGTATATAAGTTCAAATATAATAATAATAATAAAATAAATGGATGCATAAATAAATATCTCTTTTTAAAATAAGTTTTCCCAATAACTGCAACAAGCTGACTGGCTAGCAATTTCCCAAATCTTCTCCTTTGCTTCCCCCCCCCCCCACCTTTTAAATTGTATTGGCCATGGCTGATAGAAAAATCACCCTTTAAATAATTTGCCTCCCTCCAATCTTGGGACATTTTTTTTCTCTCCAAGAACTCTCAGATGACAGACAGGAGCTCTGAAGTCCCATTTGCAAATTCCTCCAGTACTCTTGAATGCAGTTCAATGTATCCCCTGAGACTTGAATGTGTACAAAAAAGCTAGGTATTCCTGTACCATTTCTTTCTCTGCCTTGGTCTGAAGCTCCTCATTGCATCATTGATATTATTTTTAGCCCTGTTTTCCTTGAGGAAGACTGCTTTCTGCTCATAACTCATCTGTGTTTCCTGATATTCTCCACCCAGTGGAGCTACCATTTCCTGGTTCTCCCTTTTCCCTGAAGAGTTTTCCATTGAAACCCCTCTTTTTATTATTTTTATTCTTTCTTGCAAATCTAAGAGTATTCTGAATATTTTCATTCCTGATTTCCTTCCTACAAATACTAGCTACTTTTTTGTACTCTTCCTTGGCAATTTGCCTCTCCTTTCATTTTCTACATCTACCCCTACTAAATCTCATCTTATCTGAAAGCTTTGCATGCAGCCAACTGTTTTTCTTTAGATACCCCCACTTTATTTAATGTAGGAATTATTGCATTTGTGCTTTCAGCATCTTACCATAGGAAGTATCTAACCATTGCTGTCTCCCTTCCCTCTGGTATACCTTGTACACCCTTCAGCATTTTGAAACTAGGTTTCTTAAAGTCCAAATCAATGCTAAGCTCTATTATTCCATATCATAATGAATTATAAGAAGGTGTAGTCATTTGAACCCATACTTCTACCTTGTTGACCAATTCTTCCCAGTTCATAAGGACCAGGTCTGTGATATCTGATCTCTTTGTTGCTTCTTCTGCATTCTTGAAGATGAAGTTGCTACTTATAAATCACATAAGAAATTTGCTATTTATAAAGAGAGTAAGAAATTTGTTAGCTCTTGCTCTTGTTAGAGTTGAATTTCCAACAAATACTGTGCCATTTCTGCAAGGAATATTCTGGGGTACATCACCATGACTGTGGTACTGATCAAGCTGCTCCATTCCTATCTTTTCCTACACTTCCAGGTGGCTGAAAGGTTTGAAGGAAAATGTGTATTCTCATATCTAGGACACACAGGCTACTAGGTTTAATGGTTAATACGCTGAGCTTGGAGCCTAGAAGGTTGGGGTTTGATACCCGAGAACTGCTGGATGGATCTTGGGGACATGAAAGGAGCCTCATTCGGGCGTCCCTTGAGCAGAGTTTTTCCAGCAAAAATCTTTTCAACCTAGAATAATCTCTGACACAAAATTATTAATATACCTCTAGGACAGTAAGTTATTTTTACCTTGCTATATGTAAGTACTTCTGAAGCATCATTATGATCAACATCAGCTCCTAATTAGAATGGCTCTCCAATCACTTCATCTCTGCTATTCTAATACTATGAGCTGCTGTGCTATTGTAGCAGATCAGCACAAGCGCCACAAAATTGTCTTGGTCATGACTGATAGTAAATCAATGTTTAAATCAGTTCAGATCTACAGGCACATGTAGCATTTTTAAAAGCCTCTGTTCTCCAGTAAAACATGAAAATGCTGCTGGTTTTACTGCAATACTTTCTATTTCAGCCATCTCTAAGCTCGAACAGCTAATTAATTAAAATGGCAGCTTCCATCGAATTAAATAAAAGTCTGTAGCCTTCAGGATTAAAGCAGAGCTTGAAAATGTTTGCGACAGCTGTACACTTTAAGCTCACTTTCCAAAACAGAACTCATACATCATTTATCACTTTTCTAAAATATCACACCTACATTTGTACTTTTAAAATGGCCTGGAAATATAACTTTATTTGTTGTTCAGTCACAGTCGAGTCTGACCCTTTGCGACCCCATGGACCGTTGCCCGCCAGGCACCTCTATCTTCCACCATCCTCCTCAACCTGCCCAGTGAATCCTCTCCTCATTTGATGTCCAAAGTACTTTAGCTTCATCTTTACTATTTGACCTTCTAAGGAGCAGTAAAGGTTGATTTCTCCTAGGATTGACCTATTCATTCTCCTCGCTGTCCAGGGTACTCTCAAAAATCTCCTACAACACCACATTGCAAAGGCATCTATACTTCCAGCTTTTCTTATGGTCCAGCTCTCACAAACATACATTACCACCGGCAATAACATTGCCTTGACTATGCGATTTTTTGTTTGCAAGGTGATATCTCTACTTTTGACTATGTTCCCCAGGTTTCTCATAGCTTGCCTCCCAAGAATTATTCACCTTTTTATTTCATGGCTGCAATCTCCATCTACAGTGATCTGTCACTGCTTCTACTTCTTCCCCATCAATTTTCCAGGGAGTGATAGGGCCTGTTGCCATTATCTTTGTTTTCTTGATAATAAGTCTTAAGCCAGCTTTTGCACTTTCCTCCTTCAACCTAAGCAAGAGCTTCTTTAGGTCTTCCTCACTTTCCGCCATTAGGATAGTGTCATCTGCATATCTCAAATTGTTGATGTTTCTTCCAGTGATTTTAATTCCAACTTTTGATTCATCCAGCCCTGTGTTGTGCATTATGAGCTATGTGTATAAGTTAAATAGGCAGAGTGACAAAATGCAGCCTTGTCTTACTCTTTTTCCTATTCCAAACCAATCCATTATCCCATATCCTGTCCAAACTGTTGCTTCTTGACTCATGTACAGATTTCTGATGAGACATACAGAATAAGGTGTTCTGGTATTTCCATTTCTTTAATTACTTGCCATATTTTATTGTGGTCCACACAGTCAAATGTGTTGGTGTAGTCAATGAAACAGAAGTAGACTTGTTTCTGGTATTCTTTTGTTTTCTCCATGATCCAACCTATGTTGGCAATTTGGTCTCTAGTTCCCCTGCCTCTACTGAACGCAGCCTGTACTTCTGGTAGTTCTCTCTCCATGTGCTGCTGAAGCCTGTCCTGTATTATCTTGAACATGACCTTGCTAACATGTGGGATGAGCGCAATTGTTCGGTAATTTGAGCATTCTTTGGCATTGCCCTTTTTTGGGATTGGAACGAATACTGATCTTTTCCAATCCTGTGGCCATTGTTGTGTTTTCCAAATCTGCTGGCATATAGAATGCAATGCTTTAATTCCTTCATCTTTTATGGCTTTGAATAATTAAACTGGAATACCATCATCTCCACTAGCTTTGTTATTAGCAGTACTTTTTAGGGCTTTTCTGACTTCACTCTCCAGGATATATGGCTCCAGTTCAAAGCTCTCATCACTGTGGTTGTCAGGGGTGTTGAGGTCCTTTTTGTAAAGTTCCTCTGTATACTCTTGCCATCTTTTCTTAATTTTTTTCTGCATCAGCTAAACCCATGCCATTTTTGTCCTGTATCATGGTCATTTTTGCTATAAATGTTATCTTGATTTCCCCATTTCTTTAAAAAAAGATCTCTAGTCCTTCCCCTTCTGTTGTTTTCCTCTGTTTCTTTGCACTGTTCATTTAACAAGGTTTCCTTATCTCTCCTTGGTTTTCTCTGAAACTCTGTTTGATTGACTTTTTTGCTTTTGACTTTTCCTTTTGCATTCCTTCTTTCCTCCGCTATTTTAAGAGCCTCATCTGACAACCACTTTGTTTTCTTATGCTTCTTTTCTTTTGGTATAGTTTTACTTGCTGTCTCCTGTATGATGTCCCTAACCTCTGTCCATAATTCTTCTGGTACTCTGTCTATCAAGTCTAAACCATTAAATCTGTTCCACACCTCCACCGTGTATTCTTTAGGGATGTTGTCTAGGTCATACCTTTGTGTCCTTGTTGTTTTCCTTTTTTCTTTAATCTAAACCTGAATCTGGCAATCAGTAGAATATGATCTGAGCCACAGTCTGCTCCAGGTCTTGTTTTTGCTGACTGTATGGAACTTCTTCATCTTTGGCTGAAGATTATGTAATCAATCTGGTTTCTGTGATGGTCATTTGGTGATGTCCATGTGTAAAGTCTCCTCTTGTGTTGTTGAAAAAGGGTGTTTGCTATGACTAGTTCATTCTCTTGGCAGAACTCTATTAGCCTTTGTCCTGCTTCATTTTGTGTTCCAAGACCAAACTTGCCTGTTATCTCATTTACTTTTTGACTTCCTACAATGGCATTCCAATCTCCCAGTATAATACGGACATCATTTTTGGTGTCAGTTCAATGAGGTGCTGTAATTCCTCACAGAACTGGTCAGTTGTGGTCTTATATGAGCTAGTGGTTGGTGCATAGACTTGGATTGCAGTGATATTGAATGGTTTCCCTTGGATCCTAACTGTGATCATTCTGTCATTTTTAGACTATATCCTATTACTGCTTATCTCACTCTATTATTGCCTATTATGGTAGGCTTGCCATATGTCCCGGTTTTCCAGGATTTTCCCAGATTCAAGCTGTCCCAGCTGGTTCAATAAAAAACAAGTAAAAATTCCGGATTTTTAAATTTGAACAAAGGAAGCAAGATCACCCCTCACCAAGGGGTGCCTCCCTGCCTCTCTTTCAATTATCCTGCTTGAAAGTGGGAAAGTGGCGAAGGCAAAACAGTACCCTGAGAAGCCCGCCGTGGAGGGGGACACTTGCAAGTGAGATAATTGAAAGAAAGGCATGGAGGCTGTAAAATAACTCTTTGCAAAAATCCCTTGGCTCACCTTGAAGTTTGGGGGACAAGGAGTCATCCTCAGCCCTTTTCCTCAAAAGCAGGGAGGGAGCAAGAAATGCCCATATCTAAGAAGCCAAACCTCCACCATACACTGGGATGGATGATTCCTTCTTCACATGACAACAAAGGGTTAATTGCATAGGGTTGGTATTCATAGAGAGGAAGTGAACAGGGTGGACAGAAAGTGAAGAGTCCTCCATCACAAAAGCCCTCCTCCAAAATAAGCCCCTTCCTGTCTCCTGCTTTTCTCCTTCTGGAGTGAAACAGAGGTGCCATAGACTGCATTGCTGTTCTGGGCCCCTCTTTAGAACTTTCTTCCAAGGGATCCTCATGTGGGGTATGAGGGTGAGTCTACTTCAGTGGTGTGTGTGTGAAGGGGAGGGTGAGGTGACCTCAGGGGGAGAAAGGGTGGTTTCAAGAGTGGCTCAAGAAATTTTATTCATGAAAATAGAACCATCAAGATTAGTCTTTTGCAAGAAGAATCACACGGGGAAAAACCTCTTGACTACACTTTATTTTAAATTGACGAAGGCTGTCCACCTTGGACAGTAATTCCACAGGGTCTTAGAGCTGCAGTCTCCCTGACAGTCCCATCCAATGCATATGCAGTTTGAAAAATGCTATGACATCACATGGCTGTCCCGGTTTGGTGGGAGAGAATTATGGCAACCTTATATTATGGCCACTCCATTTTTTCTAAGGTTTTCTTGGCCACAGTAGTAGATATGATGGTCTCCATAGCTGAATTCGCCAATCCCTGTCCATTTTAACTCACTGATTCCCAAGATGTCAATGCCTATTCTTTCCATCTCATTTTTTTACCACTTCCAGCTTGTCCTGATTCATAGATCTTACATTCCATGTTCCTATCAAATATTGTTCTTTGCAGCATTGCATTTGCCTTTCCACTATCTTATCCACCCCCATCTTCCTGCCTGAGGGGCTTGACATCCTGTTCCATCTACTTTGCCTTTTTTTAGTGTCTCAGTATCTACTTATCATATAATTACCAAGAATTGATCTAATTAGGAGGCAGTCAAATTAAATAGTGATAACTCAAATATTTCTCAATGCATGCATCGAAGAGTCTGTGATAAAAGTGATGGTGTGTCCTGTCTCCCCTCTTGGCTCACCAGGTGGATGAAGGTAAAGGCATCATGTTTTCTCCTGGATGGAGCAGAGGTGATTCCTATGCCTTGGCTTCATCTTCTTCTTGGTCTCTTGCAGGGCCTGGAGGCAATGGTATGGCTGGAGGGGGTGGGGTTGATGTCCCTTAACTTTAACAGGTCCATTTATCCCTCCCCCCAACTGAAAAACATTATGCAATCAAAGATGAAGGTGTTTACGAGATATTTAATGTATCTGATCAATAACAGCATTAGAAGTTATCTCTATGGACATATAGCTGTTGTTTGGGGTAGATTGGCCTGATCACATCTATATTGAAATCGAGCCAATCTTCCCCATTTTGAAATCCCACCAGGGTTAAACTAAATTGCCCCACTTTATTTTATCCTGTTCCCAGTGTATTTATACACAAAAGGTATTTTGGATCAAAAGGAATAGTTATAGTGAGATACTTTAGAATAATAGGAGAGGTACAACTGTATGGAATTTACTCATATTGAACAAAGAAGACATGAATGAATGACTAATAGACTAGCCTGTAAGGTATTTATGTGGATTAAGTTAATGGTGTGAACCATGAAAGCATGTTTGTCTTGTAGTCGTCTAACTGCTCAGAGCAAAAAAGTGAAAAACAAATGCTACATTGAGACATCAGGATTTATGTGGAGGCTGGCCTGGTAATTTTCAAACTGATAGGTTCCCAAGAGCTTTAGGTAGCTCTGCTGTTTGCTTCCATAGTCATCATTTTGGAAAAATGAAAGAGATTAGTAGCCTGCAGGGTATTTCCACTTTCTCAAACAAAGCTGAGAAGATACTGCACGTAGGTACTGCAATTCTTTGCAATTCGGCTGTGCTGTTAGATGGCAGTCTGCAGTTAGCATAGAAAGAATGAGATCATCTTTTTAATGCATGTGAAAACAGTGCTTGTAGAATGGATTACAAAAAGCAAAATCTAAATCTAGGAAATAAATGTACTTCATGCAAAACACTACATGAAGACGGTTCTCTTTGCGTGGATTGCCAGATTCATTTCTCTCTCTTAAGCAGTACTAATGTCATCAAAGTAAATGGATTAGGAATATGTTTAGTAAAAAGATTTTCAAAATGAATGGGAAGCCGCAACCCAATTGTGTACCAAAAGTTATTACTCATGAGGCTTCTTTTGGTTTACAGTGATGAATAAGCCTGGGTTCCAACCAACTAAAACCAGCTATGTCAGTTCCATTGACATCCATGGGCTGCATGTATCAGATTCAATGTAGTTTTATTGGGACTTAAGTTGTGGCTAACTCTTCCTCAGATTAGTAGGACAGATCAGTACTTTGGAGATTTGGCTCAGCCACATTCTAGAAAGCATCTGGTGTAGTAGGGATAATCATGAGCATAACATCATTAGAGCCCATTTCCTGAACAGGGTGGGGCAAATAGGGGCAAAGTTGTTTGTTCATAACTGGATGACTTTTGACAAATCATTATTTTGAGCCAAAACTACTTGATAAGTTACTTCACAGATGTCTCAGCCTGTGTTGAAACTTTGACTCAGATATAACCAGTCCACTAGTTCAGTATAATAAGAGAACCTTAGTAACAAGGTGAAGAGTCTGTTAAAATTCTAAGTGAGAAAAGTGAGGGTATGCGAGGGCCTAAATCACCAAACCTTTGGAAATAATGCCTACAGATCCAACACTCCACTCCAGGACTTTTTAGGGAACTAGCCTCTTCTCACTGACATTCTCCCCAGTGTAGACAAGGCACCTGGAAGACTTACAGTGAAAATGAAGGGCCATAGTCATCCAGCCTGAGTTCTGTACCTTTAAGCATGCAATGGGAAATCCAACACATTGCAAGATTTGGTCTACAGAAGTATTGGATGAGACTTGTCCCAAGCTCAAAATCTTCCCTCTTGACAAGTGTTTATCTCAGGAGGTGAAACTAGTATATACCTTGACTTCTAATTGGAGAAATGTTTGTCTGGATGCCACCTAAGTCTCTTTGTCCGTTGTTTGCCATCCTATCCAGGATAATGAACCTCACGTTACTCATCTGGCACCTGTACAATCCACTACTCCAGACACCATCTGAATGGTTTTTTCTATGTAAGAGAGACATGGAATTCTGTGCATCTTCATGTAATAAGGGATGAGGATAGATTATGGAAGGAAATAGGTCTTGAGAAGTATGGATCTATCTTTCAGTACCTAATCAATTCCTTGTCTTCAATCCAGGAGTACAGAATATAAGAAGGGTGGACTGGAAGTAACAGCTCAGTTTACCTCCAGCATTTATGCAGGTAGGTTGCTTACTTAGAGCTGTCTTTGGCATTGCCATTACCCTCCTACCTTAATTCATCAGGACAGGACAACAGGGTTAATTTTTGGATATAATTGAATAAAACCATGACCACCAAGCTGATCTTCTTGAAGGGATGAATTTGAGTGGAATAAAATGCAACTTGTTACACTGTAATTGTATAAGTTTGCTAATGCTTCAAGTTTTGTGTTAAACATTTTTTCCAGAGATAAAAGATGAAAAAGATCCTGCAATGGTTTGGAAGGATAATATTAAACAAGAAGGCATGGTATTACTTTGTAATTCATGGCATTAATAAATCCATTAAGTACTGACTAATCTATTATGACCCCAGTCTAATAGTAATATCTCTGTAATGGAACTGGAAGAAATTAAAATTTCTGTAATTTGAAACTAAATTTATATTTGCGAGAGTTCAATATGATATAAATACACTATGTGTGTCATGTCATGTCAGCAAGGATGGTTACATACTTTCTCAAAAATATCTATTCAAAAAGGAAGAAAAAGTTAAAATTATATTGCAGATTCATTCTTTAAATCTCAGAATTTGACTTCAAATAGTTTATATTTCCTGATAATTTCAAATCCTCAAAGTAGTACAGTTAGTTATTTGGTGTAAAAAATTTGTACCTTTATATGTGAAATAATTGAATTAAAAGAATCATTCCTAACTTCTTGACTAGCGGGATCCAAGTAAGTGACCAAATTGTTTCTATTTGGTGTAAAGGATTTTATACCTTTATATGTGAAACAACAGAATTAAAAGAATTATTCCTAACTGCTTGACTAGCAGGATCCAAAGAGGTGACAATATTGTTTCTAGTAGATATAAGGACAGGTAAATTTATTAATCTACCTGTGTTAAACTGGAAACTGCAATCCTAGAGAATAATGTTTCATAAGAAAATGCATGCAAAACTAGACCTATACTTTTATGACATTGTCACTTCCACAGTTGTAAACTAAGTCCACAACTTTCAGTTGTCAGGGCAGGATTTGTGCCCTGATTCAGCCTCATCCAGGGGCGCAAAGCACAACTTTCCATAGGGATGAATTGAAAACCAATTTCAAGCCCTCTTTATTTTTTCCATGCATCCCTATGGGGATGCATCGATTTAGGTAAAACCCCTATTTATGTAAGAAGTTACAGAATGGACTTTGCAGGCGCACCCCCCAAAGAAAGACTCAGACACCGGTATATGGATAAAGGCATTGGGCCACTTTTATTGAATAATGCCTTATAACTTTCAATTGGTGTATTCATCCAATTGTAATTCTTAAGGCAAGCAGGCTGCAGTAACACTGGTAAGGTTCCTCCCAAAAATGCCAATGATAATTGGCTACAATGTAACCATTTGTATCAATTTGTTTGTTGACACAAACAAATTGTTGACCAGAGTCAATAAACTATCTACTGACCACACCCTATGATGTGTATCCGTCAAATCACGAGGTGATGCATGCTGTAAACCTCCTGCCATCACCCCTTGCCTGGTTCGTCATTGACCGGCCAAAGCTATTACACCTGTACCTGTCTAAGTGTTGGCCAGTCAATTGCGAACCTGCCGGATACCTATGGGTCATCAATCTTTACCTTACCAGTGCTACCCGCCACACGGGGAGGCATCTATGATGACTCACCGCCCCCCCCCCGACCATCAGCTCGGTCACCAGGCCTGCTTGCAAATCTTCCAGAAAGAGGTTCATACCTCTAGCCGACAGGTGGACCCCATCCCCTGCATAGAGATCGTAATTTTGCAAACTAATCATGGGATGCCGGATGACCATCCCCAAACCCTTGTCTGACAAGAACCGGGCAACTGCCCTGTTCACCGAGCGGCGAGCGCGGTCAAGGGCACGGAGGTCAATACCTCCCCTGTATGTATGACGCGGCACGATGTCCGACCATAGCAGCCTTGTGGACGGCCACACATAATGCAAATGAGCTAGGTCACTGCAGATCGTGAATTTTAAGGAAAGGCCAGTGACCTGGGCAAGGTCATTGCCCCCAAGGTACAGTACAAGGACATCAGGCGGTTCAGCATCCCTGATGGAAAACAGGAATGGCAACAGTTCCCGCCATCTCATTCCGTGCTTACCGTACCAACGTATACGTGCGGTTGCAAGCTGGGGCCCCCACTCTGTCACCGCAGCATACTGCGCTGCCCAGTGCACGTAACTGTGGCCCACCAGCCGTACTGCCACCGGTGTGCGGGGACACACAGGGTCTGTAAAAGAAGAAAAGAGAATAATGACTTAACTGGTACTCATGCCTGAAGTGGGTGAACATACAATGCAAAACGCATGGATCCCCATCTCCCCATCCGGCGTATATCAGCCTCAGAGTACCCAAATGCAGCCGCAGTGGATGCAGCACCTATCCTAAATGAATGGGCGCTGTAATGAACCCCGGGGAGGCCAACACTGGATAGTGCCATACCGGTCACCTTCCAAAATTGGAATTTAGTAAGGGGAGACCCATCTTGGTGGCAGAAAAACGGGCCAGGGTGCGCTCCACGCACTGCCAAAAACTCATGTAGGGCACCAACCGGACAGATGTCTGCAATGGAACATCGTAGCTGTCTAACTCCACTGCCTACGCCGTGCTGATCAACTTTTGAGGACCGTATCCTCAACTGAGCCCACTCATTAGTGACATAGACATCATCGAGTTCCAGTTCCCTACGAGTCGCATCCGCCTTAGACAGTAGTACCAACTCACTGATGCGGAGCGCTCCAAAGAAGGCCACCGTGGTAGCTGCGTGAAAAAGAGCCACCTCATACCTATCATAACACAAGTTATGCCAGCCTCGTGCAAGGTGGGTCAGGACCTCTGGTGAAATTGGGTGGCGAGTGTCCGGGCGGCGGCCACGTTCCTGTGTCCACCCCTCCAAAACATGACGTATGCGGAAATCATTAACACAGTCAGCAAAACCCCACACTTTGGCCATAAATGCCAGTGCTGATAGCCTGGATGCTATAGTACAAGGAGCCAAACCCTGACTGTGTAGATAAACCATAAATTGTAAAACCTGGTCCACTGGAATGGGCCACACTTCGGGCAACTGTAGTTGTACACAAAAGGTTCTAAATTGTATAAAAGCATGTTGATACGCCTTACGCGTGCAGGGTGCCAAAGACATGCCGATCGCCCGGTTCACTTCTCCTCGCCAAATGTCCAAATCTCGGCCGGGAGTGGCGGGGGGAATTCCTCCGCTTCTGGAGCCAAGGCACGGAACTGGGGGATCTGCAGGCAGGATAAAGCATCAGCAATATCATTATTAATGCCTGGGACATGTCTGGCCTTGAACAGCACATTTAGGCGTAGGCTTAGTAACACAAATTGGCGAACCAACGCCATCACCCTAGGCGATTTAGACGTCTGAGCATTGACAATGTGCACCACTGCCGCATTGTCACACCAAAAATGAACCACTGAGTCGGCCCACTCCTCGCCCCATAGCATCAAAGCTCCCAGGATTGGAAGGAACTCAAGAAAGGTAAGATCGCGGAGGCGATCCATGCCCCGCCATGCAGGAGGCCATTGGCCATAAGCCCACCTCCCCTCAAAATAAATCCCATATCCCAGGGAGCCGGAGGCATCCTACTGTACTTGGAATCTAGGGGAAACCAAAAGGTCTGATCTCCAGAAAGAGACCCCGTTAAATTCCCGTAGGAATGTGAGCCAAACCAAAAGGTCAGCCCGCATGCCCCTGGTCAGTCGGACCCTATGGTGGCACTTTAACAGGCCAGACATGGCGTCACATAGGCGCCGGGCAAATGCTCTGCCGGGTGACAGCACCCGGCAGGCAAAGTTAAGATGCCCATGAAGTACCTGAAGCTCACGAAGTGACACTTTACGTTTGGCCAGCAATGCCAAAATCATCGCGGAGATCCGGGTGACCTTTTCCATGGGTAACCGGGATGCCTGTGTGACCGTGTCAATTTCAATACCTAGAAATGTGAGCGTAGTAGATGGGCCCTCGGTCTTTTCGGGCGCTAAAGGGACACCCAGTTCCCGCATTAGCATCTGAAATGTAGTTAGGAGACGCGTGCACGTGTCCGAGCCCCGTTCACCCCCGAACAAAAAGTCATCGAGGTAATGGGCTACAGACCGAGACCCTGACCTGCGAACAAAGGCCCACTGAAGAAAAGTGCTAAAACGTTCGAATGCCGAACATGAAATAGAGCAGCCAAAAGGCATGGCCTTATCTACATAGAACTTCCCTTGGAATCGAAAACCCAATAGCTCAAAGTCCCCAGGGTGCACTAGCAGCAATCGGAATGCCGATTTAATGTCACATTTTGCCAGGAGGGCACCGGGACCACAAGAGCGCACCATCCGTAGGGCTTGATCAAACGACATATACCTGACAAAGGTCATCAGGAATAGCATCATTGACAGAAGAACCCGCCGGGTACAATAGATGGTGGATTAAACGGAATTCACCCGGGGTGAAGGGGAGACCTTCAGGTTAGGGAAAGGTGGTTCGGAAAAGGGGCCTGCTACCCTCCTGACCTCTACTTCTTTGGCAATACTCAGGGCAGCTACCCCTTCTTTACCCTTCAGGGAAGCTAAATTGGGGGCATCTTGGGGTCCCCGCACCCCTTCGAATGGGATACGAAAGCCCCACTGGAAACCCTCCACGAGGTACCTTGCGTCCTCCCTTCTTGGATAAGTTGAGAGCCATCGCTCCAACATATACACATTAACTGGGGAGGGGGCCTTTTGACTGGCTAGCTCCATCAGCGGAAGCCCTGCCCGCCCCCTGTCCACCTCTACCTCTGCCCCGCGACCCACCAGCCCGCGGGCACGTGGAGGTGGCGTGGGGGCCAGCACAAGAGGGACACTCATGTTTGTACTGACACTGTCGCTTATTGCACACGCCATTAGCTGAGAGGCTCCAACACAGCAAGCGGGCTGGAACCCCCTGCCCCGCCGGCTGGCGGGGAGCCTGTGTTGGAGCAGCTCGCTGCACAGCATGGCCACAATGGTACCTATCCCCAGGCGCCGGACGCGTGGGGGTCATGTACAAGAGCCACAATTTCTGGCAGGGCTCATCCCATCTCATCTCAGGGTGTAGGGCCACCCTCATTCTAAAGTCCTCATCGTAAGCCAACCACGATGGGCCAGGGAAATCAACCATCGCCCTGTAAATATTGTCCAAGTATTGGACCATAGGAATGGCCAGATCAGGCCGGGCCCTAAGGTATACCGCCATATAAAAAAGATATGCCGGCAACCAGTTGGCTCAGGTGTGCGGTGGCTTACGGCGATGGGACAGCTCCTTGTCTCTATTGTCCTGTCCCTCTCTCTCTTCCTTAGTGGGCTCACGGTTCAATAGGGAGAATATATCCACGTACTCCCCTTGCCAAATCTTATCCCTCGTGACCTGTGACAAATGATCACCCAGGGGCAAGGAATAACCAGCCGTCGGCAAAGCCGTCATCGGCACATTCTGTATAGAGGGCATACGCAGCGGAACCTGAACAGTCCCTGTGATGCTCGGCACTGCCCCAGGGGCGGACACCCCCGCCCTTAATGAGGGACCATTTTGAAACCATGGGGCACTGGGATAGGCTGGTAACTGATGCCCACTCGCCTCAACTTGACGAGGCCAGGGCCACTGAACCCCACCACTGTAAGTGAGCTGTGATGTAGGTGCACTAAATTGAACCTGATACTCACTAGGTGCACCCCCGTGAGCCGCCCCCACCGGGGGTTCCGGCCCACGGCGAGCCTCGGAGCTTGCGACTGGAATCGAGCTCTGGGACCACACCTGACTGCTCCCAGTCTGTACATTGGGACGAACGGGGAGCTGCGAGACACCAGCTGGTGCCGGCCGGATCGTCTCAAGCAGCTCGACCCGGCTGGCCGCCCGTTGAAGCGTTGCGGCCGGCAAGGTAGCCGGGGCCAACGAAGGGGCCCCAGTGGAAAGAGTAGCGCCCCCTCCGCAGGAGGCTGTGCAATGCCCAAGGATGCTTCCAGCACTGCTAACCATGCTAACAGAGCATCCACTGCCCCAGAGCCCCCAGCATAAGGCGGGCCGGGTGGGCTGGACGGCCCGCCAGGCAGTTGAGGAAAAGGTAACCCAAAAGGCGAGCCAGGGCCAGAAGAGGGCCATGCCCAAAACTCCGGCCCATGAGGGGCCGGAGGAGCAGCAGGTTGGATACCCGCACCAGCCCCCCCATGCCGCCCTGTCCCATGGCCAGTAATGGCGGGCTGAGGGACGAAGCCCTGGAGGGGCCGGCCTGTAGCTGCCCAGCTACTGAGCTGGAGCCCGGCTGCCAAGTGTCAACCTGAGTAGCCCCACTGGTACCAGTGGGCAAGGCTGGCACATTGCCCTGCCACGAGGGCGCAGCCCTGGTCCTCCGACCCAATGGCTGGCCCCCGTCCGGCGCAGGGCTGGTAAAGGTTCTCCCCCTTGACCGCAGCTTCTTCGCCAGGGCCTTCCGCTTGGGAGCCATGTCTCCCTAGGAGAAGAAAAGCAGGATCCCTATCCAGGGATCGAACTCCTAGTGCCTAAGCACCGCGGTAGCCAAGCAATCCAAGGCTCCGCATGCGTTAATCCTCCTTTCCCAGCCGGGAAACGAACTGCAAGGGCTCAATAGCCGAAGACTAAGAGAAAAAACAGTGACGGAAAAAACTTCTCCTCTCCGTCGCTATTCTAAAATGGCAGCTCGGCTGCCTCGTGGCCACCCCTTTTATAGAGGGGTGGCCACGCCCTCTAACTCACCCAGATGTCTGAGTCCGGGTGGGGGCCCCCCGCAAAGAGTGCGGCAGCCATTTTGGCGCCGCACTTTCATTCTATATAAATCAGGGTTTTACTGTACAGTGATACCTCATACAACGTCCAAACTTGGTTCCACAAGTTTGGACTTTATACGGATTTGGACTTTGTATGAGGCATGCAAATTCCTTGCCGCGATGCCTCATACAACGTCCAAATCCTTGCCGCAATGCCTCATACAACGTCATTTCCATAGAGATACATTGTACTGTAACAGCACAGACTTCAGGGCAAAGTCAAGGAAACAGACAAGAAACTGACAGAACTTTAAGAAATCATTGCCTAAAGGCTAAAAACATTACAAAAACATGTCAAACAACCCTGATTGTCCAAGAACCTGAAGAATGCTGCAAAAATCCCAGGAATGCTTCTAAAAATTCTGACAAAAAAAATGAAAAAAATTCCAAAATCGCGCTCAAAACCACTCCTAAACAATCTTCGCCTTGGGCAAAACCCACAAGAGCAATGCATGTATGTGCCCTGCCTTTTATACTGCCCAGGCACAATGCAACCTGGGGAAAAACCCAATGCCTCATACAAAGTTGCTGCGACTTTGTATGAGGCAACTTTTTTCGAGGAATTAGGCGATGTTGTATGAATCCGATGTTGTATGAAGCAGACTTTGTATGAGGTATTACAATACATCTTAAAATTAGATATTCACATGGAAACATTTAATTTTGTTTCCTGAACATGGAACATTTTAATATCCACAAGAAGACTAGATTCTATTTCTGCTTCATAGTTTCACTGTCCTTCTCATTCCTCCTGCTCACACCAATATGACAGTTTGGGTGGGTGCTTCAGATACTGGAGTTTTTCCTCCTCTACCTTTGGGATCCTGAGCCACATGAAGACCCCAGTCCAAGGTTCTTATTACTGTAAACATATATTCGTAGACTTCTGAAATATGTGTTTCTTCTGGTTCTTCCACCTCTCTTGACTAGCTCCTCTGGGGCACCACCCTATTCTTTTTCCTCTCAACTCCTTCTCCTCCCAGTCCTCAGGAGGGAGATCTCCAGTCTGCACAACCACACTCACTTTCTTTTATCTATCTCCCTCTTCTGCCCCAGAATAGTCATATCTCCCAACTCAGATTTCCATTACAGGTCCCTTTGGTCCCTTCTGCATCATCCATCACCCCTTTAGGTCCAGGGTCTTGTTTTTGCACCTATCTGGGAGTGGCTTCTGTCACAAAGGTGTTCTCAAGATCACTGGGGAACTAGACATACAGAACTCTGATGCTGCAAGGGCTAGCTACAATGGCCCACCAACTGGGGCATCTTCACCTCCACCCCCATCTGATATACCTCACAATACCTAAACAGTTGCCCTAATGAAACTCAGTTGCCAATGGAAGGAAGGAATGGAACAAGCAAAGAAGGGCAGGCAGCATATCTCACGTGCAAATACTGAGAAGGCTGGTACCTATCCATATAAATTCTTATGACTAGGTGTCAGAATCTGGGGCATAGGCAGCTGGCATAAACACCAGGGCCCAGAATAACCAGGTAACAAGACAAGCATTAACCAAATTTCACTTCAGAGTCCAAGTAAAACCAGGGGTGCAGAATTAGACCAAGTGATGAAAACACAGTCCAAAACAATCAGAAGTCAGGTGGCCAAGAAAACAGCCCAGGTAGGGAACCCTCAGGGGCTGAACCAAGGCAAGGGCAGAATTCCAGGAGTAAGGATCCAGGCAAGACACAACAACAGTCCACAGAGCAGAATTCTTCTAAAACAGGAAAAAGGCAGATCTTCTGGAGAATGAAACAGAAGCAAGACAACAGAAACTAAGCAAAAAATCCAGGAGCCAAGCACTTTAAGTCTGCTGACCTTCATGCTAAGACCACCTCTGGGAGGAGGGGCTGGTTCTTAAATAGTTAAGCCACCTAAGGACTTGAGGTAGAGGTATGAAGCTTCACAATCTTCCCCAGGGCTCTCAGCTGGAGATTAGCAGCTAAAACAGAGGGAGGGTTCAGTCTTGCAGGACTTAGAGCAGCTGCTTCTGGGCTGGGAGATCCTGCAGGGCTTAGAGCAGCAACTGTAAATCCTGACACTGGGGCAATTGAACCAGGGCTAGAGACAAAATGTTTAACGCCTGTAGGTGAAATAATGTTTCATAAAATCTTGTCAGTAGAAGTGCTCTGAATTTTGTCTTAAATTTGCTTGAGAGGGACTGGAGATTTCTCTGGGTTGCAATAGTGTTCTCTGACTTATGAATAAGAAACTAGCCATCATATTGCCAAACACCAGAAAAAAGTATAGTGTTCTGATACACATATTATCATGGTGTGGATGATGTGGCAATATCTGATTTCCCAATGAGAAGGCATAACTGGTAAATAAAGTGATGAGAGGTATACTAGACCACATGCATCACCTGCACTTTCAAAATCAGATCTGGGTCTAGAGACAGTTCCAAACCACAAAGACTTGGCCCTTAAGAGGAAGTGAAGCCTCATCAGGAACACTTCAATACTGTCTTAAGACTCAACTCATCTAGCACTGACACTTCCAGCTAATTTAGTTTCAGTTTTAGGACAGTAGCCTTCATCCTTTACTAAAGGAAAGGGGGTGAAACTATCTTAATGTGGATGTTGAATTGACAGGAGAATAATAGCAAGGAGACTGTCCGAAAAGAAGGATGTTGTAATTTGTTACACTGTAATAGGGAGAAATGTAAGATATGATTATAACACAGGCATGATAGATTGAATTAGCGACAGATTAATGAAGAAAAAAAAGAAATGTATTTGGGGAGTCATGAACCCATGACAGCTGTGCTATCCTTCTTTTGGGAAATTCACAAATGAAGTCTCCCTTTGAGACACAGAGCGTGATGATCTTGAATACAGCTCCCCCCACCACTATAGACTTCAGTTTTAGTACTCATTAAAAAATAATGCCCAAATCCCATCTGAACGACTTCTTAAAGATTTAACTCACTGAAGATATTCACAGTGCAGAGCTAGTAAAGAGATCTGTAAAGCTAATTGTGGAATATTATACACTGATGATCCTTGTCCCAGACTGGTATCAATTAAGGATGAACACACTGTGTCTCACATTATCTCGATAGGCAGACTATCTTTAATTGGGACAGGTGTCCTCTCTCAGTGAATATGTGCATGTTAAAATCTTGAGACTTCAGTAAGTTATGTGTGACTCTGAATAGTTTTTAATTCCTTTATTGAAGATTTCCTCATTGTTGTTTGGCTGTTTCCAAACTTATCCAAAACTAAACACGGATGGCCAAAGCAGTGCCTGAATTGATTTGGGCTCTCCAAAGCACTGAATTCTGTTTTGATGCTTCTACTTACTTGATTACTTGGTTGATCCATACTTCACACATATAGTTTGACTTGGTGAATCAAAGCATCATCCAGAGTCCTTTGGATAGGGTGGTATATAAATCTATTAAATTAAATTAAATTAATTAAATTAAATCTTCCATGATACTTCAGATGTTAAAAATGCAGAACAGCACCTTTGGTTTCAGGAAATCAAGAGCTGACTGACAACTGGTACTAGTTCCTAGCTAAGGCAGGATGGATAAAATCAGCCAACCAACTAGTATGGAGTCCAAACAACTGTTGTGAGTTCCAGGGGTCATGGATGGCAACTGCAACATTCATCTCATTGGCTTGGATCTTGAGATTCAGCTGGTGAGGTTGGATGGCTGGTGGGCTATGCTGTTGGACACATAGCCCCAGTATAGTGGTGCCTTGCAGTGGGACAATTCCATCATGATTCAGCTAGCCACTTGCCCAGTCACACCAGGAGCAGGGATCACTGGGAACCTCTTGGCTCCAACTCACAGATCTGCACTTCTTTAGGCCCCCCTGCAGCAGTTTCTGGTTAACATTTAATCTTAATAAAGTTGTGGACTTAGATCATTCCAAAATACATGTCTGGCTCCTTATTTTTGGCATGGAGTGGGCAAATAGCCTTCAATATGGTAATATAAGGATAGGGAAATGTAAAAGCTGAGTTGTATGAGTACCTGAGCTCTGTTAGCTAGCAAAGCACCCATAATGTTATAAATGTACAGTGGAACCCCAGATAACAGATGCCTTATGTAACAGAAAACTCGTGATATAGAATTGAATCCATAGAACATAACACCCCCCATACAAATTTCCCCAGGGTGCATTGTGCCTGGGGGTATAAAGGACCACTCCCGGGCATGTTGGACTCTGTGGGTAGTAGGATAAGATCTAGACTAGACTCTGTAGAGTGGCGGGTAGCATGAGAAAATATGGTTCAACTATGCTATTAAAATGAATTTATGGGTCATCTTTCAATTAGAATACTCCTTCAGCCAACATGGCCTCTAGCTGTAAAGTTGTATCAGTTATGATTAAAAAAATCATTGTTTTAAGATTTGCTTATTCTGAAGATTGCCTATGTGATCCCTTAAACATAAATCTCCCTGTAAAGCTTAGCACCTCATTTGTGCAATCAGGATTTTGTATCTATATTTGTTTCAATTTTATTTTGTGCTATATTGAGTCTCAGTTCTGGGAGACTCAGTGTGGGATGTATCTAAAATAACTAGTCTGAAGTGAACAAAAACCTAAATTATCAATAACTGTACAGTTTACATATGAATTCAGTATTAGTACATTCATGTCTTATAAGTTCAATAGAGTATATGAATCACCTTTTTTCTGCAGTGTCTGCGGTGTTTTCATTTCCATGAGAATGAATAAATGTAACAATTAGGTTTCCTTAACTTTTGCAATTATTAGTCCTGAAAGCCAAAATCAGTTTCCATTCATAAATATTGACCATGCTGAGTTGGATTTCCAGCAATTAAAGTCTGAAACATCTACAGTATCAAAGGCTGAGAAACATACTTGCTTTAAGTGAAAACAATGTTCTCTTTTTTCTCACCCACTAATCTGGTTGTTCCAAACACTCTGAATGCTATCAATGTTATATGACCCGGGATCATTACACAGATGGTATTTCAACAAATCCAAATAGATACTAAAAAACGAAACTGCCACAGATTCAGTCACTAGGAGTAAATTAACCATTTACAGAGGATTCAGCAAATAGTTCCTGGATGTCTGTTTTTAATAATCAGACTGCTTTCTTCTTACAATTTCCAGAAGCTCTGAGTCAGCTCAAATTTTATTTCAAGAGATTCTGTGAAAAATGTCTCTAAGGCATTTGAAGGATTTTTACATTACTTTAGGATGGAGTAACATTTGGAATGATTGTTGCTGATGCCAGCTATACAAGAAAAATCTTGACTATAGGAACTTTGAAGCAGAAACGTATCTCCTACAAATCTTGAAATGGTGTAGAAAATAAGCATGTAGTAACGGATTATTCCAGTCACTGATGCATAAATTCCCTATACCTCCTTCTCAATCCTGTTCAATTTGACCTTTCTAAGATTTCTCAGATAGCATGAAAAAAAAGTTTCAACTACTCCTTTGAGAATTCTCTAACTTCCTCATTCCAGAGTCCATGTCAGCTGGACAAACAAAAGCTGATGATGTCAGAAAGGGACATCACTGCATTGTTCTCTAGACCAGTGGTTCCCAATGTGGGGCCCACACCCCATAGGTGGACTTCAATTCCTAGAAGCCTAAGTCAGCACATTGGCTGATCAGTGCTTTGGAAAATTGACTTAGGCTTCAGGGAATTGAAGTCCAAAAAATCAAAGGTTGTGAAACAATGTTATAGACTATTTGGTATACGAATGGCTAAAGGATGAGACTTTTGGACTTCTAATCCCATAATTCAACCAGAATCTTCCCTGAGCAGAGTTATGGGTGTGAAGGCTATCAGACCAGAAGGAGTTAGTGGAGCCCTTTCTACCTCTGTCTAGGCTGTTTGTATTCCACTTCTTCTTTGAATAGTAGGAGAAGGAACCTGTTGTGGAGTCACAAGGATTCCCTGACTCTAGGGTTCAGTACTCATCTCTGTTTCAAAGCTGAAGAGCCAGCATTTTCTGCTTCTGCAGACGGTTCTGTGGTCATGTGGCAGGCATGACTAGACACAGCTCATGGAACGCTGTTACCTTCCCACAGAAATAAGAATGACGGTGGCTCAAACAATATTAAAAACAGCTAAAGGTATAACACCAGTGGTGGCAATCAGCAGGTTCGCACCAGTTTGCCAGAACTGGTAGCAGACATTCTGGCTGGCCCCGCCCATCCAAGTTTTGAAAAAAAGTAGTCCTAATTTAGGTGCAACACAGGGCTTTCCCCTGGCCACGACCACCATACCACGCCCACAGTGTGGTAGTAATTTTTTTTGGAGCACACCACTGTATAACACTTTTTGATAATGAAGTGAAAAACTGCCACAACAGGCAGGACAGAAACATCAATATGTGTGACTGGTCATTTGGAACGTTCAGACTGCATTGAGATTGGAGTTAGGTGCCCTTCTTTATTACTTTCTAATTAATTAAGGTCTACTTGGACTGGGTTCTGAAGAATATTCGCCTACCAAAACCTCTGTGAGGGACTAACACAGGTTATTGAACCTAACAGCAACATGGATACTTCTTTGAAAGTGAGATTTGAAAAGCAGTTGACCAACCTAGACTTAATGCCAAAACCAGACAAAAATGACTAAGCATTTGGAGGTAAGAAAAATGCTGCATCTTTTATGCAGGTGAACCAGCTGAATTTCAAGAAACAGCTGGAATAAAAAAAACAGTGAACATGGGGCATCAGTCACCTCTAGCTTTGAACAAAGCATGGTATGGACAAAAGGGAAACATCAACACAGGCAGCAATAGCCACAAACAAAATATGATGAGAAGCAAGGTCAATGTGAATGTCTTTTACTTACTGTTGGTTTACTCTGCCAGTGTGTGGATGCTGAACATTCTCATCCAAGCAACATCCATGCTTGGATAACATCTTGCTTTGATCACCTGCTATTCTGGGCTGGATGGCTACATTTCTCTCTTCTGAAGTCAAGCTTACTATGACAAATGCAGCTTAAAAAATAATAATGAGAGAGACCCAAGTCCAGCGGGGAAAACAAAACAACTGTAGCTAATATATGTCATAAGGATTAGTTACTTGGCTGATTCTCATTAAAAGGCTAATGACTAGTGGACATGCACTAAAAGAACCATAATTGAGCTCCTGCATAAACAGCATCTTTGCAGAAACAGCAGGAAAAGCAATTGTGAATGCAGATGTCCTCCTAATAATTCACACAAACGATGAGACAAGGTTCTATGTACACAAGTGTATTCTATGATGCACATTAAGGTCATTCATGAATTTGCTACAGCTAATGTGGGACTATATAGGTCAGATTTTGCTATATTGGAACCCTCCACATGTTCTGCATTTCCTCTAGCATGATTCAATGCTGGGATTTGTAGTAGGTAGCATCTGCAGGATGTTAGATTGGGAAACCAGATACAGATGTTTGAAATATCATTAAATCAGAGCTGAAATTAGGGATTAGTGGCAGAAGTGGGACCAGGCTTCCTAAATCTTGTGGCTACCATCTTTTATATCTTTCAGTAGCAAGAATGACATTGATGATGAGGGTATTCTATGTCTCTGTTTCAGGCAATATAGCCTATGAGCAGCAAGAAAATAATAAAGATAATTGTGTACCATCAAGTCAATTGTGATTTTTGCTGACCCCATCCAGGTTTATTTAGATAGAAAATTCTCAGAAGTGATTTACTATTCCCTACTTAAAATGCAGAATTTGATGATTGGAAGGTTGGCAGGTCATCAGTTCGAGACCCGAGTGCTGCATGATGGAGAGAGCTCTCGTCTCTGGCCCAGCAAGAGATTGCAAGTAGATAAATAGGTACCATTTTGGTGGAAAGATAAACAGTGTTCAATGCACTCCAGTGTGTAGTCATGCCTGCCACATGTCCACAGAAATGTCTGCAGATGCAGACAGTGCGGGCTCTTTGGCTCAAACAGAGATGAGCACTGGACCCTAGAGTCAGATATGACTGGCTTTTGAGCAAGGGTGACCTGTACCTTTATCTTACTTCTGGGGACACCCTGGGTCTTTGCAACTTGCCCATGGATACACAAGCTGGCTCTTCTTCCAGATACAGTACCTAAGTCACTGAGCTATTCAGCCAGCTTTTATATGGGTATAAGATATAAAGAATTTTTAATCAGAAATATGGTTTCTGAATTTCACTGAGGTCCTTCTCCTTCTACATAATTTGAATTAATACAATGGGCAACACAGCACAGAACACAATAAAAGACAGGGATATTACTGGGTAAAGGTGTTCTGATGTGAACTATACATTTTGAATAGTTAACATGTGCCTTGAGAAAGGAAAGTTGAACACAAAACTGAAAAGCGATGAGAGAGCACCATACTTGCTGTTTGACCTTGTGGTTTGACATAATTATCCTAGTACTGATTTCTCCTTTTATATTGTTGACATTTTCCCGAAGCAACAGTCCCTGACTTAACATGGGCCAATCTTATTTCTTGTAATTTTTTCACAGCTTTATTGGTGGCAGTTTTATGGAATGGAGAGGTTCCCTGAGAGGGGGGGGGGGCAAAGTCCAATTCCACACCCAGATTGGGGGATATTGTACATTTCCACCACACATCTACCCAGCCAGTGATAGGGAGATCCACACAGTGATGCATGCCCATGTGGTTAAACCCAATTCTGTTACTGGGGTTAATGTCAGCCAGCAAGCAGGGAAACTCACATATGATCTGTCTTCTAGGCCTGGAGTTCTCAACCTTTTTAACCTGTGGGCTGGGTCATGCTCCCTCAGACAGCTTCGGGGGTCGGACGGCCATTTTGCCCTAACTCCACCACATGGCACTTCCTGTTGTGGGGGGGGGGCAGTGGGGGACCACATAAAATGGTGCCATGGGGTGCATCTGGCCCACGGGCTACAGATTGAGAATCTCTGCTCTAAACTCTAGTCAAGGATCTTTTGCAGCTGTAACCAAAAAGCTGGTGCCAGTTTTCCCCAAAATAATGCAGTTTTTGACCCCTGGATTGCTTGCTTTGTTCCTCCTCCTGAATACTCCATGGCCTGTTCCTGTGGGCTGTTGTTCTGCCTTGCCTGGATCCTTACTCCAGGAATTCCATTCTTGCCTTACTCCAGCCCCTGAGGATTCTTGGCCATGTCTATTCTCCTGCTTGCCTGACTTCTGGCTCATTTGGACTATGCTTTTGTCTTGTGAACTAATCCTGCATCTGTGATTTCACTTGGACTCTGGACTAAGATTTGGTTACTGTTTGGCCTGTTGCCTGGTCACCTTAGGCATTTGTGTTGCGTACCAACTGCCCATGCCTGGGACCCTGACAGTCTGTATGATTTGTTATGCTTGTCCCCCACCCCCTTACTGATCAGAGCTATCATGCTCAAATGACAAACTAAAGCAGCGGACAGTGATGTAATGATT
This sequence comes from Bradypodion pumilum, assembly GCA_035047305.1. Taxonomy (NCBI): domain Eukaryota; kingdom Metazoa; phylum Chordata; class Lepidosauria; order Squamata; family Chamaeleonidae; genus Bradypodion; species Bradypodion pumilum. The sequence goes on along the minus strand of JAWDJD010000002.1, from coordinate 75,217,132 downwards.
TTACCACTATATATGGTACTTTCAATAGGCATTGCTTGCATAATATTACATTTGGTTAGCTTCAAATCCTATACCCATAGCTTTATTTCTAATGAGATATGTATAGGAATGCACAGTTGGTCAAAGTTTTCACACAAGGCTTAATGAATTACTGAGGATTTTCATTAACATCAGTTCAATCTCCACATATCATACATTCAAGACAACATTGCTATGATTTAAAGAAGCCAATCTTTGTTTCTGAAACAGTAATATGCTAATTTCCCATGAGACAAAATAGTTTTGCATGGGTTACATCAGCGATTCCCAATCTATGTTCCATGGAAAACTGGTGGACTTCAATTCAGAGAAGCCTATGTCAGTACATTGGCTGATCAGTGCTTTGGGGAATTGATTTAAGCTGGGAATTGAAGTCCCAAAACCAAGGTTGGGGAAATGCCAGGTTACATAATATACAGTGAGCTGAAATGTAAAACTGCAATCCCTGAAAGCAGGATCTTTCCTATACTACTGCAGTGATCTATCAATACTTCTCCCCACCAGCACCAGAACCACCACCATTTTAGGGGTACATATGCCAGTTGAGACCAGAGAGAAAAGAACAATAGCACCTACTTCTGAAAGTTGGAAATGACTTACTCCATGACAAGCAAATGAAAAGGAGGCTTTTGGAGTACTTACTAAGAAGGTTATTATGTTCTTATGAATTTCATATTTTCAGATTTGCTACTCAACAATAGAAGCATCTTCAACAGTCTTCTACTGCCCTTCAGGCCAAAACTCCCCATCATGACTGGTAGCAGTCTTTCACTGCCTCTACTTCTTGTCAGTGAGCTCTGTCTAGATCAGGAGTGCCCAAACTTTTCAGTCTATGGGCCGGTCACATGGTTCAGCAGGCCAGTCATGTGATTTTGTAACAGGATGAGATAGCTTTTAGGCTGTCATTTTCTCTGCTTAAACTAGGGGTGCCCAAACTATGGCCTGTGGGCTAGATCCGGCCCCTGACAACAATTCATCCAGCCCATGCTGTCATAACATCCATGAGAAGTTACTTTTTATTCATTTATATTAATTAATTGCATGAAGGTGAGGTGAAAGGGATTTCTTTTTAAGCAGCTTTAAGCAATCTAACACTAAGTTAAAAAAGAAGCAATTGTCACTCCATTTTGTGTTTCACAGCACTTACATTCAATCTTATTAGCAAGCTACTGTCCCAGACAGTTTTTTCTAATAAGGTGAAAAGTTTAACATACCAGACAGCTGATGGTCACCTAGAGATGAGCAACACAGATAAACAGACACCTATAGACCAAGTTGGCACCCAGCCCTTAACAATTAGATCATGGGAACATTGTCAAGATTCTTTAGGGAGGGGTGAGAACATTCCAAAGCTTGTACATATAAGGTTCTTTCTGGAGTAAGAGGTAAGTTAATTCTTTAGGGAGAGAGGAAATTCCAAGGGATATTCCAGGTGCTGACCCATATAAGGTCTTTCCTATGAGGCAACACCTGAGTGCTCATTTAGTTGACATGACACCAGTGACAACAATGAATTCATGCATCAGGGAACACCCATTTCCCAGGGGTATGGGGCTAGTGCTCAATTTGGGTATAAAAATGCCAATCTTTCACTGATCAAATCAGTTCTCTGATTTATCAGCTGAATCCTATTTCTGGAGGGAAATCAAACACTTGAATTCCCAGTGAGCCCGCCGGGGCTATGCCACAAGGAACCTGAGTTCGTGGTCCATCACCATGAAGGAAGGAGATTGCTTTCCCTGGGGTGCAGGAAACTTTCTCACTTGGAATTATAAATTCACCCTTGGAGCAGGATGGGGCAGCATCCAGCTCACTTGGATATACAATTTGAATTTGCCAATTGGATTTACCCTATGGATGTACAAATGGAATATTTGTCTATTGGATAGACAATTGGGTTTTTGTTTTAATTAGATTATTCTTTTGCCAAATAAGGTATTCATTGGGATTAATTTTTCTTGATATTTTGGATGTACAAATAAAGCCTTCAAATGATATCTGTTCCAGTGATTTTTCTTAGCTCTCTGGAGAAGAGAGCCCACGTAGTGAAGTTGATAAGGACATCAGCTCTTTTAAGGAATACAAATTCTTGAAAGGCTGCTTTGCTTGGATATCACCCATTGTCTCATCAGAAGCAGGGCTTTGAGCTTCACTAGAACCTCTGGTTTTTCTTCAGAAGGTAAAGGGTAAATCTTGCAAAGATAATCCTTAAAGGGAAATACATCTTTCTCTAAGACTCTGGTCTGTGTAAATAAGTAGCCAGCCCATCTCTCACCAGAGAAGGTAAATCAGAGGCATAGTTCAGGACTGCTGGAAGGCAGGTGGAAAGGGAATTTTTTAAAAGACTGTGTCTTAAAGGCCACGTTGCTACCACAATGGCCACACTCCCCTACTCTACTCCCCTGGGCTCTCCCTGACACATGCCACCCTCATTACTTCCCAAAGCAGAAGTAAAACATGCTTCTGGAAGTGACAAGGGCAGTATGGGCTGAATGAATTGGGCACCCCTGGTCAAGATTAAGAAGGAACATTCCTTTGAAATGTGTTTTGGAGCAGTGACAAGAGCTACTGGGGCAGGAGAAGGAAAGGATTTAAGTCACTATGTGTGTAAGCTACAACTTTTCATTTGAACTGTACCCTGTTTAGGGAAATTTGTATTACATCTACTATCTACAATTTACATGTTAAATTTAATGAATAAAGGGGGGAAAGAAAAAAAATGCTTGCATCTAATGCGAGAAAAGAGAGGAAGGAGCAATTAATTTTAACCAAATACTTTTGTTCCCCATTAATGCCCATGTGTTCCTCCCAGAAGAGACTATTGACTCCAGTTTCACTGGAACAGTCTGGTTTTTCAGTCAAAAACTGAGCACCTTTGATAACCCTTGTAAAGTTCAGATTAAACTCCAGACTGAACTCACACACCCCTTCAAAATCAGAGTTACTATTTTTCACCCTTTCACCTTTTAATAATAAATCTTATTGTTTCCGCTTCATGATCTCCATACTAGTGTCACTGTTTTTCTGAATTACCACTCATTTGAAGTAGAGAAAAATCACTGCCTTTTCATAACATAAGCCCATAACTCAATGACAGAATACATAATGTCCCAGTTCAACCCTTGATATTTGCAAGTAGGATCAAGTGAGACACTTCTCTAAAACCCTGGAAAACTGCTGCCTATCAGTGTAAACAAGGCTAAAGCAGATGTTTACATGATCTAGCCCAATACATTTCATTTGTTTCTAGCTGCTCTCTACATTTCCAGACTAAAGTTTGAACATACTGATTTCTATGGTGGTGAACTTTTATTGGAATGCTTCCATTGGTACACCAGAGTGAGATTAAACTAAAGACCTTCCTCACTTCAGCATGATAGGAAGAACATAGTGTTTGTTTGTATGTCCAGAGTGTTCATTAGAGCCTTTTAACTTAATCAGTGTGTTCTTTTTCAAGTCCACTCTGATCTCTGCAGGAGCCTGAAGTGTGTTAATTTTAGATTTGCCAGACTTGCTGTTTTATATACTTGCTCTCCATATGTTGTAACATTTGCATTCATAGAACATTAGCATTGTGTCATTTTGCTGGCTTTCTTTTAAGTTTTGTGGTATTTGGGGTTTTATATTTAATAAGGACTTATGCACTAAGGATAATTTGATGTGGCTTCTCTTTTATGAGTTTCAGCAGATAATTAAAGATGGATCCAAGTGGATGTGTGGGCATTCCAACTAATAACATATATTGAGATTTTTTCTTTCTAAGACTCTTTACAAGAAGCAGTGGATCTATGGCATAAATTAAAAATAAATCAATTGATTTGACTCCACAGATTGGATTGTGGTTTAGATCATGGCACTTTGCTCTGAAGTTGTATGAATACAAACTGTAATGGCAATGCCACATGTCCATTATGTTTTCAGTCTGGCCTCAAAAATGGTAAACCAATTAAGGGAGTAATGCCACATTTTGATGCCTGAAAAACCTTCTTAAAATGGATTGAGTGGTATTAGATAAAATGGATTCTATATACTATATACACTGCTAATTGTAAACAACAAAAGCACTACCAACAACAACATTATGATGCCAAGTAGCACAACTTGACACCAGCTACATTATCAGGTGATACTTCACTGACTCTTAGGCCCAGGCTAGGACCTGAGCAGTAGGGTTCCAAAACTTTGGTTCAAATATTTGGTGGCCCATGAATGCCTTTGATGATGAACGAAGATAGGACCCTAAGACAGTTATCATACAAGATTACAATGCATGATGAACTGTAAAAATATGGGGAGCAAAGTACTGAAGTTGTACATGTACAGAAGCAATGTTAGCAACCATGTAACCAATTCAATTCTACTAAATCAGGGGGCCCAAGCTTTTCAGGCCACAGGCCAGTCACATGGTTCAGCGGGCAGGGAAAAGGGATTCATAGCATATAGTCTATAACCCATGTACCCACAGGTATATATATATTGTCCAAGGATGAAAGCTAGACCTGAGCTATCACATAGATTCACATGGAAAGTTACAACTTGGTTCCAAACTGGTCCTAATGCAAGCGCGGTGCCAAAATGGCCGCCGCGCTCTTTGCGGGCCCCCCCACTGGACGAAGGCATCTGGGTAGTTAGGGGGCGTGGCCAGCACCCTTATATAAGGGGCAGCCATGAGGCAGCCGAGCTGCCATTTTGCGAAGCGACTGAGCGGAGAAGTTTTTTCCCTCTTACCTCCGTCGCTCTTGCCTTTCACCGGGAAGCCTCTGGCTGCTAATTTTCTTGACTTTTTCCGGCTTCCCATCGGTTAGCTGCTATGCCCTCTAAGAAGAAGGCGACTGCGAACGCGGCTCGTTCGGCGCGGAGGCGCCAGCCGGGTCGGAGGACCGCGGCTGCGCCTCCCCAGCAGCCTCCTTTGCCTGAGCCCACCGGGACCGGTGGGATGGGGTTAATTGCCCCTTGGCCCGAGGCGGGGTGTCCGCGTACCAGCCCAGCAGGGGCCGCGGCCCCCGGCCCGCAAGCAGTGGCCACTGCCCCTGGCATGGCCCATTCTGCGCAGCCTTCTTCCATTGGTGCGCAGCTTCCTGCGGGGGGTTTCAGCCATGGGGGTGGCTGGGTTCCCTCCCCTGGCAGGGTACCCCCCCGGCCCTGCAGGGGCCGGGCCTGGGGTCGTCGCCGTATATGGGCCCCGGGGTCCAGGGACCTGGACCGGCGCCTGCAGCCAGTGGGCCGGCCGGCCCTTTGCCCCCACTTGGCTTAGGGGGCTACGTTAATGTTGAGGCCCTTCTGGCCCGCGTTGCGGCCCTCGAGGCATCCCTCGCGAGGGTTAACCACCCGGGGGTGCCTTTTGGGTGCAGGTTGATCCTTCATCTGCCGGTCAGTGGCAGGCGGCAGAACGGGTCGAGCTGCCCGAGGCGCGTGGGCCGGCCTCAACAGGCTGATGCTGGTCAGGCCCCATCGACGAGCTCAATTGCGGTCGTGAGCTCCGACGCCCCCAGCGGGCCGGAACCCCCGGAGGGGGCGGCCCATGGGGGTGCAGCATGTGAGTATGCGGTTCAATCTAGTGCACCCACACACCTAGCCACGTTGGGGGGGCATTCCAGTGGCCGTGGCCTCGCACGGGTGGTGCGACGGTTCAGTCGCCGACGTCCCACCCGGTGACTTCACCTCTCACCCAGGGCCCCGTTTTGGGTGGTACCTCTTACTCAGTCGGGAATGTGTTAGGGTGACTGGGTTGGTCCAGGCTCCTTTCCAGATCCCCATGGTTCCCACCGTGCCGGTGTCGGCATTGCCGACAGCGGGGTATTCCTTGCCCCTGGGGGGCCATTTGGCCCTGGCCACCAAAGAGAAGATCTGGTGTGGGGAGTATGTGGACATCTTCTCCCTTCTTAACAGAGAGCCCACCAAAGAGGAGAGGGAGGGGCAGGATGAGAAGGATAAGGAACAGGCACGTCGTCGTAAGCCGCCACGTACGTGGGCCAACTGGTTGCTGGCGTACCTCATATACATGGCGGTCTATCTCAGGGCCCGGCCGGATTTGGCAATTCCGATGGTCAAGTATTTGGACAACATTTACCGGGCGATGGTCGACTTCCCGGGCCCGTCGTGGTTGGCTTACCACGAGGAATTCCGTATGCGGATTCCCCTGCACCCTGAGATGAGGTGGGACGAGCCCTGCCAGAAGCTGTGGCTTCTGTACATGACTCCCACGCGCCCTGCGCCTGGGGAAAGGTACCATTGTGGACATGCGGTCCAGCGAGCGACCCCAGCACAGACACCCCGCCAGGTGGCAGGGGGTTCCAGCCCATGTGTTCCTCCCAGAAGAGACTATTGACTCCAGTTTCACTGGAACAGTCTGGTTTTTCAGACTGTGCTGGACTTTCTCGTCCAATGGTTCCTGCAGTAGGAAGAATTGCCGGGACAGGCATGAGTGTCCCTCTTGCGCTGGCCCCCATGCGGCCTCTGCCTGCCCCAGGCCTGGAGGGATGCGGGGCACAGGTAGGGGCGGACAAGTGGCTGGCAAGACTGCCGCAGAGGGAGCTGGTCCACCGAAAGGCCCCCTCCCCAATTAATGTGGACATGTTGGAGCGTTGGCTCGCATCGTACCCGAGGGAGGCAGATGCGGTTTACCTGCTTCAAGGTTTTTGACTGGGGTTCCGTATTCCTTTCCTGGGTGATGGGTTCCCCCAAGATGCCCCCAACCTTTTGTCCCTTAAGGGGAGGGAGGAGGTGGCTGCCGCCAGCATTTCTAAGGAGGTTGATGCGGGCAGGGTCGCTGGCCCTTTCCCTGCACCCCCGTTCCCCAACCTTAAAGTGTCACCCTTGGGCTTGGTGCCCAAGAAGTCACCGGGCGAGTTCCGCCTGATCCATCACTTGTCCTACCCAGCCGGCCGATCGGTCAATGATGCTATCCCCGATGACCTTTGCTCAGTCAGGTATACATCTTTTGACCAAGCGCTGCGCATGGTGCGCTCATGTGGCCCGGGTGCGCTGTTGGCTAAGTGCGACTTTAAGTCTGCCTTTCGCCTCCTGCCGGTTCACCCGGGTGACTTTGAGTTGCTGGGTTTCAAGTTCCGGGGTGAATATTATTTCGATAAGGCCATGCCTTTTGGCTGTTCCATATCATGCTCGGCCTTCAAACGTTTTAGCACCTTCCTACAGTGGGCTTTTGTCCGCAGGTCTGGGTCCTGGTCTGTAGCCCATTACCTGGATGATTTTTTATTCAGGGGTGAACGGGGCTGGGACACGTGCACACGTCTCCTCAACACATTTCAGACGCTAATGGAGGAACTTGGTGTCCCTTTAGCACCCGAAAAGACCGAGGGCCCATCTACACAGCTAGTCTTCCTGGGGGTGGAGATTGACATGGTAGCGCAGGCTTCTAGGTTACCAGGGGATAAGGTGTCAAGGATAGTGGCCCTTATCTCGGACTTGCTTGCTAAATGCAAGGCATCACTGCGGGAACTGCAGGTGCTGCATGGTCACCTCAATTTCGCTTGCAGGGTGGTCGCACCGGGCAGGGCATTTGCTCGGCGCTTGTGCGACACCATGACAGGCTTATCCAGGCCCCACCATAGGGTGAGACTAACCCAGGGCATTAAGGCAGATATGCTTATCTGGCTCCAGTTCCTGAGGGAGTTCAATGGGGTGTCATTTTGGAGGTCTGACCTTCTGGCTTCCCCTCGTTTCCAGATACAGTCCGATGCCTCTGGGTTCCTGGGTTATGGGATGTACTTCAATGGGAAGTGGGCCTATGGTGGGTGGCCACCAGCCTGGTCAGTTACGGGTCGCCTGCGTGATCTTACGTATCTGGAATTTTTCCCCATCCTGGGGGCCTTGATGCTATGTGGTGAGGAGTGGGCCAACTCGGTCGTTCATTTCTGGTGTGACAATGCGGCCGTTGTCCACATTGTCAACTCACAGACTTCCAAATCACCCAGGGTCATGGACCTGGTGCGCCAGTTTGTATTGCGCAGCCTGCGCCTTAATGTGCTGTTCCGGGCCAGGCATGTCCCGGGGGTCAATAATGATATCGCTGACGCTTTGTCCCGCCTGCAGATCTCCCGGTTCCGCGCCTTGGCCCCGGATGCGGAGGAATTTCCCTCGCCACTCCCGGACGAGATATGGACCCTTGGCAAGGAGAGGTGAACCGGGCGATCGGCATGTCGCTAGCGCCACGCACGCGTAAGGCGTATCAACACGCATTCAATTCTTCCAGAGAATTCTGTGCCCAATTCCGGCTGCCAGATACTGGCCGATCCCGGTGGCCCATATACTTCAATTCATGGTTTACCTGCATTCCCAGGGCCTTGCACCTCGCACCATAGCATCCAGGCTGTCAGCGCTGGCTTTTATGGCCACAGTAGGCGGTCATGCGGACAAGACCGCTGGCTTCCATGTGAGACACGTTTTGGAGGGGTGGGTGCGGGATCGTGGGCGTAGCCCGGACGACCGCCACCCAATTTCCCCGGGGGTTCTTACCCAACTGGCACGGGGCTGGCAGGACCTGTGTTTGATAGGTATGAGGCAGCCCTGTTTCATGCGGCTACAATGGTGCCCCCCTTTTTCGAGCGCTCCGCAGCAGCGAGCTTGTGATGCTGTCTAAGGCGGATGCAAGTCGTAGGGCACCGGAACTCGACGATGTCTATGTTTGCAATGATTGGGTCAGTTGAGGATATGCTCCTCTAAAACGGATCAGCACGGCGTAGGCAGTGGAGTAGACTGCTACGATGTTCCTTGGCAGACATCTGTCCGGTTGGTGCCCTACAGGAGTTCCTTGCACTGCATGGCACGCACCATGGCCCATTTTTCCTGTCACCAAGGTGGGTCTTCCCTTACTAAATTTCAATTTTGGAGGGTGCCGGGAAGGCACTAGCCAGTGTTGGCCTCCCTGGGGCTCGTTGCGGCACCCATTCATTCAGGATAGGGGCGGCTTCTACTGCAGCTGTTTTTGGGTACTCCGGGGCTGGCATACGCCGCATGGGAGGGTGGGGATCACAATGTTTTCAGTTTGTGTTCGCCCTCTTCAACCGTGAGTACCAGTTTAGTCACTGCACTGTTTCTCCCCCCTTTTTTTCCTTGACAGACCCTGGGTGTCGTATTACACCGGTGACAGTATGGCTGGTGGGCCATAGCCACGTGCACAGGGCAGCGCGTTACGCTGCACAGGGCAGCGCGTTGAGCTGCACAGGGCAGCGCGTTGAGCTGCACGGGGCAGCGCGTTACGCTGCACAGGGCAGTGCGTTACGCTGCACAGGGCAACGCGTTACGCTGCACAGGGCAGCGCGTTACGCTGCGGCGACAGAGTGGGGACCCTGACTGGGACTGGGTGCATCTGCACATCTCAGGTGGTATGGTAAGCGCGGCATGTTATGGCGGGAACTGTTGCCATTCCTTTTCTACATCGGGGATGCTGACTCGCCTGATGTCCTGGTTATGAACCTTGGGGGCAATGGATTAGGGCGGGTCACTGGCCTATCGCGGAAGCTTGCGATTTGCAGTGACCTGCCCTACTCCCGTTATGTGTGGCCTGCCACAACCCTCAATTGGTCGGACACGATACCGCGGTACGCTTACAGGGGGGCGTTCGGCCTCGAGGCTCTTGACCGAGCCGACGCTCCGTGAACGGGGCTATTGCCCGGTTCCTTTTCGACAAAGGTGGGGGACGCGTCATTCGCCTCCCCGCCATCAGTCTGCAAAATTACGAGCTTTTACTCAGGGGATGGGGCCCATCTGTCGCAGGGAGGTATGGACCTCTTGTTAGTGGACTGGCGAGCAGGCCTGTTGACCGAGCTGACGGTCTTGGGGGGGGGGTGAGCCTTTTGGGAAGCCTCCCCGTGTGGCGGGTAGCACTGGTAAGGTAAACATTTATGACCCACAGGTATCCGGCAGGTTCGCAATTGACTGGACAACACTAGACAGGCATAAGTTGGTTAAACGTTGTCCGGTCAACGACGAACCAGGCGACGGGGTGAGGGCTACAGCTAGACAGCATGCATCACCCTGTGATTTTACGGATACGCGTCAGAGGGTGGGGTCATTAATTAGATATTGACTACGGTCAACAAACAAATTGATACAAATAGATACATTGTAGCAATTGCTGTCGGCAATTCTGGGTGGTACCTTACCAGTGTTACTTCGGCCTGCTTGCCTTAAGAATTATAATTGGTCAATTACCAATAGAAATTTATAATTCGGACTAGGGCATGAATCAATAAATGTGGCCCAATGCCGTTATCCACTTTCATCGGTGTCTGAGTCCTTTATTGGGGGGTGCGCCTGCAATGAGTGCTGTTACTTTCAGCATCTACAAGAGAAACCAGAGGCCAGCAACCTGCATCTCAGTTTACCTCAGGCACCAGGATCGTGTAAACTGGCCCTCCAAATAATAGGTGCTAGGAATTAAGAGGTTGGATATAATCAATAGAGCATTTCATAGCCACAAGTACAGGATTATCCATTTATCTCTGTCTAATTTATTTATCTGCTACCACCACCTCCTAGTTTGGTTTGGTTTAGTTCAGATTTGTTTTTAATTTAGATGTCAAAATTGTCTTAGAACTGTGTAACAGCTTGTGCTGTTTCCATTGCTTTCTTCCATTTTCCCCACCTTTTTATCAACCAATATTTGTGACTTTCATTATCAACATTATTCTATTTACAGATTTTATAATACTAAATAAATTGTTTTAGTGCATATGTATAAGGACTTCTGGATTTCAGACTCTGTCCAAACTATAGGCTGGTCAACAAATCAGAAGACAAGCAATGCTTTTATATTTTATATTTATATTTTATATCTGTATACAGTAAAACCCCAACTTACAAATGCCTCGAGTTACATAAAATTCATCTTACATAATGATTTTGTGCCAAAACCATGTCCCGATTTACATGATTTCCTATGGGATTGCTTTGAGTTACATAAAGATTCTTTTTCTTATAGGTTTGCTTCGAGTTATGTAAAAATTCATTTTCCTATTGGTTTGCTTCGATTTACAAAAAAATTTCAATTTTCCAATGGGTTTGCTTCAAGTCACATAAAAAAACCTATTTAAGAAAAAGCCTACAGAATGGACTTTTTTTTCATAAGTAGGGTTTTTACTGTATTATATTTCATCTCTTCTACTTGGATCTCAAAGAATGGGGTGTTGGAAATATGGCGAACCACAGAAGGTAAATTGTAAGCAAATGGAATGATACCACACAATATCTATCCTGACCTTGTAAGGCAGGGGTTCCCAACCTATGGCCCAAGGGCTGGACCCAGCCTGTGACATCATTCCATCCAGCCCATTGCTGCTTCCGCCTCACCCGGAACCCATAAAATGCGGCCACACATGTGCAAACACGACCGCAGCTGTCATAAATGTGGAAGTGGGTGCATTTATGACAGCCGTAAATATGCCCATTCCCACTTCTGGGGGCATGGTCTGGCCCGCTCAGCTGCCTGGGAGCATGGTCAGGCCCATGGAATAAAAAGGTTGGCCACCCCTGATGTAAGAGAAAAACTGATTATGTGATCAATCTTCACTTTTAAATTTGGATTCTTGTGGGTCTTGAGAAAACACAAGACAGGCTCCACTCTGATGTGAAACTAACAGGATAATTTTTTTATTTAACAATTGAACCAGTTCGATACTGCTCAGAAGAACCTCATTGTCCAAGAAACAAATCTGATAAATGGAAAGAAATTAACGTAGTCTCTTTGCTGATTTGCTTTCTTCAACCATTGCATACTGCCTGCTTTTAACATTTTTGTTCCTCTAAACATTAATGGGCAAAAGCTCTTACAATGTTGTTAGGTAACCACTTTTTCAGTAACAGCCATACCAGGCAATTTATCGATTTAATTTCTCTGTATATAAATGTTGGTAGAACATCTTACATTTCTCCAATATTTTAAGAGACTTGCAGAAGGCAAGAAGTTCTTTCCATTTCTAACCACTGATTATGCTGCTTAGTGAAACATTCATTATCCTAGATGTTAGAAAGATAGGCAGCAGATACATTAACCAGAGTGTGGGAACATACACTTAGCCTTTGAAAATGTCCTTGAAAATGGGTTTCTAATGATTTCTAAAATTTTATGTCAGTGTGCATTTTTTTTAACCTGTAAATGAAAATGTTAAGAAAGAAAAGCTGAAACAATATCTGTCCTAGTCACAGTAAGGATCTTGCAAATTCATGTGTAACTCTTTCCCCCATTTTATTTAATGTGATATTTAGTTGCTCAACTGTTTAAAAATAGTACAAGCACAATACTTGAAGCTCTTACATAACAAACAGAATTCCCATTAACTTTGATATAATCTGTTTAGAGAGGTAAGGACATTTTGGGAATCTGAATCTCATATACATTTTCATAAAAGAATGTGCTACTTCAGTCTATTTCCTCTGCACATTAGTATCTACCCCTCTCCTTGGTCAAAAGCATACACCCAGTTGCTTCGGAGAAAATGATCCCATCAATGAGACACTTTTTTAATTTTTATTAATTTTTTAAATAATAATACAACTTAAAAAAACAATGACTATGAATAAAAATACAGACATCATACTTACAAATACAATATATATGACAAAAAATAAGAAAAGAAAAAACCCATGGGAATACAATTAAACTATGACTTAGTAATATACTATCTTCCCCTTCCATACATCTTTAATTATATTTCCAAAATTTGTAATACATTATAATACTCTTGCAGTTATCCTAATATACATATTCAAACTCTGTTCTTAAACTCATCAGTTTAATACAACTACTAAGTCAAAGTAAAAATACAACAATTAAAATTCACTAAACACTTTTTACATTGCAGGTGCACCCCCCAAAGAAAGACTCAGACACCGGTATATGGATAAAGGCATCGGGCCACTTTTATTGAATAATGCCCTAGTCCGAATTATAACTTTCAATTGGTGTAGTCATCCAATTGTAATTCTTTAAGGCAAGCAGGCCGAAGTAACACTGGTAAGGTTCCTCCCAAAATGCCAATGGCAATTGGCTACATGTAACTATTTGTATCAATTTGTTTGTTGACACAAATTGTTGACCGGAGTCAATGAACTATCTACTGACCCCACCCTATGACGTGTATCCGTTAAATATCAAGGTGATGCAGGCTGTTAAGCTCCTGCCATCACCCCTTGCCTGGTTCGTCCTTGACCGGCCAAAGCTATTACCCCTGTACCTGTCTAAGTGTTGGCCAGTCAATTGCAAACCTGCTGGATACCTATGGGTCATAAATCTTTACCTTACCAGTGCTACCCACCACACGGGGAGGCGTCCATGATGACTCACGCCCCCCCCCAGACCGTCAGCTCGGTCGCCAGTCCTGTTTGCACCTCACCCAGAAAGAGGTACATACCTCCAGCCGACAGGTGGACCCCATATCCTGCCTACCAGCAAATGTTTTGTAAGCCTATCCGCAGGTTTCCAATGGCTGTCTCCCAGCCATGCTCAGCAAGGGACCGGGCAACAGCCCTGTCCAGTGACTACCGGAACGGTCCGAACCACAGAGATCCACGTCTCCCCTAAATTGGTGTCTCGGCACGATGTTAGACCATAGCGACCGTGTGTAAGCCATACATGATATAAAATGCCAGGTCACTGCACCTCAACAGTTTAAGGAAAGCAGTGATCTGTATAAGATCATTGCCGCCGAGGTGCAGAATAAGAACATCAGGCGGTCCAGCATCCCTGATGGACATCAGGAATGGCAACAGTTCCTGCCCCTTTGTGCCGCGCATACCATACCATTGCATACGTGCGGATGCACGCAGCCTGAGTCGGGATCCACACTCTGTCGCCGCAGCATATACTGCTGCCCAGTGTACATAGCTGTGGCCCACCAGCCCCACTGCCACCGGTGTGCAGAGACACACAGGATCTGTAAAAGAGGAGAAGAGGTTAAGGACATAACTAGGTACTCATACAGTGAGGGACGTACATATAAGAAATTACGCGTACACATATATCCACCTCCGAGTACCTCAAACGTAGCCGCGGTCAACGCGATGCCTATCCTAAATAAACGGGTGCCAAAACGGGCCCCACACCACAAAGCGCGGTAACTTTACTTTGTTAAGGGTAGACCCATCCTGGTGGCAGAAAAACAGGCTGAGGCGCGCAGCAGGCACTGCCAAAAATCCATGTAGGGCACCAACCGGACAGATGTCTTCAATGAAACCTCGTAGCAGTCTAACTCCACTGCCTACGCCATGCTGAACAACCTTTGAGGACCGTATCCCCAATTGAGCCCACTCATGCGTGACATAGACATCGTCGAGTTCCAGTGCCCTACAAGACACATCCGCCTTACACCATGGTACCAACTCTGGTACCAACTCACTGATGCGGAGCGCTCCAAAAAAGGCTACCGTGGTAGATGCATGACCAAAAGCCACCTCACACCTATTATAACATAAGTTATGCCAGCCTCGTGCAAGGTGGGTCAGAAACTCTGGTGAACTGGGGTGACTCGTGTCTGGGCGGTGGACACGTTTACGTCTCCACCCCTCCAAAACACGACGCATGCGGAAGTAACTCGTGCAGTCATTGAAGCCCCTCACGTTGGCCATAAATGCCAGTGCCGAAAGCCTAGAGGCTATAGTACGGGGGGCCAAACCCTGACTGTGAAGATAAACATGTATTGTAAAACCTGGTCCACTGGTATGGGCCACACTTGAGGCAACTGTAGTTACTCGCAAAAGGTTCTAAATCGTATGAAAGCATGTTGATACACCTTATGCGTGCGAGGTGCCAATCACATGCCGGTCGCCCGGTTCACCTCTCCTCGCCAAACGTCCAAATGTCGGCCGGGAGTGGCGAGGGGAATTCCTCTGCTTCCGGAGCAAGACACGGAACCAGGGGATCTGCAGGTGGGATAAAGCATCAGCAATATTGTTATTAATACCTGGTACATGTCTGGCCCTGAACAGCACATTTAGGTGTAGGCTTCTCAAAAAGAATTGACAAACCAATGCCATGACCCTGGGGGATTTGCACATGTGGGCGTTGACAATGTGCACCACTGCCGCATTGTCACACCAAAAATGGAACACTGGGTTGGCCCACTCGTCGCCCCATAGCATCAGTGCTCCCCAAATTGGGAAGAAACTCAAGGAAGGTAAGATCGCGGAGGCGATCCGTGCAAGCCATGCGTGAGGCCATCGGCCGTAAGCCCACCTACCCTCAGAGTAAATCCCATAACCCAGGGAGCGGGAGGCATCCAACTGTACTTGAAATCTAGGGCAGACCTTAAGGTCTGATCTCCAGTAAGAGACCCCGTTAAAATCCTGGGGGAATTTGAGCCAGACCGAAAGGTCCGCCCGTATGCCCCTGGTCAGCCGGACCCTGTGGTGACGTTTTAACAGGCCAGCCATGGCGTCACACAGGCGCCTGGCCAATGCTCTGCCGGATGTCACCACCCTGCAGGCAAAGTTAAGGTGGCCATGAAGTAGCTGCAGCTCACGAGGGGACACTTTACGTTTGGCAATCAATGCCAAAATCGCCGCAGAGATCCGAGTCACCTTATCCATGGGTAACCCGGATGCCTGTGCGACAGAGTCAATTACAATGCCTAGAAATGTGAGCTTAGTAGCTGGGCCCTTGGTCTTTTCAGGCGCTAAGGGGACACCCAGTTCCCGCATGAGTGTCTGAAATGTAGTGAGGAGACGCGTGCATGTGTCCGAGCCCCATTCACCCCCGAACCAAAAGTCATCGAGGTAATGGGCTAGAGATCGGGACCCCGACCTGCGAGCAAAGGCCCACTGAAGGAAAGTACTGAATCGTTCGAATGCCGAACATGAAATAGAGCAGCCAAAAGGCATGGCCTTATCTAAGTAAAATTCCCCTTGGAACCTAAAACCCAATAGCTCAAAATCCCCTGGGTGCACTGGCAGTAATCGGAAAGCCAATTTCATATCACACTTTGCCAGGAAAGCACCGGGACCGCATGAGCGTACCACTCGTAGGGCCTGGACAAACGACATGTACCTGACTGAACAAGGTCATCAGGAATCACATCACTGACCGAAGAACCCGCAGGGTAAGCTAGATGGTGGATTAGACAACATTCACCCGGCTTCTTTTTCGGTACTAGCCCCAGAGGGGAGACCTTCAAATTAGGGAAAAGTGGTTCCAAGAAGGGGCCCGTTACTCTCATAGCCTCAACTTCCTTAGCTATGCTCAGTGCAGCAACCTCCTTGTTACCTTTCAAGGAAACTAAATTAGGAGCATCTTGGGGCCCCTAACACCCCTGAATGGAATACGAAAGCCCCATTGGAAACCCTCCAGCAGGTACCTCGCATCATCCCTTCTTGGATAAGCTGAGAGCCATCGCTCCAGCATGAGTACACTAATTGGGGAGGGGGCCTTTTGCATGGCTAGTTCCGTCAGACGGAGCTCTGATCGCCCCCTGTGCACCCCTACCTCTGCCCCATGACCCACCAGCCCGCGGGCACGCGGAGGCGGCGTGGGGGCCAGCGCAAGAGGGACACTCATGTCGGGAATTACACTGGCACTTGTTACACACGTCATTAGCTGAGAAGCTCCAACACAGCAAGCGGGCTGGAACCCCCTGCCCCACTGGTTGTCAGGGAGCCTGTGCTGCAGCAGCCCGCTGCACAGCATGACCACAATGGTACCTATCACCAGGCGCTGGTCACGTGGGAGTCATGTACAAGAGCCACAATTGCTGACAGGGCTCATCCCACCTCATCTCAGGATGTAGGGCCACCCTCATCCTAAATTCCTCATCATAAGCCAACTACGATGGGCCTGGGAAAT
The DNA here is from genome assembly GCA_035047305.1 of Bradypodion pumilum. Lineage (NCBI taxonomy): Eukaryota > Metazoa > Chordata > Lepidosauria > Squamata > Chamaeleonidae > Bradypodion > Bradypodion pumilum. The sequence goes on along the minus strand of JAWDJD010000002.1, from coordinate 75,200,301 downwards.
CAACCATCACCCTGTAAATATTATCAAGGTATTGAACCATCGGAATGGCCAAACCAGGCTGGGCCCTGAGGCATACCGCCATATATATAAAGTATGCCGGCAACCAGTTGGCCCAGTTACGCGGTGGCTTACGATGACAGGACAGCTTCTTGTCTCTGTCATCCTGTCCCTCCCTCTCCTCCTTAGTGGGCTCACGGTTCAAGAGGGAGAAAATATCAACGTACTCCCCTCGCCAAATCTTGTCCCTCGTGACCTGTGACAAATGATCACCCAGGGGCAAGGAATAACCTGCCGTCGGTAAAGCCATCGATGGCACAGTTTGTATAGAGGGTATACGCAGCGGAACCTGAACAGCCCCTGCGATGCTCGGCACGGCCCCAGGGGCGGACACCCCCACCCTGAACGAGGGACCATTTGGGAACCAGGGGTTAATGGGACAATGTGGTAACGGCTGCCCACCCACATCAACTTGACGCGGCCAGGGCCACCAAACCCCCCCAGTGTAAGTGGACAGTGGTGGTGCACTAAATTGAACCTGATACTCACTAGTCGCACACCCGTGAGCCGCTCCCACCAGGGGTTCCGGCCCACGGTGGGCGTCGGAGCTCGCGACCGTAATCGAGCTCTGGGACCACCCATGGCTGCTCCCAGCCTGTAGATCAGGTTGCACGGGGAGCTGCGAGGCACCAGCTGGGGCTGGCTGGACAGTCTCAAGCAGCTCGACCCAGTTGGCCGCCCGCTGAAGCATCACGGTCGATGAGTCGGCCGGGATCGACGAAGGGGCCGCCGTTGAGGAAGCGGTTGTGCCCCCCTCAGAAGGTGGCTGGGCAATGCCCAAAGATGCTGCCAGCACTGCTATGCGTGCTATTAAAGCATCCACTGCCTCAGAGCCCCCAGTATAAGGTGGGCCGGGTGGGCCAACGGCCCACTAGGCAGTTGGTGAAATGGCAACCCAAAAGGGGAGCCCGGGCCAGAATAGGGCCATGCCCAGAACTCAGGCCCATGGGGGGCCGGATGAGCTGTGGGGCGGACACCCACACCAGGCCCCCCGGGGCCACCCTGTACCGGGCCCTGTAAAGGTGCGCTTAGGGCCGAAGCCCCCGAGGGGCCAGCCTGCACCGGCCCGGCTATGAAGCTGGCACCAGGCTGCCAAGTGGTAGCCTGACCGGCCCCACTGGTAACAGTGGGCAAGGTCCGATCACTGCCCCGCCGTGGGGACGCAGCCCTGGTCCTTCGACCCGGAGGCTGGCCCCCATCCGATGAAGGGCCAGGAAAAGTCCTTCCTCTCAGCCGCGGCTTCATTGCCGGGGCCTTTCGCTTGGGAGCCATGTCTCCCTAAAAGAAGATGAATCGCCAAAGGATCCCTATCCAGGGATCGTGCTCCTGCGTCCGAAGTACCACGGTAGCCAAGAGGTAAACTCAAAACAGCTCTGGGCACAAGGGGCAGCTAAAAAGAGAACGCGATGGAGAAAACTTCTCCTCTCTGTCGCGATTCTAAGATGGCAGCTCGGCTGCCTCGTGGCCACCCCTTTTATAGAGGGGTGGCCATGCCACCTAACTCACCCGGATGTCTGAGTCTGGGTGGGGGGAGACACAAAGAGTGCGGCAGCCATTTTGGCGCCGCGCTTTCGTAATACACCCAATGTTATTTACAATGCCCTGGAGAAAACCGAGTATCACAGTCATTTTCTAACGCCAAAAACTCATTTGATCAGGTACTGGTCTATTCCCTTTATCCCCCTTCAATGAGTAATCCACAAATAATTGCCATATTTTCCAAAATCTATTTTCTTTAACTATACCCTTTTTCTTATTCATTTCCCATGTTAGCTTATCATTCAACACAAGATCCCACATCTCCTTATACCATTCTTCTATTTTCAAAATTGCTTCATTTTTCCAATTCCTGGCAATGCCCGTTGTCAACATTATCGACAATAGTTCTTTTTTATCCTGATTTAAATCCATATTTTCCACATCTGTCAACAAAACAGTACTTCGCCCCAATTTGAGTCTCATACCCATAACAGCACGAATCTCTCTCAGTTTCCCCCCAAAAATCCTTTACCACATTACAACCCCACCACATGTGTTCATATGTTCCCAATGTGTCCTTATATCTCCAACACATTTTATCCTTATTTTTATCTATTTGATGTAACCTCACTGGGGTCAAGTACCATTTCCACAACATTTTATAATTATGTTCTTTTACTCTAACAGACATTGTTCTCATAATCCTTTTCTTCCATTTATTTTTCCAAACCTCATCTACAATCATTATTTCCAATTCTTGTCCCCAATTTATTTTCAACACTTCTTGTGGATTACCATCTTTATTTAACATTATATATATTTTACTTACTAAGCCCTTAATACCCCCTTTCCCCTTTCTTATCTTTGATATCAATTCTTCAAACTCGGTCATACCTCTTTCCAAACTGACTTCCGTCAAATATTTGCTATTCCACTTATTTACCAACACTATCTGGAGCCAGTTCAACCTCAGTTGTGCAAACATATCTGCTTTTCTCTCTCTATCTTTACAAACCCGTATAAAGTCTCTCAACAGGAAAACATCATTTCTAAAAAAAACTTCTTTCACCCTTTTGTCAATTTGTATTTGAAAATTTTTGATATCCTCTATTTCTATTATAGGAGATGTATCTGGAGCCAATTCCATCTTCAACTTTTTCTATACTCCTAATAATGTCTTCATCATTTTATTTTTTGTAACAATTTCCCCCATATTACTATCTAAAAAGACCATTTTCCCCATTTGATTTAGATCCCTCATTTCAATTTCTTCCAATATCTAGTGATAATAATCCAACTTTCTCTTTTGTTTGTCCTACAATATCTATTAAATCTAAAACTCTCCTTGTCAAATCTGCCATATGTCTTCCTTTCAAAAAACCCATTTGATCTTCATTTATGTAATTACCAATAAAACTATTCAGTCTATTTGTTAATATCGCTGTAAAAAACTTAGCATCTTGATTTATCAGAGAAATAGGCCTATATGATTCCACTTTTTCTAGATCTTTTCCAGATTTTGGTAATAATACCATGAGGTCAGAATTTGCCCTCCTTTTGAAATATAATTATATAATTTCATCAATTTTGGAACTACAATGTCTTTAAATTCCTTATAAAATTCCACTGATAGCCCATTTTCCCCCAAGGCTTTATCTGACTTCAAGTTGGCTATTACTTCTTTTATTTATTTCTCTATTATTCGCTCTTCCATTCTATTTCTATGTTCCTGTTTTATCTTATTTTTTATTTGTTTCCCCAATTGATCCTTTAATTTCCCCAAATCTATATTCTTTTTAGCATATAAATCCTGATAGAAATCTTTGACAATCTTACACTTATCCCTAATCCTATTACATCTTATTCCTTCTTTAATAATCAAAATTCCAATTTCCCTTTTATTTCTCTTTTCTTTAGCAGCTCTTGCTAATAATTTTGAGTTCTTATTACTGTATTCAAAATATTCCCTTTTAAATATACCAAATCCCTTTTTACCTTTTCAATGTCCTTTCCTACCAATTCTGTCTTTAATCTTTGCATCCTGTCAAAAACCTTTTTATAGTTTGACTTTACATGCTATTCTTGTAACTGCTTTATCTCTGTTTCAACTTTGTCTTGTGTTTCCTTAAATTGTTTATTTCTAATATTGGCCAACTTAATACTCTCCCCTCTAAAAACTGACTTCATGGCATCCCATATTAAAACTCACCACATCCATATCATTCCAATACCAACTTTCCTTCCATTTTTCAATTATTTGCTCTTTACATTTATGGTCTTTAAAGACTTTAACATCATATCTCCAATTCCTTCTAATTTTCTTTACTCCCTCTATCCTTAATTCCACCAACACTTTTGCATGATCTGATTCTTTAAAAATTCCCACTTCCACCTCATTTATATTCCTGATCATACTCTCTGTTACAAATATATAATCTTTCCTGGAGTATGTATTATGCACCTGTGAAAAAAAATGTATAAGCCCTTTCCGACCCTTTAAACTCCCTCCATGAATCTTTCAAGCCTAGAGATTTCATCCATTTATCAAGAATCTGCATTTTAAATCCTCTTCCACTCCTTGCTATATTTGTACAAAGTTCGACCTTATTAAATTAAAATCTCCAGTTACAATCGTTTTTGTTGCTTTTTCTTTCTCCAGCATACCATACATGTTATCAAAGAACTCCCCTTGATGATCATTTGGTGCATATATATTCACTAAGATTATTTCCTCATCATCAATCTTCCTTTTTATTATTAAATATCTACCTTCTGGTTTGGAAATACTATTTATCATCTCAAAACCTAGTCTACTCGAGATCAGAACCGCGACCTCTCTTGCTTTTGAAGTACCATAGGACTTTTCATAAATTTGCATCCATCCTAAAAAAATCCTTACAAAATCTTGTTTGTATCCCCCGATTTTTGATGAGTTTCCTGTAAAAAGACTATATCCGGCTTATCTTTACTCAGGGCTGATTCTATTAGTCTCCCCTTCACTTGAGAGCCAGTACCTTTCACATTCCATGATAACACCTTAATATTTCTCATATATTAATCTTAAAAACCATCTTCTATGACCTCCGCTTTCTCCTACGGGCGTGTTTCCCTCCACCACACATAAACAATAACAACAGCCAAAACAATAAACATTCATACCTACCCTCCCCACTTCTTTCTACAAAAAGTAGCCCTTGACTATCAAAGAGAGGAGGGGGGGAACGTGCCTACTATCTAACGGTCCAGCTCAAATCTTATTTTTGAAAACACACAAACATTTATAAATTTATTTCTCTCCCCTGCATCACTCCATTATCTTCTCCATCCACTAAATCCTGATTCACCCTTCGTCAACCACCATCAATGCTTTAGAATCCACATCTGTTCCTCCTGTAACACTTCAAAATTTCCATAGTCTCTTTTTATTCCCCCGATTCTATTAAAGCTTTCCTTAATCCAAGCCATTCTTGTGAAGCCACCTTAACCAAACCAAATAAACACAAATATTCCAAAGCATCCATCCCTGCATCAATTGTATGCATTTTCTTATAATAAAAAATCTCAATTGTTGTGGAAATCTCCAATTATATTTTATCCAACGTTCCATCAAAATTTTTGTTGCTGGTTTCATCTTATATCGCCACCACATTATTCCACTGATATATCGTTGTAAACCTCAACATCATTCCCATCAATTTTTAAAATGCCAGGCACAGCTTGTTTTATAAAGGCCATCACCTTTAATTTATCCTCCCCAATTTGCAAACTTAACCAAAACATTTCTTTCAATGCTTTTCCCTTTCCTTGCACCCAATCTATAAACATTTGCAATATATTCCTTCTCAAAACCTTTCCCCATTTTCAAACTGTTTAGCCAATTAACTATTCTTTCCTTCAGCTTGTCTGGTGTTTTTTCTATAAGATTATGAATTACTATATTCTGTTTTCTCATCATCTCTTCCATCATGTCTATCCTTTTCTCCTGCGCTTCTACTTTCATTTTAGTATCCTTTTCTTCCTCATGTAACCCTTTCTTGTCATCCTGCATCAATTTCATATCTTTTTGCATCGACTTAACACTTATAGCCATCCTCTGAAAATTAAAATCAACCTTCTTAGAAAAATCAGTAAACATTGCAACCAGCTTATCCTGTTTTTCCAAAAATTTCATCTTTGTCTTTTACTCTTGTTTCCTTAATTTCATGTAAACCCTTCACATTTGCCTCCTCCATCCACTCAAATTTCTTAAACAGTTTACCCAACTCAACCATAATTTATGATTGGCTCATTGGTGCAGGTTCTGGTGCTGCTGTTGATGGGGGTGCTTCTTCAGTTGCTGATTTATCTTTCTTCTCATCCTTCTCATCCATCTTCTTAGGCTTCACCACTTCTTCATCCTTTCCCTTTCCAAGTTTTTCCATTGTAACTTCAAATAATAGTCTCGATGCGGCTACCTCTTTATTTCCTCCAAATCCGTCTTCCTGGTTAAATTCCAGATTCAATTAAATGTAGTAAACTTATAGAGTTGTGACTTCTATTAATTCTTCAAGATCCAAAGCAAAAATTTAGCTGAACGCAGCTGCACACTTTCAATAATTATAATCCACGTGTTATTATCCAACCAAGTAAGAAAGCTTCTTTTTTATCCTTATTACAATCCAATTGTAATATTGATTCAAAATGTCCTCAACTCAGTTAAATGTTCCCAGCAACTACATATCCAGAATCTTATTTTTTTTAAAAAAACTCCCCTTCCAAACCAAAAAAAAAAATCAAACTATTTGATCCAAATGTGATGTATGTAAAGGGGGAAGGGAAAAAAAGAAAAGAAAAAAGTTATTCCACAATTATAATCCAAGCCGCAGCATCAGTTTTCAAATATAAATTTATAATCTATCCAAATATCCAATTCCCAAAATACCAGGTTCAAATGTCTCTTTTAAAATGAGCAAAATCCAAAAATTGCAACAATATGGCAACTGTGAAAATGCTGGAGACAGTGGAAAGGCAAAGACAAAACTAAACTTTAAAATGACGAATCAGTGTTCCAACAACCAAATTCAAATGGTGATCCAGGGAGAATAACAACAAAAAATAATAGTAATAATAAAAAAAATATTTTCCATTATGGAGATCAAACTATTCAGTTCCAAAATGTATATAAAAAAGAAAAGAAAAATCTTAATCCAAACCTCGGTGGTTTCCAAGTAAGGTCCACCTCCATTCAATGAGCCCAATGCACTTCAGCAACCCTCTTTTTCTTTATTTCTTTCACCTCCTTCCTTTCTTTTAATCCTTCCTTTTCCACTTCTGTTCTCCTTCCATCCAAATACCACCACTCCTTCACTCCAACTCCAGAACCACCACTCCAATCTTGTCGCTTTAACTCCGGGTCGTCTTTCTGTACTTTCTCTAACTTTCAATCTTTACAAAGCTCGCCACCATTACTCCTTCTCACCCACCCACCCCGCTCCTTCTTCCTTCCGACCTCCAACTTCCACTCTCCTTCGAGACTTACTTAATCTCCTTGGGCTCTCTCCTCCATCACGCTCCACGACCCCTTGTCCGTCGCCATTTTTATTTATTTATTTTAGAGCTCTGAATCCCCCCCTCTTTAGTTTTGAATGATTGAGGTCCCATCTGGCCTCAGGATGGCTCGTTCAGCTCGGCCTGCACCGCGCTTCACTCACCACCCAATCTCCAAACTCTGACCTAGATTTCACCCAAAAACTTAATCAAAAGCATCCAGGACTTTAGGGCAGCTCTTTTCTTGAAAGTTTGTCTCCAAATCGTTTCTAATTACCACATTAAAATCACATTAATAGCACGAGCTGATCAGAATACGTGTTACCCCGGCAGCATCTTAGCCCCCCCCCCCAATGAGACACTTAAGGATACAGATGCATAGATCCATACTTTACAGCAGGGGTTCCTAACCTTTTCAAGCTGGGGGCCGGGTCATGCGCTCTCAGTCAACTTTGAGGGCCAGATGGCTATTTTGCCATGCCTGCATGATGGGAGGCAGCCATTTTGTCCTAACAGCTTCAAAGTGGCAGCCACTTTGTCCTAACAGCTTCAAAGTGGCAGCCATTTGTTTTTTGAATGCCCTTGGAGGGTAGGGGCCACATGAAATAGCATCGGGGGGCTGGATGTGGCCCACAGGCCTTAGGTTGGGAACCCCTGCTTTACAATCACTAAGATTATACACATTGGTGTTTTTCCATTCCATTCCACTTTATTTTTGTATACCGCTCCACTCTGCCCGAAGGAGACTCAGAGCGGTTTACATAGGTGCATGCTATCTGAAAGCAGACAGCAGCAAAAAAGTATACAATAATAGAGATATAGAAATTACATCAGAACACAATACAATAAAAGCATAATCAAGTACAAAATACAATGTTCAAAATACATATAGTCAAGAGCCCCAAATACACAATTAAGTAAGAGAAGAACCCGCGCTTACATAAAAAATAGAATCTGAGAGACGGAGTCCTTTAGCATAATGAGGACCCCAGCCGTGGAGGCAGGGGTCGGAGGAGAGCAGCCCAGGTGCCTTGGATCCCCTTGGCCGGTGAAGGGGGCCAGAGAGAGGCAGCCGCAAGGAGGCTCGGGGGGTGGGGGTGGCAGCGGGCGCAGGTGTGCTCGATCCCCCAGCGATGGTGTGGCTGCAGGGGTGAGCGGGGGCCTCTCTGCTCGGTGATGGCGGCGGCTCTTTTCACCCCTCCAGCCAGGCGTAGCTCGGAGGGGGCGGCGGTGGGCGCAGGTGTGCTCGATCTCCCAGCGATGGTGCAGCTGCGGGGGTGAGCGGGGGCCTCTCTGCGTGGTGGCGGCGGCGGCTCTTTTCACCCCTCCAGCCAGGCGTGGCTCGGAGGGGCGGCGGCGGGCGCAGGTGTGTTCCATACCCAAGCGATGGTGCGGCTGTGGGGGCGAGCGTGGGTCTCTCTGCGCGGTGGTGGCGGCGGCTCTTTTCACCCCTCCAGACAGCCGTGGCTCGGAGGGGGCGGCGGTGGGCGCAGGTGTGCTCCATCCCCGAGCAATGGTGCGTCTGTGGGGGCGAGCGTGGGTCTCTCTGCGTGGTGGTGGTGGCGGCTCTTTTCACCCCTCCAGCCAGGCGTGGCTCGGAGGGGGCGGCGGCGGGCGCAGGTGTGTTCCATCCCCAAGCGATGGTGCGGCTGCGGGGGTGAGCGTGGGTCTCTCTGCGTGGTGGTGGTGGTGGTGGCTCTTTTCACCCCTCCAGCCAGGCGTGGCTCGGAGGGGGCGGCGGCGGGCGCAGGTGTGCTCGATCCCCGAGCGATGGTGCGGCTGCGGGGGCAAGTGAGGGCCTCTCTGCGCGGTGGTGGTGGTGGCTCTTTTCACCCCTCCAGCCAGGTGTGGCTCGGAGGGGGCGGTGGCGGGCGCAGGTGTGTTCCATCCCCGAGCGATGGTGCGGCTACGGGGGCGAGCGTGGGTCTCTCTGCGTGGTGGTGGTGGAACCACGTTCGCATGTTCCCACATGATTTGTGTGAACTAGACCTAAATTTCATACGATAATCAAATGTGGAACCAGAATCAGCTGTTAGAGATAACCCATAATCAGGAAAGGAAAATCCTTATTAAATCCCTGTCTGAATGCCACAGTACTTCTCTTACCACCAAGGGTATGCAAATTAGCTTGCTTTATTTAATGATTGGTCTTAAACATGGGGTTCCTTTGAAGCTGAATTTCATAAACCTGAAAAGACTGCTTCAGTGACTTTTCTGCAATGTTAACCAGCTTTTGGCTCTAATTCTAGGATATCTCTAATGTCTGTTTCTGGCCTGAGGCATTCTGCTGCACAATGCTTTAACTTTCATGTGGAAAATGAGGAAGAAATTGAAGCAGCAGAAATAGCAAGAAAATGAGGGTGAAAAAACATAAGTAGGCAACAGCAGGAATCTGGGTCCACAGTAGAATTACTGGAATGTTAGTCTTTCACTTCCATCAAGAAACCATAATCATGGGGTAGCTGAAAATTCGTTCAGTGACTTCATTCTGCGTTCTGTCTACTTGTAACCCTTCAAATGCTTTATGACTTGACTACTTTGATTAGTCTCTAGAGAAAACCTTTTAAAAATTGCATTATTTCCTCACATCTATAAGAGCTGGATCCTGATCATACGATCATGCAAATATATTCAGATCACAGTAAGATAATTTAAAATTGCATATTTACAGAGACATGCTCCTCTAATTGATATGGCTTTAAGATTAGCTTCAAAGCTTTAGAAAGGTCACAGTCAATATTTAATATTGGCCCAAACCCTCCTGCATAACTTAAGCTGGCATGGGGAAATGGCATCACCTTCAGCAGCACAGCCTCATATAAAAGTGAAGACTCATTAATTCACGGTTGGAATCCAAGTTGGGTCACTTGTGATACTAGCTCACTTGTGTTCAATGAGTTACTGGAATGAGGGCTATAATTAGGAGTAGTAAATTAAAGAGACCCTGTTTAGATGCCAGGTTTAATACTGCAGATTATATTATTTCCCCGGCACTGGCATAAATTATGCAAGAGGATTTTGGCCATTATATATTTCTGGAACCGGGACTGCAGTGGCTCAAGTAGCTAAGATGCTGTCTGGGAAGCGGAAGGTCAGCAGTTTGATTCCTGAGTACTGCAGGATGGAATGAGCTCCTATCTTTGTCCCAGCTCCTGCCAACCTAGCAGTTCGAAAGCAAGAAATTGCAAATAGATAAATAGGGACCACTTTGGTGGGAAGGTAACAGCGTTCCGTGCACTCCAGTGTCTAGTCATACCTGCCACATGACCACGGAAACGTCTGCAGAAGCAGAAAGCGCTGGCTCTTTGGTTGGAAACAGAGATGAGCCCTTCACCCTAGAGTCGGATACGACTGGCTTTCGAGCAAGGGAAATCTTTATATTTCTGAAAAATGGAAAGGAAATATGAAATTATGGGTCCATTTGTGATTCTCCCCTGCCTCTCAAAATCTGGTCTTTATTATACTGACTTTTAAAACTGCTTAGGCTAAGGGATCATTTGAGTTGGTTCTCTTATTGTCATCTGAAATAGGCAGTTTAATCCGCAAAAACCACGATGCTCAGCTGGAATTGCTATTAAACATTTCAAAGTGCCAGATTAAATTCTCCAAACACACACACACATGCACAAACATACTTTGCCCATGCTATTAAGATTTTGTCTTTTTTTCTCTTCATAATGCAAAAGGTCATTCCAGGACATGTGGCTATCACAAACTATTTCAACCCTCAACTTCAGTACTTTATAATAAGCCTATCCATGACAACCACTCATTTAATTTGAAATGGTTTATGGTTAAAAAAATAAAAAGTGCACTCAGTCCCACAAGACTGACATCAAAAACACCTTTCCAGCTAATCGATTTAAGGGGCTTTCCTTTTCCTTGTGCACTTCTTTTTAGTTTTAAATGTTGATAGATGGCATTCTGTTCTCATAATGGAGATGAAGCTGTTTACAAGAGAAACTCTATTTCCCCTAAACTAATTTCATTTGTACCTCTCCCCTGTTTTTGATCTTTGTAAAAATGTACTGTTGGATCTTTAATTACTACTCACACAAAGCCCCAGGCCTTCTGTTCTTAAAGACTTAAATAGGAAATTGAATGAAGGAAAATTCTGTGGTTTTCTTCCCTAAATTGGGGAGAGAGGGACTATCTACTGACCTTTACTGTTGTTGTTTTTCTGTTTCCACCCAAAAGCCTCAGTATTTACCCAATATTCACCATGGCTTCCATGGGTCTCTCCCAGTTTGTCAGCAGGCCACTCACAAGGCTGGCCACATGCTGGACCTGGTCTTTTCTGGGCATGTGGAGACAATGACCATTAGCTGCTGAGGTTTAAGGTGGTGATATCTAACATGCCCCCTCCAAATTCAGGATGGTCCACCCTTGAAGAATGCAGTAGGCTTCCAAACCATATTGGGTAGGTTTCCTTCAGAGCTGGTTGGTACTCCTGTTGAAACCCAGATGGCCAGATGATATGTCAAAGCTGCCAGGGGACTTGACACAATTACTCCTGAATTTCCTTTCCTCTGCAGAGCTTGGCTGTTTGCATGGTTCATGCAGGAACTTTGAGCAATGAAGCAGCAAGGAGAAGGCTAAAGGGCACGTGGAGATAGGTCTCATCAGATGAAAACCTTGGGCAGGTGAGGAGGGCCTCTTCACTGTACCAACAATCTGTAAGGAAAGCCAGGAAGATCTATTATGCAGCTCATAGTCAGGAGGCTATTAATCAACAAGCCGAACTATATAAAATCATATGTTGTCTCATCTCTGGCCATTCCACAGGTCCCTACCAATCCCAATGGTCCTGCGAACAATTCACACCACACTGCAGATCAAAGGTGGAGGTCATCTGTTGGGACCTTGATGCTACAGTTGTGGTAAATCTGGATGAGATGTCCAGTGAGATCATCAGCTGGCCTTCTTGGGATCAGTTTCAGCTTGCGTCACTTGAGGAGGTGGACAAGGTGCTTGCACATTGTAACCCCTCGACCCCTTGCTCTGATCCTTGCCCATCTTGGCTATTAAAATCTGCTAAGGGAGTAAGGGAATGGCTGTGAAATATCATTAATGCTTCCTTGTCTGAGGGTGTTTTGCCCTCTAAACTAAAGAAGACAGTTATATTCCCACTCCTGAAAAAAAAATTGGCCACATATGTTATAGACAACTATAGACCTGTGGCAAATATCAATTTTTTTGGGTAAGGTCATTGAGAGGGTTGTGACAGACCAACTGCAGGGGTTCTTGGATGAATCCAACTGCTTGGACCCGTTCCAGTTAGGCTTTAGGCACCAAAACCATGTTGGTCACACTACAAGACATCTTGTTCCAGGAGGCTGACCAGGTGGCTACCTCTATCCTGGTACTCCTGGACCTCTTGGTGTCTTTTGATACCATTGACCATGGTATCTTACTGGGGTGATTATCAGAGTTGGGGGTACATTGGTTGGCTCCATGGACTCTTCAATAGGGTGTTCCTCAGGAGTTGATTATTTCCCCAATTCTATTTAACATCTAAGTGAAGATGCTGGGAGGGCTCATCCAGAGATTCGGAATATGTTGTCACCAACATATGGATGACATGCAACTCTATGTCTCCTTTACAACATCTTCAGTGGAAGCAGTCCAGTGCCTGGATGGCTGCCTGACCGTGGTGTTGGAATGGACCAAAGCTAACAAGCTGAGACTGAACCTGGGTAAGATGGAGGTGCTGGTGTTGGAGGGTCTGTCTGCCCAACTAGGATCCTTGACCCCATCTCTAGATGGGACAGTCTTATCCCCTAAAGACCAAGTACACAACTGGGGGGGGGGTGTCATATTAGATCACCATCTGATCCTGGAAGCACAAATTGCAGCAGTGTGTAAAGCTGTTTTTTTCCATCTTTATCAAATAGCTCAGTTGTGTCCCTACTTGGATTGGCGGCCCCTCATAACACTAGTTACTTTGCTGGTAATCTCACATATCGCTTACTGTAATGCTCTCTATGTGGGGCTCTCCATTTCCCTGGTACAGAAACTTCAATGGGAGCAGAATGTGGCTGGTTACTGGGGGTGAGAAAATTCACACATGTCTCCCCAGTCCTGACAGAACTGCATTAGCTGCCCATTTTGTTCTGTGTCAGGTTCAAGGTGGGTGTCTTAACTTTCAAAGCCATAAATGGTTTGGGATCTTCCTACTTTGCAGAGCATCTTCCTTTCAGAAATCAGTCCCACTTCAACTGTTCTTCTTAGAGAGCTCAACTCCAAATTCTGACTCCCAGGTTGGCTAGAAAATCCATTACCTCCTGTAGGGCTTTCTTGGTGGCAGCTCTGGCTGTTTGGAATGCACTGCCGGGGGAACTGTGTGTGATTGACTCCTTAGGGACCTTTAAAAAACAATTCTGTTTGAGGAGGTCTTTAGCAGTTTGTTGAAGACCAAATAGGAGACCCTCCCATTGCACTTCTGTCACAAGTGTTTGGGGTCCTGGTTCTGATTTTGATTAGGTGGGTGGGGGGTGTTTTATTGTCTTAATGGTGTTTGGTTCACTTTTATTTTAATAGTGTGAGCCACTCAGAGTGGGAGTCAATCCCAGATGGGCAGGGTATAAGTCTAATAAATAAAATAAAATAAAAATAAATTTGCCCAGCACACTTCTCTAACAGCCCATTCAAACTCAGTAGAATTTAGAATTCCTATAACTTGTTAACTTGTGCAATGAATGTAGACCAGGAGTTCTCAATCTTTTAAAGCCGGGGGCTGGTCACACTCCCTCAGACAGCTTCAGGGGCCAGACAGACATTTTACCCTTCATCCACCACATGGCGGTTCCTGGTGTGGTGGAGGCAGTGGGAGGCCACATGAAATGGTGTCATGGCCTGCATCCAGCCAACGGGCCGCAGGTTGAGAATCCCTGATGTAGACCATGTTACAGAGGAAGCCACACATATCATCAAGTCCCTAGTGACCCAGAACCAGTGTGGGTGGGCGAAACAGACAACTAAGGACAATAACATTCCTTAGCATGGGTCAAGACAGGGATGGAGTTTGGGGAGACAGATCTTCAGTATCTCTTTTGTAACATTCTGTGGGCTTTTTTTGTTTGCTTGGTCCATCTTTTGTTAGGCAAGAACTCCATATAAAAAGACTGAAGAATGAGCATGACTTTACACACATGAAAAAGAGTGCTTGCTGAAGTCAGCTTCCTTGAATAGCATTATTTTGGCAGGCAGTGCAGTATAGCTTTTGATTTGTTTCTACAGGAATTTCAGTGGATTAATGTAGCTTACTTCTGAGCAGAAACATAAAATTGCACTGCATGAGTCTTCAACCTCTTGCCATCAGTATATATGTTTTATAACAAAGCATATTTAGTACTGCAGTATGGGAGAGTGATTTATTTTTAAGACAGAAGAAGTCCAGAAATAGGGCTATATCCAAACAGGCTCTAAAATCTAACAGCATTGTATGTCATGTCTGAAATATTTTAGTCTGTCTTTGATGGCTTAAAATAGTCACAAATATATGAAACACTTGGTAAAATGAATATAATTTTGAAATGAATATAGTCAACATTTTTTCAGAAAAATAATAATCTGACATTCTAGTAGTTTCTTTAACATTTCATCATATACCAAATAATCTTCAAATATGTTCTCCAGGACTTCTGGTGCTTGGCTGGCATTCTTATAAATGCAAGTGAACAAAGGGTTAATAGATATTAATTCCAGATAAAACTCTCTACAAAGGGAAGGGATATTCGATTTGTATGGCTTTAAAGTTTTAACAGATGAACCTATCCCTTTGAGACCACAGACCATTTACCATCAGTAGATTGATTTCTTTCTGTGCTAAAGGCTTGATGATACTTTTCAATGCAGTTCATTGTAAGCAGAATGATACCTCAAATATACATTAACTTAAGAGTCTTTGGAGGCTAAATTAAGGAGATGAAACTCTGGGCAGCAGGGGAATAGTGGTATTTAATAAGTAAAGAAACAAAATGATATCTTAGTAAGTTTAATACAAATAAAACCAGCCATTATAATGAATGAGATACCAAAAGTAAACAAAGTCAGGTATTGATATTGCAAGGCTATATATGTAAGTATTGATTTAGTTAAAATAAATGGAATGAACAAACAGCTTGTTTCTTTTCAGCCCATACTTCTCAGTTTCCTCATGTTCTTGTGCAACCTTCTCCTTTCCTGTTTGTGACTTTTGTCTCTGCTTAAGACTAATGCACCTAGTATTTTATGGAGAGATCTCAAGATAAGGCACTCATGATGTTGTCTTGCAACACATGAAATTGTTGGTACATCTATCTAGTTCAGTAGTTTCTGTTTCATGGGTTGGCAGTAAGTCTCTAGGGTTTCATACAAAAAACCTTCTCCAGTTCAACCTGGACAGCTGGGTTTGTGACTTGCATGCAAAAAAAGAAGAAGTCTACCACTGACCAATATTGTATCTTTCCATCAAACAAATGCCAATAAGTCCAAAATGGAGAATGATTGGTTTGAGAATCTCTGAAGCAGTGCTGTAGCTAAAGAGCAAAAGATGGAAGATGGGGCAAGATAAGAGGGTAACAGACAACTTTCAATAGATTTGTATATTTTCTCCTTTGTTAATGCCTTGTGTACTCAAAGGAATTACTATTTTCTTCCTCGGGGGACACTCATTATGCGTTTCTAGTTGGCTTTTCTGCTAGGGATGCTACTCAAACACCCTGTGAGCACAAATGTTTTGTACAGGGCAACCAAGAAGTTGTTCAGCTTGGTATACAAATGTGACCTCTGACTGCCGATGTTTTGCTAACCTCAAGGATCCATACCAAGCAGTAGAAAGTAACAAACTGACTTTATCATCAGGTGCTTATTCCTCAAGTGTACCAGCTTCTTCTTGTGTGTCTAGGCCAGACATTAAACTGCCAAAACGAAACCACCTTGTGGTGAATTCATTCCACAATTCTGTTTGCCTGACCTAGTGTGAGAAAGATTAAGAACAATTATACTTCTATACCACCCCATAGCATTTGGTGCACTCTCTGGGCAGTTCAGAAGCTAATTAGCATTTTACCCCCAACATGCTGGGTACTCATTTTACTGACTTCAGAAGGATGGAAGGCTGAATCAACCTTTAGCCCTGGTCAGGATTGAACTCACAACCTTTTGGTTGTAGGACAGCAGTTTAACCATTGCATCACCAGGGCTGGCACAAGGTTGCTGTTGCCCGGGATACATATGATTATGGTTAAAAAAAACTCACAGTCTTTGATGAGTCTCTTTGCAGGCGCACCCCCCAATAAAGGACTCAGACACTGATAAAAGTGGATAACGGCATTGGGCCACATTTATTGATTCATGCCCTAGTCCGAATTATAAATTTCTATTGGTAATTGACCAATCATAATTCTTAAGGCAAGCAGGCCGAAGTAACACTGGTAAGGTACCACCCAAAATTGCCAACGGCAATTGCTACAATGTATCCATTTGTATCCATTTGTATCAATTTGTTTGTTGACAACAAACAAATTGTTGACCGTAGTCAATATCTAACTAACGACCCCACCCTCTGACGCGTATCCGTAAAATCACGTGGTGATGCATGCTGTCTAGCTATAGCCATCACCCCGTCGCCTAGTTCGTCGTTGACCGGACAACGTTTAACCAACTTATGCCTGTCTAGTGTTGTCCAGTCAATTGCGAACTTGCCGGATACCTGTGGGTCATAATGTTTACCTTACCAGTGCTACCCGCCCATGTGACCAAAGTCAACAGCAGCAACAGACAAAACCCCTATGTCAAACCATAGCAACAGTGTGGGATGGGTGAAAAAACCAGGACCCGGAAGCCAATATGGGTCCCGGCCAAAAATTCCCACCCGGCCCCGAAGCGACCAAAACATCACACTGTTAACTAGGGAGGGGGTGGAGGGGAAAAACTTCTCCGCTCCGTCGCGTCGCAAAATGGCAGCTCGGCTGCCTCGTGGCCACCCCTTTTATAAGGGAGCTGGCCACGCCCCTAACTACCCGGATGCCTTCGTCCAGTGGGGGGGGCCCCACAAAGAGCGCGGCGGCCATTTTGGCGCCGTGCTTGCATTGCAGGCGCACCCTCCAATAAAGGACTCAGACACTGATAAAAGTGGATAACGGCATTGGGCCACATTTATTGATTCATGCCCTAGTCCGAATTATAAAGTTCTATTGGTAATTGACCAATCATAATTCTTAAGGCAAGCAGGCCGAAGTAACACTGGTAAGGTACCACCCAAAATTGCCAACGGCAATTGCTACAATGTATCCATTTGTATCAATTTGTTTGTTGACAACAAACAAATTGTTGACCGTAGTCAATATCTAACTAATGACCCCACCCTCTGACGCGTATCCGTAAAATCACGTGGTGATGCATGCTGTCTAGCTATAGCCATCACCCCGTCGCCTAGTTAGTCGTTGACCGGACAACGTTTAACCAACTTATGCCTGTCTAGTGTTGTCCAGTCAATTGCGAACTTGCCGAAGCCCTGTCGACAAGGAACCGCGCCACTGCCCTATTCACCATGCGTCTAGCGCGGTCAAGGGCCAGGAGGTCAACGCCCCCTCTGTAGGAATGGCGCGGGACCATGTCCGACCAAACAAGGGTTGTGGCGGGCCAGACGTAATGCAGGTAGGCGAGGTCCTCGCAAATCGCATGCTTCAGCGATAAGCCGGTGACCTGGCCCAAATCATTGCCCCCCAGATGTATGATCAGAATGTCAGGCGGGTCAGCATTCTGGCCTGAAAAAAGGAAAGGCAGCAGCTCCTGCCATAACATCCCAGGCTTACCATGCCATGTGAGACTTGCATATGCACCCAGTCCCAGTCGGGGTCCCCACTCTGTTGCCACAGCGTAACACGCTGCCCTGTGCACGTAGCTATGGCCCACCAGCCATACTGTCACCGGTGTAATACGACACCCCGGGTCTGTAAAGAAAAATGAGGAAAAGAAGGTAAGGTGACTGGATTGGTACTCACGGCGGGAGTGGGCGCACATAAAACTGAAAGCACTGCGAACCCCACCGTCCCATGCTGCGTATGTCAGCCCCGGAGTACCCAAAAGCAGCTGCGGTTGAGGCCGCCCCTATACGGAATGAATGGGTGCCATAGCGGGCAACGCCCGCGCTCGCGCACCCACCCCTCCAAAACATGTCTCACACGGAAGTCAGAGGTGCTGTCCACATGACCCCCCACTTTGGCCATAAAAGCCAACGCTGAAAGCTTAGATGCTATGGTGCGATGTGCAAGGCCCTGAGAATGCAGATAAACCACGAACCGCAGAACATGGGTTACCGGGATCGGCCAGGTTCCTGGCAGTTGAAATTGGGTACAGAATGCCCTGAAAGAATTAATTGCGTGGTGATACGCCTTACACGTGCGTGGCGCTATCGACAGGCCAATCGCCCGGTTCACCTCTCCTTGCCAATGGTCCATATCTCCTCCGGGAGTGGCGAGGGAAATTCCTCCGCATCCGGGGCCAAGACACGGAACCGGGAGATCGGTAGGTGGGACAAAGCGTCAGCAATATCATTATTAACCCCTGGGACATGCCTGGCCCTGAACAGTACGTTGAGGCGCAGGCTGCGCAACACAAATTGGCGCACTAGGTCGATAACCCTGGGCGATTTAGAAGTTTGTGCATTGACAATGTGGACCACAGCCGCATTGTCACACCAGAAATGCACGACCGAGTTGGATCACTCCTCGCCCCATAGCATCAAAGCACCCAGGATAGGGAAAAACTCCAGATATGTGAGATCACGCAGGCGACCCGTGCTCGCCCAGGCCGGTGGCCACCCACCATAGGCCCACTTCCCATTGAAGTACATCCCATAACCGAGGGATCCCGAGGCATCAGACTGAATCTGAAATTGAGGGGAAGCCAGGAGGTCACACCTCCAAAATGAGACCCCATTGAACTCCCTCAGGAACTGTAACCAGACAAGCATGTCTGCCCTGATACCCCGGGTAAGCCGAACCCTATGGTGAGGCCTGGATAATCCTGCCATGGCGTCGCACAAGCGCCGGGCAAAAGCCCTGCCCGGTGCGACCACCCTGCAAGCGAAATTGAGGTGACCATGAAGCACCTGCAGTTCTCTAAGTGATGCCTTGCGCTTGGCCAGCAAATCCGAGATAAGGGCCACAATCCTTGACACCTTCTCCCCTGGTAACCTAGAAGCCTGCGCTATCGTGTCAATCTCCACCCCCAGGAAGACTAGCTGAGTAGAAGGGCCCTCGGTCTTTTCGGGCGCTAAAGGGACACCGAGTTCCTCCATTAGCGTCTGAAATGTGTTGAGGAGACGTGTACACGTGTCCCAGCCCCGTTCACCCCCGAACAAAAAGTCATCCAGGTAATGGGCTACAGACCGGGACCCTGACCTGCGGACAAAAGCCCACTCTAGGAAGGTACTGAAACGCTCGAAAGCCGAGCATGATATGGAACAGCCAAAAGGCATGGCCTTATCAAAGTAATATTCGCCCCGAAATTTGAAACCCAGCAATTCAAAGTCGCCCGGGTGCACCGGCAAGAGGCGAAAAGCCGACTTAATGTCGCACTTAGCCAGCAGCGCACCCGGGCCACATGAGCGCACCATGCGCAGCACGTGGTCAAAAGATGTATACCTGACTGAACAAAGGTCATCAGGGATAGCATCGTTGACCGATCGGCCGGCTGGGTAGGACAAGTGATGGATAAGGCGAAACTCGCCTGGAGACTTCTTGGGAACCAAGCCCAGGGGCGATACCTTAAGGTTAGTGAACGGGGGTGCAGGGAAAGGGCCAGCGACCCTGCCCGCATTGACCTCCTTATTAATGCTGGCGGCAGCCACCTCCTCCCTCCCCCTAAGGGACAAAAGGTTGGGGGCATCCTGAGGGGACCTATCACCCATGAAAGGAATACGGAACCCCTGCCTAAAGCCCTGAAGGAGATAATGCGCATCCTCCCCCTTCGGGTACAATGCGAGCCAACGCTCCAACATGTCCACATTAATTGGGGAGGGAGCCTTTCGGTGAACCAGCTCCATCTGCGGCAGTCTTGCCAGCCCACTGTCCGCCCCTCCCTCTGCCCCGCGTCCCTCCAGGCCTGGGACAGGCAGAGGCTGCATGGGGGCCCGCACAGGTGGGACACTCATGTCTGTACTTGCAATTCTTCTTATTGCAGGTACCATTAGACGAGAAAGTCCAGCACAGCAGGCGGGCTGGAACCCCCTGCCCCGCCACCTGGGGGGGAACCTGTGCTGGAGCCGCTCGCTGGACCGCATGTCCACAATGGTATCTTTCCCCTGGCGCGGGGCGCGTGGGCGTCATGTACAGAAGCCAAAGCCTCTGGCATGGCTCATCCCACCTCATCTCAGGGTGCAGGGGAATTCGCATACGGAATTCCTCGTCATAAGCCAACCACGACGGGCCTGGAAAGTCAACCATCGCCCGATAGATGTTGTCCAAATACTGGACCATCGGAATTGCCAAATCCGGCCCGGCCCTCAGGTACACCGCCATGTAGATGAGGTAAGCCGGCAGCCAGTTGGCCCACGTACGTGGTGGCTTGCGACGACGTGCCTGTTCCTTATCCTTCTCATCCTGCCCCTCCCTCTCTTCCTTGGTGGGCTCCCTATTTAGGAGTGAGAAGATATCTACATACTCCCCCTGCCATATTTTCTCTTTGGTGGCCTGTGCCAAGTGGTTGCCCAGTGGCAAGGAATACCCCGCTGTCGGCAAGGCCGAGACAGGCACCGCAGAAACTGCGGGCATCTGGAAAGGGGCTTGGACTAGCCCAGCCACCCCAAAACATTCCCCACAGGGTAGGAAACACCCCCCCACCCCGGGGCCCTGGGTGGTAGTTGTCGTCGCCGGGTGGGGCGCCAGTGGCTGGACTGCCGCACCACCCACGCGAGGCCAGGGCCATTGGAACACCCCCCCCAACGTGGCCACGTGTGTAGGTGCACTAGTTTGGACCGCATACTCACATGCTGCACCCCCGCGGGCCGCCCCCACCGGGGGTTCCGGCCCACTGGGGGCGTCGGAGCTCACGACCACCGTTGAGCTCATCGCTGGGGCCTGACCCGCACTGGTCTGTTGGCTGGGGAGCTGCGAGGCAGTGGCCAAAGATGCACCACGTGCCTCAAGCAGCTCAACCCGTCCCGTCGCCTGCCGCTGCCCAGCGGACGACGCCTCAAAATGAACCCCAAGGGGAGCCCCAGCGTGGCTGGCCTGAGCCAGGGAAGCCTCAAGGGCCGCAACGCGGGCCAGTAAGGCCTCAACACTGATGAGGGGCCAAGGGCCAGCCGGCCCGCCTGCTACAGGCGTGGGTACAGGCCCCTGTGCTCCGGGGCCCGAATAAGGCCATGACCCCACACCCAGGCCTGGTAGGGCCGATGTAGGCACCTGCCAGGGAAGGGGACCACACCACCCCCCAAGGCTGGAAGGTCCCGGGGTGAGCTGCGCCCCTATAGAAGAAGGAGAAGCACCAGGAGCGGTGTCCACCGCCTGCGGGCCACGGGCCGCAGCCCTTGCTGGACCAATGCTTGGGTCCCCCGCCTCCGGCCAACGGGGACTAGACCCCATCCCACCGACCCCGGTGGGTGCAGGCAAGGGCGGCAGCTGGGGAGGCGCAGCCGCGGTCCTCCGACCCGGATTGCGCCTCCGAACCGCGCGAGCCGCGCTCGCGGCCGCCTTCTTCTTCGAAGGCATCTCAGTCCAACCTATGGGAAGCCGAAGGAAGAAAATCAGCAGCCAAAAGGCTTCCCGGTCAAGGCAAAAGCGACGGAGGTAAGAGGGAAAAACTTCTCCGCTCCGTCGCTTCGCAAAATGGCAGCTCGGCTGCCTCGTGGCCACCCCTTTTATAAGGGAGCTGGCCACGCCCCTAACAACCCGGATGCCTTCGTCCAGTGGGGGGGCCCCCGCAAAGAGCGCGGCGGCCATTTTGGCGTCACGCTTGCATTCTATGTACTTTCTGAATACTTCTGAAAGTCTGGTTATCAATCTAGGATATTTCAGAATTTCAAGGAAAGAACAATCATGCAAGTACAATTTTCTGCAGACTGAGCCCAGCATCTGTTGAAAGTCAACTTTTTAAGTTGACTCATGACCAAACTGGAAGTACAATATAGTGTATTTTTAAATTTACTTCTTTATCTTCTTTCTCCAATTTTTTTAAATCTATCTATTCTTCCCTCCACATAGCTCATCCTTTGTCGTGAAGTTCATTGCATCTAAGAATGTAGTATGGGTTTAACTAGCATCATTAATGAATGATATATGATTGGTTTTCTCTAGGACAGTGATGGCGAACCTTTTAGAGACTGAGTGCCCAAACTACAAGACAAAAACCATTTATTTATCGCAAAGTGCCAACATAGCAACATAGCAACAGGGGAGGAAGGGAACACTCCCATTGGGTTGCTGGGCAGAGGGGCAGGGTGAACTCTGTGCTGGTGGAGAGATGAAGTGCTCCCATTGGGCTCCTGGGCAGAGAGGTGGGTGAACTCTGTGCTGGGGTGACTGCATGGGTGCCCACAGAGTGGGCTCTGAGTGCCACATTTATTTATTTATTTATTTATCATTCACATTTGTAAATGCCGCCCACTCAGGCAGAACCCGACTCAGGGCGGCATTACAACAACTCCAAAAAATACATAAAAACATTATAAAACCTTATAAAACCCACCCAATAAAAAACCCACCCAATAAGAAAAAACCAACATCCACCCCCATTTAAAACCCATATCCCAATCACCCGTCCCACCTACCACACAGAGGGAAAGAGAGAGAGTCTTATAAAAGCCAGCCGGCGGGGGCCATAGTCCCGTTCGGGCCCCATACCTGCCCTGCCAGCCAGGTCTTTACTCCTTTCCTGAAGGGCAGCAGTTCACTTTGCAGTCTTAGATCTGTTGGTAGGAGGTTCCAGAGGGTTGGTGCGGACACAGAGAAGGCCCTCCTTCGGGTGCTAGTCAAATGTGCACCCCTCGTTGATGGCACCACCAGAGAGCCTCTCCGGTCCGCTCTGGTTGGACGGGCAGCCACTCTTGGGACGATGCGGTCTCTAAGGTATCCTGGCCCCCTGCCATATAGGGCTTTAAAGGTCAAAACCAGCACCTTAAATTGCACCCGGAGACAAACTGGTAACCAGTGCAGCTCCCGAAGCAGCGGTGAGGCATGGGCATATCGCCCACACCCCATCACCACCCGGGCCACCGCATTCTGGACCAGCTGCAGCCTCCGAATGGTCGTCAAGGGCAGCCCCATGTAGAGCGCATTACAATAATCTAGTCGGGAAGTAACCAGAGCATGAGTGACCATAAGCAAGGAGCCCCGGTCCAGGAGCGTGCGCAGTTGGCGAATCACCCGAAGTTGGGCAAAAGCCCCCCTGGCCACAGCTGCCACTTGTTCTTCCAGCAGGAGCCGTGAGTCCAGGAGGACCCCCAAGTTGCGCACTGGGTCTGTCTGGGGCAAAACAGCCCCATCCAGTACCAAAGATGGTAACTCCTTGGATAACGTG
This sequence comes from Bradypodion pumilum, assembly GCA_035047305.1. Lineage (NCBI taxonomy): Eukaryota > Metazoa > Chordata > Lepidosauria > Squamata > Chamaeleonidae > Bradypodion > Bradypodion pumilum. Next base: position 75,176,733 of record JAWDJD010000002.1, on the reverse strand, counting down.
GGGCCCCTTATCCACAGCCACTCTGTCTTGCTGGGATTCAGCCGAAGCCCATTGGCCCCCATCCAGACCCCAATGGCCTCCAGGCATCCGGATAGGATTTCAACAGCATCACTGGGGTCCCCCCGGGCCGAGATGTACAATTGAGTATCATCCGCGTACTGATGGTACCGCACCCCGTGGGAACGAATGATCTCACCCAGCGGCTTCATGTAGATGTTAAATAAGAGAGGAGAGAGCACAGATCCCTGAGGCACCCCATATTTGAGAAGCCTAGGGCTGGACCTCTCACTCTCTAACCACACCGACTGGGTACGGCCCTCCAGAAATGAGGAAAACCAGGACAACACAGCGCCCTGGATCCCCAGTCCATCTGGCACACATGCCATAGGTTCGCCATCACAGCTCTAGGATTCCATGGGCCGTTTCAGCTTCATAAACAATAATCACAACAACTTTTTCCCTGTATGTGATCCTGCACCATGGGTCAAGGGTGGCCCATCACCCCTTGAAAGTCATGAGCCAGGGATTCCTGACTGGCAGTTTCCTATTGGTCTGGGGGAATGAAGATGATGTGGAAAATCTTTCAGACGGCCAGGGAGCTGCTTGAGGAAATTGAAAAATGGGGGTCACATTTTTGGGGCTGGAGGGGGGGGGGCAAAAAGAGACAGCTGTGAAGATAAAGGAGCCTAATGAGACAGGAGTGGAGAAGCTGCTGCTAGGGGAAGGAGAAGAGGGCAGTAAATCCAGGATGGGTGTGGAAGATGAACTGGTCCCACTGGGTGGACCTGGGTTTGAAGGAAGACCCCTGGACCAGACAGTTGGTGTACATCAAGTTATCCCAGGAGGTCGTAGACAGAGAGGTGTGTGAGTGAAAGTCCCACAAGCCATCCTATTGAGGTGGGAATAACATCAGGAGAGGTGCAACAAGGGAAGAGTGCCCCTGAGGCTTTCCAACAGTATCTGGCATTCTGCCAAGTGTCCCATTTGTCTCCAACATACACACTGGTTATGGGCCCTAAAAAAGATGGCAGCAGAACAGACTAAGTTGTGAATGGGTGGCAGTGCCAGAACTAGCTATTCACAGAATGGGTATTAGAAGTTTAGTGAGGAAAACTGTTTATTACCCACCTTCATATTTAACCTCTGCAAAGAAGAAGAAGAAGAAGAAGAAGAAGAAGAAGAAGAAGAAGAAGAAGAAGAAGAAGAAGAAGAAGAAGAGAGTTATGCAGAGAGTTATTCACTGTATTGCAACAATGGAAGGAGGCTGAGAAGGTATAATTCAGCACATGCCAAACAAGAGCAGGCAACTAATTAATGCAAAATTATTACTGGTTGCCTGAAACCTACCTCCATGGCAAAAATTGCCCCTGTGGAAGTCAAGAGGACCTGGCAAATAATGAATGAAATAAAGTAGTTCATTAACCTCATAGGCACCAAAACACTTAGAATATGATGGCTAAAACTGGGGGAATGTTTTCTGCACATCTCTTAAACTCTAAATGTCATACCAGTCTAAATCTATGGAGAGCAAAAACAACGTGCCATGCCAAATCGATCAATGTTGAAGAGTGTCGCCCACCAAGTTTCTTGCTGGGCCATCTTGAAGTTACTTAACAGACTTTGAAGGGAAGGAGGGAGATCAAATAATAATCAAGAAAAATTGGGCTACTTAGATACAGGGCAAATTTTCTGCAAATGTGGAGAAATTAAATCAATGCAGTACTTATGTTTCTGTAATTTATGCCCCACCACATGTAAAAAGAAGATCAAGTAAATGGATAGGATATCACTATTGAAGTAGCCTGCTTCTGGTCAAAACATTGACTCTGTAATGTTTAGTGTATCTTAACTTTTATTGAATTTTACCTATATTTCATATACTGTATGCCCATAATTTTAAACTACTTAACACTCTGATACAAATAAACAACAAGAAGATAGATAGATAGATAGATAGATAGATAGATAGATAGATAGATAGATAGATAGATAGATAGATAGATAGATAGATAGATAGATAGATAGATAGATAGATAGATAGATAGATAGATAGATAGATAGATAGATAAATCTTTATTGTCATTGTCCTGCACAGAACAACGAGATTGGGGATTGATATGGTAGAAGGCATTCTGGGCCACTTGCATCACTTTTACTTCCATAGAGGGTGACAGGTTAATAAATTGGGTCCCTGAGAGTTGCTTTCAAGAAAGGTACACCTAGCTTGAGTTGTACCCTTCACCCAGGGGTGTGCAGGGCACCATGGGAAGGCTCTGGACAGGGAGTGGTGGGGGCGTCTATTGGAAGGGTTTCCCATACATTGCTCTTGGTGCCCTAGGGCACCAGAGACAAGGGAGGGGTGGGACAAAGCCCAATTGCCTGATATACTAGCACGTGCCTGCCTTCACTTAGATCACACATTCTCTAACCCCATCGTTACACACTCCTCACAGAGGGGCAATTTGATTTTTAAGGGGGGGAAAGCAATTTGAGAATGAGTTACTAACAGTGTAAGGCCTTTTAGGCTTCCTCCATGTAAATAGGAGTTCACTTTTTTACCCATGACATGGGCCTTAAAATGCCCGAGGATGTTGCAGAGAATGTTGAGTACCAGGCTCCGTCACTGACATTGAGCCTGGATGCCATCTCTTAGGCTCCCTCGGATGTTCAGCCACAATGTTTAATTGTATTTCAAGTTTCATGTGATTTACCATCTTTGTTTGTCTGTAAACCACTTTTGGTCACCAATAGGTGAGGAAAGCAGTATAAAAATATGCTTAGGTGGGGCATGGCCAAAAATGTTTGGGAACCAATGCTCCAACCCAAACCACTTTAATCTTATCTAGATTAAGCTTCATCTTGCTCACCTTCATTTGTATTAAAATTATTTTTGTAGAGATATATGTAATTATCCCCCAGCCATTTCAAGTCATAGAAAATAAAAGAAGAGGTGTCCTGTGCCAGTTCATATCATTGATCTATCTAGCCAGCTTTCATGTACCCTTCTGCAGCAGCAGGTTTTGAAGGTTTGGGGCAAAGAAGTTTGTCCTTAACAGGTGATACTCTTTTGAAAGAGTGGAGATACATGACATCAAATCACTGAACCTATTTTACTTTTTAAAAATAAAATAAAAAATCAGTTCCAGCACTAAGCCATGATATTTCCATTTTATTTACCCCTTGATGGCACCATTATATTATAGAGTTCACTTTAACCACTGACTGTGTGGAAGCAGTCCTGCATCTTACAGTCCTCATTTCTCAACAGTAACAAACACAGATTTTCTAGCATGGCACTCTGTCTGCAGTTAAATGCACTGAAGCAAACAAAGCTATTTCTGGATATTTCTGCAATCACCTCTAATTAGAGATTAAAACTACTAATCCTATTCTTGAAAGTATATCAAAAAGTGACACATTCCTTCTGCACTGAGTTCTTTAGGTTTGAAAGAAAATACACAAGCAGAAAAAGGCAAGTGGGAATATTGTAGGGGGGGGGGAATAAAAGCAAGTAACAAATGCAATGAAAATATTTTATTTGTAAATAGCCACATATATCCCAAACATAATACGGGCACAGAGAAGCTTTTTTGTTTTCACTAGCATGATCTACGCTAAGCAAGACAGAGAGAATGTTTCATAAATTGTAATTCTACCAGCTTCCTTTCAACACTAGAACATAAAGCATTGCTTTGCACCTCTGTCATTTGCATTAAATTTTCATGAAGGTAATTCGCTTCAATGTAGCTTTCTGCTTTATGGTAATACTTCCCTCGTTTATTTTTTCTTTACAGCCCCAAGGAGTGTTTGGTTCCACATGTCATGTTTTATGAACTGCTCCAAAAGTTAAATCCACTTCACTTCTTGTTTTCTGTTCTGTCCCCCCCCCCCACACACACACACACATCCTCTTCCCCACAACAAGAGAATCCTCTGAAATGGGTGACACCATCCATGTTCAGAGACTATTAATTATAATCAGGCTCCAGTTTGAGATGCAAGCCTGCTCTAAGATTACCCTGTGGAATTTCCCAGAATGAAATTATGTTGAAATATCCAATTAGAATCCTGTAGGCAGTCACGAATTTCATTGTAGTTAAACATTTGCTGACAAGTTGGCCTTTCAGTTTTTCTATGTGCTTTGAGTGAAGAAATCTGATCCCAACTGGCTTTCTTCAAATAAATGCTTTCCCATTCGATCTACTCTTTTTCTTTCAGGCTAGCCTTTATACCAACAACAATGGGATGGGCCTCTCCCCAATCTTCTCATTTACAAATACTGCATTTTAATGGAATGTCCATTGTTGGGCTGACAATTCAGAGTGACTGGGTGAGTGGGGAAAAATTCTTGGGAAGAAAATGCAAGCAGCAGTTCTGATCTAATTTTTCCATATGCCTAAATGAATGCTATTATATTAAATATATAATATATTATATATATAATATATTATATTAAATATATATTATATTATATATTATATTATATTATATTAAACAAAAGTTGGTCTTCCAGGCAGGATGTTACTCCACCCCACCCCCCTTTTTTGTGCTGGTCATATATAAAATATTTTACTATCTGGATAAATATTTTAGTATCAATATGCAGCTAGAATGTTTTTGTCAGAAGGATTTGTCACATGAAATGAAAACAAAGCTGTTTTTCTGTTAGCAAACCTTGTAGCAATTGTCATTTCCCCCCTCTGGCTCTTGCCTTTCTTTTCTTTTTGTGCAGTGGAGGGATTTCACACATTGGTGCAGCACTTTACACTACCAAGTAGGAGGAGCTGAAAAGTAAATCTTTATTTCTGTTAGGATTTTGGAGACAACATAATATGAAAAGTCATGAAATATGTTGTTGTTGTTTTTTTAAAAACCACCTTTGTTATCAACAGTTAAAATAGCAACAGTCATCATCAACACTGTGCCAGGTTCATGGTGTTGATAATGGTATATAAAGCCCTATCTAGTTTGGGATCTTGGTACAGTACCTGACATAGTTCTCTGCTGTAAAAATACTGCCCTAGCTACCCTTTCTTTACTGACCTTGGGGTTATGAATTCTCACCCCAAGGGAGGATTGAAGAGTTGTTATTAGGTAATAAACCTCCTTGGTTGTAGCCCATCATTGTGGAACTCTTTACAACTTTAAGTTTGCTAACCCTCCTCCGCCCTTCAATTTTTTCAAATACTGGTGAAAGTCAAATTATGCAGAGAGTCTTTCAATAACATCTTGCCCCTTCAGTGATTTTATTTTTATTACTCTTGTTTAGCTTTAATTTTTGTTGCCATGTGTATTATGATTCTTGCTATTTGTCCTTGTTCCTTAGGTATGCTGAGCTAGTTGTCTGCTGGGTATGAAATGTTTTTAATTACTCTATTACTGTTAACCAACTAGAGTAGTGTTTAACACCATATCTGCCTGTTTTCGCACAAGAGAGAGGACCACCTTGCCAGGTGTGCACCCCTTGCTGGCCGCTGCATGCCACTCTGCTAACCACTCACATCAACAACCCTTTCACCAATTTAATGGCATCTGATGCAGGTCCTGGACCAATCTTTTTGTTTCTCTCATGAACTACAGTATATGTAAATTCAATTCCTGTTCTCACAGCTTTCCTCAGTTTTTCTTCCCACAGGATCAACTCCAATAATTAATTATGACTATGTGTCTGTTTTGAGAGCAATAGCCTAAATAATGTCTTGGATCACAGATAGTTAATTCTGAAGTTCAATGTGGAGACATATAAAGTTTGATTTATTTTATTTTCCTGGTCTTCCAAGCATGTTTATAATTCCCAGATTTGCACAGACACACAAAAAAATTTCAAGCATGTGTAGCATTCCAGTGAAAACAAAGGACTTTCTTCACAGCAGGCAAATTATCCCTGAAGAATGAAGAAAGAGTTTTGAGGCATATGTTTCTTTTGTTGTCTTTTGCTCACCTTCCTTTTATTCATCTACATTTGAATTTGCTTCCCTTCCAACATCTGTTAATGTTTGTCTGTAAGTGGCTAATCCTGTTAACATTAAGAATCCAGGTAACAGATCTTATAGAGAGCTATTGATGGCATGTAAATTACTTTCAGGCTAACAATTTCTCTGTTTAGTTTAACACTTGATATAGGATTCAGTTTTGTTTTGTTCATACCATGTGTCTCACAACCAACCTTGAGGTATGTTCTCTTCATTTCTATGGCAAGTTGTATTGAATATTTTATTAACAGATGCAATAGTATTTTCCAGGGGAAGATGTTTTTTTCTTTCTTTTTTAGAGGTACAAACTGTGAAAATATGAAGAAATTGGTGAACTATGAGATGAGATTTCATACTCCGTAGTTTTAAAGTGTGATAATATGCATGATAATATGTTGTCTTAAATGTTTTAAACCTCTAAAAAACTGTGATAAAAATGTATGAGGAGAGAAAAATGGCGCAGACACCGGCAACCACGCCATAAACCTTGCCAAGAGAACCCTATTGACCAAAACAAAAGGCAAAACAAAAGGGCAGGCTAGGTGATACAGGATGCTTAACACCTCAGAGGGGAGAAAGGGGAGGGACAGGAAGGGGGGAGGGGAAATGCAATGTTGTAAGGAGCAATACTGCATAGGGACATGGAATGTGAGATCAATGAACCAAGGTAAACTGGAAGTGGTAAAAAGTGAGATGGAAAGAATAAGCATTGACATCTTGGGCATCAGTGAGCTCAAATGGACAGGGATGGGGGAATTCAGCTCTGGAAACCATCATATCTACTATTGTGGGCAAGAAAACCTCAGAAGAAATGGAGTAGCCATAATTGTCAATAAGAGAGTAAGAAAAGCAGTAATGGGATATAACCTCAAAAATGACAGAATGATGTCAGTCAGATTTCAAGGCAAACCTTTCAATATCACTGTAATCCAAGTCTATGCACCAACCACTAGCGCAGATGAAGCCACAGTGGACCAGTTCTATGAGGACCTAGAACACCTCATAGAACAGACACCAAGAAATGATGTCCAAATTATATTAGGAGACTGGAATGCCAAGGTAGGGAATCAAAAAGTAGAGGGAATAACAGGCAAGTTTGGTCTTGGAGTACAGAACGAAGCAGGGCAAAGATTGATAGAGTTCTGCCAAGAGAACGCACTGGTCATAGCAAACACTCTCTTCCAGCAACACAAGAGGCGACTTTACACATGGACATCACCAGATGGCCAACACCGAAACCAAATTGACTACATACTCTGCAGCCAAAGATGGAGAACCTCCATACAATCAGCAAAAACAAGACCTGGAGCAGACTGTGGCTCAGATCACAACCTACTGATCGCAAAATTCAGGTTAAGACTAAAGAAAATAGGGAAAACAAGAAGACCAGACAGATATCACCTAGACAGCATCCCCAAAGAATACACGGTGGAGGTGATGAACAGATATAATGGCCTGGACGCAATAGACAGAGTGCCAGAAGAATTATGGACAGAGATAAAGGACATCATGCAGGAAGCAGCAAAGAAAACCATACCAAAAGAAAAGAAGCGTAAGAAAGCAAAATGGTTGTCTGATGAGGCTCTTAAAATAGCAGAGGAAAGAAGGAAGGCAAAAGTCAAAAGAGAAAGGAAAAAATACAACCTTCTGAACACAGAATTTCAAAGAAAAGCAAGGAGAGATAAGGAAAACTACCTAAAAGAACAGTGCAAAGAAATGGAGGAAAACAACAAAAGAGGCAGGACTAGAGATCTCTTCAGAAAAATCGGGGAAATAAAGGGAACATTTAAAGCAAAAATGAACATGATAAGGGACAAAGACGGAAAAGAGCTAGCTGATGCAGAAGAGATAAAGAAAAGATGGAAAGAGTACACAGAGGAACTCTACAAAAAGGACCTCAACACTCCTGCTAACCACAATGATGAAAAAACTGAAATCGAGCCAGACATCCTGGAGAGCGAAGTTAGAAAGGCCCTAAAGAGCACTGCAAACAACAAAGCTAGTGGATATGATGGTATCCCAGTCGAATTTTTCAAAGCACTAAAAGATGATGGCGTCAAATTACTGCACTCAATATGCCAGCAAATCTGGATAACAAAACAGTGGCCACAGGATTGGAAAAGATCAGTATACGTCCCAATCCCAAAAAAGGGCAACGCCAAAGAATGCTCAAATTACCGAACAATTGCACTCATCCCACACGCCAGCAAGGTGATGCTCAAGATAATACAGGACAGACTTCAGCAACATGTGGAGAGAGAACTACCAGAGGTGCAGGCCGGTTTCAGAAGAGGCAGGGGGACTAGAGACCACATTGCCAACATACGTTGGATCATGGAGAAAACAAAGGAATACCAGAAACAAGTTTACTTTTGTTTCATTGATTACACTAAGGCATTTGACTGTGTGGACCACAACAAGATGTGGCAAGTAATTAAAGAGATGGGAATACCAGAGCACATCATATGCCTCCTGAGAAATCTGTACATGAACCAAGAAGCAACAGTTAGGACAGAACATGGAATGACAGAGTGGTTTGGAATAGGAAAAGGAGTAAGACAAGGCTGCATTTTATCACCCTGCTTATTCAATCTATACACAGAGCACATAATGCGCAATGCAGGGATGGAGGAATCACAATATGGGATTAAAATTGCTGGGAGAAACATAAACAATCTGAGATATGCAGACGATACCACCCTAATGGCAGAAAGTGAGGAAGACCTAAAGAACCTCTTGATTGGGCTGAAGGAGGAGAGTGCAAAAGCTGGTTTGAGACTCAATATCAAGAAAACCAAGGTAATGGCAACAGGCCCAATCAGTTCCTGGAAAATAGATGGGGAAGAAGTAGAAGCAGTGACAGATTTTACTTTCCTGGGATCAAAGATCACGGCAGATGGGGACTGCAGCCATGAAATAAAAAGGCGACTGATTCTTGGGAGACAAGCCATGAGAAACCTGGGGAACATAGTGAAAAGCAGAGACATCACATTGCAAACAAAAATTAGAATAGTCAAAGCAATGGTATTCCCAGTAGTAATGTACGGATGTGAGAGCTGGACAATTAGGAAAGCTGAACGCAGAAGAATAGATGCCTTTGAAATGTGGTGTTGGAGGAGAGTTTTGAGAGTACCCTGGACAGCGAGGAGAACAAATAGGTCAATCTTAGAAGAAATCAACACTGACTGCTCATTGGAAGGGCTAATAGTAAAGACGAAGCTAAAGTATTTTGGACATCAAATGAGAAGGGAGGATTCACTTGAGAAGGCCCTGATGTTGGGAAAGGTGGAGGGCAAAAGAAGAAGGGGGAGGCCAAAGATGAGATGGCTAGATGGTATTGTAGACACAATGGGCACAGAACTGGGAGTGCTGAGGGGGATGGTGGAGGACAGAGATGCCTGGAGAACAATGGTCCATAGGGTCGCAAAGGGTCGGAACCGACTGTGCGACTGAACAACAACAACAACAACAACACTCCGTAGTCAATGGCTGGCTGAGAGTGAGGAGGGGAGGTAGTGCATGTCAATAAGTGGAAGGGAGTGGAGTGACACCTTAGGCCAGGGGTGGCCAAACTTTTTGTGCCGCAGGCCTGACCACATCCCCCAGACAGCTGATCAGGCTGGTACCATGGTTCCTCCCACCGGAAGTAGATGTAAAACGTGCCCGCATATGCGCAAGAACTGCCGTAAAATGTGTCTGCGGCTGTCATAAATGCATTTACGACAGCCATGGGTGTATTTATAGTAGCATTTGTACATGCATGGGTGTGTGCATGTTTGCACATGTGTGGGGCATGTCTGCTTCTGGTAGCAGTGAGGGCAGCATGGGCCAGATGATTTGGCACCATGGGCCGGATCCAACCCCATGGGCCACCCCTGCCTTAAGCTTATCTTTGCTGGGAGAAGCCTTTGAGGCCAGGGCAGCTTGTTTCCTGGTACTGAATTAATTGGGAAGTTGATTTCAGCTGGGCAAACAGAGGAGGCAGAAACTGCCATTTTTTTCATGACTGTCCCATTGAATTTGGTGCCTGATTAGTAGACCATCTGGAAAAATCTAGAAAGGAAGCTTAACATACATTACAGAGTCGGTTTCCTGTGCCATCATTTATAGAAAGCTCATTGTAACCCTGCAAACTATTTCATTTTGTTATACCATAAATGTTCAAATACTCAGTTACAAGTTCATTTATTTATTTTTTCATTTATTCATTCAGCTGTCTACTTCTCCCCAGATCTCTTTTTCCTGATGCATCTCAGCTTTATTTCCTCTGTCCTGACACCCCAAATTTCCATTCCTCCAGGATTTTTTTACTCTAATCCCTCACCTTTATTCTAACCCCCCCCTGTCAATAATCTTTTCATACTCAAATATTTCAAAGAGGAATTACAAGTGTCCCTGATAAAGTGATTTATTTATTTTTATTTATTTGTCTCATACATAGGCCACTTTTCTCCTTATAAGGGGATTTAAGGTGGCTCACAGTTTTTAAACAAGTAAAATTAAAAGCACACTAAATGGCACATTAAAAACAAAGTATAATTGTAATTAAAATACATTAAATGATTAAAACATTTAAAACTTTAACAACAAACTCACTCTGCTAAAGACCAGTATTTGGGGGTCTGAGGTACTGCATTATTAAAAACCTGCCTGAAGAGATAGGTCTTCAGCTGTCAACAGAATGATAAAAAGAGGTCTGTGTGTGTGTGTGTGTGTGTGTGTGTGTGTGTGTGTGTGTGTGTGTGTGTGTGTGTGTGTGTGTGTGTGTGTGTGTGTGTGTGTGTGTGTGTGGTTATAGTGGTCATAGTCTTGGCTAAGGACTCAGGGAAACCTGAATTCAAATTCTCACTCAAGCCATTGGATGACTTTGGGATAGTCATATTGTCTCAGCTTGGTTCACCCCATAGACTTGTTGTTAGGATAAAGTGAGGAGGACAATGGTGCAGGATACAAGTAATTGCATTGTCACTTGGTAGAAATGTGTGATTCTGGCATGCATCTTTTGACAATTTCATTCACAGTGTCACTGCTGGAGAGGTTGACCAAGAAAACCCCAAACCTTTGAAATGTCTTAGATGAGAAAACGAACAGGATGAAGATTACCATTATTGTCAGCTGATAAGGGAGATTTACATAAATTGGCAGTGCATGAGGGAAATTTCACATTAAAAGTATCATGTGAAAACATGTTAAGTCTTTCTCAAGAGACTAAAATGTTGGTTTTCTTATATGAAAGTAGGGGCTTCTAAGTCTCTTATTTAAATCTCACTTTAAAGGGGGGGGGGTTTACTTTTTCCAGATCAAAACGTGGGCTGGAAAATAATTCAGCTGCAAAACAACTTCAGACAACAAATATTTTCTTGCTCTGTTTAGGTATTTGGCTAGTATTTGGCTAGTTCCAAATACTCCCCTTTATTATTGTTATAATAATGTAAGATTTCAGCAGATTAAATGGCATTCCCTGCCCCACTCGTTCCCTTTATTTTTCTTTCTTTGTTGACTAGGCACTGAGGACAAGCTCCAGAAATGTGACTTCTTCATAACCTTTGGGAACTTTAGTGATCTGTTTCTCATGCCACAAAACACACCACTTTTGGAAACAGATAAGAGTTTCAAAAGCAGTCTGTAACACATCATAAAAGTCTACTGTTCAAAGAAAAACCATCAAAGACACTGGTATGCCCCAAACCTCTAGTAGTGCCTAAAATAGCTCTTGAATTCTGGCCAACATAATAAAATCATATAGGATGTGCAGGCCTTCTTTTCTGAGCTTCTGTCTTGACATCATTAGTTCAAGGACCTTCAGTAGAACCACTTCCAAGAGCATTATGGAGAAATGAATACTGTTTGGTAGTGCTCTTTTTTCCTCTGGACAAATGTCCTGTGCAACAGATGAGTAGTTTGCAATAAAATATATTTATCCTTATAGCTGTATTTGAATACTCAAAATATTTAATTTTATAGGGAACTTTACAATGTAAGCTGCTTCATTATATTTTCAGAATAGGATATCATTTGTTACATATGACTCTTGGAGAGTCTTGTCTTCCATGTATAGCAGTTTGCTGTACATAAATGAAGTATTGTTTCAGGACAATAGGACTTTAGTTTTTCCAAATGTGATAAAAACACTGGTAGGTTGTAGGAAAAGATCCCCAGCTCTTCAGGAAGAATTAAATGACAAACACAGAAAAATTACATTCTTTTACAACCACACCACTGTCTACTGAAATGGAACAATGGAATATATTTGCTACATGAGACGGAACAACTCTCACTTTTCTATGAAATAATAGGGCTGTTAAAAGCAAGCTAAGTCGTATTCTTCCTTTAAGAGGCCCGCCTGGATCTGGTATCAGAAGAGAGGTTATAGAGATGAGGCAATAAATCAGAGTAAGGAATGTTTTTGGTAGAACCACCCTTGAGAGTTGTATACGGACCATTCCAAAGAGTCTTGAATGTTCACAACAATTTGGAATCATTTTCTAAATAATTTCTATGGGGGGGGGGGTGTTATTTCTCATTAGATGCATTGTGATGATAGGCAGCATACCAAATGCACATGGTCAATGCATCCAATATTAGGGAAGATACTCCTCCCTTCCACCCTTTATTGCTTAGATCTGGAAAATATGTATGCTACTTTTAACGTTTTCTCTTAGGTTTTGGCGATCAAATTGTGTGATCTGGGTGAATATCAGTATTGACAGATCATGTAGGTAAATGCCTAATTTAAAAATAAATCAGAGAAACACAAATTGTTATTGAAGTACTGAATTTTGAGCTTAGCTTGAATACATTTAGGTAGAACTATTCCAGATGTAGAATCATAGAAAAAGAATTGTAGTGTGGGAAGGAACTGCAAGACACAGTGAGTGCAGTCTTTTGCAGTAGCAAGAAATCCACAGCTAAAGTGTTTAGGAAAGTTGTTGTTGTTCAGTCACATAGTCATATCCGACTCTTTACAACCACATGTACCACCGCATGCCAGACACCCCTAGGAAAGATGGCTGTCCAAACCCTATATTAAAATCTCCAGGTAAGCATCCTTTGCATTGCAGTACTTACTAAGGCATTTAACATGATGTCTGATCCAAATGTGTAAGACACAATTTAAATCCATACTGTGTCCCTTCTCTTGAAACAGACAAAATCCTTGAAGTTTTCAAGAATTACAATTTTCAGCTATAAGGAGAACTAGGCTAACATAAAGAATTTCTCCCCTACAGTGATAAGGAGTATTTTCCTAATTAATTTGCAATCTTTGTGGGTTTCTCCTAACTCATGACAAATGGATACCCTTAAATTGTAGAAGGGAGCTGCATTTTCCCTAAGTTTGCTTCACCTCCAGGGCTCATGACTTTTTGTAGATGGAATCAGAGAAATCTTGAGGAGATATACTATGTAGTTCACTCCCACTAGCCTTGTGAACCCATTTGTCCCTTGAGAACAGGTGCAGAAAACATTGTCGCCTTTTCGTTTTGTAAGAGGTTCAAGGCTTATTCTTATCCATATTTTTGAAACTTGTCATTATATCACGGGTTCGCAACATTTTCAAGCCACAGGCCAGACATGCCCCCATCACACAGGTAGGGGACCCGGAGGCATAGTTGCTCCCTGGACATATTTTTAGTCATCATCAGCGTCGGCGTCGGCCATTGCATCATCTTTCCAGCTTCTTGCACAGACTCTGCCACTGCCCACAGTGTCAGGAGGCTTTTTGGAGCATGGTCACTCCATTTGGATAACTGTGTGATGCTTCCCCACTTCGTTTTGGCTCTTCGAACATGCCACTGGACAACTTCCTGGTTCCACGTTAGGAACCAAGCCAATGACGCAAGCTCCGCCCAGCACCAGAAGTTGCCCAGCGGCACATTCAAAGAGCCAAAACGAAGTAGGGAAGCATCAGAGAATTATCCAAATGGAGCAAAATTGCTCTGAAAAGCCTTTTGCCATCGTGGGAGTGGTAGAGGCTGTCCAAAACCCTTGAAAAACCATACAATTCCCACCACCACCATCGCTGCTGTGGTAAGTGATGTATCACAACTTCTGGCAGTGGGGGGCATGTGGGGGGCAGGTCTAGAAGTGTCCGGGTTCTCACCGAGGGCCAGATTAATTATATGCATGGGCCCAATTAGCCCTGTGGGCTGGAGTTTCCAAATACCTGCATTATATGGATAGCCCAATCTTTTAAACATGTATTAGCTTTCTATTTATTACAGAGAAGCAAGATATTTTCAGTGAAGAGTGAAATGAGAAGGCATCAACAGGCAAATGTGAGCCGCCCAGCATCTTCCATGTCCCAAACAAACAAAAATTGGGGTGACTTACTCCAGGACAATGTAACTCAACTTTATTGCTAAAGAAGAAGCCCAGCAGGGAGTCAAAGAGAACACATCCTGCAAGTTCCTTGGTTTCTCCTGAAGCAATTGGGCATACCTAGACCTAAAACACAAAAGAAGCTCTCCTTTGTGTTCTTTTGGGATTTACGAGAGAGAGAGAGAGAGGGGGGGAGTATTTAAGTGTATGAATTTGTATTTATGAAGGAAAGGTACAGAACAGTTTTGTGTTTCTTTTATGTTCCTTCCTTTGTTCAACCTATCACTCTTTGTCAAATCAACTGAGAAATTTTCCATCTAGTAGTGCCATGTCAGTAGGCATCCAGAACATTTAAGGGAAGCATGGATGTTGAACTTGTAAAAGGATCCAGAACCCAATGAGGAGTGTTTTGTTTCAATCATTCCTTATGGGATTATTGTGTCCTGAACTCTTGGTATCTTCTATATTGGAATACTGTCTGCGGTGCCTCCATCATGGATCTGTCCCTTTAATTTTTTCCTGATTTGGGGTTTTTCCCTCTTTTGTTCTTTGAATTATTTTTTCTCCCACCACGCTGTCTGCCTGTACCGATATGCTTCCTTGGGATTATTTTTGACTCCCCAGCACTCATCTGTTTGGAGAGTTTTCCCTCTTTGATTTTTTTTAAAATCCCTTTCCTTTCTTAATTATTTTCCTGTTGCCAAGGTCTGCCTGCCTGCTGAGGCCTGCTACATTCAAGGAAGAAGGCATAAGTGCATATGGAAGAGAAATTCCCCTGTGTTCTCTCATGTTCAGGAGCAAGAACAGACAAAAACAGTCGTTCTCCTGTCAATGATCCTGCATCAGCATTAGCCCTGCAGTTTAAATAGCAGAACTATTGCTGTTGGGCTTTGAAATTCTGTCTTTCCTTTAGATCCACAAGGAATGAATTACACTTCAAGAAAGAGGAAGGTCCTAATTGCATTCTGAAAGGAAACATATGGAGAGAGTTTAAACTGTTGTCTCTGTCTCTTCTGAACATCCAGAAAGCTGAAACAGGCATCCCATAGTATGTGCTTGTTCCTTCAGATATAACTGGATGCGAATACTGCTTTCTGCTGTATTTAATTGGAATATTTGTGAATTAGAATTAAAAATGATGTTGAAAAGTATTTCTTGATTAATGTTAATTAAGTATATGATTGCAATTCAGCAGCAAGATGGTTTGTGGCTGATGTAGTACTCTATTTCATAATTATTGTTTGAAAATGGAACAAAAATTACTGTCTGAAAATATTAATTAATATAAGATTTTATTTTTATATTCTCATAGTTTCTGTATAGCAAAAAAAAAGGTTATTTTTCAAACCAGAATCATTTCAGAATTAGAATTCCAAAAGGTTGAGTTTAAGATGAGAAACTTAAATCTCTGAAATATCAAAGTTGCAAAAGATAGCAATATCTCCCACAGAGCATCTGCCTGCATCACCTGATCATCTCAAACAATGCAGCTTCCAGTGCTGACACTGACAATGGCTAGGAAGACTCTGTTGACAAACTGGGCCTTCTTAGTGGTAGCACCCACACTGGGGAATACCTTACCAATGGAGCTACATCAGGCCCCATCCTTGGATGTATTTAAGAAACATCTTTAAACAATACTGTTAGGAGGTATGTCTTTGCCTAACTGGTTGGTTAGGATAATATGTAAACTTGCATATCTGCCATATTGCTTTAAGAGCATTGAATGTATTTCAAAGCAGGTTAAATGTATTGTCTCATTAGCCTATAAGTACCATGGATAAAAGGAAGGTTACAATCACAGTTACTTCAGATCTATGCTCAACTGCTGCCTGTTGGACAAGACTGCTTTGTGCTCAACTGTTGCCTGATGTCCAAGACTGCTTGAAGTCCAAAGACTGCTTGGAGCTCGGCTACAACTACAGCTTTGTGCTTACTACTGAGTATTCCACTTTTGCTACTTTGCTTTTGGACTATTTACAATTGGACTGTTGTTCTTCACGATTGTTATAGGCTGGTAAGGAGAAAAGAATCTTCTGCTTTGCTTTTGAACCATCGTCTTAAATATCTCTGCTGTTGCTATGCTTGACTTTGAACAGCCTTGAACCTTGCTTTCAACCTTTGATTTTGCCAGAAATAAATAGCTCTTCTCACTATACATTGCATCTGTGTTATTCATCAAGCTCTCAGATCTTTCACTGATGCTCTTGTAACTCAAGGGTTCACTCCAGAGGTGGGCATCAAAGAAAATTCCTAACACACTGTGGGCATGGATATGTGACTGGGTGGGCATAGCCTGTTGGCCATGTAACTGCTCTTCACTATACAGCTATGAAAATAGAAGCCTCTTCTATTTTCATCACTTATAGAGAACCTCTGAAGCCATTTCTCCTTTGTCCAAGGCTTTTCCAGGGCTCTGTTTCACCCTGGAGTGCCTCCCCAGCCACTCCGGAGTGAAACGGAGCCCAGGAAAAGCCTTTGTGAAGGGGGAAATGGAGCCAGCCCCCCCCAAAGCCTCTTCTAGGAGGGGGTAGGTGGAGTGGGGAGGTGGGAGGTAACAGACATTTTTACTACTGGTATGCACGTACTGGTGCCAACCTGCTGATGCCTACCACTGGTTCACTCATTTAAATTTTGTATATTTCATTATTTTGCCCATGCTGTTTTTCTTAATTTATATGGTTTTTCTTAATTTTTCTTAATTTATATGGGTACCGAGGCAGCTGAAGATGCCCGGTGCTGCATCTCCTCCCTCTCCGGCCACACCAGTGCCAGAGAGGATATAAGGCTGCCTGGATATTGAGGCAGCTTAAAAAACTTGGCGCTGTATCTCTTCCTCCAGCCACTGCCCTTGACCCTTCTTCCTCGGGTTGGGGAGTAGATAAACTGTGCTCCATCGAGGACATTGAGCCCAGACTCCATTGGGGACATTGAACCTGGACTCCATTGAAGACATTGAGCTCTGGGCTCTGACCCCTGGGCCCCACTATTGTCTGGCTGCAGTGCCAATAGAGGACAATGTGGTTTATCTGATTTATTTGTTGTTCTATTGTTTCTATTTATTTATCAGGATTTATTGTGCTTTTCATATTTATCTGATATTTTGTGATTGTTAAAGGATTGTGTTGTGGTATATTATTATATTATTATAAGCTGTTTTGGCAGATTGAATTTTGTATATTGTATTACTGTGTATTTACTTTGTATATTGTGTATATTGTGTATTGCATATTGTGTATATTGTTTATTTACTATGTGAGCTACCCTTAGTCAGGTTCCCTGACTGGGTGGCATACAGGCATGGACATTAAATTAAATCAAATTATATTAAATTTATGTGTTACGGTATTGCTACCAGGATTGTAAAATTTTGCTATTTGGTTGCCCTTTTTAAAAAAGATATAAACTGCCCAGAGTAGGATAAATAAGATAAAATAAATACAGTAATACCTCATACAAAGTCCACTTCGTACAACATCGAATTCATACAACATCGCCTAATTCCTTGAAAAAAGTTGCCTCATACAAAGTCGCAGTGACTTTGTATGAGGCATTGGGGTTTTTCCCAGGTTGCATTGTGCCTGGGCAGTATAAATGGCAGGACACATGTGTGCATTGCTCTTGTGGGTTTTGCCCGAGGTGAATAGTGTTTAGGATTGGCTTTGAGCACAATTTTGGATTTTTTTGAATTTTTTCGTCAGGATTTTTAGAAGCATTCCTGGGATTTTTGCAACATTCTTCAGGTTCTTGGACAATCAGGATTGTTTGACGTGTTTTTGTAATGTATTTAGCCTGTAGACAAAGATTTCTTAAAGTTCAGTCAGTTTCCTGTCTGTTTCCTTGACTTTGCCCTGAAGTCTGTGCTGTTACAGTACAATGTATCACTATGGAAATGATGTTGTACGAGGCATCGCGGCAAGGATTTGGACATTGTGTGAGGCATCACTGCTATGATTTTGCATGCCTCATACAAAGTCCAAATCCGTATAAAGTCCAAACTTGTGGAACTGTATTGGGAATGTTTAACAACTACTTAGGTTATTGGTTAAAACTTGTTTATGTTATATTAAACCAGTCTATGTTTTCATAAATACTATTTGACGGTGTTTTATGTATTCAGATCATCGTTATAATCTTAGAAATGCAGTCCTAGAAGGGACCCTATAGTTAATCAAGCCTCCTGTCGAGGGCTGGCTACTCTTTCTCACACGAGGTCAGGCGAAAGGAACTGCAGAATGAACTCACCAAAAGGTGCCTTCATTTTGGCAGTTTCACGTCTGGCCTATACATGGAAGAAGAAGTGGGGAATCAAAGTCCAAACTTCCAGAAACCTAAGCTACTTAACTATCTGGCAGTTCACACAAGATGAAAGCCATAGACACAATGTACAATTTGCTTCTATCCATTTGGTCCATGTCACTTCTGATGCTGAAGGAGGGCCCAGCTAGAAGAACACTCTTCCAGAATGTCAGACTTTGATGTCAGAGATCAATCAATTATCCAAAGCTCAGCCTAGTTCAGTGGTGACGAATCTATGGCACATGTGCCAGAGGTGGCATTCAGAGTCCTCTCTGTGGGCACCTGTGCAGTAACCCCAGCACAGAGTTTGCCCCACCACTCTGCCCAGCTGCCCAGTGGAAGTGTTTCCTTCCTCCCTGTTGCTGTGTTGGTACTTTATGATAAACAAGTGGGTTTTGGTTTGGGATTTGGGCACTCGGTCTCTAAAAGGTTTGCCATCACTGGCCTAGTTTATGCTGAAAGAGCAGAACTGAAAGAGAAACAGTGTTTTCCTATTCCTTCCTGACTGCAGACATATATATTTTTTGTGCTTTTGTAAATCTCTTCCCAGAGAGTTCACTAGAAGAGAATTTATTTACATCACTTCCAGGGCTGGGCTACATCAGAATTAGCAGCTACAGCAGAATTAGCTGTGGTTGCATCAGGGCTACAAAAATGGAAACTCGGGCATATGCTCCATGAGGAAAAAATTAAAGTCATGGTTGGGTAATGCTTCTAATGAACCATTAAAATATGAAAAGTGAGCATCTGAGGCCTTAGTACTTTTCTTCAGGCAGGACATCTCACAAGGTAAGGAAAAGCATCCTGCTAAGATGTTGAAGCTAGAGGAAGTTCAGATATATTTCCAAGAGGGAAAATGAGGTGTCTCAGTTTAAACTGATGTCTCCTCTGTCTTTTTTAGGCTGTCTCTCAGCCTAAACCAGGGGTGCCCAAACTTTTTGGGCTGTGGGCCGGTCACATGGTTCCTCCCACTGAAAGCAGAAGTAAAACATGCCTTGCAATCTGTTTTGCAACAGAATGAGATAGTTTTAAAGTTGCCATTTTCTCTGCTTAAACCAGGGGTGCCCAAACTATGGCCCATGGGTCAGATCTGGCCCCTAATTCCAATTCATCTGGCCCATGCTGCCCTTGTCACTCCCAGAAGTGGAAGTAAAACACGCCCATATGGGTACATTTTACTCCCACTTCCGGGAGCAACGAGGGTGGCATGGGCTGGATGAATTGGAATTGGGGGCCTGATCTGGTCCATGGGCCATAGTTTGGGCACCCCTGGCCTAAAGGATATGAAATCAGTTGTTTTTTCTCTATATATGTAGGCAAAGGGTAATGAGCCACTCAGTGTAGTCTCCATTGCTATTTGTTGAACCATGCAGTTCATGTTTCTAGCTTTTTTTGGGGGGGGGCAAACAAACACAAAACCCACTGAAATTCCCATATCAGAAAAACTGGAGATTAGTCCACAGGTCTACAGGTCACCACTTACCATGTTTCTTTTGTATCTATTGAGATGAGGAAGTTTCAGTTGAAAAGCTTCAAAAAGGTCTTTGATTGCAGCTGCATCATCACTAGCATAGTCAATAACGAGGGAAGATGGGAATGGTAGATTGACAACATCTAGAAAGGTACAAGATACATTTTGCATACATGATTGTAAAGGCCAAAATATTAGGTATCCATGATCAAAATTCTGTGGCTTAGCATAGTAAAATTGCACTACAGTAGGCCTACTGAATTAGTGGAGATTTGTTAAGTCAACTGCTCCTTAATGAATTCCTCTTTCAATGGATTCAAATGAGACTATGGTATCTTCAACTTTACTTTACTTACTGTATCATTCCAGGATCAGATTATTGAGTCACCAGAGACACATCCATCAACAGAGAAAATAATGACTTTCAGGGGGGGAAATGTACGCTTGGACACTAGTAGCTGCCGATGATGACAACTTACTATGTAAGTCACAGTTACAGTAGGTACATTGGAATCAATGAAATTTATGAAGGAGTTGACTGATTCAATGGGCCTTTTATAGAGTGATTGGAACTGTTAATTGGAGCTAAACATGTTGAGAAGAAGGTTTTTTTAATTTTATTTTTCAATAAAGTAAAATTGGGGAATTGTATTCAAGATGATTTTTAAACCCCTACTCAAGTGTCTCTAGCTCAGTTTGTAGCCAAAGCACTGTTTGGCAGAAGCCCTAGTCTTATTTCCCTCCACTAAACATTTAAGGGCTGTATGTATCCTGTTAAGTACACAGGCATAGAATAATTATGTAAATTCCACAGAGACTGGATTAAAATCTCCACTGTCTTTTTCATGAGCACATAACATTCACTTGATGGTCTGTCCCTGTGGTCCAGAACCTTTTGCCGCATTGACTCCATGCCCATGTTTGGGGGCTACATCATCTACCCACAGGCTAACTTAATGAGGGTACAAATGACCTAAGGAGAACACTTCTTTCCGTGTCTCTCTTCTTAACAAAGACATTTCAATAAGTGCATTTGTGCTCTTTGTCAAATAATTCCAGAAGCTGGCTAATTCTCTCCTCCCCTAATCTCCTATCCTGAATTCCTGTAGTATACAGTGGTGAAGCCTTCATTGTACATCCATATACAGTACCTTACTTGTATATAAATAAAGGCATTTCACCTCTTCTGCCCTTTGCTAGCATGTGTGGCATATTAATCACTTTTAAAATGTTCCACAGCCTAATTCACTTTCATAGCTAGAAAAAGAAAATCAAAATCAACTGCACCTTTGGGGGTTGTCTTATTTTCCACTGATAGGACCTCACACTTTGATGGCCTGTTAACATCTGTGTAAAGGAATAGTCGGTCAATGTGCAATGCTTCAGGCAATTTTGCATGAGTTAAAGTTAAAGTCAATTGATCTGTCTCTTAACTAGAAACACCTTTCCTAACTCAAGTATCAGTTACTTTGGGGAAAATGCATCTAATTTTGCTAATGGCATGTTCCCACTGCTATATTTAATGGCTGTACAAAAACTTCTACTTACAATGACTTCTAAGTTGCCTATAAATATTGCTTCAGATTGTTATTTGCTGCAGAAAATAATAAAACTGCAAATCAAAATAATTTAACTTATTTTTTGCATCTGAACACATACACATTTCCTCCTTGCCTCATCTGACAAAACAGCAGCCATTACGTTGGCTGCAGCAACGTGAGATGGAAATACACTATCAGCTCTGCTGATGGTATTGTCTCCTAATCTCTTTAAATGGTGACTTGAAGACAGCTATGTGGGGTTGTATGAGATGGTAGAGAGACCATTCCATTGGCTGTGGCTGTACCATAAATGGGAATTAAGGGTGAACCAAATGGAAACACTTTCACCCTTAATTCCCACAGATTTCAAAGAACCTGGCCTGAACATGACAAATTCTCTGAGCTGGTTATTTCTTTTATTGCAGTTGAAAAAACTTAAATGTAAATTTTAAAGCAGTGCTTGACTGTTTTCCTCTCATCCCCTTCTTTTTCTCTTGATTATATACCAGGCTCCAACACAGATGCCTGAAACCACAAAAGGCAGCTCATACATAGTTGAATCGTGGTGTGTGTGTGTGTTTGCAATGCCTCCATAATTCTTTCATATATCATTATGAAATGGTTTCCCTAGGAAAGTCAATCTGTTCCTTTTACATTGTCAACAGTGGTCTCTAATGATGAGCTCTAGTAATATACATTGGAAATACATATACAGTGGAACCTCATACAACAATCGTCCCGTATAGCAACGAAATCACATAACAATTAGGTTTTGGGGGGAAATGCATCCCACATAACAATTTTCCCTACGGAAAAAATCATACAAGAATTTTTCAATGGGAAAACCACTTAGCAAAAAAAAAAATCGTTGTACGATGCATACCATAGGGAAAATCGCTATGCAATGCGTGTATCATATAGCAATTGTTTCCTACAACACTGAGCCCCATGGAACTGATTAAAATCGTTGTATGAGGTACCACTATATATTACATATTTTAGGGTTGTTTAACTCAATATTTTGGCTGTGGATACTGAAGCCATGGATGTGCAAGGTGACATATATTGATTTTATATAAACCATAGATGAAGAGTGAAGTGTATATAGAATACACCTAACTTAAACATTTTTGGGATAAAGGCACCCCAACCATTCAGATCAAAGGAAACCTACTTTAACAACTTTAATAATTGTTTCCATCACTTAATTAAAATAATGCTAGCTCAAACTACTTCCAGTCAGTTCAAAATGGATTGAAAAATTACAGGTATCTTCACCTTAATTTGAATCATTTTGCCTGATGGATTAAGCCACTCCTTTGCTAAAGCTGCTTAATGATTCAGAGAAATGATTTGAGAAATGGAAAACTTCCTTCCTGCACAGGAAAAGGGAGAGATAGTTTTGCAATTCTTTTTATTTATTGCTAATGCATCAGCAATTCTTTGAAAAGGATTTTTTTAAAAAGCCCTTTCAAAGCATAGCTGATTCACTGTGTCAATTAGCAATGGTGAAAAAGAATTAAAACCTTTATTTCTCACACCTCTGCAAGCCAGTCAGAAGGAAGTTTTCCATTTCTTAGGATCATTAACTAGCTGAAGAAAAGCAAAGAGGAAGAGACAGGAGGATTTTTGAAAATTGTTGTTTTCTTTCTTTACAGGGAAAGATTTGTCAGATCATGCTAAAAAAGATTGTTTGAGGTGCGATGTGGGCAATGATACACTGCACCTCAAAGTGATCTTATTTAGCACAATCTGGACTGATCCAGGCTGGGATAATTTTGCTGTATAGTCATACCTTGATGGTCAAACTAATGACAATTCTTAGAATTTATTTACAAAATGTGTAATTACATGTACATGTGAGAAAACTGAGAGTGAAAAATGAAGATATGCATGGTGGATAAATGTCTAGTGTGACCTGGAGACTTGGGCATAACCCCCATCCAAGGCAGTCTAATTAAACACAGGTCTCATTGCCAGACCCACCCCCAAATAAAGAGATGGACACCTGTGTTGGTTTTAAGATTGGGCCACTTTATTAACTTGTAACTTTGTTTCACTGAATTAAGGCAAACGGGCCGGAATAGCACTGGTAAGGACTAATCCTTATATCCTGAACTTAATTTGCTACATTGTATCTATTTATTTACTCCTTAAACTAATTATTGACCCCAGTCAGAAGAGATATTTGTTGACTCCAGCTTCTGACGGAAATCCGGTGAACTGTCAAAGGTTTTGCAAGTCTCCGAATTTAGCATTACCTTGTTCATGGTCCGCATTTGATTGGTCAGCCCGACTCTCCCTCTACCTTGTGCTTCTGATGGTCAACCAAATGTGTACCTGATGGCTTCCTAGGGGTCGCCTGATTGTCCTTGCCAGTGCTAACCGCCCAAGTGACCTGAAAAACAAAACAACAACAAACCCCATGACTCAACCATCAGCAACAGTGTGGGATGGGCGAAAACTACAAGAACCAAATGGCCAATGCAGGTTCAAGCAAAAATTCCCACCCGGCCCCGGAGTGACCAAACATTATCACACTGCTACCTAGGGAAGGGGGTGGAGGGCAAACGCACCCTGGCCCAGCCAAAATTGCAGAGGCTGGCTTGGGTGCGCAGAGCTCCTTTTAAAGGAGCTCAGCTCTGCCCCTTGTGCTTGGGCCCCGGCACCCGTCTTTAGAGTGGGGGCTGGCAAAAGCACATGGCTGCGAGATTCCAAGCAGCCACGCACCCATTGCAGGCGCAACCCCCAAAGAAAGACTCAGACACCGGTATATGGATAACGGCATTGGGCCACATTTATTGAATAATGCCCTAGTCCGAATTATAAATTTCAATTGGTACTCAGCCAATTATAATTCTTAAGGCAAGCAGGCCGCAGTAACACTGGTAAGGTTCCTCCCAAAATTGCCAATGGCAATTGGCTACAATGTATCCATTTGTATCAATTTGTTTGTTACGACAAACAAATTGTTGACCG
This sequence comes from Bradypodion pumilum, assembly GCA_035047305.1. Classification (NCBI taxonomy): domain Eukaryota; kingdom Metazoa; phylum Chordata; class Lepidosauria; order Squamata; family Chamaeleonidae; genus Bradypodion; species Bradypodion pumilum. Next base: position 75,152,152 of record JAWDJD010000002.1, on the reverse strand, counting down.
TAGTCAATAAACTATCTACTGACCCCACCCTCTGACATGTATCCGTCAAATCACGGGGTGATGCATGCTGAAGAGCTCCTGCCATCACCCCATTGCCTGGTTCGTCGTTGACCGGTCAACGTTATTAAACTTGTACCTGTCTAAGTTTTGGCCAGCCAATTGCGAACCTGCCGGATACCTGTGGGTCATAAATATTTACCTTACCAGTGCTACCCGCCCATGTGACCAAAGTCAAGAGCAAAAACCCCTGTATCAAACCTTAGCAACAGTGTGGGATGGGCAAAAAAGCCAGAACCAGGAGGCCAATTGTGGGTTCAAGCCAAAAATTCCCACCCGGCCCCGAAGCGACCAAAATATCACACTGTTCACTAGGGAGGGGGTGGAGGGAAAACTTCTCCTCTCCGTCGCTTTTTCTAAAATGGCAGCTCGTCTGCCTCGTGGCCACCCCTTTTATAGAGGGGTGGCCACGCCCCCTAACTCACCCGGATGTCTGCGTCCGGGTGGGGGGGCCCGCAAAGAGCGCGGCGGCCATTTTGGCACTGCGCTTTCATTGTCTCATTTTCATTTCTTTCCCCTCGTATTATCATTATATCATTGCTCATTGTATAATTTCTGCATTATCTTGAGATGTTGTGCAAACACAGTGAACTTGATAGACTTGTAGAGACAGAGTTTTTATAGTTCTGTCTAATCTTCATTTAATCTCCCCCACCCCCGCAGATATTAGGCAGTAATCTGAACAATCCATTCATGCAAAATTTACAGTATTGTTTAGATGCTTGTATAAATGAAAATGATGTTGATAATTGAATAAGATGTTGAGTATACAGCAGGCGTTGTGTTTCTGTTGCATTTTAATATGGAGATGGAAGGGGCCAGCATTTAACAAACATAACATTTTCCTCTTTTCAATCTAAACAACCAATCAGTGGACTAAATGTTTTTTTCTCTCCAAAAGTAACTGCTTTCCATTTGTGTGTGTGTGTGGTATAATAGTTCAGTCTGTCTATTCTGCCTAACTGGTTCAGTTATTCAGCCTAGTTCAGTTTCTTTCTAAATCAAAATATGTTAGTCTCAGAAAATTAGTAACTCAGTACCATCTTTCAACCATCATTTTATTGAGATACTTTTTCTTCCTGCTTTGCGCAACTAAGAAGTGAACTGCTGTACTGTATTATATTTTTGCCATCTACCTTACAACTTCTTTTGAACAGAATCCTTATAAGTAAACTTTTCCCCCTTCTGTTAAAGCTAAGTCTGAGTGTTTGTTTAATAGTTGAAAAATGAAGTTGAAGTTGAGGAAGACTTGCATTTAAAAATATTCAGCCTTAAACTAGCTGCATCACCCTGGGAAAAAATTATCCAGCATAAGCTTTCCATGGGCATCCACTACTGTCTGCATGGAATGAAATTAGCTAGATAGTATTTTTGCAGAGTTCTATAGGAACCTGGTAATTATAAGGAACAATCAAGTGGATGCTGTTGGTATGTCTCTTTAAATTGGCACTATATTTCCTGCTTTAGTTTATCACTGAAGGCTGAGTTCAGAATTTTATGTAGCCTGCTGTAGCAGGAACAGGAGGCTTGTAAAACTGGGCGATAGTAATGATGCCTGTGTATCCCATGGTGAAAATGCACATAGTTATGGCTAGGCGATAGGAAACTAGTGAGCCTTCTGTCGCCTGGAAATGTTATGGTCATACTAATTGGTCTGGACTTCAAGCTGATGAGATAGTGAGATATATTGCTAATATTTCAGGCCACATTGTGCTTTTCTTTTTCCAGTGTGCTGTATTGCTAAGACATTTATTTACTCGGAGCAATTATCCCAGAAGATAGTGTTATATATTCCCATGAGCTAAACTGTCATTCTGAAGGTTTTCTTTAAAACAGCAAATTAAACTTTTTATCACATTGGCAATAGGGCTTAGCCCATTACAAATAAAAAAGGCAAGCATTAACAACAAGACAGCGTGTGTTTCACAAGAAAAGGTTGATACGTGTCACTGAATACCACAGATGGTTTTATGAGGGCTAATTGTACAATTTGTCTTCACTCCTATAATTAGAAGGCCTGGTCAGTAGGTCTTCCCTTTGGGTGGTATATTGAAAGCCACAGCGTAATGAGAAAGGAGATTTGGAAATGATCTTTATCTCCTTTCCCCAAATAAAGTTGGTGCACCCCAGTTTGGGAAGTGACAGGAGTAATATTCCTCTTGTAAAGATGAAAATGAGGTCCCTTCTACTTATTAAAATGCCTATCCATACAAATTAAATCCTTTCAATATTCCAGCCTCTGATGACAGTTCCATTTTTTCCCTTGTCTGGTTTGAATTAACTCCAGTCTGTACCCAGAAAGAATTTATCCCTTTCAAGAGACTTCTCCAGGCCTCTAATAAATTCACATGGGTCGCCCCATCAATGTAGTGAATTTGCATTATTATTTCATTATGAGGAAGAAGAAAGAGGAATAGATCTCTTATCGCATTGCATGGCCTAATTCAACCTGAACACATGATTAAAGCTGGCATTTATGACCATAACTGTCAAGGAAACTAATTGTAAACTGAGAGTTGCAGATAATTACGGCCTTTACTATTAAACCATCCCTCTCCTATTTATCACACAGCCAACTACAGACAATACTGATGTTAGCCTTTGGTTCTCTGATTACCTGCTCTCTATTTATGCAAATGATAATTGATCTTGAGTCTCAAACAGATGGTTCAGGGCAAACTCAGCTTTATCTGTGCTTCAGAGACCATGAATGGAAAAGGTGGCAAACTTTACAATATTCTTGCTTTCACAATTTTTTCACTCTTCCTAGCAATTTCTTTATCCATGTCAAACAGAACTTGCAAACTCAAGCCCTATGGTTCCATTAGGGAGTCGATCCTTCTCATGTTTGGTTTTCCTCTCTTACTTCTGCTGGCCACAGACATGTTTGCAGATGCAAATAGCACTGGCTCTTTGGCAGTAAATGGAGATGGGCGCCACCCCTAGAGTGGGACATGAATGGCTTTTGAGCAAGGGAGGTCTTTATCTATACTTCCTATAGTTGGAGGGAATAAGAAGGACTTTTATAGCTTGGGGTCACTATATATCCATCACTAACCACTTGTTCCTTTCAGCATTGAATTCAAAGTGAGACCCACTTCTACACTCTGTATTTACGTTTTTTTGGGCAGTGGGGGGTGTCACTTGTCATTTACTGTTGCTGATTTGGTTGCTAGCTAGCTTGATGTAACCACTATGCACATGTCTGTAATTTCAAGTAACTGTAAGTAAAGAAGTATTGCCTCGCCTTGGCTTTTGTCTTCACTCTTTAACTTCAACTCTTACACAAGACACATGGCAGGATGGATGGAGGGGAAGAACAGAACAAGAATGAATGCAGGTTAATGAAGAAGATAGAGCGTCGAGGCCTTCCTTTTCATGCTGAGTTTCAGATGGATTAATAAATCAATGGCAAACATGGGAAATTACATTGTTTATACTACCTCTGTGAGGTATATGTGATTAGGGCAGATTCTTTTAAATTTTAGGTCAAACCTGGGGAATTTTCCTATCTATTCATTTGGGTTGTTTCTTTGTATATTGCTTATGGTATATTATGTATTTATTATGTATATTGGTACCTACTGTATTGTTTTTGCTATTGTTGTTTGCCGCTTTGAGTCGCTTTTGGGCTGAGGGAAGCGGGATACAAATAAAGCTATGAATATGAATGAATGAACTAGAGTCACAAAAGGCAACTGACATCAAAGAAGCCTGCTGTTCCTCCCCCCCCACACACACACACTTCTATCAGGGTGGGACAATTCTTCTACATGCCCATTCTCCTGAACAGCCAGAAATATTGCTTATTAAGGACCAGATAATCCCAAGTGAGTATCCCTCATCTCAAGAAGGTATCACCAGAGTTTTCAACCTTCCAGCTCTTCCCCTGAGGCAACCTCTCCATCTCATATTGTTTGACATGGATGTCTCCTTCAGTTTATTTTTTACAGAGTGGCAAACCCACCTTTGGGCAACCCTCAACACCCGATGGGGTAAAAGAAAAAGCAAAAAGAAGAAGAAGAAGAAGAACCCACCTTTTGTGGCTAGAGTGTGCAGGTTCTCAAGGAAGCAAAACCCCACACTTCCATTCTATGATGCTTTAGTTCCAAGTTTCCCCCAGCCAGAAGGTTGGATAACTGTACCTTGACTAGTGACAGACTAGGGCTAGCATTTGTAGGAGTTTCAAACCCATGTGCAATATCTGTGCAGCGTAAGACCCCATATGATGTACATTGGTTCACTTTCCTTTGTCAGTGTCTGTAGCCATCAGCTTTTAATAGGATTTAATTTGAAATTTAATTTTGCCACTATTATAAGACTTTAATTTCATCCTTGCTTTCTTTCTTCTTAAAATTAATGTTGATCTCAATTTCTATCTCATTGTGACCTTGTATAATGTTAATTGCTGTCTCATAAACTATAGTTTCCTGCATATTAAAAAAGTTATGAAAGACAAAGAATCAGGCAAGAAGCATCACTGCTGAATTGATGTCTCCCCCTCCACTGTATGTAGGAAATTTATTTATTTATCTGTTTCCCTGAGAGAACACCCATCAAAAGAGGGATAGTATACCAGTATACTGGCAATAAGAATGTGTTATATGGTGCTGATGCTGTGTTGATATGATATTTTGAACTGTAATTTGATATTGTAATTTGATTTGATATTGTGTTTTGTTTTTTTGGATTGAATTTTGTATATTGTATTGTTATATACCTGCTTTATACATTGCTGATTTATGTCGTAATTTCTGTGAGCTGCCCTGAGTCGGCATATGCTGAGTGGGCGGCATACAAATCGAATACAGTGATACCTCATTCAACATCCAAACTTGGTTCCACAAGTTTGGACTTTATACGGATTTGGACTTTGTATGAGGCATGCAAAATCCTAGCCGTGATGCCTCATGCAACGTCCAAATCCTTGCAGCGATGCCTCGTACAACGTCGTTTCCACAGAGATACATTGTACTGTAACAGCACAGACTTCAGGGCAAAGTCAAGGAAACAGACAGGAAACTGACAGAACTTTAAGAAATCATTGTCTAAAGGCTAAATACATTACAAAAACATGTCAAACAACCCTGATTGTCCAAGAACCTGAAGAATGCTGCAAAAAACCCCGGAATGCTTCTAAAAATTCTGACGAAAAAATTCCAAAAAATCTAAAGTTGTGCTCAAAACCATTCCTAAACACTCTTCGCCTCATTCAAAACCCACAAGAGCAATGCACGCATGTGTCCTGACTTTTATACTGCCCAGGCACAATGCAACTTGGGGAAAATCCCAATGCCTCATACAAAGTCGCAGTGACTTTGTATGAGGCAACATTTTTCAAGGAATTAGGCAATGTTGTATGAATTTGATGTTGCACAAAGTGGACTTTATATGAGGTATTACTGTAAATTGAATAAATAAATAAATAAATGTTGAGTAGATCTGCCTGGTCAATGGCTTATTAGAAGTCATTGGAAGATCCCAAACTAAACAAACTAGCTGGTAATCTTAAAGTGTAAAGACTACAAAGTCCATTACATATGAGACTCCTCATGACTATATTATTTTCTGGTGATGGGGAAACAAGACTGCCGTCTTAATCTTTCTTAGAGTTTTTGGTAACTTAAAGTGAAACTATCCGGGGAGGGGGGGGATATACGAAATACCATGGGCTTGATGTAGGCTGATTAGCATTTTTTTCAATTGGCCAATTAACATAAAGGGGAATGTGAGTCAGCTCAAAGCCCTGGCTCCAAATCTATAGTTTCCCCACCTCCACTGCTGGGGCTGTTACTTTTTTAAAAAAATCTCTTTGCATCTGTTAAGGCAGGGGCCTGGGCTCAGGGGTTTTTGGCACACGTTGGCCGTTCTTTTTTTACACACGCACCAGCTGTCCTGCCTCCTCCGCGCTCACATCCTTCAGCCTGATTGGCTGAGGCGTGCTGTGGCGCAGAGGACGCTGGGACTTGTAGCTTTTTTGTTCGTGTTTGTGGGGCATTGGCCCCACTCTCAGCTTCCGGACCCTTGCGGCGATGCTCTCAGGTACAAAAGGTAAGTGAGGCTCGCTCATTACAGGATAGTAGGGACGGGTATGGCCACGAATGCCGGACATGCACAGCCCAACCCATTTTTATAGGTATAGATAAAGCAGCTCTTCTGAAGCTCTGCCACCTGCTGGCTACAAGAGAGCTGTGTCCTTCTTCTTCCCTGTCTAGGTCAGGTGTGAAGCTGCCAAAATGAAGCCATCTTTTGGTGAATTCATTTCATAGTTCCTCTTGCCAGACCTAGTGTGAGAAAGATTAGCAGACACAAAGTGGCTGTTGCCCGATTGTGGTTCAAAAATACCACAAACTTTGAGGAGGCTCTTTCTGTGTACCCCAGGGCTATGCTAACAAAAGCAAAGCAATTACACTTATATACTGCCCCATCGAACTTAGTACACTGTCTGAGTGGTTCACAAAGTAATTAGAATTTTTGCCCCCAACATGCTCCGGTGTCTAGTCATGTCTGCTACGTGGCCACGGAAACGTCTGCAGAAGCAGACAACGCTGGCTCTTCGGCTTTGAAACAGAGATGAGTACTGAACCCTAGAGTCGGATAAGACTGGCTTTAGAGCAAGGGAAACCTTTACCTTTATGATGGGTACTATTTTACAGACCTTGGAAAGATGGAAAGCTGAACTAACTTCGATCCCTGGTCAGGATTAAACTCACAATGTTCTAGCTGCAGTACAGCAGTTTAAATGCTGCACCACCAGTGCTACAAGCAAGGGTGGCCAATTAATTCAAACCCTGAGCTCACTGGTGCAACTTCATAGATTGTGAATGTGTGAGTGAATTCACATTTCCCTCATTGTGGTTACCTCACTGTTCTACCCTTACTGTGATTATTCCACGAAGCATGGATTAATACATAAATGTGACAGAAATGCAGTATCATTCTCAAGTTGTACCTCTAGGTCTCTTCCAGACTAATAATGTTTAACTGCAATTCAACTTTGAACAAGATTAGTCATTTGCCCACCCCTATTATGTATGCAGTGGTCCTTTACTGGAGGCTTGATATATTTTCTGGATTTAATTGCAGGAACAATTAATTTAGCCCATAAAACCTTTAATCTATTGTCTTTATTTGGAAGTCTCTATTTTTTGAAAACTGATCTATATTAATCCTAATTAATTGCACCAGAAAATTTGCAACTAAGAAATTGCTTGACTGCACCAGCAAATCAGATATCTAAATAGGTTCTATTATAGGCAAAGCTAATGGGACACATAATTTAAAGAAGATGCTACAGCTGACTCATGATGTGCAACTAGTGAAGAAAGCTAAAGTCATGAATTTGAGCTTTGGCATAATTAGCTGTAGTTTGAACTGGAGAAGCCAACTTGTTTATTGCTCTACATAAGGAATAAAAAAAATGTACTGGAGTCAGTGACATAGACTCACAACTGGGGATGATCAATGACTAAGATTAACCCCCTCATGAACTATCAGTGATAAAAAACTAAGTCCCATGGATAATAAATGAGAAAGTTTGAAACCCATTCACAGAGGAAGCTTGATTACATCTCAAACAATTGTTTACCATTTGATCCTTAATGGCAGATTTGTACAGAAGAAAAACAAATACTTATTGAACTCGTGTTGCTTAGTATTTATGTCACAACTAGAGTAAGTCCATTGAATCAGTGGAATTTAGAGGGGTTGGATCTCCAGATCCCCCCCAATTCAATGGGGCTTCTCTGTGACTTATGGTACAATGAGAAAGGCATTGGTCCTATAGGTCACTCTGTGTTAAGGATGTGCTTATTCACTTCTTTCCCCATCATGAAACATTCTGCCCCTAATCAGTGGCTACCCATACACTTTTGGGTTCCCATCTGGAGCTATGATTTTTCTGGTGCAAGCTGGGAGTTCATCGATCCTGATGCTGGCACCATGTAAGGATAACATAGTCCACTTATCCCACTATCACAGGACCCATTCCACCTGACAGAGATCCCCCACAAATTTAGGTAGCTAGTGTAAGGCTTTTGCTGCTTCAGAGTACTTAAAGTTCTGCTCCAGGCCTGGGAAATCTATGACGTATTTAAATCCCTAGTCGTTTTATGTTTACAGACCAGCCAATCGAAACTAGACAAGTCATATGGACAAATAAAGAGATGACAAACTAGAATAATGTTTTAAAACAGGGTTGAAATAGAAAAGAGCTAAATAAGGACATATTGAAGATTTTGTTTCATTTTTTTGTCCATTTCCCCCTCTATACTAGAAGAGGAAAACCATACTGCTTTTATACTGCTATTTTTCAAGTAAAAAGACTTCAGTGAAGGGATACCACAGGACAACACTTTGCTTCTTTCTCAACTGCATTAGCTTTATAGTACAGTAGTGAAAATCGTATTTTAACCTGGTTTTGTATTTCTGCAGCATCTCCCAGTTTCCTTCTATCTGGATTACTCTCATTTCCATTTTTCATCCCATCCATGCTGTGATTTACAGTAGTGTGGCCACTATAGATTGGTCACTATAGATTGGTCACTCGTATCAGTGCTTCATTACAAGCAGTCAAGAACAAAGGTTTTTTTTTCTTCATTTTAATTTGACTTTGTTTGATATGGGCCATGGAAAGCTTTGCAAATGACCTGGGAGCTCCCTGATGCAGTTGGTTTGGTTGGGAATTGGCAGGTCTAGGTTCAAGCCTTTGCTAAGCCATTTCATGTGCCCGCCCCATGCCTCCAAGGGCATTTGAGAAACAAAATGGCTACCCCTATGAAGCTGTTGGGACAAAATGGCCACCCCCATCATGCAGCCAGGGCAAAATGGCCATCCAGCCCTTGAAGCTGAGTAAGAGAGCGTGACCTGGCCCCCGGCTTGAAAAGGTTGGGGACCCGTGCTGTAGGCCCACTATTATCTCTGTCTGACCTATCTCACAGGGATGTTGTGAATACAAAGTGTGGATGCTTTATATTAATTATGATATTGTTCAGTGCCACGCTTAATCTAGAAATTACTGAATTAATAGGTAGAAATTTATTTTGAAAAAAATAATATAATTAAGTCATACTAGAAGGGGTCAGAAACTGTCCAACGTGAGTCATAGGAAAAGTAATAAACAAATAAGTAAGTAAAATTGTCTGGTCCATCAAAACTAAAATTTGTTTCTGGCATCTTATAGACAGAGATAACAAAGAATTGTGGCAGTTAGATAGTGAGAATTTCATTGTTGTTTGGTTCTGTCAGTGCAGCTGATATTATACTGAGAACAAAAATTGCACTACCATACTGGAATTGTGGTCTCCCAGTCACTAGTTCCATTCCAACCACTTTGGGTCTGTACCTTGCTGTCCCCCGATGTGTTTCCTGGACTAGAAGTACAGGAAAGCCCCAATTTACGTATGCCTCTACTTACGTAAAAATTGACATAGGTAAGTTTTTTGCGTAAATTGGCATCCCGATTTATGCAAAAAAAATCAACTTACATAAGGGGTTTCACGGTCTTGTAATGGCACCACCGCCATCTTAAAATTACAAATTCCACCCCGTGCCACTCACCCCCACCACCAGAAATCTCAAGAAATCATTTAGCTTAATGGTGACGATAGCAGTGGTGGATGAAGCGGTGGTGGAGGAGGCACTTTTGCTGCATTTTTGTGAGCCCCCGCTGCTTCTACAGGGACTAGGTGCATTCTCAGCTGTTTGTCAGCTTAAAAAGTGTCATTATCATCTCGGCCACTAGGGTCGCAAAACCATTTTCAAGCCTGTTTTTATTTTTATTTTTCAATGCATTCCTAGGGAGATGCATCTATTTACATAAACCCCCTATTTATGTAAGAAGCTAGGGAACTGACTTTTTATGTAAATCAGGGTTTTACTGAATGTCACATTATTATTTACTGCACATGTCTGCTAGTAAGATAGTCTTATTACTCAAATGTCCCTCAATATTTATTGAGTTCATTGTTACGGTTGGTCTTGACAAAGACCTTTCTGGAGGATTCATTCTTCAGTTTCTTTGGTTTCACCCGATGTTAGAAAGATTAGCCAGTAAGGTTGCTGCCCAGGGTATGTCTGATTGTAATCAAAATCTTCAAGGAGGCTCTTTCTGTGTACCCCTAAAAAATGAAATTGTAACAACTTGAAAGAGGTGCAATTAGAGGCAGCAGTGGGCAGGCCCATGGTGGGTAGAGAATTTACCAGGAGGAGGGACGACGACACCCTCCGTGTAAAATTAAAACCCAGATGGCCTTATGTAAGCCACCACCACCCTGCTGCTGGCTTATATAAAGCCATCTGGGTTTTAATTTTATAGGGAGGGTGTTTTAAATTGGTTTTAATAGTTTTTAAAGTTTTAAGTGTTTGACTTTGTATGATGGGGATGTTTTATACTTTGAACCTTTTGATATCAACTGTGAACTGCCCAGAGATGCTTCGGCAAGGGATGTGGCAATATAAATACAGTAAATAAATAAAGATTTTTTAAAATGTTGCAGCCCCCCCCCCAAAAAAATACAACCCTCCGGTATATAAAGATTTGGGATATTATTTTTTGTGTACAATATACTGGGAACTGGTCCAACATTGTCGATAGTGTGTGTGTGGGGGGGGGGGATGCCAAATTTGTGTAGCAAAAACTAGTCTGTGTGCTCAAAACAACTGAGATAAGTTGTCAAAATGATCTACAGGATCCTTTTAAAAAGATCCCAAAACCTGTCTACTTTTTGCATCAGTTGATGACTTCTCACCACAGCATAAAGCAATTGTCATAGCTGTTTGTCAACATGTTCTGTACACATTTATTGCTTGCAAAGGAAACCAACTCAAACGCCTGGCGGGGAGGATCATTTGTGGAAGTGTGGGTCTCCTACATTAAAGACAAGAGATCAGGGAAAGTTTTAATCTCTTTTGAGAAGGCAGTTCTGAACCCTCTTAATAAAATGGTTTGTATAGAATTGGGCAGTAGTAGGAGAAAGGGGTGGCTGATTGAGAAAGAGACAACACAATAACCTTCCAGCAGTAATTCATTTTGAAATGTACTTTTTTAAAAGGAAGCCTTAATGTTCTTGCTCACATTTTCTGTGTGTAAAACATCACTCAGAGGACCTTTAGGGAAAATGAAATGAGTTACAGAAATACATGACATATTTTTATCAATAAAAGCCCTAAATCAAGAGTAACTTATACTGTACATCATGAGACGCTTCCAAGGATGAATTTTGGATTGTGTGAGCTGCTCCTGTCAGCATAGTACAAACAGATATGAATCTAAAGAATGAAGAGTGGGAGAGTATGGTAGTAGAAATTCAACTGTAGTGGTTACAAAAATGAAATACAGTACATTTGGCTTGGGAGATATAAAATAACTTAAGCCAAAAATATATTCTGATATAAAACATGGCAATGAATACACAGTAGTTAAGTTGTGAGCTGCTTGTAGTAGTTGGACCACCATATGTCTTCTTGATCCTAGCACATCATGACTGATTCAAGGTTGTTGGGCTGAGGAGGGGTATTCTGAGGGTGTGGAAACTGGGAAGGGTGAATGCATCATTGCTGCTCCATCAACCCCCAAACCCAAAAGAAAGAGACAGACTCCAAGGTGGAGAAAAATTGGGCCACTTTTATTAAACAAGCAAAATTATATAACATCCCTAACAAAGGGGCCAGAAGAAGAGGTCCAGAAGGGGTGTTGTCCCATCAGCTTCAAAGGAGCAGCCATTTTGTTTCTCAAATCCCTTGGAGGAGTGGGGGCCCCTCATGAAATGGTGCTGCGGTCCAGATTCAGGCTGCAGGCCTTAGCTTGGTTATCCTTGATCTAGTTACTCTTTGCTTGTCCTCCCGATACATCTGATTCTATTAGCAATGGTATCCACCTGGATAAATCTAGTGGATTAAAGGTTCAGGGGCACTACTTCTCATTAGCTCCACTTCTGTTTACAGGGTAAGATCCAGAGTAATTGCACTGAGGACAGCATAGCAGTCCTCCACAGTTTTAATGTAGAATTCTTTAAGGTACTATCTTGTTTCTAGTACTATTTAATTTCTGTATAGGTCATGTCCTTATAGGGCAAAACACCTTCAGTGGAGAGCCTACACTCAGCTCTTTCTCACTTACATCAGAAAAGTCTTTTTGGTAACTAGATCAGTGCTATAGTGAAGGCGACTCATGGAGGACCAACAGTCTGAACCTCAATAAATATAGATCCTATAAAACCATGGATTTTTGGTTCAGAAATTAAAAGAATTTACATTTATATATGGAGTTGACTTCTCCCAAGGAACAGGTTTATATCTTGGGAGTGCTTCTGAATAAATCACTGCCATTAGAAGAGGATTTGAATTCTGTGGCGAGGGCCATCTGCTATCGTGTTACACTATATCTATTACAAGAGATAGCTTAGATGTCACAAAAACATTGAGATTGCACTACTGCAATGTACACTATTTGGTGTTGACTGTAAGGAAGCTTGGAAGCTGTAACAAGTACACAATGCAACAAATCATTTGCTTAATGGAATGTTGTGCTGTGTGCATATTATGTTACAATTTCTTTTTCAGATGGTCACTCTCTCCTGAGCTCGATTTTAAGTATTGGGATTAATATGCAAAACCATATAGAATTCAGGACTAGGTTACCTCGTGAACATCTCCCTCTGTACCAGTCCCAAATGTCAATAAAATCTTCAAGGATGGATGGTTGTCTGTGCCATAGCCCATAACTTCAATGTGCTGTTGCCATGGAGATGGGCCTTCTCTATAGTGATGCCCAATCTGTGAAATAATTATCTGTTTACATGGTGTCAAGCCTCAGTGCTAGCATATTTGAAGTCTTTGTTGAAAATGTGTCTCTATTGTTTAACATTCCCTATGTGAGGAAAAGGTTCAGGATGCATATTTTAAATTGTTGCTTTTTTCTTGGGTTGCTCCATTGTTTTATGTTGTTGTTGCAAAGTCCTCTAGGATTTGTGCAGATGAGAAGCAGCATAGAAATATTTCTAATAAAAGAGATAAATCATTGAATAACTACAGAATTAAGAATAAGTTTTCAAATAGGTATAGAAATGGATCTGAATGATCGATCAGATACAATAAATAAAGTTGTTTTTAATCTTAAAATGCTACACTCTGTTTATAAAAGTAGAAAACAACAGCAATGAATTTTAATAAACTTTAGTTGAATCACAAATGATACATTTTAGCCCAGCAGATAAAGCAAAAGACTTACAGTCTGACATGGAAGTACCATTGCCTTGAGATACACATAAAATGACTCATAGTTTCAGTCTGCTGACAGTGTAAGAATAGTTCTTTACTGCATGAAAAATAGCAGCAGAAATTCTATTTCAGAAGCTCTCCAAGAAAGATTTTTATCTTCTTACTTTTCCCTTCTATTATAACTGGTTATCATTTCTTCATTTTCTGGTATAGCATTTCTTCATTTTCATTTTCCGTGCTGGTTAGGAAGGATATTTGTTTTCCTTCAATGTCTTTGACAGGCACCATGATTTCTGCAGTAAATGAAGCACATTGGTGGTTTCATTTTGAGGTAACAGATTGCTGTCAGTTGACTTAAAGGATTAAGTTTGCTTTGGAAATAGAAAATCCTAAAATGCCCCCTAGTGCCATTTGGGTATTGGATCCCTCTTCAGTGAACTTTCCATGCCCTTTATGTATTTATTAAGAATACGCCCAGCTGGAGGAAGAGAAAAGTAAGATCCTTTTCCAGCTCTATCTCATAACCACTAAGTATATGTTTTTATATTTTACAACAGTGAAGCAGAACATACTATGGGTGTGTCCGTGAAATAAAGCAGGACTCCAATCATTTCTTTGTAAATAAGTAAATGCAGTTTTAAAATCTTCAAAAGCAACTGACTAAAGACCAATATCCCTATGGAATATGCAAAAATGTTGATTTGGGACCATATATTAGATCAGGTCTAAAAGAGGTTCAGTTTTTCAGGCCATATATAATACATAACGTACAAAATGTTAATTGTACATTTCAGTAGATTTCTCCAGCAACTAAAGAATTAAAGTAGACCAAAAACATAACCCCTCAAACACAAGAAAAGTGACACAGGACTAGTCTTTATCTAACTTTTCAGTGTTTATGTCTGGCTCAAAGATTGCTTCGTGCCATAATGGAGGAAATAACTCCATTGGAAACATGGTCATATTTAGCAATAAGTGCAGCTGTACCTGAAGAATAGGATTTCAGCTGAGATACAACAGCATTGTTCTGGCCTGTTAAATGAAACTTTACACAGGGATATGGAACCAATTTCCCACAGGGGCATCTTAGCAACTCTGATGGCTTGACTGTGCCATTTTAATGGGTGACTTTGTTGAGCCATTGTCTTATTATTTCTGTGCTCGGCAGGTATTTAGTGATGGCTGCCCACTGGCGGTGTATGGCTTACTGTTCCTGTGGTGCTTGCCTTCTTGGGATTTATGAGTTAGTGTAGTTTTTATGTTGTCTGCAGAAGGAATCTAATTTTTCAGCTCATAAACTTTTTGCTAGGAAGTCTACCTGATAAGAACCAAAATCAAGTTTGAGATAGGATCTGTGTTATTAGGCTACTTTTAATTACAGCTTTTATTGAAGGCTGTGAAGATTGCAACAAAGCAAACAAACTAATAAATTTGAGCAGCCAACAATTTATTCTTTTTTAAAAAAAGTTTGATTGCCAGCTGTTTTGATCCCTAGCCCCATGTGAAATAAATGCACTATAGTGGAACTCTAGCCGAAATATTGAAATGAAACCACTTTCTCACTCTACTTGCCCACGGGTGAACCTCAGACTCTGAGCCGGATTCGGAAAAGGATAAGCAATTTGAGATTATATTACAAATATCCGAGGCTAGTGTACAACACTAAGCAATTTCAGAAGATGAACACTATGTTTCATTGAGGAAGTGGCCTTGATTGATGAAACTTCTCATTAAAATAGTATAGTAAGGTGGAACAAAAAAGTGTTTTACCAGATTTTTTTACAGAATTACAATAATGTGAAGACACATTATTTCTAAGTACACCAATGCTGCATGAGATAGAAGCAATAAATATCCTGCTTCTTTAAACTCCTGCCCCATCTCAAATTATATGTTAATTTCTCAGATAATGGATGAAATCCTGTTCTGTACTGTTATGCCCCTCAAGGCTGATGACATGCCAGTGTCATGTGGTAGATGAGACACTCTAAATATATGAAGTCCAGGTTAAGTCTTTGGCACTGCCAATTATAAGAGTCAGCTAAAAAATGATCAGGAAACAAACACAGTAGTAATTTCTGGATATTAAGAACTTGCCGCCCCACTCCATCCCAAGGCCCCCAAAAGCTTGCTCATAGGCACCCCTAAGAAACCTCAGAACATGGGGAGAGAGAATTGGAAACTTTTAATTAGTGATAAAACCAGACTTCAACCACAGCATTTCACCTCTTAAGAAAGTCCCACATCTAATGAATATTAACTGAATCATTGAGTCTGAACCTTGAAGTCCTAACCCAGGGATTCTCAATTTGCGGCCTGCAGGCACACCATTCCATGTGTCCACCCCACCTCCTCCACCACACCAGGAAGTGCATTGTGGTGAAGGAAGGGCAAAATCACTGTCTGGCCCCCGAAGCTGTCTGAGGGAGCATGACCCGGCCCCTGGCTTTAAAAGGGTGAGAACTCCTGTCCTAACCTAATCTTGTTTTTTAAGGAAAAAGTCCTGGGCCAGCAGTTCATTCTTCAGAATATTACTTGTTTTGGTGTGACAGCCATACCACTGATCCAGTTCTGTGAGTCACTTTCTGGTCCTGAGCCCTTTTGTCACACAGAGTCCTCCTCAGCCCCAGACCAGTATTGATAAAGCTGCTGTCCTCCATCAAGATGGATTCAAGTGGGATTTAATCCACTTGGGGACCATCACCCTTCCCTGTGCACTTCAGCACCCAAGGCCGTTAGTCCCCAGGGTGGTCAGGTTAGTTAACCACACCCTGATGATTAATGTTGAGGAAGTAGGGTCTACTCTATTACCATAGCAGGATAACCAGGCCCGGCTTGTTCTTCTAGGCTACCTATTTTGCTTTTTAAGTTTTTATAGTAATAAATCTTTTTAAAGAGAGAACAAAATGTTTGTTCCAAAATATGAGACAAATGTTCTTACATCTTTCTGATATATCATGCTGAAGAATAAATTATATGCCTGTTGCCAATAAGCACCAGACTGGTTTACGGGCTTTATGCAGCAGAATGTAGGAAACAACAATGTGCTGGAGCTGAGATGCACTGCAGGGTCTGTAGAAAATTGTATTGTATATAAGTATGATATAAAAGTTCAGCAAACACTTCTGCTATTGGGAATTTTTCAAGCAGGTGCTGCTTCAGTTAGAGGACAGAGGCCAACAAAATATGAAGAATTAAGATGAAAATGAGACCTAAATTATTAATAAAACAATGTACGGCTGCTTTTTTTAGTGCACATTTCCTGATCTATTGGATTTTTCTCCATTGTTCTGCAGAAATTGCTTCTGACTATACAATGGACTTCTTAGAGGGCTATGGGTCTCCGGCTCTTGATTTTTCATAATTCACTCAAATGCCAGCTCAATAACATTAAGTGGAAAAAGAGAAAGAAATGCATTCACTTCTTCCACAGAAACAATTTTGAAAATCCATTTACATGGAAAATAAAGAGACATTAAACCCAGTGCAAAGCTGCTGCTGAATGCAGAAATCTGAAAGCATAATATTTTATTTCTCCAAATAACACAATGCAAACTGTTATTTACTGCCTGAGAGAGCTAAGGAGCTCTGTGTTCTCTAAGGAGGCAGCAGCTTCTGTAATTTACAGAGTGATGAAATCTGGCTAATAACACTTTTACATTTTAAAAAAGAAAATAACCCTAAACACCGACTCTCTCTGGAGAGTCTGAAGAAGGAACAGGTATTAGTTAAGCTGCATTTCAGTTTCATTCATTGGCACTAATACTTCCCAAGCTGCTCAGGCCCTGAAATGGCTGAAGCATTCAAACATTCCTCTGATAACAAACTGTTTGCCACCTGCCACGCTGCAGTGCTTAGACAAGTTTCTCGGGAAGATGTTTTGCTAAATAATATAATCAACAATGCAATTACATGGAGGGAAAAGAAGATTTCTTTACTAAGGGGAAAAAAGCATCTCCAGTATGTCAGCTAAGCTTGAGAACGTGGTTAGGTTACACCAGTGCTTTGCCACTGTTAAGTGGGTTTATCGGCAGACAATTTATTGACGCATCCAAAGGATGTGAAGTGCATGAGGAGAGTTCTGCCACTCCCATCTGGCTCCTCCATACTTTCTCCATTTATGGTGTTAAATTGAAGATGCAGATGTGCACTGTTTTCACACAAATGTGGAAGTATAAACTGAATCAATCATAGTTGCACATTTTTTTAGGTGAAATAGGTTGGACCAAAGATGCCAGAAAGATAGAGAGGTCCAACCACTATTGTCTTAAACTTAGTATTCACATACAGTGGTACCTTGCTTTACAAATTTAATGCACTCCATGGAATGTTTCGTATTACAAAAAATTGTAAAGCGAAATGTAGTTTCCCATAGGAAAGCATTGAAAACAAATCAATCTGTTCTAAAAAAAATCATAAAGCAAGGCATTATTTTCAATGGATTTTCATTCGTAAAGCGAAAATTACATTAACTGTTTGTAAAGTGAGGTACCACTGTACTTTAAGCAGAAGTTGAGAAAAAGAGAAAAATAAAAACTCAGGAAAATGCTGAGTTGGTGTCAAAGGAAATAGAGAATTCACTTCTTACCTTAGAAATGAGCCTTCCTCACCTTTTCTACTGCAAAATTGATTGAGTCATAGATTTTATACTTTAGCTGCAGCACCACTACTTTCATATTTAGGGAAAAGCAAGGATTGAAGGTGAGAGTGTAGAGAAATGCAAGCTCCCCGCATGACTTTTTTCAGAAAGGAATTAAACTGGATCATGCTGATTGACTTTTTAAATTATCTCAGCCCCTTCCTTGTGGTGGCTTTAGGAAGCTGGCAGGGACTTGCTCCTGGCAACATGAAAAATGAAAACAGATCATCAATTTCTGCAGACAGCAGTTATTAGACAGCAGTGGCCAGAACCCATTCTGTTCTGTTTTCAATGTGGTTTCCCCAAGAAACTGGAAAGACATGAATACCTAGATAATATTCCAGTAGCTAGCATCTCTAAAAGGCAAATGGTGAGGTGGATATCTACCTGTGTGACCTTATTTCAGTATCAGGGTCTTTTTAATCCTATTGTCCTGGCCACATCCATTTTTTAAAAAGCAAAGGATTTAACCCCCCCACCACCACCACTACCACCAAATAAGAGTTCTTTGTCTGCAAAATGTCTATTTGTGGCTCTCATGAGGGATATTTCTTCCCCCTCCTTCTTGTTATGAAACAACAGCAGCAACAACCCAGAAGATTGCTTCACAGTAAGCCACATGAATCTGATTCTTGTATGAGTACCAGAAGTAATTGGTTCTGCTTTTTCTTGGACTGTGTGGGTGGTGCCACAACTGTATTGGCCTGAATTTCCTTGACATAGCAAGCATACTTTATTAATGGAAAGGAGTTAACACTTCCATGGATTATGTCTTCTTTAGACTGGACCAGGTCTAAGGTAATTAAATAATTAATTTGCAAGTAGTGGGGATGTTGGGTATTGGACTCTTTTTGGCTTCCTATCTTCGAATGACCTCCTAGTTGGCTCACCACTTGTCATAGGCATGGAACAAGTTGGGAGACTAAGGCAAACTTCTTACTGGAAAATATAGAAATTATTAACTATTAGACATGAGATTAAAAAAAAAACTTAGAGTACAAAACCCACATTATCTATTCTGGGAACTCTGCCTGACAGATCACATTTACAAACACCTGATTTATCTAGGTTTGCCCTACCTTTCTATGCAAAAGGAAAATTGCTCAATTGATATTTATGTTTGCTACCTTCAGTTTATAGTAGGAAAGCTGGGATGTAAACATACCAAGAACATAAAAAACTAAAATAAATAAGCAATAGTTTGCTTGTACATATATTGTAATATATTGTACCTTCCAGTTTTCTTCGCAAAGAGAAAGGGCCAGAGCCAAGATATTACTTGGAGACTACCAGGGCAGTGTGTGTATGTATGTATGTATGTATGTATGTATGTATGTATGTATGTATGTATGTATGTATGTATGTATGTATGTATGTATGTATGTATGTATGTATGTATGTATGTATGTATGTATGTATGTATGCATGCATGCACGCCCGGAAGCATCCCATCCTCCCAGGGTGAGATTGATGGGCAGCTCCAAGGTGTGCACTTTGGAGGGGAGGAGCTCAGGTCCTATAACGGGCAAAGGAGAGTTTTGGGCATTGTCCTCTTTCGCTTTCAGACACTCTGCAAGCAGTTTTTTCTCTGCTTTCCAGAGCCTTCAAAAGCAGCAATTTTGGGGCCTGCTTTTCCCTGCATCTTTGGTGGACAGAGCAGGCCAGGATAGTTGACCCAGAGCTGTTAATTGACAATTTTGGACCCTTGTGTGGGAGTTTTTTCAATGCAACCTTCTTCGCCCTGGCATTCCCATGCTGCCTAAGTGCCCTGCTACCAGGGCAGCCTCTAGGGTGAGGTCTGCTCACCCCAGTTCATCCCACACCTCTCCACCTTCCGTGGCATCTGGTGCGGAGGCTGGTCCGGACACCAGGGCGATTGCTGCCCGCATTGCTGCACTGGAGAGTGATGTGTGGGTGGCTTCAGCCCAGCCTGCCAGGGCTTCATCCAGGTGCACAGGCCAAGGGCCGCAGGCCCATGGTTCCAGACTGGGGTGAGGTTCTCAGCACACTTTGGTGCTGGGTTGAGGAGCTTGAGGAGGCACAAGCCTGTGCCTCTCAGGACCCTCCAGCGGTAGAGCAGGAGGTCCTCAATTTGGGTCCCCCAGAAGACCGCCCACTCGCAGTTCCGGAACAGGCCAAACCTGAGGCAGGTCCAGTGGTCCTGGCTCCCCCCAACCTCCTCTTCCATGAGTGTATAGTGGCCAAAGGCATGGTAAGTATGCAGTACAAGCAAACACGCCCTCCTCACCATATCACTCTTCTTTATCAGATTCATTGCCCCCGGGCCAACTTCATTGGCCATGGCCAATCCTGGTTCTCCACCTTGGTGGCAATGACCTTGGTGTTGTCACAGGAATTGATCTCAGCACATCAGTTCGCAGAGATCTGTCCCTGATGCGGCAGCAATGGCTACATACTCGTTTTGTGTGGCCTTGCATAGTCCCTAGAGCTGCTTGTCATGTCCCTTGCGACCCCAGATGTATTGATAGGGCTTGGCGTAGGGTGAATTGGGCTGTTGCAAACTTTATTCAAGATGAGGCCATTGGCACAGTGGTTGAGCACTTGGGAATACGTGTGGAAAACCAGGCTCTGTTCCGGGGTGATGGAATTTACTTGTCTGAAGGAGGCATGCGATTTTCCTGGCAGATCTGAATGGTGGTCTCCAGGCCAAATTGGCGGCCTTGGGTGGGTCAGAGATCAGTTAAAGTACTTCTCTCTGTGTGGCGGGTAGCACGGTTAAGCCAATAATTTAAGCCCAGCCATATCAGGTAAGGGACACATTTGATTCATTAGGCGGGTAGTGAGGCAAGGTAAAGGACATGGTTGATGAGTTAAATGTGGTCTGAAAACAAGGGACCACCAAGTTTGATGGCTTGGTGGTCACTAGTCATGTTTACCTGAAACTATGGCAGAAGTATGAACAAGGGAAGGCCACTTCTGCAATGGGCAAAATAAAATAAAACAAAAGCAATTAAACAGATATGCAATTGTCTGACTTACCCATGCTACATTTTTCACCATTCAGATAGGTTATACCACAGCTTGGTTTGGTTGAATAAAGTGGCCCATTGTTTTAATCCAATATAGTTGTCTGTCTTATTATTTGGGTGGTTGGGGGACTATGTATGTATGTATGTATGTATGTATGTATGTATGTATGTATGTATGTATGTATGTATGTATGTATGTATGTATGTATGTATGTATGTATGTATGTATGTATGTATGTATGTATGTATTTAGGTAGGTAGGTAGGTAGGTAGGTAGGTAGGTAGGTAGGTAGTTATTACACCACCAAGTGAGCCAATATTTAATAAATAATGAAATTAAAATAAATGAATATAAAATACTACTTTCCTTTATTGTCTGCATGGCCAGTGGGTGACATTATAGAAATGGCTAGAAAACCACAAGTTGTGTGGAGTGTCATCATGGAGACAGCTACTCATCCAGGCACTCCTCACTGAATAACGATAGCAAGGCAAGACTTTCCTTTCTCAAGTATTGTGACAAGTAGTTTTCCCCAATATTCAGTATTTAACTCCCCAAATGCCAAAGCAAACATTACTTATCAGTAAGCACACATAAAGTTGACTGGAAGCTTTTTGAACCATTCTGCAACTGATCTAGAAAAACAGAAATATTGTTGCTCCACCAGGTTTGAATACCTTTCTCCAATGCTGGTACTAGACTAGAAAGACAAAAGGTTTAGTTCTTATAAGGTTGCTTCCAGTGAATTAAGGCTTTTAAAGAGGCTGAATTCCTGGACTTCTCATCTCTTGTGTTAACAGGGTAAATATAATAGCATTCAACTGTACAACTAGTGTTCCATTGTCATTTGAATATACCTGGACCTTGGCTCACTTAGATTTGTCTCAATTATTCCCTTAATTCTTAGACAAGGGAGTGGAAACTTAAAAATGTTTAATATTAAAGCAAGTAACACTGTAAAGGTAAAGGTCGTCCTTGCTCGAAAGCCAGTCATATCTGACTCAAAGGTTCAGTGCTCATCTCTGTTTATAGCTAAAGAGCCAGCGCTGTCTGCATTTGCAGATGTTTCTGTGGACACCTGGCAGACATGCCTCAACATTGGAGTGCACGAAACGCTGTTGACCTTCTCACTGGAGGTACCTTTTTATCTACTTGCAATTTCTTGCTTTTGAACTGCTAAAGTAACACTGCACAATTTCAGCAGTTTGAAATAATTCATCACATTTTCAGTTCTGGTAAAGAATATGTAATATACATTTTGTGGGAAGATGGGAAAGAAAGCATCCAATAAGCATATCGCCGCTGCGTTGCCTCTTCCCGGGGCCCTCACTATTCAGCCTGGGAATGGGAGGCAGGTGCGTCTCCCCGCCCTCTGAGCCTTGCCTGCTGAGAGGGCTCAATAGGAGCCGCCGCCGGAGCCCCGCCGGAGCTGCCGTGTTGCCTCTTCCCGGTGCCCTCGCTATTTGGCCCGGGAATGGGAGGCAGGTGCTCACTCAGAGGACCTTGGAAGGGATGCCATTGTGCCTCCTGGGGACACTTTTTGTCGCATGGACATTGACTGTTGGTCCCGTTTGCAGTGTTGAGTTCTGGATTTTTTGGGGAGCGTGATCTGGACGCCAAATTCCTGTTTTATTGGTTAGTGTTATTGTAGCTTTAATTTAATGTTTTATATTGTGATTAATCTTATGTTTATTATTGAGTACTGATTATTTATGTATTATATTGTTAATATGTTGTAATGCCGCCCTGAGTCGGCCGTGTGCTGAGTAGGGCGGGGTATAAAATTAAAATTGAATTGAATTGAATTACAATATGGTACAGAGGCTTTAAACTCTGTGAAAGAAAAGACCCCTCAAACTTACCAATAACTTACAAAAGAAGCTATTGCTGCACATTAAACTAGCCATTTTATTTCAGTTTCATGTGCCAATTATTAATATCCGTAGCCATGCATGGAAGGGAGAGAACATCTTGCAAGTACAAGTGAAGGATACTTATAAAATTAAGAAACGAGCTGTAGTATCTACCATGCTGGGCTACTACAGTAACCAGCAGAGAAATTGAGATATACCAGTGTGACATGTATTCCAATCCCCCCATCCGTTTTGTGATTATTAAATGAGATTTTTTTTAAAATAAAGAATAGCACTGTACACTTTTCCCAGCTTATTATTTTAAAAAAATAATTCTTGTTCCACATCTTCCGCTTCTCCCTTGCATACTGTCATGTAAATAACTGGATGTTCTCCTGCCAGAATCAATTTGCACTTTGCTCTACAGCTGCCGTTTCCTATCACTTGTACATTCTCCACTGGCAGGGCACAGAAGTACTTTAGGTAGGAGATAAGGCCTCAAAATTATGAAACTGAGGCATTTTCAGTGTTTGCTTTTTAGTCATAGTGACAGCAGGTATTCCCAATTAATGCTCCTGTCATTTTTATTTATTATTTTTATGTTTTACAAATATCGTGGCAGTTCGAAAGCAAGTAATTGCAAGTAGATAAATAGGGACCACTTCGGTGGGAAGGTAACAGCGTTCAATGCGCTCCGGTGTCTAGTCATGCCTGCCACCTGACCACGGAAACGTCTGCAGAAGCAGACAGCGCTAGCTCTTCGGCTTATAAACAAAGATGTGCACTGCACCCTAGAGTCGGATACGACTGGCTTTCGAGCAAGGGAAACCTTTACCTTTACTTAACATCTATATGCAGCCAAAGTCTTTCAGTTTTCAACTATTAATGGAATTCTGATTTTTGTATGTTATGTTTATCCCCAATACTAGATACATCTGCCCCTTACATTGATTCATTTTGCCACTGCCACATGATGTTTAAATATCCTGTATCTTTTGATAGCTTGGCAATGGGCCCATTCTATAAAAAGATGATTTGGGGTCTGGAGAAGGCAAGGAGATTAGAACAGAAGTTAGAACAGGTGGCAGCTGTTCTGACAATTTCAACCAATAGTACAGTGACTCAACCTTTCAAAACGATTTACCTCTGGAGAAATCTTGTAAAAATTATGACTCTACTAGGCCAGCTACTTGGTGAGTGGCTTGTGACTGGAGGGGAGCAGCAGTACACTTTGAAAAACCAGAAGTAGTCCATCGAAGCCTACAGTGAAAATGTCATACTGTCCTTGATGTCTTGGCAGTTCAACTATTGAATTGCCAGTCTATCCAAGTAATGGCAGAAAACTCTGAGAGAGATTTATAGGTTCGCGTAAAAGCATATGCAACACTTGCCAAATAAAGGTAAAAAGGATTCTTCTTTTCTTTCTTCTTCTCTGCTTCCTCTTTTACCCCATCAGGTGTCCAGGGAGATGCAAGGATACTATAATTATATCAGCTTCTATTGGTGTTCTTTGGTGTTCAAGGTTATTGTCCTGGATTACCCTGGGTGGGACTGCAGTGGCTCAAGTAGCTAAGAAGCTGACTGGGAAGCGGAAGGTCAGCAGTTCGATTCCCGAGTACTGCAGGACGGAATGAGCTCCCGTCTTTGTCCCAGCTCCTGCCAACCTAGCAGTTAGAAAGCAAGAAATTGCAAGTAGATAAATAGGGACCACTTTGGTGGGAAGGAAACAGCATTCCGTGCACTCCAGTGTCTAGTCATGCCTGCCACATGACCACGGAAACGTCTGCAGAAGCAGACAGAGCTGACTCTTCGGCTTGGAAACAGAGATGAGCACTGCACCCTAGAGTCGGATACGACTGGCTTTCGAGCAAGGGAACCCTTTACCTTTACCCTGAAAAGACCAGGCCAAAGGAGATCTCGTGAAGTTGTGATAGGCCCAGGAAGCCAGCAGCAGATAACCCATTGGTACAAAACTATACAAGAGGAAAAAGGTTTAGAAAAAACAAACAAACACCTGATTTTAAAGAGATATTGTGTGTGTGTGGGGTGGGGAGAGATTTTTAGATTATGTACTGGGGAAAGGAGTAAAGCCAGAACAAAGTATATAATCTTTTTAGAATGAAAGGATGAGGAGAGCTTTCTCTGTGTCTGCCCTGGCTCTGTGGAACCTCCTGCCAACTGGTCTCCATCTCCAGGCAGAGCTTTTCCCTTTCCATAAGAGCCTCAAGACCTGGCTGGCACAGCAGGTGTGGTGGAGTGGCTGGGGGGACAGCCACTGTGGGTTGGCTCGTCTAGGTTTTAGAACTTTTTAAGAATTTTTATTTTTAAAAATAATTTTTAACTTAACCACTCTAATTTCAAAATGTTTCAAATGTCTTGTAAAGTTTTATTGTTAGTGTGTAAGCTGCCCAGAGTCGCCCCGGTTAGGGGGCAGCAATAGAAATATGATAAATAAATAAATAAATAAATAAATAAATAAATAAATAAATAAATAAATAAATAGACGACAATGACAATATTTAAGGAAGAAGATCCCATTAGTGGTGGGTGTACATAGAAGGTTATATTTTATTATGTGTATTTTTGCTTAGGTTGTTGTCATGGTGGTGGGGTTTTTGTCTCTTTTTTGTATTTTAATAAATAAAATAAAAATACTATAGACTTGCCACTTCTAAGTTTTAGAAGTTTTCACATTTAATAATAAGAGCAAACCTACAGAGAAGGCATAAGAATGGCAAGCTAATTCTGACATAAATTTCTATTATGCAGCAGGAATCAAACAAAATATATTGTTCAGAAAGACAGTTTCAATTGTGCTCCTGTAAAGTTTTTGCTATAACCTGTTTTTGATTTCTTTACCATAATCCCTTCTTTTTGTCTGTTATCATTCTTTATAAGGATTCAGCATTTGGTAAAGACTTGAAAGGTGTGTGTTTAAATCTTTTTCTATATTTTTGGTTCAATGTTTTTGCCAGAAGGTTGTGAGTTAAAACTTTGGAGACTTCCTGATTAACATGCTGCCAGTTATTTGATGTGTAGAGGTATGGTGTGAATGCATATCATAAAGAGGTTGAATGTAAATTTTCACTTAATCTCAAGTTAGACATTCCGCAGGAGGTATACATAGAACAGCATTTCCCAAGACCCCAGAGCCTGCACTGTTCAAACCAAGTTGAACTCTGACACTAGTAAAATGGAAAACTTCACAGATTCACTTCATAAGACGGAAGTGCCAGGGGTTGTTAGTAGCAAAGAAAGCCTTACATTGAATGGTACGGATTGACCTAGGGTCTTTGCTAGTGCTGGGAAGGGAGGAGGCAGAAAATCTAGCTGTAAAAGAGTAATATTCTTGGCAGAAGTGTCTTGCAGAAAAATTCCAGAATGTTGTTTCCAGTCTGTGAAAAGCTGTTCACACTCTTGGGCTGATTAGTGTCTGCCAGAATCTTTCTGTGTGAACAGAACAGCTACATAAAACTCTGTATTAATGATCAGAAGCAGGATTTTTGACTGAAATGCTGGACATTGTAGAAGACAACAGGGACGCAAACCAGGATTTGTTTTTACTGGATTGTAAATCCTTTTGGAACTCTTCTAGGTAGCAGGATTTCACCCTTCTTTTCTAAACTTCTTGCAAAGCTTGAAGAATCTAATGTGAGTTGGAAAGATTCCTAGCTTGGGGTGTTCTAACAAACCTAAGGCCTAGAGGTCTTGAAACACTGTTTTTGTTTAAAAAAATAGTTCAGCCCATTGCTGTGGTGTTATGTGATATCAGCCATGTATATAGTGGGGCTAGAAACAGGTTCGTGCTATGAGCCTCAACCCAAACTGAATGGAGTGAAAATCCTGACTAAAACAGTTATGTTGGATTACACCATTGTGCAAGAGCTTGTCCAACTTCTACAACATTGCTGGGAGTTGCCCAGAGACATAGAGACCTTGGTCTGTATCCAATGATATCAAAACCCTTATTTAATTAATCAAAGAATGTACCATCTACATTGCCGAACGTCCTGTGAAACAGACATGTTTTGTAATCCCTCCAGTTAGTATTCAGTCAGTAATAAAGGCTTGGCTCCCATGTTTATTGGTAAGAGCTACTAGTTGGCAGCACAAGATTAGGGACTATTATTCCTCTTTAAGAAATGATGTCCAAATTATATTAGGAGACTGGAATGCCAAAGTAGGAAATCAAAAAGTGGAGGGAATAACAGGCAAATTTGGTCTTGGAGTACAGAATGAAGCAGGGCAAAGATTGATAGAGTTCTGCCAAGAGAACGCACTGGTCATAGCAAACACTCTCTTCCAGCAACACAAGAGGTGACTTTACACATGGACATCACCAGATGGCCAACACCAAAACCAAATTGACTACATACTCTGCAGCCAAAGATGGAGAACCTCCATACAGTCAGCAAAAACAAGACCCGGAGCAGACTGTGGCTCAGATCACAACCTACTGATCGCAAAATTCAGGTTAAGACTAAAGAAAATAGGGAAAGCAAGGAGACCAGACAGATATCACCTAGAAAGTATCCCTAAAGAATACACGGTGGAGGTGATGAACAGATATAATGGCCTAGACTCAATAGACAGAGTGCCAGAAGAACTATGGACAGAGATAAGGGACATCATGCAGGAAGCAGCAAAGAAAACCATACCAAAAGAAAAGAAGCATAAGAAAGCAAAATGGTTGTCTGATGAGACTCTTAAAATAGCAGAGGAAAGAAGGAATGCAAAAGTCAAAAGAGAAAGGAAAAAATACAATCTTTTGAACACAGAATTTCAAAGAAAAGCAAGGAGAGATAAGGAAAACTACCTAAAAGAACAGTGCAAAGAAATGGAGGAAAACAACAAAAGAGGCAGGACTAGAGATCTCTTCAGAAAAATTGGGGAAATAAAGGGAACATTTAAAGCAAAAATGACCATGATAAGGGACAAAGACGGAAAAGAGCTAGCTGATGCAGAAGAGATTAAGAAAAGATGGAAAGAGTACACAGAGGAACTTTACAAAAAGGACCTCAACACTCCTGATAATCACAATGATGAAAAAATTGAACTTGAGCCAGACATTCTGGAGAGCGAAGTCATAAAGGCCCTAAAGAGCACTGCAAACAACAAAGCTAGTGGAGATGATGGTATCCCAGTGGAATTTTTCAAAGCTCTAAAAGATGATGGCGTCAAATTACTACATTCAATATGCCAGCAAATTTGGAAAACAAAATAATGGCCACAGGATTGGAAAAGATCAGTATACGTCCCAATCCCAAAAAAGGGCAATGCCAAAGAATGCTCAAATTATCGAACAATTGCACTCATCCCACACGCCAGCAAGGTGATGCTCAAGATAATACAGGATAGACTTCAACAACATGTGGAGAGAGAACTACCAGAGGTGCAGGCCGGTTTCAGAAGAGGTAGGGGGACTAGAGACCACATTGCCAACATACGTTGGATCATGGAGAAAACAAAGGAATACCAGAAACAAGTTTACTTTTGTTTTATTGACTACACTAAGGCATTTGACTGTGTAGACCACAACAAGATGTGGCAAGTAATTAAAGAGATGGGAATACCAGAGCACCTCATATGCCTCATGAGAAATCTGTACATGAACCAAGAAGCAACAGTTAGGACAGAACACGGAATGATGGAGTGGTTTGGAATAGGAAAAGGAGTAAGACAAGGCTGCATTTTATCACCCTGTTTATTCAATCTATACACAGAGCACATAATGCGCAATGCAGGGATGGAGGAATCACAATATGGGATTAAAATTGCTGGGAGAAACATCAACAATCTGAGATATGCAGACGATACCACCCTAATGGCAGAAAGTGAGGAAGACCTAAAGAACCTCTTGATTGGATTGAAGGAGGAGCGTGCAAAAGCTGGCCTGAGACTCAATATCAAGAAAACCAAGATAATGGCAACAGGCCCCATCAGTTCCTGGAAAATAGATGGGGAAGAAGTAGAAGCAGTGACAGATTTTACATTCTTAGGATCAAAGATCACTGCAGATGGAGATTGCAGCCATGAAATAAAAAGGCGAATTATTCTTGGGAAACAAGCCATGAGAAACTTGGGGAACATA
Source organism: Bradypodion pumilum (assembly GCA_035047305.1). NCBI lineage: Eukaryota > Metazoa > Chordata > Lepidosauria > Squamata > Chamaeleonidae > Bradypodion > Bradypodion pumilum. The sequence goes on along the minus strand of JAWDJD010000002.1, from coordinate 75,123,303 downwards.
GTGAAAAGCAGAGATATCACATTACAAACAAAAATTAGAATAGTCACAGTAATGGTATTCCCAGTGGTAATGTACGGATGCGAGAGCTGGACAATAAGGAAAGCTGAACGCACAAGAATAGATGCCTTTGAGATGTGGTGTTTGAGGAGAGTTTCGAGAGTACCCTGGACAGCGAGGAGAACAAATAGGTCAATCTTAGAAGAAATCAACCCTGACTGCTCATTGGAAGGTCTAATAGTAAAGATGAAGCTAAAGTACTTTGGACATCAAATGAGAAGGGAGGATTTGCTTGAGAAGGCCTTGATGTTGGGAAAGGTGGAGGGCAAAAGAAGAAGGGGGAGGCCAAAGATGAGATGGTTAGATGGGATTGTAGACACAATGGGTACAGAACTGGGAGTGCTGAGGGGGATGGTGGAGGACAGAGGCGCCTGGAGAACAATGGTCTATAGGGTCGCAAAGGGTCGGAATCGACTGTGCGACTAAACAACAACAACATTCCTCTTTATTTTGTCCTCACAACTGAGAATGAAAAGTTTAAAAAACCATCTGCCCACTGGTTGAAATTATAGTTTTTGTGAATTTTAGTATTCCTTTGTGAAAAATTTAAAGTCTTCTAATTCCCCCCGAAAGCCTTGCATTTGTAAGTTATCATATTTTTTACAGTTATAAAAACATAAAAACCCAGTCAACTTCTGCTCCTAGAGATCTAAGAGCAGCATTTTTTTTTTGAAGGGCCTTATGGATTCCTCAAATCCCCCAAGTAATAAAACATAGAAATTCCTGTCCAGACACCTACTCTTTACTTTTGTATCATTAAATAAAATCACCAATCATTTCTGGACTGCACATAGCACATGGATCTGCCACCACCCAGCCCTTTAAACTTGCCCCTCTCTGAGTTAGCTCAATGGATTTTTTTCATTTAGATAAGAACTAGCATATTTTGCCCGGCGGTACCGAGCTTTTTAAAATTGAGTTGTATAGTGAAGGGTTTGGTTTTTTTTTTCTTGAACAAATGGTGCTGGGCTGTTTTAAATGGTGTTGAAAGGTTTTGTGAATTTGTGGCTTTGAGGCACTATGTCTGCCTGCGGCGGACTTGTGCTTTCAGTGTGTTGTTTATTTTTATTTTTTGTGCACTGGCTTCCTCAATGCCGGGCTCTTTAAAATGGTTTTGGAAGGTTTTTTTTTTAATGCAAATGAGGTTAGTTTTTTATTGTGGTTTTTTAAATTTTTATTTTTACGCATGGGCTGTTAGAAACTGTGATTTTGTATTTTTTGTTTTGGTTTTTTGGTTTTTCAAAAGAGGAAAGGATGATATAATTTTTTATAATTATTGTATTTAACCAAATAATGTGTTACTATGTGAATATTTTTAAATAGTTGTGCCTTGGATAATAATTTTTAAAATGTGTAAGAATATGTTTTTTTTTAAATCCATGTTTCCATACTGTGTTTAGATGTTTTGTTTTGATTTTTTGAGTGAAAACTTTTTTTGAATTTTTTGTGATTAGTGTGAATATTTTTGAATGATTTGATAACTTATTTCAGTGTTTTTGGAATTAATCTTATTATTTTGAATATTTTTGGATGTTTTTACTCTTGTGGCCTCTGGGTGGGGCTGGTGAGCTTTTCTTCTACTCTACAATTTTTCTCTAGTGTCCTCTGGGTGTGGCTTCTTCTTTCGGTAAGTATTCTCTTTATTTTCTCATTTTAGTTCCAATCGTCATGGAGTGAAGACGTCTCATGGTAAGCTCTCTGGTTTTATTTTATTTGGGGGGGGTTGTGGTTTTTTGGGGGGGTTCTGTGTGTTTTTTGTTTGTTTTTGGCTGTTTTTGTGTTTCCTTTTTGTCTTTTTGATTTTGAGTGTTTTTGACTGTTTTTGGTTTGTGTTTACTTTTTTAGGGGTGAGGGGGGGTTCTTTCTTTTCCGCAGGCCAGGCTCAAAGCCTGGCCCATGGAAAGGAAAGGCCAGGGGCAGTCTTTTTTCCGTGGGCCAGAATCGAAGCCTGGCCCATGGAAAGGAAAGGCCAGGTGGGGGGTCTTTTATTTTCATGGGCCAGGCTCGATGCCTGGCCCGTGGAAAGGAAAGGCAGAGACAGGGGGGGCCTTTCTTTTCCATGGGCCATGCTCGATGGCTGGCCCGTGGAAAGAAAGGGCAGCGGCGGGGGGGGGGTTACTTTTCTTTTCCACTCGCTGGCTGCCTCAGCATTCTGCGCACTCATGGCACGCAGGACACTGGGGCTTGTAGTTTGGTGTGCGTGATTTTAGGTAGTGCAATGGTTTTTTCCTGCAGCTTATTTTTGATTAGTCGCGGCGTGTTTCCGAATGTTCCTTTTGCCCGCACCACTCAGCCTATTGGCTCTGGTGCAAGGAACGTTGTGAATTGAAGTTCCCTTTTTTTGTTTGCATCCGGGGGGCTCCTGCCCCAATGGCGCAAATTTCAACCCGACAGTTACCTGCGAACCCCATTCAGGCGAGTGCACGGAGGCTCGGACGGGGCTAGTGGAGCCTGGTTAAACATCCTTTGTCACATTCCAATGGTTAATGCACCATTTTATAGGTATAGATTGAGGGAAGACTGAAGATATACAGTATATGCCGGCATACAAGTTGCATCGAAGTATAAGATGCACCCCATTATTACCAAAATAGCCCATTATGGGTCACTATATATAGTAAAAGGCGCACTCCATTTTTCCAGTGTATTTTATGAGGGGGAAAGTGGGTCTTATATGCCAGCAAATACAGTATACAGTGGACCCCCAAATAACGACACATTCGATTAGCGTTGTTTTTGACTAAAGACGCTTTTTTGCATCGAAGTCATCTCTTGATTAATGACATAGTATCATTATTCAAGGGGCCATATTTCATCTCCTACCTTCCAAGATGGAAAATCGCCGTGAGGGATGTCCCTGTTTCCGGTTCTCTGTCTCCCCAGCAGTGTGTGGGAGTCTTGGAGGACCTATTCTGCACTATTCCCACCTTCCTATGTGCTCCCTGTGCCCCACAACAGCTGATTATAGTTGAGGCTGCCATTTTGTTTTTGTTTTTTTCTCAAAATGGTGGCCACAACTATTATTAGCTGTTGCGTGGCACAGGGAGCACCTAGGAAGGCGGGAATAGTGCAGAATAGGTCCTCCAAGTCTCCCACACACTGCTAGAGAGGTAGAGAGCCAGAAACAGCCCCCCATGGCCATTTTCTAACTTCAAAAGGTAGGAGATTGCATCATAGGGGTGGGCAGAGGCGCGGATCACCTCCCTTGCGCCTCCCAGAGGTGGCAGGGGTGGCAGGGACACAAAAATGGGCAAAAAAATTCTACCCACACAACGTTAAAATCCAAATAACGACATGACTTGGGGAACCAAGCTTTGTCATTATTTGGGGGTCCACCTTATGTAGCATTTAGAAAATATAGTTGTTGGAATACAATTTCCAGAAGTCTCTGGGTAGGGGTGATTCTGGAAGTTGTAGTCCATAAAACATTCTGCAGACAAGCAGACATCTTAAACACAACTGCTTTTGTTATATTTCCTGTAAATAATTTTCTGATGATTAATAAATACCTTTTCTAGTGTTACTCATTTTTGTCTCATTAATGAACTGAAATGAGCAAACCAGAGAAGAAAATCTGAATTTATGTGACTGCTACAACTTTTATATAACTTATATAAAAATATCAGTATGCTCTCTGGAACAATAAAGGATATATCCTCACTTATTTCATTCATTCATGTAGGAATGAATTTTTTTGAAAGGTTATATCCATTGGGTAAGATTACATGATTTTTTTCTGTTTTCTACAACCCAATACTCTTAACAAATTTAGGGGAATGTGTTTTGTGCAAAAGCTTTCTGATATTTGCCAAAAAGTGTATACTTTATTTTACTAAAAATTATTTTGCTCAGAATGAGGGTTGTGTACAGTTTCTCTGACTCTATTTGGGGGTCAATTTGACACTCCCAGATAGGCCTTACATGCCATTCTTGGACAGATTGCAGTTTGGTTAGTGGTGGAGCAGGTTTCTTCTAATACAATTTGACCAAAGATCCCGAACAATTTGTACCATCTGATTACCAGCCCTATCACTGATATGCACTGGAAAGCCAAAATGCCTATAACTCATTTCTCTCTTCTTCTTTTTTGCACAGATATACAGTACATCACTTTAAGAAACATGTTTGAACTTAAGGAGAGAGTAACATGTATCATATTTGAGAGAGTAGTCTCCAGGAGTTTCTGCACTGAGTAAATTTAAGTATCCTCCTGCAGGCAGTGTGATCAAAATGAAAGTCTGACCTTTGCCCGCATGTTATAGCTGTCATCGCTGAGCAAAGCTCCTTCCCTCCCAATCTGTTCTTCACAGAAATCCCCTCCAGAGTCTGCCCCCACCCACTTGTTCTAGACTTTTGAATCAATGAATCAGTCAGGAAAAAATCCTTAATTTTGCACCAGTACTAATTTTGTCCATTCTGGTTCAATCGAATTAGGGCTGTTTCTGTTCAGATTCTAGATTTGACCAAAGCTGCTGCATGTTTTTTTATATCCTAAACACATATTTTTGTCTTTTCTTCTTCTTTCCTGTTTGCTAATACAGTTACTAACAATGAAACCCTAGTCTTTTCACTCTTATGCAGGAGTGGGAAATCTCACAGCAGCTAATATTTTTTCAGTCTGTGTACTTTGATGGGTCAAGACATCCTTTTCCACCACGAACTAGAAAATCAGTGAGCATTTATTACATTCTTATATCAGAAAACCTATGGACACGATTCTATGATTGTCAGATAGCTGGGATGAAAAGACATAAGTATGTGACAGCTTGAAAGTATTCTTCTTTCCCTTCTTTCTGCTTCGTGCGGTGTGTGTATGTTTAGAGCTTTCCATGCGGCCAGGGCACAAATTCAATTTTGGAACACATATTTCTTTTACGTATAAGCCTCAGACCTCATTGTGCAGCTGTTTGAAACTATTTCAGATAAGCAAGTACAAGTTGCTTAAATCCTCTTTTCTTCTTAATGACATGTAATAATACACTGTAATGATATTGTGTCCACTCTTCCATCAATGCATTTTATTATACCAAAGAGTCATCGCTTGCTTTTGAACACTCAAGGAGTCAGTATAGATAATTTCCTTAACCCTCACATACACGCACATCAGCCAAGATTGTAAAATGGGGTCCTTATGTTTACTTTTAAAGAACTTTCTTGGACAGAAAATCACTCTTATCCCATGAAATCGGCAACAATAGCAAAATCAATGTTGTTATGACCATTAAAGTTAATTTTCATGTTTTGTCTGTACTGTGTGTCAAAATACAATGGTGCAGCCAGCTTTTGAAACAGTTAAAGGACAATTGTGAGTTGAAGTACTTACAAGTGTGTATCTTTTTTCCCCCACTGACCTTTTGTGCCATTGAATGAGTATGTATTCTGCATGACTTTCGGTCTTTTGTCAACAGCATAGCAACCATTTCTCGGGGAAACATGGGCGAATGCATTAAGAGCCATGAACTTCAAATGTAGATTGAAGTCTTTTTATTCTGATTGTAAATGGGAGGGCACCTTCACCTTTGTTGGATGTGTTCTTGGTGTCACTTCTGGAAAAGTTAGAAGCCTTTATGATATGGACAATGAAAATAACTTGACAGTCTTTATGATACATACACCTGAATTGCCATTTTAGGAATGAACTGAAAAATTATCTCAGGTCACTCAATTCTTTAGCCATGTTTAGAGTTTCAGAACTCAATACAGAAGAAAGCAGAGGAGGCAGTGAATATATTATGGCTAACAGTTTGTGACATTTCCTAAATGATGATTCCAAACAGTCAGAAAGTTACTCCCCATATCGTAAGCATTTCATTCAAATTAAAAAAAATCAAAATACAAATTCAAATTAGAAACTATTTCTGTATTATATTCAGTAAGTGGTCCTGAAAATTTGTTCTGTTGCCATTGTATGACGTTTTTGGAATCATGGTAACAAAACAAAAGAAATCTGTGTAAAACAGTGAAATTCAGAACAGCATAAAACTAAGAAACAGAATATAATTCTACAATACAATGGAACAAAAAGCTTTATGCACATACACACAGTACAAGATACAAATCTGAAACAAGCTAAGCTCCCACATTCTTCCAGCATGTATAATAGTTCTAAAACACCCACAATGTTTCAAATGCTTGGATGAAAAGAAAAGGTTTTGTTCTTGGCAGGTTGCTTAGAGAAAAGTGTTTGAAAGCAGGAGGCCTGATAAGAAAGCCTTCTCTTTCTTAGTCACCTGTAGAACATCAGTGGTACCCAGGATACCTTCTGATTTATTCTTTTTTAAGATGATGAACACATTGTTCCATTTTAACCTGACATGACCCACAGGTATGACTGGGCCCATGGTGGGGAGATATTTTACTAGGGCAGACGGGCGGACGCTGCTACTCAAAGCCCATACCTTAAAGAGAAACAACACCTCAGCATTTTCTGCTTCAGTTCCTCTCGCCAGTCTCCGCTCTGCTCTGTGGGAGAAAATCCGAAACACTTGTTAGCTTTGGCAGCGTCTCCTGAAACTGCTTGAAGATCTTCAGACTTTCTCCTGCAGAGCAGAGCCGAGACTGGCGAGAGGAAGTGCAGCGGAAAATACCGAGGTGGTGTTTCTCTTTAAGGTATGGGCTTTGAGCAGCGGTGCATGCCCGTCCATCCTGGTAAAATCTCTCCCCACCATGGGACTGGTTATGACCCACTTCAACTTACCTCCTAATCAAAGGTGGAGGAGCAGGGTCCCACCAGCATTACCCTCCTGCTGAATTCTCAGACTTATCATGCTCTCTGGGGCAGGGAGGGCAATGAATATACGGGTATATAAAGGAATTCTTAATCTAGTCACCAATTGGAGCAGCAGAACATTTCCATTTATTGTGTGTGTGATTGTTGTTGCTGTTGCTCCTCAGCTGAATTGTGGAGTGAGTGAATGAATGAAGTATGGAAAAGATAGTGTCTAAGTGAATCTTTGCCTGTCTCTGTCAGTATGTGTGTACATGGATGTTCCTTCTCTTTCTAATTCAACTCCAGCTTTATCAATCACTGTAATTTAGCCCTACTTTGGCTGTCACACTTTTTGTCTTACTAATCACAGTGATTATTTGTTTCACTAACAAAATGGGAATACATTTTGTGCAAAAGCCTTATGATCTGTGCCAAAATTTGTGTATTGTATACACAATGAATGATTAGTATTTATATATGAGAGGAGTACTTTCCTTATCCCAGGATACATTTGGCTATTGAGACCAAAATCAGCAATGCTAAGTGGGCCCAGCATAAATGGGCATAATTTGCTTTGGCTCTATTTTTGTAGCCATGTTTTGTTCTACTTGACATTCTCACATCAGTGTCAAAAGCAGCCATACAGACAATAAATGTCAGTAATCCAAAAAAGGGATTCATCATCATCATCATCATCATCATCATCATCATCATCATCATCATCATCATCATCATCATCATCATCATCATCATCATCATCAATTTATTTATACCCCGCTTCCCTCAGCCTGAAGGTGACTCGAAGCAGAAGAACAACAATATCAAAACAACAATAGGACAATCAATATCAGAATAACAATAATATAGCAATAATAATAATAATACAGCAATAATAAATACACAAATACCAAATAGCGGTGCAATAATAACGGTTTGTTGTTGTTGTTCAGTCGCACAGTCGATTTCGACCCTTTGCGACCCTATGGACCATTGATCTCCAGGCACCCCTGTTCTCCACCATCCACCTCAGTCTGCTCAGCTCGGTGCCCGCTGCGTCCACAATGCCATCCAGCCATCTCATCCTTAGCCGTCCCCTTTTTCTTTTGCCCTGCACCTTTTCGAGCATCAAGGCTTTTTCAAATGAATCCTCTCTTCTCATTTGGTGTCCAAAGTACTTCAGCTTCATCTTTACTATTTGACCTTCTAAGGAGCAGTCAGGACTGATTTCTTTCAAGATTGACTTATTTGTTCTCCTCGCTGTCCAGGGTACTCTCAAAACTCTCCTCCAACACCACATCTCAAAGGCGTCTATTCTTCTGCGCTCAGCCTTCCTAATTGTCCAGCTCTCGCATCCATACATTACCACCGGGAATACCATTGCTTTGACTATACGGATTTTTGTTTGCAAGATGATGTCTCTACTTTTCACTATGTTCCCTAGATTTCTCATGGCTTGTCTCCCTAGAATCAGTCACCTCTTTATTTCATGGCTGCAGTCACTATCTGCAGTGATCCTAGATCCCAAGAAAGTAAAATCCATCACTGCTTCTACTTCTTCCCCATCTACATTCCAGGTGCTGATAGGGCCTGTTGCCATTATCTTGGTTTTCTTGATGTTAAGTCTCAGGCCAGCTTTTACACTCTCTTCTTTCAACCTAATCAGTAGCTTCTTTAAATCTTCCTCACTTTCTGCCATTAGGGTGGTATCGTCTGCATATCTCAAATTGTTGATGTTTCTCCCAGCAATTTTTTATCCCATATTGTGATTCCTCCATCCCTGCATTGCGCATTATGTGCTCTGTGTATAGGTTGAAAAGGTAGGGTGATAAAATGCAGCCTTGTCTTACTCCTTTTCCTAATCCAAACCATTCTGTCATTCCGTGTTCTGTCTTAACTGTTGCTTCTTGACTCTTGTACAGATTTCTCATGAGGCATATGAGGTGTTCTGGTATTCCCATTTCTTTAAGTACTTGCCACATTTTATTGTGGTCCACGCAGTCAAATGTTTACAGCATATCAGAGATTAAACAAAACAAAACAAAAAGGCAAAAAACACTGTGGCATTTTAAAGACTAACTGCTGTATTTTAATGTTAGCTTTTGTGGATCAAGGCCACTGCGTCAAACATAAGAGTGAGGCTTCATGGCATCAATTTGTACATATCAGATACAAAGGTGCAGAGTGGTTAGCATAAGAGATAAGTACACACATCAATTCGAGGTTTCTTTACAACTGGTATTACCTGTTCCTCGTTTTAGTTGTGATACTTCACCCTTTTGAAATGTTTACAGGTGACATTGACAAGCAATCTCAGCCACAAAGACAGCTTGAGCGTGTCCACATAAATTTTTATAGTCACAGACAGCACTGGCTCTTTGGCTGTAAACCAGTGGTTCCCCACATGGGACACATGCCCCACAGGGGGACTTCAATTCCCAGATGCCTTAGTACTGATCAGTACTGCTGATCAGTACTTTGGGGAATTGACTTAGGCTTCTTGGAACAGAAGTCCAAAAACCAAAGATTGGGAAACATTGTTGTAAATGGAGATGATAACCAGACACTAGAGTCGGATATGATTGGCTTTCAAGCAAGGGAGACCTTTACCATACAACACTATCCTAAAATTGTAGCTCAGACAAGATGCACAACAGTGGTCCCTTTTTGTCCTAGCAACCTCAATAAGCCCTAACCATGATTGCAGTGTCATAGACTAAAAGGAAGGCAAGTAAACTATATGTACACTATCTTTACTACAAAGAATTGTTTAAAATTCCACTTATATATTATGTTTTTGCATCTTGGAAGGATAAGTAAGGTAAATAGTACAAAACATTGGAGAAATTACAACTGGCTAGACATATTTATATGTGGTGATAGATCTGGCATTGTCACAGTGCTGAGAAAAGGTGTTTACATAAATGATAAAAAACATATCAAAGTATCAATGCTACACTAGCATTAGTGTTATAAACAATTTTGTGGGGGAGACAAAATGAAAGATGGCAGCTAACAAGATGTGAGCAAAATGTTGGAAACCTACAGAGCTTTCAACACAACATTTGTGGTATTTTGAACTGTCGGAAATAGGTTTGGCAGATGCAGAGAGCGCTGGCTCTTCAACTTTGAAACAGAGATGAGCACTAGACCCTAGAGTCGGATACGACTGGCTTTCAAGCAAGGGAAACCTTTACCTTTACTATTTAGTCCTTTGTCAAACCATAGCCTGGAAGGGTATAAGGTTGCCTTGGTGTTGGAGCTGATATTGTGGCTTAGATATTGCTGGTATTCCCATATTATGTTTGCATATGTTGACAAGGGATCCTGGATGGTGTCTGCTGACAATAGGTCCTGGTGAAGGTCATGCATGGGTTGCTCCATTAGCATTTTTTTAATCTTCTCATTAAGGAGTGGAGACCATCTGTCATGGCTTTTCCCTTGTCCTGTGGGTAGGATGGGTAGGGGAAATTGTTTCTCCAAATAGATATTGCTGAGTAGGGAGCAAAATTTCAGTGCATATAGGGAAGTGGTCACTTTCAAGATGGGGACTAACTTCAAAGTTCTCTGTCAGGGGGGAAAGGTTCTTGGAGACAAGGAAGTAAATCATTGTGCTAGTCTTAGAGCCTGAAAGGAAGGTGAATTCACATGGGTAGTCTGTGGGGAGAGTGCTGCTTAGTACTTGGAGTCTGTTGGCCATTTTTGTTAGGCATAGCTCTGCATAGTTTGTCTTCTTCTCTGTAGAGATGCAGTTAAGGTGAGGGTGTTGACCCTCCAGGTGGGGTGGGAGAAGGTCGTAGCATGCAAACAGTGCACTCTCATCTTGCCCCATTCTGGCATTGAAGTCACCCCTCAGTATCACATACGCTTTTGGATGTGTCAGCATTAACTCAGGAATAGAGTTTTCAAATTTGGTCAAGAAGCTATAACTTTCATCAATTGGGAGAAATCGGAAGCGATTCTTTTTAATATAGGGGAAGAAGAAAAAATAAATTAAAGGAAAAGTTTAATATCAATATAAAAGATATTGTGAAGTACTTAGGAATAAAAATTATAAATAAATATGATGAACTATTAAATTTGAATTCTGGGGTGCTATTTAAAGAAATAAAAGAAATGGTGCAGAGGTATAAGAATTTAAAATTATCCTGGTTTGGAAAAATCGCCTTGTGTGAAATGAAGATCTTGCCCAAAATTATTTTTCTGTTTGAAAAAAAGAGTTATGAGAATGTTATAGGTCAGACTTAAGGAGCATAATTATAAAGTCATCTGGAGGTGGTACCTAACACTGATATGTTTGCATCAAATAGATCACGTAAAATAAAATTTATGCTTGAGGTGCAAACAGAACATTGGATCCTACATACACATGTGGTGGGAATGTGGACAAGTAAAACAATTTTGGATAAAAGTTGAGAAAGAAATTGTAGATATATTTGGGATAGATATTAAATTGGATGCAGGTATTGTGTTATTGTTTAAGCTGGATAAATTGAATCTAAGTGTCAATGTGGTAGAATTGTTAACAATTATATTATCAATTGCAAGGCTATGTATAACTAAGAACTGGAAGAGTGATGCTCCTTTAAAATTGGAAGATTGGTATAAGCAAATGTGGAATATAGCACTTAATGATAAATTAACTTCAGAGTCTTGACAATGCAACCATCACAAGGGTGATTAAAAAAAGGTGGATGTATGCCAATAATATGGTATGATTATGAGAGTTATATATCATATAGATCTTGTATTTTTTGTAGATAAGGTGGATTATTATTTGTAAAATATTTTAGGTCACTATTGTTCCTGTTAATGATTATTTGTTATATATATAGTTTATGTTTTTGGGTTGAAGACTGTATAACTTGATTTTGTCTTTTGATGTCTTTTATTGTTTAATTTGAAAATAAAAAAATAGAAAAAAAAGAAGAAGCTATAAATTTCAAATTTCCTACATTGTGGAGGTAGGTATACCTTTATTACCAGTCGTGTAATGGCTCCTAGCTGGATCTTGGCAGCCATCATCAGTTGATTGAGATGGCTAAGCGGTATGGTGGTTGCACATAGAGAGGTGGAGATTAGTAAATTCAGTCCACCTTTGAGACAACCTTGCCCCAATCCTCAGGATGTCTCTGTTGCATGTAAGTGATATCCATTTAGAGAGATGTCTGTCCTTGCCCAGGTTTCCTGCATGAGAATAATATCAAACTGGGAGAGGAGATTAAGGGAGTCTGCTTCCCAGTGGTGGTGCCATGCTGCAACATTGAGAAAGAGGATTTTCATCCTATGCAGGTTGGCAGGCTGTCAATGGGTGGTTAGGGGAGTAGCAGCGGAGATAGGGTCACAGTTAGTCTGCACCAACTGGCAAAATTGGCTCAAGGTCTTAGATCTGTGGGATTGGCCATCTTCCCTTTTGAAAAAGGGTAATGAGAATGTCTGCTGGTGAATTTGTCTGTTTTGATAGTTCCCCCTTTCTGTGTCTTTGAATGAGTGGGGATTGTGCTTGGGTCCTCCATAGGCTTGATGTCTGGGCCCATAAGGGAGTCAGAGTTGCTGTCAGAGTCTGTGCAGAAGTCTGGTGGATTAACTTTTAGGAGGCATTTGAGTATATGGGGTTTTGGCAGGTCCCCTGTTTCTCAGCTACTGGAGGTTGTCTGGTGTGGGGAAAGTCTTTTTAAAAGTTCAGCAACTTGCCCTTTAAGTGCTGTTAAGTCATCTGGAAAACTCGTAGAGGAATGTGGCTTATCTGAAATGTTTTTGTACAGTATTCTTGTTTTAATGTTCTGTGAAATTCCACACCGATGCTTTGTAGATATGTCATTAGTTTCTAGTTTTGTGACCCCTGGATCTTTAAAGATTCTTTGCAAGAAGAAGCCTGAAAGGGACCTCTTTCAATCTGAAAATCAGGAAGATCCTTTTGTGATTTTGAAATGTGTGTTTGGGGATTAATGTGCCTTAATCTCAGAGCACTGAGTTTGATAGGTGTAATTTTGCTTTTGCTTGTCCATAAATAGCTGTCTTTGCTGAGAAAGTTTATCCCAGTTTGGTCATGTTGTAAGATTCTCAGCACCTTGGTTTTGTTATGAAAATATGACTCCTGGTGCATGCTGTTGGGGATGTGGGTGGAGGGAGGAGTGTGCTGGCATTTCTTAAACTGTTAACTCTTTATTGAAGCTTGGCTGGGAGCTGAGTAAATTCTTGGGATAGAATGTGTAATTGCTCTTGGATTTTGTAGAGCCACTCAAATATTGCTGGCAAGGACTGAGCAGAAATGAGAGATGCATCATCTCTCAGTTGTTTTGTGATAGTGCCAAGCTGTTGCTTTTGTTCAGATCTCCCAGTAATGATGAATGAATGCTGCCCTGGAGAGATTTCTTTCTCTAGTGATTGTTGTTCAGTGGAAGGGAGTGGGGCTCGGTACTGATTCTTGTGTGTGTGTGCAGAGATAAGAGCAAGAGATTAATTACTCACCCCAGAGGTAGAAGGCTGCTGACTGGCTGCTTAGAGAAAGACTTCCATTCCGAGTTTCTTCTTTCTTTTCCTGCTTCTCACTGTTTCCATGCTTTCAGCTGGGGGGGGGAGTGTGGTAGTGGGGCTTTTCCTCTGACTTTTCCTGCCCCTGGCTGGGGATTTGCCCTTGGATGGCATGTCTTGGGCCAGGGAATACTCAGACAATGGCTGGAGCTGATGGAATGAGCTGTTAGCTTTTGGCCATGTTTGCCGCACCTCTGCCGTGAAAGATATTCACCATCTAGTTCAAGTGCATCCTCAACATCATTTGGTATTGAGGGGTGAAGGAAGTGAATAATCTGCTAATGCCTGGAATTGAATGCCATTATATAATAAGTAATGCCTAGAATTTGAGCAGAATTAATAACTTCTAAAGACAGGATATGTTGTTTTGTTTATAATTTTTCACATAGAACAACTGTAGGGGGGGGGGGGGAACTACCTATCATGTGGATATGAATCGAACATATGTTCAATTATTCCCTGTAGTTCAGTTATAAATTTCACATGTATGGCTTAATGATAAGCACAAGTTCATTTGCTATCTGTGAAAGTGTCTCCTAAGAGATTAAATGCATTGGTAATGTACTGTTTCTGACAGAATTCTTGTACAACACAGCGGAAATAATTCTGATCTTCTTACATTTTTTTCCACAGAGTTCCTTAAGAAGATAGGCATTACTGGCCAGAGTTATTATCCTAAAAGCATTTGCAAGGTTTTAAATCCAACCACCACCAAAAGTATTTTAAAGAGCTAGGGTCTTTTTTGTATCTTTTGTATACATCAGTAGCCAAGTATAAAAAACATATGTTAGGACCAGTTGCAAATGGCAAAGGTAGTAAAGAACCCATTCTTTTTAAGCCTCAAGTAGCAATAGGTTTCACTGTGTTGTGTTAAGATTCAGATATACTCCAATCCACTACCACTGTGAACCAGCTGTAATGAAATAACTCATTCAACTATACTACCTGTGTATGAAACACAATGCAAGACGTTTACCAGAATTCACAGTCATCTTCCAATTTTTTTTTTACTTGACAAATGTGATTTCACACTGTTTTGTGAATGTTAATTTCAGCAAAGTTGGCAGAATGATAAAAAAAATGTTTAAAATGTAAGTACAGAAACCACCACGACCCATCCTGCAGTTCTACAGCATAGCAAAACTACTTAAACCAGAGAAGAAGAATAGCACTGAAGGTCTTTAGCAGACAGAAAGATCATTAGCCCCCTACACCAGAGCATCCCCTTTTAAGACGTTCGTTTTTGTAATCCAAATGAGACTGTGTGTCAAAAAGCAGTGAGCCGGAGTAAGCTGGGTTCCCTAGGCCAGAGGTGCCTTAAGGAAAAGGAATCATCTTAGCAAAAACAAATCCAGATGGCTTAATCAAGGGAGTGCTGCCATGTGTTCAGAGGGCAACTTGAAAAATATCTGATCACCAGCCAATCTGACCTTGGGCAACATTCCTTCTCAACCCCAAGCAGGGCAATTATCTACATCTTGACTAGGAATGGCAACACTTCCTGAAACAATATCCTCTTAGCCTCCTGACACTATTATCTTTGCTATATATTTTCTAGTCTAAAGCTGTTGTACGTATCTCCAATACTTCCGGGGAGAAAATAAAATGAAATAAACCAACAAGGAAGGAGACCAACCCATCCCAACCCAGGGTATAGATTTTGGTAGAAATGTACTTGTCTTCTGTTTAGACCTAACACAGGCCCCCAGAAGCACACGAGGTGGTAAAAAATACTTCCCAAGCTATACCACTTGGGATGTATACTGTAGCAGGAATTTGATACAAAGATATCCCTGAGAAAGATGAGCTAAAATATGCCTCTTTCTAATACTGTATGTGGTTTTACTGGTCTAGCTATTATACTTTTCAATATTCTGGTACTGTACTGTTTTTTGTTTGGTAGGTTTTTTAAAAAAAAAATGCAACAGAATACGTTTGCAAATATTTTGGTCCTAATAAGGTATGAAACTTGCACCTTCACCACAGAGCTTGAAGGTATCCTGCAATTAGTTACCATTCCCATTAAATAAAGCATAACTATATTACATAACAATGGTAACTTAATGGGAAAGTGTAGACTCACTAAATAATGGAGGAGGAATTGGGTCAAGTGTTAGTTTATGAAGCCATATGCTGCTGCTTTGTGCTCTGTTGTTGTTGTTGTTGTTGTTGTTGTTGTTGTTGTTGTTGTTGTTGTTGTAGGTGGTGGTATTAATATTAATATTAATATTAATATTAATATTAATATTAATATTAATATTAATATTAATATTAATATTAATATTAATATTAATATTAATATTAATATTAATATTAATATTAATATTAATATTAATATTAATATTAATATTAATATTAATATTAATAATAATAATAATAATAATAATAATAATAATAATAATAATAATAATAATAATAATAATAATAATAATAATAATAATAATAATAATAATATGTCAGAGATTACTCTTGGTTGAAATGATCTTTGCTGGAAAAAACTCCACTCAGGGGCACCTAAAAGAGGCTCCTTTCATGTCCCAAAGTGTAGCCCGTGGGTATCAAAACCCAAATTTCCAGTCTCACAGCTCAGTGCCTTAACCACTAGGCCATCTGGGGAGTTGCTCTGGTAACAAAGTGGTTAAACTCCTATACTGCAACCCAAAAACTGCTGTTGTAGCAAGTTTAATCCTGACTGAACTCAAGGTTGACTCAGTCTTTCATCTTTCCAAGGTCGGTAAAATGATTACCCAGTATGTTAGGGGCAAAATGCTAATTAACTTGTGATCCACCCAGAGAGCGCATTAAGTTCTATGGGACAGTATTAGAGTGTAATTGCTATTGCTATGAGGCATCAATAGCTCTGTTTAGGCATTTTTTTTTAAAGAGATAGCCATGTTAGTCAGTCTCAGCTGGCCTAATAGCTCAATGGCTTGGAGGTTGGAAGTTCAATTCCCCACTGCTTCTCCTGGGAGAAGACCTAGCCTGTGCAGTCATGAGAAAACTGCACAGTCCCAGGGCACCCCAGAAGAAGGGAATGGAAAACCACTTCTGTGTACTCGCTACCTAGAAAGGTCACCATACGTCAGAACTGACTCGATAGATATGCTACAAATTATTATAGCCAGGACTAAAAATAAAAGAGTTATAACATCTGAATGACTACCAGATTTATTTCAGTACAAGGTTTCATAAATTACATTCCATTTCCTTAGGCACAAGAAGCCTCATTGTTAGGCCACAGTTTACACACACAGTGTATGTGCTAGAGAAGTAGGGATCAAGTGAGGTGGGGAAAAGAAGATGACAATTGCATTGGTAATAGGATTTTGAAATGATAATGGCATTATTAAGACCAATAATATGAAGCCTTGGGTAAGTTTAATGATTTTAGAGTGGGCCTACAGTCAGTGGTATGAGGAGGAGAATTGTAAACCTCTTCTGAGTACTTTACATATAAGAAACTTTGGAAAGCATCAGTATAAGTCAGAATCAATATGATGGCATGTAATTATTATTATTAAATGACAAGTCAAAGTGCTGATCACTTCCTGTAATCAACAGTCAGGTGGTTTTGAGGGTTGAAGCTGGGTTGAAGTTAGAGTTAAGGTAAGGAGTAACACTTTTTGAATCCAATGAGTGTAGGTGACTCTAATAGATAGATATATGCTAATAATCCTAAATTCTCATTTAATTTGATGTGCATTAGAGTCTGCAAATATGGTCTCACTTTATCACTGTCTCTTGCAACTTCTGGTATAATTATTTTTCTCTGCAACAGTTATACTGAGTTATGTAATAGAGTGTACTAGGAATCTGAAATATTCTGAAACTGGCATGTATGCGTGCTCCATTTCTGATGTCAGATTTGTGGCCATTTCTTCCCATGTGTAGAGATTGTCTTGTTCGACCCATGTCTTTTAATTGTTGTTGTTGTTGTTGTTCAGTCGCACAGTCAATTCTGACCCTTTGCTACCCCATGGACCATTTTCCTCCAGGCACCTCTATCCTCCACCATTCTCCTCAGCCCACCAAGCTCTGTGCCCATTGTGTCTACAATACCATCTATCCATCTCATCTTTGGACGCCCCCTTCTTCTCTTTCCCGCCACCTTTCCCAGCATTAAGGCCTTCTCAAGTGAGTCCTCCCTTCTAATTTGATGTCCAAAGTACTTTAGTTTCATCTTCACTATTTGTCTCTCCAATGAACAGTCAGGATTGATTTCTTCCAGTATTGACCTATTTGTTCTCTTTTCTGTCCAAGGGACTCTCAGGACTCTCCTCCAACACCACATCTCAAAGGCATCTATTCTTCTGCGCTCAGCCTTCCTAATGGTCCAGCTCTCACACCCATACATTACCACTGGGAATACCATTGCTTTGACTATGCAAATTTTTGTTTTCAAGGTGATGTCTCTGCTTTTCACTATATTCCCCAGGTTTCTCATTGCTTGTCTCCCCATAATCAGTCGTCTTTTGATTATGTCTTTTAATTGTGAGCCGCCCAGAGTCACTTCATCAAGGGGGCAGTGATACAAATGTAAAAATTAAATTAAATTAAAGGGGATTGCTGGCAAAAGAAGGTACAGATCACAATATTATGAATAAATGACCAAACCTCTGATGTAGTGAGTGACATTGTTAAGGGCCACAATAGAATTGCCACTATTAAAAACCCTATCCCAGTTAGCATCTAGGTTTATAAACCACTAGCTAATTACCCGACCGTGCCCGGAGCAAGGATGACACAGCTTGACTGCGGTTTTACTTTTCCACACGGTGATGTCCCTGGCCCGTAAATGTTAAGTTCTGTCAAGCAGTGGCCTCCTTTGGTCAGCAAAAGGAGGACGTGGCTTGACAGTACTGTACATTTATGTATGTATGTGCAAACTTTAAGCGAGATTGGTTCAGGTGTGTGTGTTCCTTTAGAGCACATACAAACCCACACCTCTGTTTTTTAGATATACAGGTGAAACTTGAGAAATTAGAATATCATGCAAATGTTCATTCATTTCACTTAAAAGGTGAAACAAATATATGAGATAGACTCACTACATGCAAAGTGAGAGATGTCATGCCTTAATTCGTTAAAATTGTGATGATCATGGTGTACAGCATACATGAGATTATGAGATGATTATGGGGCACATGAAATTGGGGGGGGGGGGCTGGGGTTTTCATAAACTGTAAGCCATAAGCATCAATATTATAACAAAGTAAGGCTTGAACTATCTCGCTTTGCATGCAATGAGTCTATCTCATATATGTATATTTGTTTCACCTTTTAAGTTGCATTACTGAACTGAATGAACATTTGCACGATATTCTCATTTTCTGAGTTTCATCTGTAGATTGATAAAATGATTGAGTAGTTTTAGCTGGGAGCCATGGGTGACTTACAGTGGTGCCCTGTCCTTTTCTCTTTTGTATTAGGTATTTTTCTGTCTTCTCATCTTACTCTGCCATTTTATTATCCACTTTGTAAAACAGGTATAGTAGTTACATTCATGTCAATGCTAGTGTGAAAGTTATTGAGCTTCTGGTGGGATTTTTCAAGTGATTCTTTTCAATGTGCTGAGATAATAAATGCATCAATGCATCACAGAGGAAAGGCTTTAAGGCACAGAAGACAAGAATATATTGATCTAGGTTTAATTTTTTTTATAATGAGGTGGCATACATTACAGCTGTGCTGTTGATCTGGTTGTTGCTGTTACGTGCCATCAAGTCAGATGATCTTAATTAATGATCTTAATAGGGCTATCAAAGTATGTGATATACCGGTACTTAAGCAATGATTTTATCAGTTTCACATGCTCAGTTTTGATTCCATGTCTGAGTGGGGTTCAAACCAAATTAGTATCTCAAATAGACAGCTTCTTCTTTGCCTTGACTTCGAGTCAAACTTAGATTTGCTGTGGACACAAAATAGAGTATTAACCTGTATATGATTATGGCAAACTATTTGGGAACTGGAAATGCATAGGCAAAGGCAAAGTAGTTGTCTATGCATACATAATTTAGTGGCTGGATATGCTGTGGTCTCATTCAGCACAGTACTCTGGATAGTTTGTAGTCCACCCATGTGCAGGATATTGGGGGTAACACACTTTTATTCAAGTGTCAAATAGTAAAGATGAAGCTAAAGTACTTTGGACATCAAATGAGAAGAGAGGATTCACTTGAGAAAGCCTTGATGCTGGGAAAGGTGGAAGGCAAAAGAAGAAGGGGGTGGCCAAAAATGAGATGGCTAGATGGTATTGGAGACACAATGGGTACTGAGCTGGGCAGGTTGTGGAGGATGGTGGAGGACAGAGGTACCTGGAGGGCAATGGTCCATGGTGTCGCAAAGGGTCAGAATCGACTGTGCAACTGAACGAAATTCACCAAATTCAAGTGTGATTGCATCTGGTGTTGTGAGCATGATCAGAAAGGAGTATTTAGCCAGACACATCTCCATTTTTGCCTTTGCCTTGTGACAGGGGTTAGTCTCAACAGGAAAAATTTGCAAACAAGCCAAACCCCCAATCCCCCGGATTCTAACTCAGGTAGAGCACAATGTTAACCATGTTTCTACAGAGCTAATTAGGTGAATGGGAGGAGAGTAAAGATGAAAATCCTGGCCTGGTTTAAGATACATATTGTTGCATAAAATTTGTTTGTCAGTCTGAGACTGACTTTAGCACGTTTCTGGAAAAAAATGCACATTGTTGGAAAAAGTGATCATGTTGTTGCCTTCTTGCATGAAACATCAAGTGTTGTGGCATTGGACAGGTCACTGCTGTCTTTTTGGTGAATCACCCTTCCTTCTGTGCTTGCTATATGTTAATGTTTAGAATTAAGGCATTAATGTGATGACATGTTTTGCACAAAATGCAGAAAGCACTACAAGTTTCAAAAAGCATCTGTACTACTTTTTCTTGACCTGCAAGTAGGAACTCTTGAGGGAGCTTATTTTTCTCCCATTTTCCCCTGAAGCAATTTGGGGTTTTCCCTTTTATTCCAGCTGGAAGCCTGTGACAGCAGAGAATGTCATATTACCTATATGCTAAGGCACTTTCTTGGAGAAAGATTTAATAGAAATGTAATTAATAATCAATCAATACAACTGAACTGCATATGATTAAAAAAAATGCCTTAGCCATTTGAACAAACCTGTCAGTAGTACATAAAATGTGCAAATTTGCACATAAAGAATGTGCCACTCCAAAAATGTCCAAATGTCAACACAGAACCTCCCCACCATCACAACCTAATCCAAAGTAAGGACAAATGACATGTAGGTAGGATTTGCAACAAATTGAGATTGAGAGATGAAACATCCCTAGCTTGTAATACATCAAAGATAGTTTCCCCCAACATTCTTATAACACCCATTCCTTCAAGCTTTGAAATAGATATAGAGGAAAAAAGTTATTCTACTGCCTTACCAGTTTGGTTTAACTATATTGCAAAAATACCAGAACAGGATTCAGGTCTCAGGCTATTTACATCTAAAGTCTTGGGAACACCAACTTCCAAGCTGCATCTTATGAGGTGATTTGGGGTTATAAAACGAAAGTTAATTTTTAAAAGAAAAGATGCAGAAAGGTATTTAACAAATTAAATGCAACTTTCCAAACCAGTAATGCTTCAGATAGCAGTTCTTTTTTATGAAAAATTACTAACAGTAGCTTTAGGATGATATTAATGGCAAAAATGAGTCATATATAAAAAGCAATTTCTTCCCAAGGACCAACTATAAAATGTGTGCCTTTGGCTTTTTGCTTACCCTTTGAACTGCATGCAGTGCTATTGCTGACTGATCTAGTTACCTTGAGACACCATTTTGTGCCTATCAGGTTTCCATGCAATTATCTTTTTAGACTGAGCAGTTACATAAATCATCTTCATTTTGTGTGAGATGTTGACATTTATTGATTTAATGTTCTCAAGGAACCTTTCAGGAAAACAGAAAAAACAAATGGCTAGATATTAAGAGATAATATATTAACAAGAATGGATAAGTAGTTGTTAGGAGGTTTCTCAGAGCTTAATGAGGCCAACTGTTCCAAAGATACATGAAATCATCGTGACAATTCTTTGTGTTGTTTTCTTCTTTGGAAGGTTGTACAGGGATACCTCATACAATGTCCAAACTTGGTTCCACAAGCTTGGACTTTATACGGATTTGGACTTTGTATGAGGCATGCAAAATTCTAGCCGCGATGCCTCATACAACGTCCAAATCCTTGCCATGATGCCTCGTACAACGTCATTTCCATAGAGATACATTGTACTGTAACAGCACAGACTTCAGTGCAAAGTCAAGGAAACAGACAGGAAACTGACAGAACTTTAAGAAATCATTGTCTAAAGGCTAAATACACGACAAAAACATGTCAAACAACCCTGATTGTCCAAGAACCTGAAGAATGCTGCAAAAATCCCAGGAATGGTTCTAAAAATTCTGATGAAAAAAAAAAGCCAAAATCGTGCTCAAAACCACTCCTAAACACTCTTCTCCTCATGCAAAACCCACAAGAGCAATGCACGCATGTTGTCCTGCCTTTTATACTGCCCAAGTAAGGTAAGGTAGCACACCAAAAAGGAACAAGTTCAAATGAACAAAATAAGCTTTAATATAATTATACAAACATGGAAATAAGTGTGAACTAATGAGTGAATGCAACAAGCAAGTTACTGAGACAAATAAACATGATGTTAAAATGACTACACACCCACCCCCTAGTTCCTGCAAAGATCTAAACGGTACTCCCTGTAAGTGATCATGGTAAAGTTCATAAGAACAGTCTGTAAAATAGCTCAGTCCGTAATCAGTCTTGAAGCTAATCTTTGTGAAGATCACCAGCGGGGAGAACGATGAGACTAAAAACGTGCAGGTAGAGGTGCGGCCTGGAACTCTAGGTCTTGATATCCATCCGGTAAGTGGACATTTCGTGAGCCTTTTTCAAGTCTAGAATATTTTCATAGCGCATCAAACTTCCATGGTGATAGTCTTATTGGGTTAGACCTGGGGAAAACCCCAATGCCTCATACAAAATCGCAGCGACTTTGTATGAGGCAACTTTTTTCAAGGAATTAGGCAATGTTGTATGAATTTGATGTTGTATGAAGCAGACTTTGTATGAGGTATTACTGTAATAGGACTTTGTATGTAAAACTTAAACTCAAAGAGGATAAAGAACACAAAGTCATTGTGTCTGTTATATATCTCAAACAACAATGGCAACGATGATGACAATGACCCTGTGTTTTATATATAATGTCGTTGACATTGTTGTTTGAGAAATAAGTGGTCTTTAGAAATCAGTCAGAGGTGCTTTTCAAAGCCAGAAAGTATTTCAGTCTGAGCAATGACAGCATTGTTTTGCTGGCTTCTCGCATAATGAACTGCTGCAGCACAATGGTTTAAATGTTGGGCTAGGGCTCAGGAAACCTGGTCTAAAATCCCATTTACTCTTGAAACTCATTCGAGGATCTTAACAGCAATCATTGTAACCTCCATCTAATTTACCACACAGTGTACTATGCAAAATCGTCATGAGTACAAAAAGGGAGGGGAGGATCCATACCTGTCAACCCATAGCTCAGGAAAAACGGGACCTGCGCACATCGCTTGTGCACAAGTCGGTTTCCACGCATGCGTGGAAAGGTTTTACCCCTTCTATGCATGCACAGAAGCGCTATGCCGCTTGCGTAGGGGCTGCGCAAGTGGCGTAGTGCTTCCGCACATGCACGGAAAGCGTTTTTCCTGCTGCCAAATTACGGGGTTTTGGCAGCGGGGGCCAGGTTATGACATCAATCGACGTCAATTTATGGGGTAATCCCGGCCAAATTGGGAAGGTTGACAGGTATGGGAGGATCATGTACACCTACCTGAGCTCTTTGGAGGGAAAATGAGCTAAATTGAAAGAAATGCAGTAATAAAGTAAACGGTGGTTAGACTCACTAGAAACAGACAGAGAGATGAACATGAAGTCTTATTTATTTATTTCTTTAATTGCTCTTTTCTCAAGTACTTGGGGAAACATAAAAAGGAGACTAAAATATTAACTAAATATACTGGTATTAGTAACAGCTAAATTGACTTGTACTAAATGGTTTTTGTTTTCAAAAAGAGAGGGGCAGGGGAAGAGTAACAGGAATTAATACGAAAGAACATATGACCCACATGAACCTGGGAAGTCTGAGTTTGCTGAAGTGAACCCAAACATGTAGTTTGATATTTGAGGGCAGGAAGTACAATCACTGCTGGAATTATGCTGAAGGCTCCTGGGGCTTGGACTTTGTAGCTACATGGAGTGACACGGTAACCCTAGAGAAAGTTTTTCTATCTCTTCCCAGGGCACAAGCCATGCTCCACAGACACTTCATACTGAGTATCCATCAACTTGTATTCATTAGTTACTTCTCAGAAATTTGAAGTCTTCGCTACACAAGCGATGTCAAAATCAAGTATATGACCTGCCAAGCTCACCAGTTTCTTATTAGCTCTCCCAAACCACAGTAATTCTGAGCACATCATTTTAACACAGCAGGAAGGAGGAAATTGGATTTCTATTATGTTCCTTGCCAAAGACCATGCAGACAATTCACCTCTTTGCACATGGATTCACTCTTTGGGAGATGAATTGCATTAAAGTTGAGTTCATAAAGGGCAATGCCGGATTACAACTCCATATTTATATTCAAAACTCCAGTGCTTTAAATGACTCAAAGAAGCACAATCTTGACATTTGAAATAATTATTTAGCCTGTGATATTTAAAACATGCAGTAAATCAAACACTGCAACCATATTTCTTCTTTGCAAAATTGTTTTGCTTTGAGACTTTAAATGTATGTTGCTACACAAGAGATAGCAATGTTTATTAATGTTAGAGACAATTAAAACTTAGTGTAAGAATGAATTTAGAGCTGAAGGAGCAATGTCACGCTTGTTTCTGGGTCTCTGCTCATGCATTGAAAAGCTAAATCAACCTGTATCAAGTTGAACAACAAAACGATCTGCATTTTTAATTTAGTGTTTTGCTGAAGAATGGGTATTTTTCTTAACTATTTTATTGCCCTGCAAAATATGCTATTTTCTACATTTCTTTTTTAAAGGAGGATGTGAAATGTTGTGTTAGGAGAAAGTGCTCCTGGGATACACATATTGCACAAGTGCACACTAATTGTTTCAGAGTGTGTGGACTTAAAGCCCTGAGAAATCATCTCTAGATTTCCCTCTTTTTGAAGAGACAAAACTTTTCTTGGATGGACCTTAATAACATCCAGATAAGGTAGTACAAACCCAAATAATGAAAATTACATAACTTTAAACACCTTGGTCTCAATGTACCTTTTAAAGACTCATCAACCCTTATTACTCCAAAGACGGCATCCGGGAGGCTCTGAAGACACTGCCACTGCATTGCCGTGCCCCTCCTGCCCACTCCACTCGGCAGGGGGGACTAAAGGGAGCCTTCCTGTGGCACAGTAGGCCCTGAAGATGCTGCCACTGTGTTGCCGCGCCCTCCCTGCCCCCTCCACTCAGCGAGGGGATAAAACACAGCACTGCCACATTTACCGTGCCTTCCCACCTCCTTCATGATGAAGGGTCGCCAGGTGTGTGTGGCTTGGACTGATTACAGATGGGCGTTTGTTGTGATGTAGGGATTTTATATTCTTATGCAATGTGATTTTGTATATTTATGTATTTATTGATTATTTGATTCTGGATTCATTATTGTATTATTGATTGTATTAATTTATATATTTACTTGTATTACTGTATTACTTTATTGTGACTGTTTAAACTGATTTGAGTCACCCGTGGGTTGAGTAAAGCGGTATAGACATTAAACCTGAAAATGAATTGAAGTGAAATCTTGATAACTTGACACTTAAGATGCTGTGATAGTAGTAATCTAGGACTGAAACTAGGAATTTCTATCAATTGCAATTTTTTCTGCAGTTGGATTTTTTTACAGCTTTAAAATTTCCCCATCCCAGATATGATTTATTTTTTAAAAATTGGACAATACTTTAAGAATTGAATTGAAATTAAATTTTTCAGTCTTTGCATACTCCAGATTCAGCCACTACAAGCATTCCAATAGGTACATTTTCCATTGTGAGACTCTCAGGAGTAGAAAAAAAAGGAATAGATTGAAAGCCTTTGGGTCGAAAGACCAGGGCTGCGCCCCCACGGCAGGGCAGTGATACAACCTTGCCCACTGGTACCAGTGGGGCCAGTCAGGCTACCACTGGGCAGCCGGGTGCCAGCTTCATAGCTGGGCAGGTGCAGGCTGGCCCCTCGGGGGCTTCGGCCCTGAGCACGCCTTGGCAGGGCCCGGGACAGGCTGGCCTAGGGGGGCCTGGTGCGGGTGTCCGCCCCACAGCTCCTCCGGCCCCCCACGGGCCTGAGTTCTGGGCATGGCCCTATTCTGGCCCTGGCTCCCCTTTTGGGTTGCCTTTTCCCCAACTGCCTAGTGGGCTGTCCGGCCCACCTGGCCCACCTTATACTGGGGGCTCTGAGGCAGTGAATGCTTTGATAGCATGTATAGCAGTGCTGGAAGCATCTTTGGGCATTGCCCAGCCACCTTCTGAGGGGGGCGCTACCGCTTCTTCAACAGGGGCCCCTTCGTCGACCCAGGCCAACTTGCCGGCCGTGATGCTTCAGCGGGCGGCCAACCGGGTCGAGCTGCTTGAGACTGTCCGGCCAGCACCGGCTGGTGCCTCACAGCTCCCCGTCCGACCTGATGTACAGGCTGGGAGCAGCCAGGGGTGGCTGTTCAGGTCCCGCTGCGTATACTCTCTATACAGAATGTGCCGTCGATGGCTTTACCGACGGCTGGTTATTCCTTGCCTCTGGGTGATCATTTGTCACAGGTCATGAGGGATAAGATTTGGCGAGGGGAGTACGTGGATATATTCTCCCTATTGAACCGTGAGCCCACTAAGGAAGAGAGAGAGGGACAGGACGACAGAGACAAAGAGCTGTCCCGTCGTCATAAGCCACCGCGCACCTGGGCCAACTGGTTGCTGGCATATCTATATATATGGCAGTATACCTGAGGGCCCGGCCTGACCTGGCCATTCTGATGATCCAATACTTGGACAATATTTATAGGGTGATGGTTGATTTCCCTGGCCCGTCGTGGTTGGCTTACGATGAGGAATTTAGGATGAGGGTGGCCCTACACCCTGAGATGAGGTGGGATGAGCCCTGCCAGAAATTGTGGCTCTTGTACATGACCCCCACGCGTCCGGCGCCTGGGGAGAGATACCATTGTGGCCATGCTGTGGAGCGAGCTGCTCCAACACAGGCTCCCCACCAGCCGGCGGGGCAGGGGGTTCCAGCCCGCTTACTGTGTTGGAGCTTCTCAGCTAACGCCGTGTGCAATAAGCGACAGTGTCGTTTCCGACATGAGTGTCCCTCTTGCGCTGGCCTCCACGCCGCCTCCGCGTGCCCGCGGGCTGGTGGATCACGGGGCAGAGGTAGAGGTGGACAGGGGGTGGTCAGGGCTTCCTCTGATGGAGCTAGCCACTCAAAAGGCCCCCTCCCCAGTTAATGTGTATATGCTGGAGCGATGGGTCTCAGCTTATCCAAAAAGGGAGGACGCGAGGTACCTACTGGAGGGTTTCCAGTGGGGCTTTCGTATCCCGTTCAGGGGGGTTCGAGGACGCTCCTAATTTAATTTCCTTGAAAGGCAATGAGGAGGTAGCTCAACTGAGCATTGCTAAAGAAGTGGAGGCTATGAGGGTAGCGGGCCCCTTCTCTGTACCGCCTTTCCCTAACTTGAAGGTCTCCCCTCTGGGGTTAGTACCTAAGAAGACCTCAGGTGAATTTCGTTTAATCCACCATCTGTCATACCCTGCGGGTTCTTCGGTCAATGATGCGATTCCTGATGACCTTTGTTCGGTCAGGTACACATCGTTCGACCAGGCCCTAGGGATGGTACGCTCATGTGATCCCGGTGCCCTCCTGGCAAAATGTGACATTAAATCGGCATTCTGATTACTGCCAGTGCACCCAGGGGACTTTGAGCTATTGGGTTTTAGATTCCAAGGGAAGTTCTATGTAGATAAGGCCATGCCTTTTGGCTGCTCTATTTCATGTTCAGCATTCGAACGTTTTAGCACTTTTCTTCAGTGGGCCTTTGTTTGCAGGTCAGGGTCTCGGTCTGTAGCCCATTACCTTGATGACTTTTTGTTCGGGCGTGAACGGGGCTCGGACACGTGCACGCGTCTCCTCACTACATTTCAGACGCTAATGCTGGAACTGGGTGTCCCCTTAGTGCCCGAAAAGACCGAGGGCCCAGCTACTAAGCTCACCTTTCTAGGAATTGAAATTGACACGGTCGCACAGGCATTCAGGTTACCCATGGATAAGGTCACCCGGATCGCCGCGACGATTTTGGCATTGATGGCCAAACGTAAAGTGTCCCTTCGTGAGCTGCAGGTACTTCATGGCCATCTTAACTTTGCCTGCAGGGTGGTGACACCCGGCAGAGCATTTGCCCGGCGCCTGTGTGACGCCATGGCTGGCCTGTTAAAGCGCCACCACAGGGTCCGACTAACCAGGGTCATATGGGCGGACCTTTTGGTTTGGCTTACATTCCTATGGGATTTTAACGGGGTCTCTTTCTGGAGATCAGATCTTATGGTCTGCCCTAGATTTCAAGTACAGTCGGATGCCTCCGGCTCCCTGGGATACGGGATTTATTTCGAGGGGAGGTGGGCTTACTGCCGATGGCCTCATGCATGGCTTGGCACGGATCGCCTCCGCGATCTTACCTTCCTCGAGTTCCTTCCCTTCCTGGGAGCTTTGATGCTATGGGGCGAGGAGTGGGCCAACTCAGTGGTCCATTTTTGGTGTGACAATGCGGCAGTGGTGCACATTGTCAACTCTCTGACATCCAAATCACCCAGGGTTATGGCACTGGTTCGTCAATTCATGTTAAGGAGCCTATGCCTAAATGTGCTGTTTAAGGCCAGACATGTACCAGGCATTAATAATGATATTGCTGATGCTTTATCCCGCCTGCAGATCCCCCGGTTCCGTGCCTTGGCTCCGGAAGCAGAGGAATTTCCCTCGCCACTCCCGGCCGAGATTTGGACGTTTGGCAAGGAGAGGTGAACCGGGCGATCGGCATGTCATTGGCACCTCGCACGCGTAAGGCGTATCAACATGCTTTTGTACAATTTAGAACCTTTTGTGAGCAACTACAGTTACCCGAAGTGTGGCCCATACCAGTCGAACAGGTTTTACAATTTATGGTCTATCTTCACAGTCAGGGTCTGGCTCCTCGTACTATAGCATCCAGGCTGTCGGCACTGGCATTTATGGCCAAAGTGAGGGGCTTCGCTGACTGCGTGAATGATTTCTGCATACATCATGTTTTGGAGGGGTGGACACGGGAAAGTGGCCGCCGCCCGGACACTCGTCACCCAATTTCACCAGAGGTCCTGACTCACCTTGCACGAGGCTGGCATAACTTGTGTTATGATAGGTATGAGGTGGCTCTTTTTCACGCGGATACCTCAGTGGCCTTCTTTGGAGTGCTCCGCATCAGTGAGTTGGTACCACTGTCTAAGGCGGATGCGACTCGTAGAGCACTGGAACTCGACGATGTCTATGTCACTCAGGAGTGGGCTCAGTTGAGGATACGGTCCGCAAAGGTTGATCAGCACAGCGTAGGCAGTGGAGTTAGACTGCTACAATGTTCCATTGCAGACATCTGTCCGGTTGGTGCCCTATATGAGTTTTTGGCAGTGCGTGGCGCACCCTGGCCCGTTTTTCTGCAACCAGGATGGGTCTCCCCTGACTAAATTCCAATTTTGGAAGGTGACCGGTATGGCACTAACCAGTGTCGGCCTCCCCGGGGCTCGTTACGGCACCCATTCATTTAGGATAGGCGCTGCATCCACTGCGGCTGCATTTGGGTACTCTGAGGCTGATATACGCCGGATGGGAAGATGGGGATCCATGCGTTTTGCATTGTACGTCCACCCACTTCAGGTATGAGTACCAGTTAAGTCATTCTTCTCTTTTCTTCTTTTACACACCCTGTGTGTTCCCGCACACCGGTGGCAGTATGGCTGGTGGGCCACAGTTACGTGCACTGGGCAGCACAGTATACTGCGGTGACAGAGTGGGGACCCCAGCTTGGACTACGTACAACCGCACGTATGCGAATGAGATGGCGGGAACTGTTGCCATTCCTGTTTTCCATCAGGGATGCTGAACCGCCTGATGTCCTTGTACTGCACCTCGGTGGCAATGACCTTGCCCAGGTCACTGGCCTTTCCTTAAAATTCACGATCTGCAGTGACCTAGCCTATTTGCATTATGTTTGGCCATCCACACGGCTTCTATGGTCGGACATCGTGCCGCAACATAATTACAGGGGAGGTATTGACCTCCGTGCCCTTGACCACGCTCGCCGCTCGGTGAACAGGGCTGTTGCCTGGTTCTTGACAGACAAGGGTTTGGGGACGGCCATCCGGCATCCCAGGATAAGTCTGCAAAATTACGATCTCTATGCAGGGGATGGGGTCCACCTGTCGGCTAGAGGTATGAACCTCTTTCTGGAATATTTTCAAGCAGGCCTGGTGACCGAGCTGACGGTCTGGGGGGGGGGGCGGTGAGTCATCATAGACGCCTCCCCGTGTGGCGGGTAGCACTGGTAAGGTAAAGATTTATGACCCATAGATATCCGGCAGGTTCGCAATTGACTGGCCAACACTTAGACAGGTACAGGGGTAATAGCTTTGGCCGGTCAATGACGAACCAGGCAAGGGGGTGATGTCAGGAGCTTAACAGCATGCATCACCTTGAGATTTAACGGATACACGTCATAGGGTGGGGTCAGTAGATAGTTTATTGACTCCGGTCAACAATTTGTTTGTGTCAACAAACAAATTGATACAATTAGTTACATGCAGCCAATTGCCATTGGCATTTTGGGAGGAACTTTACCAGTGTTACTGCGGCCTGCTTGCCTTAAAGAATTACAATTGGATGAATACACCAATTGAAAGTTATAATTCGGACTAGGGCATTATTCAATAAAAGTGGCCCAATGCCTTTATCCATATATACCGGTGTCTGAGTCTTTCTTGGGGGGGGGGGCACCTGCAAAGCCCTATTTCAGCACTAACAAGGTAAAATATAATGGGATCCAGAATATTGATGAGCAGAAGCTAAAAACTCAAAGCATTTGGCATAGATGGGCAAATCTGTCAAGGTTATTTTTTACACATTTTTAACACTTCAGGTTCTTTCTATTCCCATTATGAAGTAATGCATGAATTTAGGTAAATCTTTCTATTCCCAATACGATGTAATGCATGAATTCAGGTAAATTATTATCAAAAACAAACTCAGTGAAATTATTTCTCATCCCTATTTAAGATAGTGTTTGTAACAGGATTAGTGTTTGTTCTTTAGTTGGTGATGTTCATTTACTTCCCAATCCCATTACCATTTCTTCTTTTTCTGTTAACAGCATCTTCATCAGACATGGCTACCCAAAGAGAGCATTAAGGACAGTTCAAGTTAAGTGAAAGTTAGGAAAAAAAAACTTAGGAGCCTTGAGAATCTACAAAACTGGAGCAAACAATTCTTAAGAATCTTTTTAAACAATCAAAACTTGCAGCTTTGGCAAACATTTGCTCAAATGTTCACTTTTTACGTAGAAAACCGCTGCCTTTAAAATCTGGGAAAATCAGCACAGCACTCCCAAAAATGAGGATCGCAAGTATTCAGGGTCACCAAGTAAGGACAGCTACAGCATGCAAGATCAGCTTGTCTTAGTAGGCCATGCTTCTAGAAGGTACAAATTCACTACAGCATACCAGTCAGGTGTGAGATCCATTATTATTCACACCACAGGAGAGAATGATCCGAATAGTAAAATAGTCAGAGAACCTTTGTCACAAGGTTTAAAAAATAGCAGCCTATGTTAAAAGCAAGCCACAAGAATAACTCATAAACCTTAGCCAAAGAGAAGGTAACATTAACCTAAAAAAAGATAATTACATGGGATCACAGTCATGTTACAATTGGCCAATAATTTGTAATTGAGAATGATTAAAGTCAGCTTAATTATATCTGCATATCTTAAATCTATATCTTTAAAATAAAAAAGCTTTGCATGGAAGTTTGGACTTACATATTAGTGTTCCTCAGTGTTAGAATATAATCATTCAATAGTTCTTCTTCTTCTTCTGCCATGTCTAGGCCAGATGTAAAACTGCCAAAATGAAGCCACCTTTTGATGAGTTCATTCCACATTTCCTTTCTCCTGATCTAGTGTGAGAAAGAGTAGCTGGCACAAGGTGGCCGTTGCCCAGGGTATGCCCATTTGTGATTCAAAAATACCACAATATTTGAGGAGGCTCTTTCTGTGTACCCCAGAGTGTGATGTAGTGAATACAATGTTAGACTTAGACTCATGAGACCTAGGTTCAAATCCCTGATCACCATGAAAATCCATTGTGGAATGTAAATTGTAAATCCAGACTTGTGCTAAGGCTAGAATACACTGACATGTTATATGCTATAAATATGTGTATGTGTATTTTTCTTTAATTTGTGATAGGTTATGAAGCAAGACCTTTCCAATCCACCCAATTTGACTCATTGTTTGGGATATCTCCTAGGATTCCATTTCCCTGCTCCAAATACTCACTTTAAAATACAAAACTGAAAGAAATGATGTTGTGTGTATTTTGCAAGTGAAAATGTGCAGCTATGTATTTCATGCACACACAGCCCTCTTCTTTCCCTCTCCTCTCCTCAGGCTACCAATCTTAGCCTGTTGGAAGGGCCTGGACAACCCCATTGTTCCTCATCTCTCAGTGTTCAACAGTTCAGGGAGATGCTGGCTGAGCTGCACCAAGCCCACGGCAGTCTTGACTGGCTCAGGCCCAGGATGCACCCATAGAATTTTGTTTCAAGTGTGTACAGAATCAGAAGGTCATGGGAAATGAATTTTATTCCTAAAATACTAATAGCCCCATGTGGGTTTTCTAAGGCTTAAGTGTGAAGGCTCCATCGTTGCTACTCCTGCTCTTTGAGAGAAGAAACTCATGGAACACTATGACGTGGCATGGAACACATCTGTCTGTCTCAATTTCTCCCATGTTCATTTTTAAATCACAAATTATTTCCATTAAATATAAGAAGGCATTTATGAATTTTATTTCATATTTCTCAAAAACAAAATAATGTCCCCCATTTTCAAGGGCCAAATTCAATGTTGGAAGCTATAAAGAGGGTAATGTGGTACTTGATTGACACATTACTATTTCAAATGAGGAACTGGTCAGAGAAACTGTGGGAATGTATCTGTTTTCTGTCTGGCTGTCTCTGACACATTGTGTAAACAAAGGCCTCTTTGTCTGCATGAGAGACAACGCTTGACTTTGGGCATGCGTAGAATATGAGAAGATTTCTCCTTTCTTCTCCTTATTTGGGTTCTGACTTTCTGATTGGTTGTATGTGCCTTAAGTTTTGTTTCTGTTAAGTTTCGTTTCTGAGATACTCTGTTTGAATAAAGAGAAGCCATTATTATCCTTTGTTCAGCCAACAGTGGAGCGTGTGTGTGTTTGCTTTTCTCTCTATCTCTGTTTCCTACTTACTCCGTCTAATGAAGCTGGACTTCGTAGACTCTTAACTTTTCCTGTGTTTATCTGGGGCTATAAACTGCTCCTTCTGAGGCTGATTTAGATCTTTACATGAATCAGATTCATACAAGTGGCGCACCGTGTGAGGCAGGTTGAATGAAATTCAAAGGAATGCTTTGAAGCAGCAATCAGCAATTAACACCTCATAATTGGCGACCAGGGACAAGGTCTTCACTCGCTTCGACCAGAGGAAAGGTCATAAATCAAGCGCTTGAGAATTACAACTAGGTGAGTGGAAAAAAGGAAAAAACAATTTAATTATGGGGTGCGTATTAACTTCGCCTGGGAAGGAATTTTGTAAAGATATCTCAGATCTTTTGCATATGAATGGACGAAAGTTTGATGAGAAGGAAATACAAAAGCTAGTTCAAGCTATAGGAAAAATCAGTCCTTGGGTTAAATATGATGAATGTTTGGACTTAAAACAGTGGAATCAGGTGGGGAAAGACTTGCAAAAGCATGAGAGAATTTTTGTTTCAGTACAATTTACGTGGGAGGAAGTCAGAAACTGCCTTCAAAGACTTACTCCAAGAAATATGTTATTCTCTCAGAGGCTTGATGGCCCCCTCCCACAGCTTTTGCCTCCAGCCAAGGGAGGGGGTCCAACTGCCCCTCCATCAGATGAGAGACAACAGCATAAGCCCCCTGATGGGGATGGGGGTGGAAAAGAAGATGGGACATTATATCCTGCCTTGCAGCAATCAAGCACTTTTAGCCCTACAAAAACACTGTTCTCTGCTGCTTTAACTGCAGCTTTGCTGGATATGGAACCTGTCGCTGTGTATCCAGTGAACAGAGAGGCGCTGGCAGATGGGACTGCGGCAATACTGCCTGCCGAGTCTAAAAAACAACTTGTGCCAGCTGATGGGGAACAAATGGTGGGGACCTCATCACAGATTGAAGCTATTAATGCATGCAAAGTGGCAAGAAGCAAGGGGTGTGATTCAAAGAGCAGCATAGGAGATTTCAGCCCGCCCCTGAAGCAGCCCTCATCACAAAAGCAGGAGAAGCTGAGTAGTAAATTTGATACCTCACATTTGGGCAGGAAGATCCTACAGAAGTGGAAGGATGGCCCAAAACCCAAGCCCAAAAAGGGGTTTTGGTGCAAGTACAAACTAACAGATGCAGTTTGTCATGAAGTTGAGATTCAGATGCTGCAAATGACAGGAATCCTGAGGAAAAAGGGGGTGGATCCGTCCTGTATGGACAGCAGGCTGTTGCAAAAATACAAGAAGGGAGAAGACATACAGTTTTTGGCTGATTTTGAATTGCCCAACCCTCAAACAAAGAGATCCAGAGTGGACTGTTCCAAGTTTCAGGCATCAGGATTTCAGGGAAAGCAACTTGGAATTCCCTGTGATTTTCTTCTGTGTGAAATTACTTGCAACTTCTGGAGAAGTCCTTTGTGCCTTCATACCTCTTCGGCCTGCCTTAATGCAGATGGGTGTGGCTGGAGCATGAAGGAATGTGTGTTTGCCTGAAAAGCTGAAAAGGGGGGTTGGCTGGGTGTTCTGTGAATTCAGTGAGAAGTAATTTATGGCCCTTGCCATGCCAAGAACTGTGCTGGAGAGAAGATAGTGTTTAAGAAAGCTTCAATCAACATTTGGACTTTTAATTTGGACATTTTAATTGGACTAAAAAGTTTGTGTGGACTTTAAATAAGAATTGGCTTTGTTTGCATTATAAAACCTGACAGCCTTTTTAAGAAATTGTCTACCTGCTCATGCTATGAGTGTGAAATGCTCTAATGATATTTGTACTGTATTTGAGTTACCATGCTATGCTGATTTTAAGTTATTGAATGGCCCTTTCACTTACACCAGTGAGAGAAGAAGAAATTTAATGCCTTACTCATGTACTTGGGGAGTGATAAATGCTTTCTAGAATGCAACAGAAACCTCCTTCATGTAAGGAAGAAGAGAACTGTTCATGTTTTGTTCATGCTTAAATGTTTGCTTATTCTTTTGCAGGAGAAAGACCTGTCTTTGCTTATGTTATGTTTTGCCTTATGAAACTGCATATCTCAAGGTACCTCCAGGAGTGCGTGGAAGAGTTTTCAGTACCCTACACATGTAAATGGGTTTGTGATATTGCATTTGTGTTATATGTCAGGCATGTTTCATATCTAGTTACATGGTACTAGTAATAACAGGGCATGCTCCTGTTTCTTAGGGGAGTGTCTTCCTAAGCCATTGGTCATTTATTGGCAACAAGGGAATCCTGAGTGGAAGGATTCCTGCTCAAGCGATCCGCCCATGGAGAGAGAAGAAGGTTACTCAGCTCCAGGATGGTGGTTCACCAGTAGACTAAATTTGCTGACATTTGTTCTTTTCTTTCTTACTGTGCTTCCAGCTGCAAGAACAATACCTCATGGGGGCAACCTCAACTTTTGGCTTCGTCATGCTAACTATATGTTTGAGGTTCATGGTAAGAATGCAATGTTATACTATGAGCATCCATTGGCAGTGTCTCAAATGGCCTTTCTTCCAGCATTGTTCAACACGCCTGAGTTGGTTATTGGACACTTGCAACATGTTGATAGGTTTACACTCTTCTCTAATCCCCCAGAACAATTTAACAACACCCGCTGGCGAAGCATGACTTTCAAGAAATACACTAAAGGACTTTGTTTCTGTTGTCATAGTTCTGGAGTCTGGAATAGTAAAAGGAAGCACTGGACTCAAGCACAAAGGGTTTTGCGGAATGTAGGCAATTATACGGGTTGTGATGATTATTTTTGGTTATGGGGTAGTTATAACAGTTCTTATAAGCTTAATTATACCTTGTTTAACACTACTATTGAAGATATATATGATGTGTTTCCTATGTTTACTCCTGATTATTCTGCTACAGATAGTGGTTCAATTTGCAATGGATGGCAAATTAAGGATCCCAACATGTGGTTCTTTTTTAATGGAGTTGCCACGAATTTCCATCCAGGACAATATCAATGTGCAGCATTGGGTTATTTTACCTTACCCGTACAAGTGCAAATGCCGCTTCAGGCAGATGCACGGCGCCGGAGAGCTGCTGCCGGCCCGATGGGTTCTGGTTGCAATGATGAAGTGATAATCGATGTTCAGCTTTCTGATGGTAGCTCCTGGGGGAGAGCTATAGGGGGTGCTATCACTGGAGCACTCACCTTGGGATCATACCCAGGGGTCATTTCCCAGGAGAATAGAAGGTCCATTTTGGGACTCACCTGTAGGCTGGAGAAATCAATCAATGCCACAGGGAGGGTCATACGGGATCTTCAAATGGAAATCACTGAGCTTCATCAAGACCAAATGCAGGACAGACTGGCCATAGATTACCTGTTAGCAAAATCCGGAGGATTTTGTAAACTGGTCGGGAACCAGGGATGTCGGGTAAAATTCCAGGATCTGAATAATACTATTGAGAAAGAACTTCAGAATTTACAGGAGAGCATTACTAACAATGTACGCACTGATGTTAATCTATTTGATTGGGTGACTTCTTGGTTGCCTGATTTGTCTGTCCTTAGACTAGTTTTCTTTTATGGGTTCATTATTATTATCTGCCTTATATCTTTGTGTTTTTGCATTAATTGTATTCCTAACTTTATTTCTATGTGTAACGCATGTCCACTGCGTAGAAGGGAGACATCGAGTTTTGCACGACGGCAATTGTACTCAATGAGGTATCATCCTCCGGAACAAGGTACCAGGAGTCAGGAGGGGTACGATGTCCAGGAGGACAGTGATGATGTATATGGAGGAGTAGTTATGGAGTATGATGACATGCAGGGGTATGATTAGCCGTCCCTCTCTCAAATTTAAATGAAAAAGGAGGACATGTGGGAAGGCATCTGGTTTCTGTCTCCTGTCTGCCTTCATATTGTGTAAACAAAGGCCTCTTTGTCTGCATGAGAGACAACGCTTGACTTTGGGCATGCATAGAATATGAGAAGATTTCTCCTTTCTTCTCCTTATTTGGGTTCTGACTTTCTGATTGGTTGTATGTGCCTTAAGTTTTGTTTCTGTTAAGTTTCGTTTCTGAGATACTCTGTTTGAATAAAGAGAAGCCATTATTATCCTTTGTTCAGCCAACAGTGGAGCGTGTGTGTGTTTGCTTTTCTCTCTAGCTCTGTTTCCTACTTACTCCGTCTAATGAAGCTGGACTTCGTAGACTCTTAACTTTTCCTGTGTTTATCTGGGGCTATAAACTGCTCCTTCTGAGGCTGACTTAGATCTTTACATGAATCAGATTCCTACAAGAAACAAGAGGTGGCAACCAAACTTTTGCACTGCAAAGATTGTTGAATGCAAAGGCAATATTGGCAAAGCTTAAATCTTAGAACTCTCTGACTGGATGTATGAATTTCTCAGCATTGGATTTTTCCTCCAACAATTAATCTCATTTTTCCTATTGTATTTCTGAAGAATTCTGCACATTTCGGAAAATGCATTTCAAAAATAAACCAAATGGAACTATCACGCATCCTGAATTCCAGTTAAACTAAGCAGACATTGGTTGTGAATCCTTGTGGTTAGGATTCCTGTGCAAGTTATGGAAGTACACAAGAACCATAATTGTGTTCAGCGAAATATAAAGTTTTCCCTCAAACAGTGTTTTTCATTGCTAGTAGAAGGTTAACACATAAAGCCCCATGGACTATCTCCAGTTGTGGGCTCCAATTTTTTTTACTACCATGCTGTGGGTGTGGTGTGGTGGGCATAGCCAGGTGGAAAGCCCTGCGTTGCACCTGAATTACGACTACTTTATTTCAAAATTTGGATGGGCGGGGCCAGCCAGAATTTCTGCTACCGGTTCTGATGAACCTGCTGATGCCCACTACTGACTGTCTCTATAAACATACTTATAACTGCTTCAAAAGAGTTAACATGCTGTTTGATTTTAACCTTATATATGTCTATAGGCTTTCGGGGATTATTTAGATGTCTATTTATACAATTTAAATCTATCATAAATGGACATATGCAAGATAGTATTGGCAGCACTTCTGTGGAGTGAATGTTTTGGCAGCCTACATAACGCAGCAAAACAAGGAGGCTGAAGTAATCTTCATCCTTGAGCTTTCTTCTATTTATAATATTTAATTTGTAGAGATTACTATTATGATCATTAAATCAATTTCAAAAAGTGCTGCTCTGGCTAATCATTATAACATCAAAAAACTCTTGAGTATATATTTCCACTGGGGTCCGATCCAAACCTGAGAGTTGTTCCAGAAGTCAGGAGTAATTCCAACAAAGTTTCTGGATCTTCTGCTACAGTTTGTAGTTTGCTTCTTAATTTGTGCCTGTTATGTGGGTGAAATCATTTCTCTTCTAGAGAATGTGCTGGTTTTCAGCCGAGGTTGTTTAGTAGTGATAAATCCATATTTCTGTCTTGTTTTAAATATTTAAACTTTTTATTAACAAATTTATACACTAGTTTATGTTGCATTTGTTCTTTAATTGGGTGAACTGATTAGTATTCAGTTTTTCTAGTCAAAGGTACCATAGGTGAAAACAATGAAATTAAGCTAACCATGAACAAGCTTTTAAAAACATGCATCTAAATGTTACATTTAATGTGATACTTGCAAATCTACCAGGTGTGATTATTAGTTCTACTTCAGAGTCCAAAAACTTGAACCTATATTCATTTTTTTGAAATTTCATATTTTTTCCCTCACTCCTAAGTTTCTTGACCACATAACTTGATTAAAAATTCTTGTGAACTTTTCAGAAAGCACACTATTGTGGAACTCAAATTAGTCCTTAAAAAGGGCATTTCCTACCTGGAAATGTGGGGTGGTGATGGTGGAAATGGCTATCTCTGTCTGTATGTTGTATTTTGCAACCTACCTGTAAGTGTATTCTTTAGTGAAGTACAATTGTATTTATTCATTCATTAATTTCACATACAACTTCAGTAAAGATTGAAGACTATTTATTATTTATAGAAGTTTCCCTCTGCCATGCCTGTTGCCCTTGAGAGTGAAAATCATTCCAAGTGTCAGGAAATAAATAAATAAACATCAAGTGATTAGGAAGGGTTGGAGGAACTATCAAAGCAAGACACTTTGATAACTTGCTATAGTCTCGGCATCTATAATCTTGTGGCTGCAATTTATTTTTATTCTCATTTTCTTTCTTCCTCTTTCTGTCCAAGTGAAGGTTATATTTTGCTATAATTACCAGAAGCAAATGTTTCTCTGGCAGTACATGCAATGATTAATCACACATTATTATTATGGTAGTGGGTTTTCTTTTCTTTTTCACATCCTGCTTTTCTATATAACTTTTAATTCCCTATATCTTATAGAAGCAGAATAAAGAAGTTTGCAGTGAAGAGAGAGCATTTGTATGAGAGAAAGAAAGCAATTAGTTGCTTGAGTTGAGAGTGAAGAGTGAAGAGAAGAGAAATGGTTAGAACTTTTGGTTGCATTTTTGAGGTCTGTCTCACTCCATTAATGTGGATGTGTAATCTCTATTAAAATGAAAGGAAGCCCATTTAAGGAATAGAAAATGATCCCTGGTATACACAAGAGAAAAGCAAATTCTTTCCTTCATCTTCTAAAAGCTCAAATGCTGAGTGAGTCACTCAGGTCATTAAAACTGAAGCCATCAGTAAAAATCTAAAATGGAAAAATAGAGACAAGCAATGATTTAGGGTATCTAGGACTGCCGTCGGCGTGAAGCGAGCTGCCAAGAACTGAGGTTTGGGATGTATTTGGCAATGGGTCTATGGTTATGACTTCCAGCCATAGGCCTTAAATCAAAAATAAATGTCAGTAGCCAAGATGGTCTCATTGTGCAAACAAAATGGCAACTAGTGATTAGTGGGCGATTCGGTCTTCTTCTCATGGGGCAGGGTATATTTCAAAGGGACCACAATACGTGAAAAATGCTGAATGTGATCATAATCTGCAGACCTGATCCTTCAGCCCTTTCTGCTACAAGTGGTTCCATGCTGTAAACCTGGAACCTTTGGAATCTCCAGTGGAAATTACAATTACTGTCAGGATTCTGTATGACAAGGACAAGATTGTTTAATCTGATCAGATTCCCAAAGATTGTGGCTTTGAATGGAAGGTTGAGATATGTTTCTCTGAATTGTTAAAAAAAACCTGGTCCATCAAATGTGAGGAGTCAATGTGAAAAAGAACTCCCATGTCTGGCTTTGAACTGGTGTAGAAAATATACACAGCTGGCTTTTCCTTGCCAAGAAACTGGGACAGATTTTGTATGATTAAATTCAGTAATTTAATTCAACCTAATTATACCAAACAGAGTGTGATTAAATGACTAAACATTAAATTGTAAGTTATTATCTCTTCATCCACATCTTCTCTAACTGAATTATGATGGTGTTAGCACTGTGGTACTCCAGCTATTGCTGAGACACAACTCCAATCACCCTGACCAGAGGTTGGCCAGAGCCAAATAAATTGTAATTCAGCAACTTCTGAAGAGTCACAATCTTGTTCTATGAGGTTGATGTGAAGTAGCAGTAATAGTCACTAGGCAGTAACAACTGCCCCAAACAAGCAAGTGGGCCAACTCCCTCTTCTTGGCAAGAACTGTAACACAAAAGAAGCTTAAAACTCATTTTTTCCAATCCACTTGTAAAGTCCAGAGAATACATGTGTTTGAACTTTTCCTCATGAATCTGCTGTATCAGGAAAGACAGCAGGGAGTTAAACCACCCAATAGAAATAATGTTTGTATTTGGTTCTTTCACAATATTAATTATTTATTATTTAATTTCTCTCAAGCCATTTCTGTGATTTTACACATTTTCATTTGGTAACTAATGTTCCTTAAGTAGGGTGAAGTTGAAAGCAAATTTATTTTATTTCTTCTTCCTTCCTTCCTTCCTTCTTTCTTCTTCTTCCTCTTCTATTGATGCTCTGCAGTTTTATTAAATGGTAAGTTTAACAAGAATTAGAAGAAATCCATACCTCCTGGTAGACTTTTCACAGAGGTTTGTTCACCAAAGGTTTCTGATATTTAAACATACTAATGGTAACTTTTGCTTCTACAAAATCTATTCATACAAATTGGGGAATTCAAGTTGTATGAGGTTCTGCCATTTCTACCACTTACAGCCGTCTGTGTCACACCCGATATTAGTCTAGACCAGCAGTAGTTTTTTTATGGCAACAAATGCTTAAATACTTTGGAAATATTAGTCCAAATGCGGTAACATCACTCAATGTGCAGAAACATTTCCTACTAGCATTGTGTATTTATTGTGGATATTGTGCATATGTGTATTGCATACTCCATATAATGTCTGTTTGTTATGTAAGCCACCCTGAGTAGCGTCCCACTGAGTGGGCGGCATAGAAGCACAAAAAATTAAATTAAATTAATTAAATTCACCAATGAACATACTCATTAGCTTGAATACCAAGCTGTCCTTCTGTCTGCACATGTCTGATATAACGTGAACAATATTTAGTTTGAAAGACCTAGCCCATTCCCCTTCCACATTACAGTTCCTGGAGAAAAAAGAATGCCAACTAAACTAATATAATTCTGTCTTGCATTTATGACTTTTGAGTCAGAATAGCAGAGTCAAAATTATTAATACACTAGCATTTTTTGCCTGTCCTTGCTGGGTATGTATATTGTGTGTGTTGGTGGTAGGGGTGGTTTTGGGTGCACGGACACATGCATGCACACATGCGCAGAGAGAGAGGGGGGGATGGGAGCTCCAC
This sequence comes from Bradypodion pumilum, assembly GCA_035047305.1. NCBI lineage: Eukaryota > Metazoa > Chordata > Lepidosauria > Squamata > Chamaeleonidae > Bradypodion > Bradypodion pumilum. The sequence continues at coordinate 75,081,636 of JAWDJD010000002.1, read as the reverse complement.
ATTCAGCCCTTGCCTGTTGGAGAAGGGGGTGGATTTCTCCGTCAGGCATGGGCAAAGCTGTGGTGAGGGCGCCGCCGGCCTTCGTCCCTGCGGCTGCGGGGAGAAGATGGGCTCCCCTTCCTCCCCGTATCCCTGCCGAAGCTAGAAGGTGATGGTTTCCCTCTGGGAGATGGAGGCCAAGAACAGAGCCTCCATCACCCAAAGGGCCTCCATCACCTAAAGGGAAGATGTTCATTTTCTTTGATGGGTGAGGGCCGAAGTTTCTGGCCCCCACCCTCCATGGAAGGCAATGACTTCCCTTTGGGAGATGAAGGCTGAGAACAGAGCGCCATTCTCAGTCTTTGTCTTCTGGAGGGAAGCGCTTCGTTTTCCTTGGTGGGCAGGGACTGAAGCTTTCGGTCCCTGCCCTCCATGGAAGACGATGGCTTACCTCTGGGAGACAATGGCTGAGAATGGAGCGCCGTTCTTGGCCTTTGTCTTCTGGACACATCGGCTGTTTTGTTTTTTTTACGTGTGCGCCACTTTCCTGGCCTCCTCCACGTTTGCGTCCTTCAGCCTGATTGGCTGAGGGGCTGCATGGTGCGGAGGATGCTGGGAAGCATAGGTTTTTTTTGTTCATGTTCATGGGGCGGGTGCCACACTCTCAGCGTCAGGACCCTTGCGGCGATGTTAACAGGGTCTTAAGGTAAGTGTGACCATGCATGCCGGACATGCATGGCTCAACCCCCTTCTTATAGGTAAAGATTGTTACTAGAGGCTATAGCTGAATGCCCACAAAGAGACACCCTAAAGGACTTCTGGAGGATATGTTAGGCTGTGTGATGGAGTATGAAATGTCTCCCTTATCCTATCCATGAGAAAAAATATGCCTTCAAACACTAATTGCCACTCTCACACTGAAAGAAAGAAACAGAGGTAGGAAAAGGAATCCATACACCAGAAGCCAATGAAATGAGTAAGAGAGATTTCTCTCTCTCTTAAAATGTTCACAGTATGACTGTTTAGAGTTTTTTTTTTAGCCTGAATCCATATGAATTGGCTAAGAAAGGAATGAAATTTTCACATTTGCTCTATATGGATGATCTAAAATTGTTTGGAAAGACAAAAGCTGAATTAAATACTTTGCTGGAAACTATAAAGAAATTTAGTAAAGACATCAGAATGCAATTTGGAATTGACAAGTGTTGTGTTTGTTTTTACCAGTAGGATAGCTGCAAAGTCAGGTGAATCATGAGTGAGTTCCTTTATGTTCCATTTTCTTTAATGTGAAGAATTCAGGTCATAGTATGAATTATTTTTACATTGTTAGCATTTTTAGCCAGAATCCATGAAGTCCATCTAAACCAGGAACACTCCAGTTTTTATCTTCTTTGCTTGTTCTTGTACAGCTTCTTTTGTAATCTGAAAATCTTCCATTTAGCATGCTTTTGCTAGATTTTCAACCTGCTTGATCCCTATTGCATTTTCATTATGCTCCTTATTGTTTTCCCACAAGCTTCTCCAAAACTTAAGAGTGCTTTCTCTGTTAGGCTTTTCACTTGTGCTGGCTTCATGCCCATTTACAAAGGTCCCATTTACTGGTTAACTCATAACTGAATTTTGCTGAAACTGCATAACTCGGTTATCAAATCGCTTCATCTTTTTTGCAATGGCCACAACACTTCGTTTCAACTCTTCAATTATAACTGCAATTCCCTTGATGCCCAAGTTATACTTTTTATCAGGCTGCTTTTGATCTTCCTATTTATTAGATTTCCTTGTCTCAGATTCTTCAGATTACTCAAATCCAATAGAATGCTTTTCATTTTCAACTCCAAGCAAATTTTCCAGTTTGGTTTTCCTTTTTTAATCTCTTGACTCTTTTGGACTTTCAAACCCTGTTCTTTGGTGGTACCATAAACTGCTGCATATATTAGCTGATTTGTTTGAGCTGATTTTTCTATTGGAATATATTGGACAGCTTCATTCACTTTCTACAATATTTTGGCCAAGTTTTCCTTATTAACTTGGTTCAGTTTTGGCAGTTGGGCTCTTTTTGCCATTTTCATTTGAGCTTTAATCTTTTCAACTAATTCATCACAAGAACTTTTCCAGCTATTGTTTTTGGTTTCACAGTAGCCCTATTGGTCTCCTCTCTTTCCTCCACTACTTTCTTTATTAGTGAATTAGCTGCCTCATAAATTATGATTGGGTCTGGATCTTGCACTGATCTGCTTACAATCTCTTATAATTCAAGTTCAGTGAAGAACTTGTGTTTCAAAATTACATGTCTCTGGTCCATGAGTCTTTGCTCACCAATTTCCAAACCTGGGTGATTTTCTTTCCAAATTTGGTTCATACATTTTTGAAATCCACATTTTGATGGCTCAGACTGATAATAGGCTTCCATAATCAAATAGTTTTCTTTCCTTGTCCAGATTTTCTGGTTTTTTTATTGTGTTCTAGTAGCTTATCAACTCCATGCCCCAGTTGCCTAGTAGAGAGAGTTGAGCCCCATAGCCCATTTTTCAATGAATGCCCAGTAGCCGTAGCATAAATTTCAGGCCTTGTTAATCTGGGCAAGGACTGAGTCGGGATGGATTAGAATTATTTCTTCTCACCATATTCAGTGGGTTGTGGAACAGATTTAGTCTGGTTTTTGCAAACAAATAACTACCCCCCCATGCACTGTGTCAAGGTACTTCTCCTTGGGTTGTTGCCACTGCCACCGCCCCACAGCCAGCAGGTGGGGGTCACCACGTCATTGGTACCCCACACCTGCTTTGCCAGGCAGGTTTTTAGACCTTTCCTGAAGGGCAACAACTCTGTCTGGAGATGCAACTCAATTGGCAGGAGGTTCCATAGAGCCAGAGCAGACACTGAGAAGGCCTTCTTTCTGGTGCTAGAAAGATGTGCCTCTCTAGCAGATGGAAAGATTAGAGATCCTCTCCAGTCTTCTCTGGTGGGATGGACAGATGTTCTTGGGGTGACACAGCCTCTTAAGTATCCTGGCCCACTACGATGTAGGGCTTTAAAGGCAATTACTAGTACCTTGAATTGCACCTGGAGGCACACTGGCAACCAGTGCAGCTCCCAACACAGTGGCAAGGCATGGTCATACTGCCTGCACCCCATCACCACCCGAGCAGCTGCATTCTGGACCAGTTGCAGCCTCCGAATGGCCATCAAGGGCAGCCCCATGTAGAGCACATTGCAGTAATCAAGTCTGGAGATGACCAGAGCATTCATGACCATGAGCAAGGAGTCCTGATCTAGGATCGGGCATAACTGGCATATAACATGAAGTTGTGCAAATGCCTTCCTGGCCATGACTACCAGTTGCTCTTTGAGCAGGAGTCGTGAGTCCAGGAGGACTCCCAGATTACACACCAGGTCTGTTTTGGGCAAAATAGCCCCATCCAGGATGAAAGATGGTAGCTCCCGAGATAATGCAGGGCCCCTGACCCATAGCCACTCAGTCTTCCCAGGATTCAGTTATAGCCCATTGTCCCCCATCCAGACCCCAACAGCCTCCAGACAACTGGATAGGACTCTGACTGCCTCACCCTACAGGAATGAATAATCTCTCCCAACGGCTTCATGTAAATGTTAGATAAAAGAGGTACTGAGGACCAACCCCTGAGAAACCCCATACTGGAGAGGCCTAGGGCTGGACATCTCATCCTCCAAATACACCAACTGGGTCCGGTTCCTCAGTAATGAGGCAAACCAGGACCACACAGTGCTCTGGATCACTGATCCTCAGAGCCGTCCCAGATACCATCATGGTCAATGGTATCAAAGGCCACTTAGAGGTCACAAAGAGCAAGGAGATCATCCAACAGCATGACCAACACAGACTCGGTACTATATCTGGGCCTGAATCCTGACTGAAAGGGGTCCAGATAATCTGCTTCATCCAGAACCCCCTGTAATTGCCACACCGCTGCCTTTTCCAAGACCTTCCCTAAAAAGTGGAGGTTGGAAACAAGCCGATAGTTGGCCAATATTGTTCGGTTGAGTGTTGGCTTTTTCAGGAGGGGGCACACCCAAGCATGTTTTAAAGCTGAGGAAAAGGTACATGCCAGCACTAACAATTGCGTGGCCTGGGAGCGTGGCTGGCTGGTGGTAGCTCCCCACCAGAGGGTCCCCAAAACCATGTTGCCTTATTATTGGATACAAATCAACCATTTGAGTGAAAGTTGGGGACTGGAATAAGATTAACAGCTGAAGCCCTAAGGACCTAAGAACTGTTTATTATTATTATTATTATTATTATTATTATTATTATTATTATTATTATTATTATTATTATTATTATTATTATTATTATTATTATTATTATTATTATTATTATTATTACTACTACTACTACTACTACTACTACTACTACTACTACTACTAATGCCATTTTTTGTTTCCTGTGTGTTTTGAGCTACTAACAAGCAGTCTGGGTAACTATCAATGTCAAATATCTATACATGTCTGCATTAAAAATTAGAGAGCCTTCCTGCCCCCACTGATATGCTAGTCATTTGGTATCACTCAATTGTCTCATACCCTTCTGCCCCTACGAATAAAAATTGTACTGTTATTATGATAGATGAATCTTCATTTCTCTGCAATCAGATTCCCCTTGCTTAATCAATGCTTTTGTGTGATAAAAGAAGAACTTCAGACATCCTGTCTACACTTGTCTCTCTTCCATTAACTATATATTAATGGAGGAGACTTTTAAAAGTTATAGGCATATATCATCAGAGGAGATTCAGTATCAACCAAATTAGACAATAATCAATGTAAAGTAATTGATGACAGTTCTCAAGTGAAATTACAGTGCATGCAAAAGAGTAATTTTTAAAATTAGAAGAGCAAAGAGGATGCAAAGGCATAAAGTGATGTACAGAAAAGATGGCTTTGGAATGAAGCTTCAATGTATAACATGAATATAGCAGTGATAAATTTTGAACGAATGAAAATCGGTAATACTAAAAGACAAGCTGGAATTTCTTGCCCATCTCTTCCCATCTGCACAATGAAGAAACTCTAGTGACTAAGCAGTAGAAAAGTACAGTACATTAACTATTTCTGGAATGTTTGATTCATTCAGTATAGTTTTGTCCTGCTCTTTAAGGCTATGTATTTGTTTGTGTAGATAATAAATAAATAATAAAATCCACAATAAAATCCATAATAAAATTGCTGATCCAGTATATTATTTAGATTTACTGTAAGTCCAAGCATCAAGACTGGAGCCCTTATAAGATAGAAAACAGTTTATTAAATTTGCATCTAAATATAGGGTTAAAAATAGTCTTTCTCTGGTTCAGAAAGAATAATAAAGTTGTTATCAGTCATTGATGATTAACAGAATATATATGTCTCCTTAGAGGTACAGTAAATCTATTGATTTTGCTGCAGTTTATCCCCAAATAAATTGGTATAGGACTGCTGACTTAAAAAAAATGAAAAATGCTTTTCAGCATTCATTTACCTGGAAGTAAGCTGAACTCACTCTGATTGCATTGTTATTTGGCACTAGAGAACAGTCAGAATTTTAGGGGATCAACAGTACCAACCTGTACTTTCTATTGAGAAGAAACTTCTATTTTGTTCAACATGCGCTCCCATGGTTGCTGGATTTAGGATTGTAGTCTAGCTGATTAATTAACTGATTTGTTTTACATTTGTTGAATTCTTAGAAAGGAGATTCCAAGGAGAACAGTGTTTTCCAACCTTTGGTTTTTGGACTTCATTTCCCAGAAGTCAATTCCCCAAAGCACTGATCAGCCAATGTACTGACTTGAGCTTCTGGAAATTGAAGTTGCCCTGTGGTGCATGGGCCCCACATTGGAAAACACTGCTGCAATGGCATTTGGGTTATGTGTGGAGAGAAATGCCTGATGTTCAAGATGAATTCTGAAAAGGAGGAAACACTCTAGATCATAGTATAAATATTTGATAGTTACTATAGTGCCTTATAGTCTACAAGCCTTTGGCTGTGTGGATCATGAGAATCTATGGGTTGTTCTGAAACAAATAGGTGTGTCTCAGCACTTGTTTGTCCTGATGTGTAACCTGTACTGTATAAAAGAAATGACTGTTAGGACAGAACAGGGAGAGAGGGAATAGTTTCCTATCAGCAATTGTAAAGACAAGGGTGCATTTAACTCCCTCTTGTTCTGTCTGTATGTGGAAGATATCATACCGAAAGCCAGATTAAATTGAGATGAAGGAGGAGGAGAATTTGATAGAAGAAACATCAATAATTCAAGACATGCAGATTGCACCATATTACTGGCAGAAAGCATCAATAACTTGAAACAACTTCTGATGAAGGTGAAAGAAGAAAATGCCAAAACAGGACTGCAGTGAAGCATGAACAAGACAAAAATCATAACTAAAGAAGAACTAAACAATTTTTATTCTGGCAGGAAGAAATTGAAATCATGAAAGGTTTTGTATACCTTGGTAAAATTATCAATCCAAATGGAGACTGCAGCCAAAAAGTCAGAAGAAGACTGAGATTTAGAATGAAAGATTTTTTTAAAAAAAAAATCAAGTGACAGAAGCCAAGATCATCCATGTGATTGTATTCCTGTTCATTAACTGGATAACTGGTGTGATAACTGGACAGTAAAGAAAACCAGTTGGGAGAAAATAGATTCCTTTGACAAGTACATTCCTTTGACATACATTCCTTTGACAAAATTTATTGCTGAAGAAAGAAAGAGGGGCCTTGTTGCCAGATATGTTGTAGCAGCAGAGACAGCACCATGCAGCATGAGAAGGAACTAATACTACTTGGAGAGCTTTGTGGTTGCCCAAGACCATCAGAAAGGCCAACAAGTTGGTCCCAGAAGATATCAAGCCTGAACTAGATCTGGAAGCAAAAATTATTAAACTAGTAATGTCCTTCTTTGGGCACAAATTGAGATAGCAAGATTCTATGAGAAAGACAATTATGCTAGGAAAGTCAAAGGCAGAAGGAAAGGAAGAAGACTAAATATGAGATAAATTGGCTTCCTAAAGAAAGCCAAAACCTTGAGTTTACAAGATGTAAGCAGGGATGTTGAAGATAAGAGAATCTGGAGAGCATTCAATCGTAGGGTTCACAATACTTAGAGGCAATTTTAAAGCCTGTACCAACAATAATTAAATACTTAACACTTTAATTTTAATGAAAATCAGCTTAGGAAAGAATACAAACCTTTAGGCAGCTGTGCAAGGACAGTTTTAGGGTATTAAAATACCAATGCTCAAAACAACCAGGCAACCAGCCAAACAGAAAATAAAATTCTCTACTCTTCACCTCCCTTTCACAGCAATATACCTTGGTCTCAACTTCTTACACTGTTCCAATATTCATATTTCTTCTCTAGTTTCATATAACACTAATGTAGAAATATTTCTGCTGTTCTGGTGTATAAAGAAAAGGCGAACTCTCATAGTTCAATATCTCTGTTAGAGCAGGCAAAAACCCACCAGCTATTTTCTGAATGGCTTTTGAAGTTCCTTGCATATTTAATCAAAATTCACATTCTTGCCTTGCCCACAACACTAGCTGCCAGTGTTCATGGTGACTGGCTATCAAATGGATGGTTTGCTACTTGGTTTTGATTTCTGCTTGATTCCCATGCCTGAGTGGTTCGTTAGGTAAAACCCCAACCTTGACTTTCTGACTCCTTAGTTATGTTCTGTTTCTAGGCTCATTTTTGCAGTTGCCTACAAGGCAATCCTGTCAAAATACATTTACTCCACCCTTCCCTTTGAAAAGCCGGGCATACAAAAGCCTCTGATACAATTTTTGGAGGAAAAGGCTTCATACAAGATTGGTTTGGAAAAGTTTACAGTTTACAGTTTATCGCTGGACCAGGAAGGAGAAGAGAGAGTGCCGGCAGCTGTATTAAGGCAAGGAGAGGTGGCTGCAAAGACCTTCCACCCAGCCCCTTTCCCAAAGGCCTCCTCTGCTGGACCAGGCAGATGGCTTCAAAGATTGCAACCCAACTCCAGCCATGGAGAACGGACACTGCCTTTCCTCCCAGCTGCCCCGTCGCCGATGCCAACGCTCGCCAACGCTCCCTGCTCGTTCCAGGAGCCCATGCCACCAGCTCCCGGGATTTGGGGCAGGTGGGAGCCATTGCTTCTGCCTCCGCCCTCCCCACCTGGGGGGAAGAAAAGGAGACGCCGACGCCGCGGCTTGCCAATGCTCCCTGCTCGTTCCGGGAGCCCATGCTACCGGCTCCCGGGATTTGGGGCAGGTGGGAGCCATCGCTTCTGCCTCCGCCCTCCCTACCTGGGGGGAAGAAAAAGGAGACGCCAACGCCGCGGCTCGCCAATGCTCCCTCCTCGTTCCAGGAGCCCATGCCACCGGCTCCCGGGATTTGAGGCAGGTGGGAGCCATCGCTTCTGCCTCCGCCCTCCCCACCTGGAGGGAAGAAAAAGGAGACGTCGATGCCGATGCCGCGGCTCGCCAACGCTCCCTGCTCGTTCCAGGAGCCCATGCCACCGGCTCCCGGGATTTGGGGCAGGTGGGAGCCATCGCTTCTGCCTCCGCCCTCCCTACCTGGGGGGAAGAAAAAGGAGACGCCGATGCCGCGGCTCGCCAATGCTCCCTGCTCGTTCCGGGAGCCCATGCCACCGGCTCCTGGGATTTGAGGCAGGTGGGAACCATCGCTTCTGCCTCCGCCCTCCCCACCTGGGGGGAAGAAAAAGGAGACGCCAACGCTGCGGCTCGCCAACGCTCCCTGCTCGTTCCAGGAGCCCATGCCACCGGCTCCTGGGATTTGAGGCAGGTGGATGCCATCGCTTCTGCCTCCGCCCTCCCCACCTGGAGGGAAGAAAAAGGAGACGCCGATGCCGATGCCGCGGCTCGCCAACGCTCCCTGCTCGTTCCAGGAGCCCATGCCACCGGCTCCTGGGATTTGAGGCAGGTGGGAGCCATCGCTTCTGCCTCCGCCCTCCCTACCTGGGGGGAAGAAAAAGGAGACGCCAACGCCGCGGCTCGCCAATGCTCCCTCCTCGTTCCAGGAGCCCATGCCACCGGCTCCCGGGATTTGAGGCAGGTGGGAGCCATCACTTCTGCCTCTGCCCTCCCCACCTGGAGGGAAGAAAAAGGAGACGCCGATGCCGATGCCGCGGCTCGCCAACGCTCCCTGCTCGTTCCAGGAGCCCATGCCACCGGCTCCCGGGATTTGGGGCAGGTGGGAGCCATCGCTTCTGCCTCTGCCCTCCCCACCTGGAGGGAAGAAAAAGGAGATGCCGATGCCGATGCCACGGCTCGCCAACGCTCCCTGCTCATTCCAGGAGCCCATGCCACCGGCTCCCGGGATTTGAGGCAGGTGGGAGCCATCGCTTCTGCCTCTGCCCTCCCCACCTGGGGGGAAGAAAAAGGAGATGCCGACGCCGGGACTCGCCAGCGCTCCCTGCTCGTTCCGGGAGCCCATGCTTGTTGCTGGAACCAGGGGGGGGATTGTGGATGGGGTGGGAAGAGAGAGAGTTGGTCCTGCCAGCCAGGAAGGAGGGGCAGCATTCCATCTAGGGAGGTTCCAGGGATCCATATAGGTGTTGTAACGGGCATGGGGCGGTATGGCGGGTACCGTGGGGCGGGCCGTACTCGGGGAATGCGGGTCCGATGTTTAAGTGCGGTCCCTCATTCCAGCCCAGCAGGTACATCTCTGGGCCCTGAGCAGCAGATCCAGAGTGACCCCGCCCTTAGGCTGCTGCTGGTGAATGCCAGATCGGTCTGTAATAAGGCCCCCCTGATCCAAGATGCTATCCAGGAGGGGCGGGCCGACCTGGCATGCATTACTGAAACCTGGCTGACACCTGAGGATGGAGTACCTCTTTCGGACATGTGTCCAGCTGGGTTCGGTATTTGGCACCAGCCTAGAGGTGAGGTGAGGGGCGGTGGTGTCGCCATTGTTGCCAGGGAGTCTTTGGGAATTGCTAGGGCCACTGCTCCACAAGTGCCTGGTTGTGAGGCCCTGCTTCTACGGTTGGGCCCCAAGGGTCAGTTGGGGATCTTACTCCTGTACCTGCCCCCTTGCAGGGTAAGGGATGCCCTGCCTGAGCTCCTTGAAGCTGCCTCGATGCTGGCGTTGGAGTTCCCGAGGCTTATGGTTCTGGGGGACTTCAATTTGCCATCATTGGGGATGGCTTCTGAGGTGGCAAGGGAGTTCATGGCTTCCATGGCAGCCATGGGCCTGACTCAGGTAGTTCAGGATCCGACCAGGGGCTGTGGTCACATGCCAGACTTAGTTTTCTTGTCGGGGCAGTGGCAGAGTGATCTGAGATTACAGGATTTAGTCATCTCACCTGTGCCATGGACAGATCACTATCTGGTGACTCTTGACTTTCTGGGGGTGACGCTTCATCGTAGGGAGGCAGGGCCTATTAAAATGGCCCGCCCTCGGCGACTAATGGATCCAGATGGATTCCAGAGGGAACTGGGGGATGTTCCTCTGGATCGGCTACACGATTCACCCGAGGCACTTGTCGACCTGTGGAACAGGACGGCAACAGCAGCCTTGGATGAAATCGCACCACTGCGGCCTCTCCGTGCCCGTGGGGTTAGGTCATCCCCGTGGTTCACGGATGAACTGCGGGAACTCAAATGGGCAAAGAGACGCCTAGAGCGCCGCTGGGTGAAGACCCAAGATGACTCCGATTGGACACTAGCTAGAGCTGCTATTAGGGCCTACCTAGTGGCGATGAGGGTGGTGAGGCGGCAATACTTCACCACCCTTATTGACTCCACTGATAATCGCCCAGCCGCCCTGTTCCGGGTAACCAGGTCCCTCCTCGGTAGGGGGAGATCGGTGCCCGGTTGGCAGGGTTCGGCTGAGGACTTTGCTGACCATCTGGTGGAGAAAATCGATTGGATTCGTTCAGGGCTGAATCCCGGCGTGGATGGGGAGGGTCGGGTGGGCACCAGAGCACAGTCTTGCTGTACGATCTGGGATCAGTTTGATCCTGTTGTCCCTGATGAAGTGGACAGGCTCCTTGCAGCTGTGTGTGCCACTACATGTCCTTTGGACCCCTGTCCCACCTGGTTGGTGAAAGCCTCCAAGGTGGTGACAGGTGGCTGGGTTGGGGCGATAATAAATGCATCATTACGGGAGGGGGTATTTCCTGCACCGCTAAAACATGCTTTGGTGCGCCCCCTCCTGAAGAAAATATCCCTTGACCCAGCTGTCCTTAACAACTACAGGTCGGTTTCCAACCTGCCCTTTCTGGGTAAGGTTTTGGAGAAGACTGTGGCGCGCCAGCTGCAGAGTGTCCTGGAGGAAGCGGATTATCTAGACCCCTTTCAATCAGGATTCAGGCCCGGGTATGGTACGGAGACGGCATTGGTCGCACTGATGGATGATCTCTGGCGGGAGCGGGACGGGGGTTATCCATCCGTCCTTGCTCTTCTTGACCTCTCAGCAGCCTTCGATACCGTCGACCACGGTATCCTTCTGGAACGGCTCAAAGGATTGGGGATCGAGGGCACTGTGTTGTCCTGGTTTTCCTCTTTTCTGGAGGGCCGTACCCAGTCGGTGTGGTTAGAGAGTGAGAGGTCCAGCCCTAGGCTCCTCAAGTATGGGGTGCCTCAGGGCTCGGTGCTCTCTCCTCTCCTATTTAACATCTACATGAAGCCACTGGGTGAGATCATTCGTTCCCATGGGGTGCGGTACCATCAGTACGCGGATGACACTCAGTTGTACATCTCGGCCCGTGGGGACCCCAGTGATGCTGTTGAAATCCTATCCGGATGCCTGGAGGCCATTGGGGTCTGGATGGGGGCCAATGGGCTTCGGCTGAATCCCAGCAAGACAGAGTGGCTGTGGATAGGGGCCCCCGTGTTATCCAGGGAGTTACCATCTTTGGTACTGGATGGGGCTGTTTTGCCCCAGACAGACCCAGTGCGCAACTTGGGGGTCCTTCTGGACTCGCGGCTGCTGCTAGAAGAACAAGTAGCGGCTGTGGCCAGGAGGGCTTTTGCCCAAGTTCGGGTGATTCGCCAGTTGCGCATGCTCCTGGACCGGGGCTCCTTGCTTATGGTCACCCATGCTCTGGTCACTTCCCGACTAGATTATTGTAATGCGCTCTACATGGGGCTGCCCTTGACGACCATTCGGAGGCTGCAGCTGGTCCAGAATGCGGCAGCCCGGGTGGTGATGGGATGTGGGCGATATGCCCATGCCTCACCGCTACTTCGGGAGCTGCACTGGTTACCAGTTTGTCTCCGGGTGCAATTCAAGGTGCTGGTTTTGACCTTTAAAGCCCTATATGGCAGTGGGCCAGGATACCTTAGAGACCGCATCGTCCCAAGAGTGTCTGCCCGTCCAACCAGAGCGGACCGGAGGGGCTCTCTAATGGTGCCATCAGTTAGGGGTGCACATCTGTCCAGCACCCGAAGGAGGGCCTTCTCCGTGTCCGCACCGACTCTCTGGAACCTCCTGCCAACAGATCTAAGACTTCAAAGAGAATTGCTGTCCTTCAGGAAAGGATTGAAGACCTGGCTGGCAGGGCAGGTGTGGGGCCCGAATGGGAACACGGTCCCCGCCTGCTGGCTTACGTAAAGAATTAAGAACTCTCCCTTCTTCTTTTTATAGTGGGTGGGATGGGTGGGTGGGATATGGGGTTTTTTAAAGTGGGTGGGATATGGGGCTTTTAAAGTGTTTTTATGTGTTTTTAGAACTTGCTGTAATGCCGCCCTGAGTCGGGTTCTGCCTGAGTGGGCGGCATATATAAATATGACTATAAATAAATAAATAAATAAATAAATAAATAAATAAATAAATAAGAGTCTGTTTTGGGACAGTTCTGCCAACAGAACAAAATGTGATATGTATGTTTACACATGGCCATACCACCAAACACACCCAATTTTGTCTGGAAATTAAACAAAGTTAAACCTGATTAGTACTTGAATGGAAGAATGTCAGAGAAAACCAGCACATCCACACACAGTAAGGAAAGTATTCTACCTGAAACCCTGGAAAGCCTCTATCAATCTGAATTGGGTAATATTGGGGTAGAGCAGTTTTTCCCAAACTTTAGTTTTTGGACTTCAATTCCTAGAAGCTTAAGTCAATTCTCCAAAGCACTGATCAGCCAATGCACTGACTTAGGCCTCTGGGAATTGAAGTACCCCTGTGGGGCATGTGCACCACTTTGGGAACCACTGGGCTAGTGGAACCCAGAGTCTGACTCTCTTTAAAGCAACTTCCTCTGTTCCTACGTACCACTGCTGTTAGGTTCTGACCCTATTCCAAGCTATAGGGCTCCCTCTCATATTCAACCATAACAGCTTATCATTTCTGAAAGGGGGGAATTTGATGGCTTGTTTAGTGGTCATAAAATTTGTATCATGGGGCTCATCAATTAAAAACTGACTAAAGTTTCCATTGCCTAGTAATAGTAAGAAAAGAATAGCCATTGCCCTTCAGGAAAGAGCTGAAAATCTGGCTGGCAGGGCAAACATCCCCCACCCACACCCACCCCCCACCCCCACCACACACTCACGTTTTTAATAGTTTTTAACTAGATTTGTAATTGATGCAGGTGGGAGGTAGTTATTCAATGTTTTTAGGAATTTTAAGGGTTTCTATAGTTTAAATGTTGGGGATTTTATGTACGCCGCCTAGAGTCACACATCGATTGGGGCAGCTAAACAAATTTAATTGATAAGTAAGTAATTAAATAAATAAATAAAAGTGCTACAGGCCATATTTCTATTTTATAATGAGAAGCCAGCCTGAAAAGCAGAATTTTGTCTGAAGCACTAGAGAATATGGCCAGAAGGGTGGTATATAAATTTAATAAAGAATAATAATATGTATCTCACCAGAACATGTCATGCTTACTTTGCTTATGCATTAAACTGCTTTACCATAAACTGCCTCCAGACACACTGTAGTTTCTAAGAACAAGGGAAAGGTGGCTCAGACACTGACTGGAAGGTGGCAGGTCAGCAATTCGATACCCGAATACTACAGGATGAAATACTACAGGATGAAATGTGTGTAGGTAGGTAGTTCAAAAGCAAGAAATTGCAAGTAGATAAATAGGGACCACTTCGGTGGGAAGGTAAATAGCATTCTGTGCACTCCGGTGTCTAATCATGCCTGCCACGTAACCACAGAAATGTTTTCAGAAGCAGACAGTGCTGGCTCTTCAGCTATGAAACAGAGATGAGCACTGAACCCTAGAGTCAGATGCAACTGGCTTTCTAGCAAGGGTGACCTACCTACCTACACACAGACACACGCATGCACACGCGTGTGCGTGCACACACACACACGGCTGCATAATTGTGTTGCTTATTTTGAACTATTAGCATTGCAGGCGCACCCCCCAATAAAGGACTCAGACACCAATGAAAGTGAATAATGGATTCATGCCCTAGTCCGAATTATAAATTTCTATTGGTAATTGACCAATTATAATTCTTAAGGCAAGCAGGCCGAAGTAACACTGGTAAGGTACCACCCAAAATTGCCAACGGCAATTGTTACAATGTATCTATTTGTATCAATTTGTTTGTTGGCAACAAACAAATTGTTGACCGTAGTCAATATCTAACTAATGACCCCACCCTCTAACGCGTATCCGTAAAATCACGGGGTGATGCACGCTGTCTAGCTGTAGCCATCACCCCGTCGCCTGGTTTGTCGTTGACCGGACAACATTTAACCAACTTATACCTGTCTAGTGTTGTCCAGTCAATTGCGAACCTGCCGGATACCTGTGGGTCATAATTTGTTTACCTTACCAGTGCTACCCGCCCATGTGACCAAAGTCAACAGCAGCAACAGAAAAAAAAACCCTATATCAAACCATAGCAACAATGTGGGATGGGCGAAAAAACCAGGACCCAAGAGCCAATTGTGAATCCCAGCCAAAAATTCCCACCCGGCCCCGAAGCGACCAAAATATCACACTGTTAACTAGGGAGGGGGTGGAGGGGAAAAACTTCTCCGCTCCGTCGCTTCGCAAAATGGCAGCTCGGCTGCCTCGTGGCCGCCCCTTATATAAGGGTGCTGGCCACGCCCCCTAACTACCCGGATGTCTTCGTCCGGTGGGGGGGGCCACAAAGGGCGCGGCGGCCATTTTGCCGCCACGCTTGCATTGCAGGCGTACCCCCCCAATAAAGGACTCAGACACCAATGAAAGTGGATAACGGCATTGGGCCACATTTATTGATTCATGCCCTAGTCCGAATTATAAATTTCTATTGGTAATTGACCAATTATAATTCTTAAGGCAAGCAGGCCGAAGTAACACTGGTAAGGTACCACCCAAAATTGCCAACGGCAATTGTTACAATGTATCTATTTGTATCAATTTGTTTGTTGACAACAAACAAATTGTTTACCGTAGTCAATATCTAACTAATGACCCCACCCTCTGACGCGTATCCGTAAAATCACGGGGTGATGCATGCTGTCTAGCTGTAGCCATCACCCCGTCGCCTGGTTCGTCGTTGACCGGACAACGTTTAACCAACTTATACCTGTCTAGTGTTGTCCAGTCAATTGCGAACCTGCCGGATACCTGTGGGTCATAAATGTTTACCTTACCAGTGCTACCCGCCACACGGAGGGGCTTCAAAGAAGGCTCGACACCCCCCCCAGACCGTCAGCTCGGTCAACAGGCCTGCTCGCCAATCACCCAACAGGAGGTCCATACCTCCTCGCGACAGATGGACCCCATCCCCTGCATACAGGCCATAATTTTGCAGACTAATGGAGGGGTGACGACTGACCCGCCCCCAACCCCTGCTGACAATAAACCAGGCAACAGCCCTGTTCACCATGCGTCTAGCCCGGTCCAGGGCCTGGAGGTCGAACCCTCCCCTATACGCGTGCCGCGGCACCATGTCTGACCAAACGAGGGTTGTGGCGGGCCACACGTAATGCAGGTAGGCGAGGTCGCCGCAAATCACATGCTTGAGCGATAGGCCGGTGACCTGACCTAAATCATTGCCCCCAGGGTGTATGATCAGGATGTCAGGCGGGTCAGCACTCCGGCCCGAGAAAAGGAATGGCAACAGCTCCCTCCACAACATCCCGGGCTTACCATACCATGTGAGACTTGCGTATGCACCCAGTCCCAGTCGGGGTCCCCACTCTGTCGCCGCAGCGTAACGCGCTGCCCTGTGCACGTAGCTATGGCCCACCAGCCATACTGTCACCGGCGTAATACGACACCCAGGGTCTGTCAAGGAAAAAACGAGTAGAGAAAAGTTGCGGTGACTCGACTGGTACTCACAGTGAAAGAGGGCGGACATAAAATTGGAAACATTGCGATCCCCACCGCCCCATACGGCGTATCTCAGCCCTGGAGTGCCCAAAAGCAGCCGCCGTGGAAGCCGCCCCTATTCTGAATGAATGGGTGCCGTAACGAGCCCCTGGGAGGCCAACACCGGCCAGCGCTTTGCCGGTCACCTTCCAAAATTGAAATTTAGTAAGGGGAGACCCATCTTGGTGACAGAAAAATGGGCCATGGTGCGTGCCACGCAGTGCAAGAAACTCCTGTAGGGCACCAACCGGACAGATGTCTGCCAAAGAACACCGTAGCAGTCTAACTCCACTGCCTACGCCATTCTGATCCGTCTTAGAGGAGCGTATCCTCAACTGAGCCCAGTCTTTGGCCACATAGACATCTTCGAGTTCCAGTGCCCTATGACTAGCATCTGCCTTAGACAGCATCACAAGCTTGCTGATGCGGAGCGCTCCAAAAAAGGCCACCGTTGTAGCCGCATGAAACAGGGCTGCCTCATACCTATCAAAACATAGGTCCTGCCAGCCCCGTGCCAGTTGGGTAAGAACCCCTGGGGAAATTGGGTGGCAGTCGTCCGGGCTACGCCCACGCTCCCGCACCCACCCCTCCAAAACATGTCTCACACGGAAGTCAGCGGTACTGTCCGCATGTCCGCCTACTTTGGCCATAAAAGCCAGCGCTGACAGCCTGGATGCTATGGTTCGAGGTGCAAGGCCCTGGGAATGCAGGTCAACCATGAATTGAAGTATATGGGCCACCGGGATAGGCCAGGTATCTGGCAGCCGGAATTGGGCAGAGAATGCCCTGAAAGAATTGAATGCGTGTTGATACGCCTTACGCGTGCGTGGCGCTACCGACATGCTGATCGCCCAGTTCACCTCTCCTTGCCAAAGGTCCATATCTCGTCCGGGAGTGGCGAGGGAAATTCCTCTGCATCCGGGGCCAAGGCGCGGAACCGGGAGAACTGCAGGCAGGACAAAGCGTCAGCGATATCATTATTGACCCCCGGGACATGCCTGGCCCGGAACAGTACATTAAGGCGCAGGCTGCGCAATACAAACTGGCGCACCAGGTCCATCACCCTGGGTGATTTGGAAGTCTGTGAGTTGACAATGTGGACAACGGCCGCATTGTCACACCAGAAATGAACGACCGAGTTGGCCCACTCATCACCCCATAGCATCAAGGCCCCCAGGATGGGAAAAAATTCCAGGTACGTAAGGTCCCGCAGGCGCCCCGTACCAGACCAGGCTGATGGCCACCCACCATAGGCCCACTTCCCATTGAAGTACATCCCATAACCCAGGGACCCAGAGGCATCGGACTGTATCTGGAAACGAGGGTAAGCCAGAAGGTCAGACCTCCAAAATGACACCCCATTGAACTCCTTCAGGAACTGGAGCCAGATAAGCATATCTGCCTTAATGCCCTGGGTTAGTCTGACCCTATGGTGGGGCCTGGACAAGCCTATCATTGCGTCGCACAAGCGCCGGGCAAATGCCCTGCCCGGTGCGACCACCCTGCAAGCGAAATTGAGATGACCATGCAATACCTGCAGGTCCCGCAGTGATGCCTTGCGTTTAGCAAGCAAGTCCGAGATAAGGGCCACTATCCTTGACACCTTATCCCCTGGTAACCTAGAAGCCTGCGCTACCGTGTCAATCTCCACCCCCAGGAAAACTAGCTGTGTAGATGGGCGCTCGGTCTTTTCGGGCGCTAAAGGGACACCCAGTTCCTCCATTAGCGTCTGAAATGTGTTGAGGAGACGTGTGCATGTGTCCCAGCCCCGTTCACCCCCGAATAAAAAATCATCCAGGTAATGGGCTACAGACCGGGACCCTGACCTGCGGACAAAAGCCCACTGTAGGAAGGTGCTAAAACACTCGAAGGCCGAGCACGATATGGAACAGCCAAAAGGCATGGCCTTATCGAAATAATATTCACCCCTGAACTTAAAACCCAGCAACTCAAAGTCACCCGGGTGAACCGGCAGGAGGCGAAAGGCAGACTTAATGTCGCACTTAGCCAACAGTGCACCCGGGCCAAATGAGCGCACCATGCGCAGCGCTTGGTCAAAAGATGTATACCTGACCGAGCAAAGGTCATCAGGGATAGCGTCATTGACCGATCGGCCGGCTGGGTAGGACAAGTGATGGATCAGGCGGAACTCGCCCGGTGACTTCTTGGGCACCAAGCCCAAGGGTGACACTTTAAGGTTGGGGAACGGGGGTGCAGGGAAAGGGCCAGCGACCCTGCCTGCATCCACCTCCTTAGAAATGCTGGCGGCAGCCACCTCCTCCCTCCCCTTAAGGGACAAAAGGTTGGGGGCATCTTGGGGGGACCTATCACCCTGGAAAGGAATACGGAACCCCAGTCAAAAACCTTGAAGCAGGTAAACCGCATCTGCCCCCCTCGGGTACGATGCGAGCCAACGCTCCAGCATGTCCACATTAATTGGGGAGGGGGCCTTTCGGTGGACCAGCTCCCTCTGCAGCAGTCTTGCCAGCCCCTTGTCCGCCCCTACCTTTGCCCCGCACCCCTCCAGGCCTGGGGCAGGTGGAGGCCGCATGGGGGCCAGCGCAAGAGGGACACTCATGCCTGTACCGGCAATTCTTCCTACTGCAGGAACCATTGGACGAGAAAGTCCAGCACAGCAGGCGGGCTGGAACCCCCTGCCCCGCCGCCTGGCGGGGTGTCTGTGCTGGGGCCGCTCGCTGGACCGCATGTCCACAATGGTATCTGTCCCCAGGCGCAGGGCGCATGGGAGTCATATACAGAAGCCACAGCTTCTGGCAGGGCTCATCCCACCTCATCTCAGGGTGCAGGGGAATCCGCATACGGAATTCCTCATCGTAAGCCAACCATGACGGGCCCGGGAAGTCGACCATCGCCTGGTAAATGTTGTCCAAATACTGGACCATCGGAATTGCCAAATCCGGCAGGGCCCTGAGGTAGACCGCCATGTATATAAGGTACGCCGGCAACCAATTGGCCCACGTACGTGGTGGCTTATGATGACGTGCCTGTTCCTTATCCTTCTCATCCTGCCCCTCCCTCTCCTCTTTGGTGGGCTCTCTGTTAAGAAGGGAGAAGATGTCCACATACTCCCCACGCCAGATCTTCTCTTTGGTGGCCTGGGCCAAATGGTCCCCCAGGGGCAAGGAATACCCCGCTGTCGGCAATGCTGACACCGGCACAGAGGGAACCACGGGGATCTGAAAAGGAGCCTGGACCAACCCAGCCACCCCTAACACATTCCCAACTGAATAAGAGGTACCACCCAAAACTGGGCCCTGGGTGAGCGGTGAAGTCACCGGGTGGGACGTCGTCGACTGAACCGTCGCACCACCCATGCGAGGCCACGGCCACTGGAATGCCCCCCCCCCAACATGGGTAGGTGTGTGGGTGCACTAGATTGAACCACATACTCACATGCAGCACCCCCGCGGGCCGCCCCCACCGGGGGTTCCGGCCCGCTGGGGGCGTCGGAGCTCACGACCGCAATTGAGCTCGTCGACGGGGCATGACCAGCATCAGCCTGTTGAGTGGGGAGCTGCGAGGCAGTGGCCGAAGCCGGCCCACGCGCCTCGGGCAGCTCGACCCGTCCTGCTGCCTGCCGCTGACCGGCAGTCAATGGATCAACCTGCACCCCAAAAGGCACCCCTGGGTGGCTAACCCTCGCGAGGGATGCCTCGAGGGCCGCAACGCGGGCCAGAAGGGCCTCAACACTAACGTAGCCCCCTAAGCCAAGTGGGGGCAAAGGGCCAGCCGGCCCACTGGGTGCAGGCGCCGGTCCAGGTCCCTGGACCCCGGGGCCCATATACGGCCATATACGGCCAGACCCGGCCCCTGCAGGGCCGGGGGGGTACCCTGCCAGGGGAGGGAACCCAGCCACCCCCCATGGCTGAAACCCCCCACAGGAAGCTGCGGACTCATGGAAGAAGGCCCCGCAGAATGGGCCGTACCAGAGGCAGTGGCCACGGCTTGCGGGCCAGGGGCCGCGGCCCCAGCTGGGCCGGTACGCAGACCCCCGGCCTCGGGCCAAGGGGTAATTAACCCCATCCCACCGGTCCCGGTGGGCTCAGGCAAAGGAGGCTGCTGGGGAGGCGCAGCCGCGGTCCTCCGACCCGGCTGGCGCCTCCGCGCAGAACGAGCCGCGTTCGCAGTCGCCTTCTTCTTCGAGGGCATAGCAGCTAACGATGGGAAGCCTAAAAGTCAAGAAAATCAGCAGCCAGGCTTCCCCGAGTAAGGCAAGAGCGACGGAGGTAAGAGAGAAAAACTTCTCCGCTCCGTCGCTTCGCAAAATGGCAGCTCGGCTGCCTCGTGGCCGCCCCTTATATAAGGGTGCTGGCCACGCCCCCTAACTACCCGGATGTCTTCGTCCGGTGGGGGGGGCGCAAAGGGCGCGGCGGCCATTTTTGGCGCCGCGCTTGCATTATCATCACATCACTGACAATTGCCAGAGAATGCTCTCCCATTCCTCCAAGAAAATCCTTCACTCTTCTGATCTTCAGCAGGAAAAACTACTGTTGAATTTTTAACATTAGCAAATCAAGTAACCAATAATCTGCTCTCCTTTCATAGCACCTAAAATATATAGCCTGAGGTGAGGATGGAACATTAACATTCATTTTCTATAAACTTTCACCAGCACATATTGTACATGAAAAAATCGAGCAACAGTAGTGTGGTGAATTTTTAATTATTATTTTTAGTAGATGGGGGTGGAGAGCATTTTTAGAGTTCTGTAATTTTCTCATTCTGTAAGAGATTGTAAATCCAGTATTAAAAAAATTAAACAACATCTATGATTTATCACAATCTACTATTTTCTTATATTAATGGATGAAAGTCATCTACTCTTCCTGTCCCTGGGGTTCAATTAATTGAGAATTTAAGAATGAATGGGCTATATGCATCTCTATTTATACTCGGTGTCCTCCATTCAGAAGAACAGAAATTCAGCTGCACTGGTTCACAGCACAAATTTCTGGAAAGCAAGTTGCATTGGTATAGCAAAAAGTATAAAGCCAATTTGTGAAATACTGCAAACATAAGATGGGCTGGAAGATATTAGTAGCGGAGCAAAGAATCTGAAATTATTTCACTGAATTTATTTCATTGGGTGCTAGACAGATTTAGAGGGACTGCAGTGGTTCAAGTGGCTAAGATGCTGACTGGAAGGCAGCAGGTCAGCAATTCAATTCCCAAGTACTGCAAGATGGAATAAGCTCCCATCTTTGTCCCAGCTCCTCCCATCCTAGCTGTTTGAAAGCAAGAAATTGCAAGTAGATAAATAGGGACCACTTCAGTTGGAAGGTAAACAGTGTTCCATGTGCTCTGGTGTCTAGTCATGTCTGCCACATGACCATGGAAACGTCTGCAGAAGCAGACAGCGCTGGCTCTTCAACTAAGAAACAGAGATGAACACTGAACCCTAGAGTCGGATATGACTGGCTTTCAAGCAAGGGTGACCTTTACCTTTACCTAGTCAGATTTATAATCTTTTCCATCCCACTAAGCCTACACAACAGTAAATCCCACTGGTCAAAATTTAGTTGCTCAACATGATAAATTCCACTAAAGTAGGCTCATTGAATCAACAGGGATTTTTTGAGTCAACTCCTTGGTCAGTTTCATTGATTCTAAAATGTCTAACTGTGACTTAGAGCTCATCTACACTGTTGAAATAAATGGGGTTCTGTGCTTTTGAACACAGCTTTAATGACAGTTTTCATGTCATGTCCTCTTTGGGCCAGTCTCTGCATATAATTATATGCGTATCCTGTGCATATAATTTTTCAGGAGACAATTCAGTTTTTGAAGGAAAATAGTACTCTAAAAATGAAATATAAAAAATAAAAAATAACATTGGTTCTCTCACTAAATTATTAGAGTTGGGGGCGCAGTTGGAATCCCTCTTTTTTTCTTTTGTATATTGTATTACTTGTGGGGGTTTTGTGTGGTTTTTTATTAAGCTAAGTGTTTTAGTTACGTATTATTTGGATTTTGAATTGATTTTGACTTAAAATAAAATTTTGACAAAAGTTTAAAAAAAACAACTGTGCAAGAACACAGATTTTTAAATGGCGTAGTCATGCATTATCTTTGAAATTCTAATTTTCCAGTGTTACTCCATTTTGCTGCTTCACTTTGTAGGGTAAATGTCTAGGAAATATCAGTTATTCTGTTTTGGAAAGGTATACTTCCAGACACATCTCAAATGCTTTATTTAGGTAGCATTCCTTTTAAAATCCTTTGTCATATATTCACTGCATTTCCCATTTTATTCTTGAAACTGTGAGATAAGTTATACTTTAGAACATAAAAATACATCAAGCCGGGAGGGAAAAAAATCTGTAGGCAAGGACACAATTTTGAGCCTAAAGCAGAATGATAATGTCTCTTCAAAACAAGAGCTTTATATCTAAATCAAATAAAATGGGGAGAAAGCTGCTGATTGATAACAATAAACAGCACAAGAAGAGATTTTGATAAGTCACTTTATCCTTCATTTGCTGAGGAATACAGATAATGGGTTTGTTTGTGATATCGGTGAAAGACAGGGAGGTAGAGAAAGAAAAGGGAAGGAAAACTAATAACTCAGTGAGACTTTATGCCTCAAGATATTCATTATGTCACTTATATTCCATATTTCTGTCTTGATCTGGACTGAGGGTTTTTCCTTCTAAAATCACATTTGTTTAAATAGTGCAGATGGACTTCCTGCCATTAATCATCAGTTGTCATCATGTTTTCAGTCAGACAAAGCAACAACTCTGAAGAAAATACCACGTTGGTTTCTGATCCAAATGTAAAGCCTTCTGTGAATGAAAAGGTGACTGGAATTCCAGTCCAAAGGATTGTCCCTCTTTTTAAAATGAGTCTGGCTACTAACCTGCCCAAAGCATAGATTAGTGCATTGTCATTGCTGTTATATCTTTGTGACACTGCTATCTGTGTAATCCCTTAGTGACCTCTGTCAACCCTGAAGATTACAGAGACTATTGCAATTCAGTATTTATCTTTTTACTTTTGCTCTGTTCTTGTCATGTCCTCTACCCTGAGCAAGCTCTGGCTTTCTATTGGGACATAGCTGGGAATGTGCTCTATTTAAGTCTATTGGGTATAAAGCACCATCAGCTGAAGATATTAACTGAGCTAGGGGGGAAAAGCAGAGAGGGAAGAGGTACCAAAAGTTGGGACAAAGGAGAGAAAAAAAGGGGGAAAGAAAGCTACTTCAGGCAACTTCATTAGAAGCTCACATCTGGGTCTTCCAGAGATAGGATTCTAGCTTCAGAACTGAGGAATCAAACTTATCAATTGTGCCCCTGCTTATCTCCCAATGATGAATTGCAAAACAAAGTAAACTGGTTTGCACAATATGAAATGACCAGAGAGCTCAGCTATGAGCAATTTATTTTCTTAAATGTGGCATTATGTGGAATTTAAGAGACTGCATTCCATTTGACAAAAAAGAAATTGATTTTGAAAATATTTTGAAAGGTAAATACATTTCAGAGAATTTATTATGTTTGATGTTCAGGATTCTTGTGCCCACTATCATCAGGAGGTGCCCAAGATGTAACACCTTTCCCAGGGCTTTCAGATCAGGAAATGTGGGTAGACAAGGTAGCTGTGGAAGGACAAGCAGATGTATGATAGAAAGAGAAACATGATTGAGCATTTAACAGTGCTATAATGATTTCAGAAGAAGCTCTGAAAGGCCTTGACAACAAGGCAACAACATGGCGGCAGCATTTTCCCACTGGGAAATAAATTTTGGAGTGGAAATTAAAGGGCAAATTATGGTACCAACACCTCCAGCTTGCTCTGTTTCCTGCAGCTGTATAGAATATTGGCCTTTCTCATCCTTGTTTTCAGGGAAGAATATGTATTATAAACACCTGGAGTGCAAACAAAATGTGCAGTATCTTCAATAATTTATTTCAAAGACAAAGGTGCTAAACCCTGAAAAATGACCAGTGCTGAGACATTCCCCCCTTTCCCCAAAAGAGAGAGAAAAGAGAGGGAAAGAAACATCACAGATTTCCTGTTGTCCTAGTGCCCATGAGACAGCTGCTCACCCCAAATACCCCCTGGTTTTTGGCTGCATACCTCAAAATAAGAAAGAAACATAACAAGTTAGTAATCACAACCAAAAATCACCAGATTGAACAATGCTAGCTAGAAGCATTGTACAGAAAGGAAATTCACTGCTGTTGCCAATTGCAGTGGAAGGACAAAACCCAAAGATACCTGGAGAGGAAAAAGTGTTCTACAATAATGGAAAAAGTTGAGCCCCACCTCTGAGAAACAGATGGTGAATGTTTGCCTACCTTGAGGAAATTTATTCTCTAAATTGCTCTTCCCAGAGTTAGGTTCTGAAAAGTACACCTTTCCTGGGCCCATTGTTCCACCACCTCTTTTGGGACATGAAATTGTCCCCTCTTGCCCATACAGGGGTCCTGCTTCCAGACTCAAACCCAGCCTGGTGGTTGTTGCATCCCACTCCAGCATCTGTTGTACCAACGTGCTATGCTAAAGCCCCTTGCTCTGGTTTCTGAGCCTCCAGGGTTCTCTTCTTTTCATACTGGTCCATCTCCTCCCTCCCTTCTTCCTCCTTGCCTTTTTATGTGTCCCCTTTTAAACCTCCTCACCCCATCCTTATTCCTTCCCCAGTATTTCTCCTCCCTCATTACTGAGGCTGAGGAATCTAAAGGCCTGAGCAATTTCAACTCTCTGCACTCCCCAATCCACTGGGGAACTCCATGTGGGAACTCTAGGTTGGGGTTTCCAGGGGGTAACAGGCCCCCTTCTGTCCTGGTGCCAGCTATCACCACACATCATAAATGAAATTCAAGAATCCAAATAAAAATAGAATATTTCTGAATCCCTCCCTGCCCCCAATCTTTTTTTCAAAAAGGTCTCCCTAAACAGTTTGATTCCTGAGTACTGCAGGGTGGAGTGAGCTCCCGTTTTTCCCCAGCTCCTGCCAACCTAGCAGTTCAAAAGCAAGAAATTGTAAGGAGATAAATAGAAACCACCTTGGTGGGAAAATAAACAGCATTCCATGCACTCCGGTGCTTAGTCATGCCTGCCACATGACCACGGAAACGTCTGCAGAAGCAGACAGCGCTGACTCTTTGGCTTTGAAACAGAGATGAGCACTGAACCCTAGAGTTGGATACGGCTGGCTTTCGAGCAAGGGAAACCCAAAACACATAGAACATCTACTCTCTATCCATTTTTGAACATGTACTGTTTTCAAATTAGGGGATGAACTAGTATACTAAGTCTTTGTAAAGTGCAAATTATTTTTCAGAAGTTGAAACTTCTCTTCCTTACCTTCCAATGCCCATTATAGAAAATGAAGGCAGGAGCATTTTAGTGGAGGTAGAGGCAGAGGCATGAAATAGAATAGGCTATCAAGACAAAGAAAGGCTGGGGGTGGGATTCATTTTTTTTATCAGTGATAGAAAGTCATCTTTTACTCAGAAGCATTTGTGTTTTCAGATGCAATGACTCAAATCACCTTGAATAAATAGTGCTAAGTTCAATTCACCTCCATTTACCGAGGATGATCAAATACAATGTCATGATTCAAGAAAGCACTTAATCACGTGCTTAAATCCTTCCCAGCCCAGATATGCATTTACTTTGATGAGAGTTAAGTACTGATGCACCTTCATGAATAGGGATGCTTTGGAGTCTTGCCTGCCAAATGTAATTATGGCAGGAGCTCAGCAATCGAGGCAATAAGCAGGTGGCTTCTAATACTGCCTTTCATTTTCCAGCTTCACCAAGGGAAACCTGGTGTACTCAGAAAGTGTGAGCTTCCATAAATGTGTACATATTATTATGAAGCATGCATGTGGTTCTGTTATGTAAGCATTAGATATGGGAACATATTTTGCAGAGCGGTTATACGCATATAATTTCCACTTACTCAATATTTGCAGATTCAGAATTTAGGACAGAATGTATTTTATCAAATAGTCTCTTATTTCTAACATCCAAGCAACATGCGCAGAGGGAACAAGGTCATGTATATGAAATATCCCTGTCAAACATTTAGCTGCAATGATTAGAGGCACAGCAGACAGATTCCAAGAAAGCATGTACACAAGGCAAGAAGGAAGGCAAGAAGTGGTGTACAGTACTTTTGTACGGAGCTTGGAAGCATAATTTTTGAATACAACATAGTCAAGATATTAATTTTGACTAGAATCTCCCATTCAGCTTTTCATGATGAAGGAATCTAGGAGTTATTAAAACTATAACCAGGATAGGGAAATTGGGACAAAGCCCCAGGATGCCCAAATATAGTGTGCATGGCCATGGCAATTACCGTGCCATCTACAGAACTTCCTCAGAAGCAAGAAGCCAGCTAGGCAGCTCACCCATTTGCATTAAGAAACAATGTGCTGTGTGGTCCCACCCCCACCCCCCACTAATGAGCTATGCTCAATACCTCCATTGCAACCCTCAGATGGCAGAAAACAAAATAAAAAGATCTACAACAGCAATGCTATTGGAGCGGGCGGGAGCAGACAGAGCCTTTCTTTACTCTACTTTGATTGCTGATTTCAAGGAGAATTCCTAAGAATGAAGGTGTGGTGGGAAAGGCAGTTTCTCAGTGTAAGTGCATTTGTTTCAGAGTGCAGTCAACATTAGCAACAGTGTTTTCCATTATGTCTTGATTTTCAGGCCCTTCCTTTGGAATTAGCAACCAAAGAACAGGATGGTTTTACTCAAGTAGCATTCACTGTTGGATCTAATTTGTTGCTTCTTTCTTTTCTAGTATCCATGCGATTGCAGTGGAGTGGTTGAGCATGGTTCAGGAAGTACCATATGACACTTTACTGCCTGATATAGATGAGTGAGCTTGGGCTGCACAGATGGCTGCCATTAGCTCCTCACTTTAAAGAAGGATCAGAAGAGGATATGACAGTCACTATGGCCGACCTTCTAAACATTCCATACACAAACAAAGACAACTGTGTGAACCTTATACAATACAAAATGCAGGAGAAAGGCAATACCTGTATTGGATCACTAAAAATAATAATCAAACATTACAGGGGCTTTTGTGATTCAAGATCATTTCTTCAGGCATGCATCAATTTTGTGTGTGGCCAATGCAGGAGAATTATCAATGAGAGTGCCAAACGTTCATGGCAAGAAGTTGTGTTAGACTTTGTTTCTTAGAGGGGAGTAGCGGGGGAGGGGGGGAGAGAAGCAGCCTGGTTCAGATACCTCTCCCACTCCACAAACAAAAGAAACTAGGTATATGAATAATGTCCTCCCCCACCGCGGGTGGCCTTCTTTTGAACTCTACATGGACTTTTGACATCAGGCCAGCAGGACTACAAACCATACCTGTCAACCTTCCCGATTTGGCCGGGATTACCCCGTAAATTGACGTCGATTAATGTCATAACCCGGCCCCCGCTGCCAAAACCCCGCAATTTGGCAGCGGGGAAAATGCTTTCCACGCATGTGCAGAAGGGTTTTACCCCTTCCACGCATGCGCGGAAGCACTACGTCGCTTGCGTAAGGGCTGTGCAAGCGGCATAGTGCTTCCACGCATGCGTGGAAGGGGTAAAACCTTTCCACACATGCGTGGAACGTGACCTGCGCACAAGCGATGTGCGCAGGTCCCGTTTTTCCGGAGCCGGGGTTGACAGGTATGCTACAAACTAGAGGGAACATGTACTTTAAACCACTAGGTAATATTCCTAATTGACTTTGATTTGGCTACAATTGACACTCCTAGTGAGTAAATCAAATTTTAACCCCAATTCCTTGATGGAAGGCTCAGGCTCTTTGTGATGCCCTTTTTTCTGGCCAAAGAGAATCTTGCCATTTCAAAAGAAGGCCATGTACAGGGGGGCAACATGCAGATATGCACATGTCTGGGTTTATGGTTCAGAAGCTTGTAGTACTAATTCCAGGTCTTGCCTTTGACCATCTACTAGGGCAAAAGAACTAGAAAAAGAAGAAGGGGGTGGCAGAGAATGAGATGGCTAGATGGTATTGTTGATACAATGAGCACAAAACTGGGAGGGCTGAGGATGGTGGAGGATAGGGGTGCCTGACATGCAATGGTCCATGGGTCGCAAAGGGTCGGACTCAACTATGCAACTGAACAACAAAAACAAGAACAACAACAACAACAACAACAACAGGAGCATTGAGGGTGTAGTGGCTGCTCTACCTTGCAATATGTGTGTTTGGCCCTGAATGCCACCTTTGTTTTAAAAAAATTAAAGCAAAAATCATTTGCAGGCGCACCCCCCAAAAAAGGACTCAGACACCGGTATAAGTGGATAACGGCATTGGGCCACATTTATTGATTCATGCCCTAGTCCGAATTATAAATTTCAATTGGTACTCAGCCAATTATAATTCTTAAGGCAAGCAGGCCGCAGTAACACTGGTAAGGTTCCTCCCAAAATTGCCAATGGCAATTGGCTACAATGTATCCATTTGTATCAATTTGTTTGTTTACAACAAACAAATTGTTGACCGTAGTCAATAAACTATCTACTGACCCCACCCTCTGACGTGTATCCGTAAAATCACGGGGTGATGCATGCTGAAGAGCTCCTGCCATCACCCCATTGCCTGGTGCGTCGTTGACCGGTCAACGTTAACAAACTTGTACCTATCTAGTGTTGGCCAGTCACTTGCGAACCTGCCAGATACCTGTGGGTCATAAATATTTACCTTACCAGTGCTACCCGCCACACGGGGAGGCATCCATGATGACTCACCGCCCCCCCCCAAGACGTCAGCTCGGTCGCCAGGCCTGCTTGCATCACCCAGAACGAGGTACATACCTCTAACCGACAGGTGGACCCCTTCTCCTGCCTACAAGCAAAATTTTTGTGTAAGCCTATCACCCGGTCTCCAATGGCCATCTCACAGCCATGCTCAGAACGGGACGGAGCCAGAGCCCCGTCCACTGACTGCCGGGACAGTCCGAACTAGGGAGATCTGCATCTCCCCTAAATTGGTCTCGGCACGATGTTAGACCATAGCGACCATATGTGTGCCATACGTGATACAAAATGCCAGGTCAAAGCCCCTCGACGGTTTAATAACAGCAGTGAGCCCTATAAGATCACTGCCGCAGAGGTGCCCGTAAAACATTGGGTGGTCCAGCATCCCTGTCAGACAGCAGGAATGGCCACAGTTCCCGCCCCCATGTGCCGCGCATACCATACCATAGCATACGTGCGGATGCACACAGCCCAGCCGGGGTCCACTCTCTGTCGCTGCAGCATATACTGCTGCCCAGTATACATAGCTGCGGCCCACCAGCCCCCTGCCACCGGTGTGTTGAGACCCCTAGGATCTGTAAAAGAGGAGAAAAAAGGTGAAGGACATAACTAGGTACTCGTACAGTGAGGGGACGTACATATCTGAAATTGCGCGTAGACGCATCTCCACTTCCGAGTGCCCCAAATGTAGCCGTGATCAACGCCACGCCTATCTTAGGTAAATGGTGCCAAAACGGGCCCCACACCGCGAACGCGGCACCGGTCACCCAGGGACTTGACTATGGTAAGGGTAGACCCATCCCGGTGGCAGAAAACAGGCTGGGGCGCGCAGCAGGCACTGTCGAAAATTCATGTAGGGCACCAACCGGACAGATGTCTCAAAAACTTCGTAGCAGTATGCATCACTGCCTACACCGTGCTGAATAACCCGTGAGGACCGCATCCCCACTCGAGCCCACTCATGTGTGACAGAGACATCTTCGAGTTCCAGTGCCCTACGAGACACCTCCGCCTTACACCGGTGGCACCAACTCTGCCACCCACTCACTGATGCGGAGCGCTCCAAAAAGGCTACCGTGGTAGCTGCCTGGCCAAGAGCCACCTCCCCCCTATCTGTACATAAGTAATGCCAGCCTCGTGCAAGGTGGGTCAGAAACTCTGGGAACAGGGGTAACGTGCGTAAGGGCGGCGGACACGTTCCCGTGTCCACCCCTCCCAAACACGACACATGAATGCATACTGATAGCCTTATGCGTGCGAGGTGCCAATGACATGTCCGGTTCCCTTCTCCTCGCCAAACTTCCAGCCATCGGCCAAAAGTGGCGAGTGGACTCCCTCTGCTTCCAGAGTACGGCATGGAACCGGGTGATCTGCAGGTGGTGGAAAGCAGCAGTAATGTCATTATAAACACCTAGAACATTTCTGGCCTAGAACGGCACATTTAGGCGGAGGCTTCTCAAGATAATAGACGAACTAATGTCATGACCCTGGGGGATTTGCAAGTCTGGGTGTTGACAATGTGCACCACTGCCGCATTGTCACACCGAAATTGGACCACTGAGCAGGCCCACTCCTTGCACCATAGCATCAGTGCTCTCTAAAATGGGGAAAAACGCAAGGAAGGTAAGATCGCGGGGCGATCCGTGCACCCACCCTCGGAGTAAACCCCATAAGTCCGGGAGCCGGAGGTATCCGACCGTACTTGAAATATAGGGCAGACCATCAGGTCTCATATCCAGGAAGAGACCCTGCCAAACCCAGGAGTAATTTGAGCCAGGCCGGACAAATTAAGGTGGCCATGAATTAACTGCAGCTCACAAGGGAACACTTTATGTCTGGCAATCAATGCCAAACTCGCCGCGGAGATCCAAGCCACCGTATGCATGGTTAACCCGGATGCCCGCGCGACAGAGTCAATTCAGAAATGTGAGCTAAGTATATGGGACCTCGGTCTATTCAGGCGCCAAGGGGACACCCAGTTCCCACCTGAGTGTCTGAAAGGTAATGAGGAGACGCGTGCACGTGTCCAAGCCCCGTTCACCCCCGAACCCAAAGTTGTCGAGGTAATGGGCTGGAGACCGAGACCCCGACCTGTGAACAAATGGCCACTGAGTGAAGTCCCCAATCGGTTGAGCGCTGAACATGACTTAACACAGTCAGAAGGTGGTTGGCCTTATCTAAGTAAAAATTCCCCTCAGAACCTAAAAAACCCAATAGGTCTAAATCATTGGGTGCACTGGCAATAATCTGAAAGCCGCGTGCATATCACACCGTGCCAAAACAGCACCAGAACTGTGTGAGCGTGCCACCCATAGTAGCCGAACCAACTACGAGCACCTGACTGAACCAGGTCATCAGGAATGGCATCCCTGAATGGAGAACCCACAGGGTAAGCTGAATGGGGAATTAATTGACGTTCCCTAGTTCTAGCTCAGTATGAGCTTCATGGGGGAGACATTCAACTCAGGAAAGGTGGTTCCAAGAAGGCCCCCCGCTACTCTCGTAGCCCCAACTCCCTGAGCTGTGGACAGTGGAGCCCCTTCTTCGTTACTGTGCAAGGGAACCAGATTAGTAGCATCCTGGGACCCCCAACTCCCCGGAATGGATACAAAAGACCCCCATAGAAGACCCCCCAGCAGTTATCCCGCCCCATCCCTTCTTGGATGAACTGAGTGACATCCCTCCAGGCTGACTATAATTGGGGCAGGGGGGGCTTAGGACAAGGTTAGTTGCTTCATATGGAGCTCTGATCGCCCCTGTGCACCCCCACCTCTGCCCCGTAACCCACCAACCCACAGGCACGCGGAGGCGGCGTGAGGGCCAGCGCAAAAAGGGGGGCACTAAGTCGGTAACGACCGTGGGCTTAGTACACACACCGTCAGCTGAGCAGGCCGAACACAGTAGGTGGGCCGGAAACCCCCCGCCCAACCAGTTTGCGTGGAGCCAGTGTCTGAACAGCCCGCTGCTCAGCATGACCACCATGGTACCCAACACCAGGCACCAGTCCCATGGGAATGATGTATAAGAGCACCCTTGCTGACAGGACTCATCCCACCTCCCCTCGGGATATAGAGCCACCCTCGTCCACAGTCCTCACCATGAGCCAACTGTCATGGGCCCATCCGATTGACATCAGGATGGCCCAAACAGGTCAAGCCCTGCGGCATACCACAATACATACAAGGTATGCCGACAACCAGTTGGCCCCAAGGTGCGCGATGTCTAATGACGATGGGACATCTCTTTGTCTCAGCCGTCCTGTCCTTCTCTCTCCCCCCAGTGGGCTCACAGTTCAATAGGGAGAATATCCACATGTCCCCCTCCAGCCCTTACCCCTCATGGCCTGTGGCCAATAATCAACCGGGGCAAGTAATAGCTGGCCATCGGCAAAGCCCTTGACGGCACGTTCTGTATAAAGGGCCTATGCAGCAGGATCCAGACAGCCCCTGCTATGCTCAGCACTGTCCCGGGGGCGGACACCCCAGTGCATGGTGGCGTACTATGGCGGGACCACACAATGTCTCCGTCCTCCTGTCCGTACCTCCTATCCTTATTGAGATCTCAGTTCATAGGGAGAATATATCCACGTACTCCCCCCCCCACCAAATCTTTTCCCTCATGATCTGGGTCAGATGATCACCGGGGGGCCATGAATAACCAGTCGTCGGCAAAGCCATTGCCGGTACATGATGTACACAGGGCATACACAGCGGGACCTGGACAGCCCCTGTGACGCCACGTACTGCCCCAGGGGCGGAAACCCCCACCCCCAATGACATGCCAGAATGCAACCAAGGGGCACTGGGATAGGATGGCAAGTGATGCCCACCAGCCTCAATTGGCGAGGCAATGAGCACTGACCCCACCACTGGAAATGGACTGTGATGTGTGTGCATTCAACTTGAACCTAATACTCACTAGTTGCACCCCCGTGAGCCGCCCCCACTGGGGGTTCCGGCCCACGGTGGGCGTCGGAGCTCGCGACCGAAATCGAGCTCTGGGGCGACCTCCAACGCACTCCAGCCGCAGTTCTGGACAAATGGGGAGCTGCGAGACAGCGGCAGGCACAGGCCGTAGCGTCTTGAGAAGCTCGATCCAGCTGGCCGCCTGTTGCATAGTGGCAGCAGTCGAAGTAGCCGGCAGACACAAAGGGGCCCAGTAGATAGGGAAGGGGCCCCCACCCACTGGATAGCTAAGGATGCCTCCAGCACAGCCAAAAGTGCTAACCAGGCATCCCCGGCCACGAAAACCCCTAGTAAGTGGGCCAGGTGGGCTGGACGGCCCACTAGGGATTGGGCCATAGGCCCTAATTTGAGAGCCTGGGCCAGAATAGGGCCATGCCCAAAACTCTGGCCCCTAATGGGGTAAAACATGCTGTGAGCCAGCACCAAGCCCTCCCCCCAATCGTTACGGCCCGTGGCCGGCAGCCGTGGGGCGAGGGCCGGATCCTCTGAAGGGCCAGCATGGGGCTGAAAACGGGAGCTCATTCTGTCCTGCAGTATGCAGGAATTGAACCACTGATCTTCCTCAGAGTCTTAGGCACTTAACACTCCGTGTCTTAGCCACTTGAGCCACCGCGGTCCCCCAACGAGCTAAATAGAAAGATCCCTGGCGAATTCAAGCCTCTCGCAAAGAGGCAAGCAAATGTAAAAGGAAGCCTCGAACAGAGGCTAACCGAGGAGGAAGCGACGGAGCAAATTTCTCCGCCCCGTCGCTTCTAAGCCAATCGAGCCTCTAGCACAGAGGCGAGAAGAAAAAGAAGCCTCAAACAGAGGCTAGCAAAATCAAGCCTCTTGGAAAGAGGCAAAAAGGGGAGGGAGCGACGGAGAAAACTTCTCCTCTCCGTCGCTTTGGCAAAATGGCAGCTCGGCTGCCTCGTGGCCACCCCTTTTTATAAGGGAGCTGGCCACGCCCCTAACTACCCGGATACCTTCGTCCTGTGGGGGGGCCCCCGCAAAGAGCGCGGCGGCCATTTTCTGTGTATGTATTTTCTTTCTTAGGTGAACTGAATGGGAGAACAATATGAAATTACTATTAAGAACTAATCTCAATATGCCACACATGTTAAAGTAGTGTTAAACCACAGAAACAAAAAGGTCTAATTATGATTCCTAATGCCCTCCTTTGGGCTACTCAGTTTCTTCAAGTTAACTGCTGTGTTGAGGCAACTTCATTAAGTTATTTCTTGGGCCATTAACTTCTCTTTTCCCTGGACATTATTATTATTTAGATGATTTCCAAGGGAATATAGCATGAAAAGGAAATGACAGAACAACACTATAGACACGGTATGTAGTATATTTAAAATTTTAAATTTTCTTACTTGAAACTGAGGTGGGTCTCACCGTAGAAAAGTTGACAATAAACTACTCTGCACAGCATGTTAAAGATCACAGTTTGTTCTTTAATGATATATTGTTCCCTTAGCAACTATGGCAAAATAAGGTACAGGTAATAACCACTGATATGAGATTGTTACAAAAATAGAAGGGTCTTGCTTGTTCTGATTATGTTTTTCTAAAGCAAGATGTATTTCCCCTGCTTGGAAGAAAAATGCCAGGTATCACTAATGACAGGCAAACTTCTGTATTTATTTAATTCTCTCAAGATTCTGAAAATCAAAATAGCACATGCCATTTTCCTGTGATATGTCAGTTCAAAACACTGCTCAAAGAGCACAGACCTAACCAAATTCAGATTTACATTTCTAGGTAAATATTGGATATTTGTTGTTCAAATCTGCTTATCCAAATATTGGTTCTAAGAAGGAAAAAAATGTGTGCATGAAAGACCCAGATGCATGTTTGAAGATGTGTTTGAACGACAAGTCCAGAGCATATCTGGGGTTTAGCAAACAGTTTATCCATTAAATAAAAGAAGTAGGTTGTTGGGCTGTCATGCAAAATGTTACCTTGTCTTGTAGCTTTGTTTTTGATATGCCTATGTGACAAGTAAGCCTTTGCGTGGAATAGAACTGAGAAGTATCAAAGTTGCAATAAATTATGTTCAACCCAGAGGTTAAATTCCAATTCCAGAATAGTCAAGGACAATCTCATTCCAGCATTGTGAGAAGTTGAGAACTAAAGACACAGTGTGTGACCAAAGTAAAACAGAGGCAAGTAGACTAGCGGCCGCCTGGATGTAAGAGTTGCCACAAGGAAAGTGAAGTCTTTGGCCTGCTCAGGCTAGCATTCTTCCAGGGGCTGCTTTGGTTGGTGTTCAGTGACCAAGGAAAGCGTCTCTGCAGTGAGTAGACTAGCGGGCACCTGGACATAAGAATTGCTGACCAAAGCAGCTCCTGAAAGAACACTGCCCTGGGCAGGCTGAAGACTTCATCCTCCTTGTGGCAACTCTTATGTCCGAACTGCCGGAGAAGCACAGGCGGCTGCTAGTCTATTTGGCCAAGCCAGTAAACATCAGCGAGGAAGGAATGCCTGATGGCAACCGGCAGGAAAAAGCTCCGGAGCCCAAGAAAGTACAGTAAAACAGTGGAAAAGGTAGGGAGCAGTGTGCCATCTTTAAACCATTTTTTAAATGTAGTTTTTTGGAATTTGTAGCTATTTTTTTTCCTATTTTTGTGATTATTTTTGGTTGGGTCGACAACTTATCTAAATTTTAAATGCATCCCTATGGGAAATCTTGCTTCAGGTTACAACATTTTTGGGTTACGATGGAGGCTGTTGGAACAGACCTCCGTTGTACCCCAAGGTTTTACTGTATTGAAAAGTGGATTTACAATTAACATTCCACAATGGGTTTTCGTGATGAACAGAGATTTGAACCTAGAGATTTGAATCTAGATCTCATGAGTTCAAGACTGACATTCTATTCACTACATCACAGTGACTCTCTAGGGTACACAGAAAGAGCCTCCTTGAAGATTATGGTATTTTGGAACCACAATTTGGCATACCCTGGGCAAGGGCCAACTTGTGCTGGCGAATCTTTCTCACATTAGGTCAATGGAAAGGAACTGCAGAATGAACTCAGTTTTATATCTGGCCTAGACATGGAAGAAGAAGATTGACTCTCTGGGCATTTCATTTAGGGTTGTTTAAATCAGATGTCTCTATTTGTGTACACGTGATCAAGTGTGTGATTTATGTTGGTTAAGGATGGAAATTTTGACTTGGCTTCATTCTTGTGATAAATTTGTTGTTATTCAGTGATACAGTCAAGTCTGACCCTTTGCAACCCTATGGACCACAGCACACCTGTAAGATGTGTTGTGCTCAGAAATGCAATAATGCTTGCCTTGTTGCATTAAATTAATTGATAGAATTAGTATACGTGGATAGATATTTTGTGTCTTTGGGATTTATTACACTGCTCAATTCTACTTCCTGTTCTTGTGCATGATAACGAAAGTGACTAGCTTTATCTGGCACATTTTGCACAAATTATGATAGGCATAATGGGAAATCAAATCACAACAAAAACATTTGCTTAGTGTCTTTCGCAAGAGTTTAATTCTTCAAGGGGGCTCTCAAACATATATATAAGGCTGTGCGGGAGGCCGAAGATGCCTCTGCCCCCCCCCAGACTCTTTCCACCTGGCTGGGGATAAAAGATCTGCCCAGCAAAGCTAACAGCTGAAGATGCTGCCCTGGCCATGTGGGCAGCCGACAATGCAGGTGGCCGAGGATGTCTCTGCCCCCAGACTCTTTCCACCTGGCCGGGGGATAGGTCGACGCCTACCTGAACTCCCAAACACCCGTCAGCTTTTTTTCTTCCTGCTGTTTTTTTGTTATCTTGTTGTATTAATTTATATGCTGCCCTGAGTTGTCACGGCATGGTGAGTAGGCAGCTATGTAAATTTGATTTATAAATAAATGTAAGATTTCCCTTGTTTTTTTCCCATTTTTAATTCATTTCAGTGTGGCAAACTAGAATTACATGGATCAAAGTACCATAATGAAAGCGCGGCGCCAAAATGGCCACCGTGCTCTTTGCAGGCCCCCCCCACCCGGACTCAGACATCCGGGTGAGTTAGGGGGCGTGGCCACCCCTCTATAAAAGGGGTGGCCACGAGGCAGCCGAGCTGCCATTTTAAAAATAGTGACGGAGAGGAGAAGTTTTCTCTGTCGCTGTTCCTTGACTCTTCGGCTCTTTAGCCCTTGGTCTTTCCCGGCTGGGAAGGAAGGAGTTGCACAGAGCCTTTGGCTTGCTGGCTGCTCTGTGCTTTTTGGCGTAAGGTTGATCCCTGGAAAGGGATCCTGCTCTTTCTACAGATATGCCTCCCAAACGGAAGGCCCCGGCGACGAAACCGCGGCCAACGGGGAGGACTTTTGCGGGCCCTGCGCAGCGCGGGGGGCAGCCCTCAGGTCGGAGGACCAGGGCTGCGCCCACACGGCAGGGCACTACCCCAGCTTTGCCCACCGATACCGGTGGGGCAATGCAGGCTGGTGCTTGGCCCTCGGCTGGCCAGCCTCCGGCCGGCCCTTCAGGGGTTTTGGCCCTCGGCCCGCAGTTGCTGGCCATGGATCAGGTCAGCGGGGGAGGGCCTGGTGCGGGTGCACAGCACGTTCCCCCTCCGGCCCCTCATGGGCCGGAGTTTTGGGCATGGCCCTATTCGGGCCCAGGATCTCACTTTGGGGTTCCTGGTCATATGCCTGGTGGGCCGTCCGGCCCACCCGGCCCACTTTATACTGGGAGATCTGTGGCAGTGGATGTGTTGCTAACGCGTTTAGCTGTGCTTGAGGCATCTTGGGGATTGCACACAACCCCATGGCAGGGGGCCCTTCTCTCTCTGCTGGGGGCCCTTCATGTTCACTGGCTACCTCGACGGCCGCCACACTGCAACAAGCGGCCAGCCGGGTTGAGCTGCTTGAGACGCTCCGGCCTGCGCCTGCCGGTGTCTCGCAGCTCCCTGTTCGTCCAGAGCTACAGCAGGAGAGTGGTCAGGTGTGGCCCCAGAGCTCGATTCCGGTCGCAAGCTCCGACGCCCGCCGTGGGCCGGAACCCCCAGTGGGGGCAGCTCACGGGGGTGCACCTAGTGAGTATCAGGTTCAAGTTAATGCACCCACATCACAGTCCACTTCCAGTGGTGGGGTTCAGTGGCCATGGCCTCATCAAGTCGAGGCGAGTGGGCATCAGTTGCCAGCCTATCCCAGTGCCCCTTGGTTCCATACTGGCACAACATTGGGGGTGGGGGTTTCCGCCCCCGGGGCAGTGCCGGGCATCGCAGGGGCTGTCCAGGTTCCGCTGCGTATGCCCCGTGTACCTAATGTGCCGGTGACGGCCTTGCCGATGGCTGGTTATTCATTGCCCCTTGGTGATCATTTGTCCCAGGTCACGAGGGAAAAGATTTGGCGGGGGGAGTACAGTTGATGCGAGCGGGCATCAGTTACCATCTTATCCTAGTATCCCATGGTGCTAAATGGTCCCTCATTAAGGGCGGGGGTGTCCGCCCCCGGGGCAGTGCCGAGCATCACAGGGGCTGTCCGGGTCCTGCTGCGTATGCCCTCGATACAGATCGTGGCGTCGATGGCTTTGCCGACGGCTGGTTATTGCTTGCCCCTGGGTGATCATTTGCCGCAGGTCATGAGGGATAAGGTCTGGAGGGGGATATGTGGATATTCTCCCTATTGAACTGTGAGCCCACTGAGGAGGAGAGAGAGGGACAGGACATCAGAGACAAAGAGCTGTCCCATCGTCGTAAGCCACCGCGCACCTGGGGTCAACTGGTGGTCGGCATACCTTATATATATGGTGGTATGCCGCAGGGCCCGGCCTGATTGGGCCATCCTGATGGTTCCATCCATTGCTAGTATTACAGGGCGATGGTTGATTTGATGGGCCCATCACAGTTGGCTTACGACGAGGAATGTGGGTGAGGGTGGCCCTACACCCTGAGAGGAGGTTGGATGAGCCCTGTCGGCACTTGTGCTCGTGTACATGACTCCCACGTGACTGGCGCCTGGTGATAGGTACCATGGTGGTCATGCTGTGCAGCGGGCTGCTCAGACACAGGCTCCACGCTAACTGGTCGGGTAGGGGGTTCCAGCCCGCCTGCCGTGTTCGACCTGCTCAGCTGGCGACGGGTGTACTAAGTGCCAGTGTCGTTACCGACTTGGTGTCCCCTTTTGCGCTGGCCCTAATGCTGCCTCCGCGTGCCCGCAGGTTGGTGGGTTACGGGGCAGAGGTAGGGGTGCACAGGGGGCGATCAGAGCTCCGTCTGAAAGAACTAGCCTTGTTAAAGCCCCCCTCCCCAATTAGTGTATTCAGGCTGGAGCGATGGCACTCAGCTCATCCAAGAAGGGATGATGCGGGGTACCTGCTGGAGGGTTTTCAATGGGGCTTTTGTATTCCATTCGGGGGTGTTAGGGGTCCCAGGATGCTACTAATCTGGTTACCTTGAAAGGTAATGAAGAGGTTGCTCCACTGTGCACAGCTATGGGAGTTGGGGCTATGAGAATAGCGGGTCCCTTCTTGGAACCACCTTTCCTAAGTTGAACGTCTCCCCTATGAGGCTAGTACCGAGGTGGAACCAGGGTGAATGTCATTTAATCCTCCATTTAGCTCACCCTGTGGGTTATCCGGTTGGGGATGCCATTCCTGATGACCTTGTTCAGTCAGGTACTCGTAGTTGGTTCAGCCCCTATGGGTGGCTCGCTCATGCAGTCCTGGTGCTTTCCTGGCACAGTGTGATATGCACTCGGCTTTCAGATTACTGCCAGTGCACCCAATGGATTTAGAGCTATTGGGTTTTTAGGTTCCAAGGTGAATTTTACTTGGATAAGTCCAACCCCTTCTGACTAAGTTAATTCATGTTCAGCATTCGAATGATTCGGGACTTTCATTCAGTGGGCCTTTGCTCGCAGGTCTGGGTCTGGGTCTCTAGCCCATTACCTCGACGACTTTTGGTTCGGGGGTAAACGGGGCTCGGACACGTGCACGCGTCTCCTCACTACATTTCAGACACTCAGGTGGGAACTGGGTGTCCCCTTGGCGCCTGAAAAGACCGAGGGCCCAGCTACTAAGCTCACATTTCCAAATCAACTCTGTCGCACGGGCATCCGGGTTACCCATGAATAAGGTGGCTCGGATCTCCGCGGCGATTTTGGCATTGATTGCCAAACATAAAGTGTTCCCTTGTGACCTGCCGTTACTTCATGGACACCTTAATTTTGCCTGCAGGGTGGTTCCACCCGGCAGAGCATTGGCCAGGCGCCTGTGTGACGCCATGGCTGGCCTGTTAAAATGTCAACACAGGGTCCAGCTGATCATGGGCATACGGGTGGACTTTCCGGTCTGGCTCAAATTACTCCTGGGTTTTAATGGGGTCTCTTCCTGGAGATAAGACCTTATGATCTGCCCTAGATTTCAAGTACGGTCGGATGCCTCCGGCTCCCTGACTTATGGAGGTTTACTCTTAGGGTAGGTGGACTTACGGCCAATGGCAGCACCCATGGCTTGGCACGGATCGCCTCCGCGATCTTACCTTCCTTGAGTTTCTTCCCATTTTGGGGAGTACTGATGCTATGGGGCGATGACTGGGCCTACTCAGTGGTCCATTTTCGGTGTGATAATGCGGCAGTGGTGCACATTGTCAACACCCAGACATGCAAATCCCCCAGGGTCATGACATTAGTTTGTCTATTCTTTTTGAGAAGCCTACGCCTAAATGTGCTGTTCTGGGCCAGACATGTTCCAGGTATTAATAACGACATTGCTCCTGCTTTATCCCGCCTGCAGATCCCCCGGTTCCGTGCCTTACTCTGGAAGCAGATGAATTCCACTCGCCACTCCTGGCCGATATTTGGACGTTTGGCGAGGAGAGGTGAACCGGGCATGTCATTGGCACCTCACATGCGTACGGCGTATCACTATGCGTCCAGGCGTCGTGTTTTGGAGGGGTGGAAATGGGAACGTGTCCGCTGCCCGGACACGCGTCACCTCAGTTCCCAGAGTTTCTGACCCACTTTGCACGAGGCTGGCATTACTATGTTCGGATAGGTGTGAAGTGGCTCTTGGTCACGCAGCTACCATGGTAGCCTTTTTGGAGCGCTCCGCATCAGTGAGTGGGGGCCAGAGTTGGTACCATCTGTGTAAGGCGGATGTGTCTCGTAGGGCACTGGAACTCGACGATGTCTCTGTCACACATGAGTGGGCTCAAGTGGGGATACGGTCCTCACAGGTTGTTCAGCATGGCGTAGGCAGTGGAGTCAGACTGCTACGAGATTTTATTGGAGACATCTGTCCGGTTGGTGCCCTACATGAATTTTCGACAGTGCCTGCTGCGCGCCCCAGCCTGTTTTTCTGCCACCAGGATAAGTCTACCCTTGCTGGAGTGATGTTACTGAGGGTGACCGGTGCCGCGCTTCGCGGTGTGGGGGCCCGCTTTGGCACCCATTTTTTTAGGATAGGTGTCGCGTTGATCGCGGCTACGTTTGGAGTACTCGGAAGCGGACATGCGTGTACGCGCAATTTCTTATATGTACGTGCCCTCACTGTACGAGTACCTAGTTATGTCCTTAACCTCTTCTCCTCTTTTACAGATCCTGTGTGTCTCTACACACCGGTGGCAGTGGGGCTGGTGGGCCGCAGCTATGTACACTGGGCAGCAGTATATGCTGCGGCGACAGAGAGTGGACCCCGACTTGGGCTGTGTGCATCCGCACGTATGCCATGGTATGGTATGCGCGGCACAAGGGGGCGGGAACTGTTGCCATTCCTGATGTCCATCGGGGATGCTGGACCGCCCGATGTTCTTAATAGGCACCTCGGCAGCAACGATCTTATACGGATCACTGCTGTTACTAAACTGTCGAGGGGCTGTGACCTGGCGTTTTATATCACGTATGGCTTACACACGGTCGCTATGGTCTAACATCGTGCCGAGACACCAATTTAGGGGAGACGTGGATCTCCGTGGTTCGGACTGTTCTGGCAGTCAGTGGACAGGGCTGTTGCTCAGTCCCTTGCTGAGCATGACTGGGAGACAGCCATTGGACACCTGAGGATAGGCTTACAAAAAATTTGCCGGTAGGCAGGGGAAGGGGTCCACCTGTCGGCTGGAGGTATGTACCTCGTTCTGGGTGTGGTGCAAGCAGGCCTGGCGACCGAGCTGACGGTCTTGGGGGGGGCGGTGAGTCATCATGGACGCCACCCCGTGTGGCGGGTAGCACTGGTAAGGTAAATATTTATGACCCATAGGTATCGGCATGTTCGCAATTGACTGGCCAACACTTAGACAGGTACAGGTGTAATAACGTTGACCGGTCAACGACAAACCAGGCAAGGGGTGATGGCAGGAGCTTTTCAGCATGCATCACCCCGTGATTTGACGGATACACGTCAGAGGGTGGGGTCAGTAGATAGTTTATTGACTACGGTCAACAATTTGTTTGTGTCAACAAACAAATTGATACAAATGGATACATTGTAGC
Source organism: Bradypodion pumilum (assembly GCA_035047305.1). Classification (NCBI taxonomy): domain Eukaryota; kingdom Metazoa; phylum Chordata; class Lepidosauria; order Squamata; family Chamaeleonidae; genus Bradypodion; species Bradypodion pumilum. The sequence continues at coordinate 75,039,203 of JAWDJD010000002.1, read as the reverse complement.
CAATTGCCATTGGCAATTTTGGGAGGAACTTTACCAGTGTTACTGCGGCCTGCTTGCCTTAAGAATTATAATTGGATGAGTACCAATTGAAAGTTATAATTCGGACTAGGGCATTATTCAATAAAAGTGGCCCAATGCCTTTATCCATATACAGGTGTCTGAGTCTTTCTTTGGGGGGTGCGCCTGCAATGAAAGTGCGGTGCCAAAATGGCCGCCACGCTCTTTGCAGGCCCTCCCCCACCCGGACTCAGACATCTGGGTGAGTTAGGGGGCGTGGCCACCCCTCTATAAAAGGGGTGGCCACGAGGCAGCCAAGCTGCCATTTTAAATATAGCGACGGAGAGGAGAAGTTTTCCCTCCCCCCCCCTAGTGAACAGTGTGATATTTTGGTCACTTCGGGGCCGGGTGGGAATTTTTGGCCTGAACCTTCAATTGGCCCTTGGGTTCTGGCTTTTTTGCCCATCCCACACTGTTGCTAAGGTTTGACATAGGGGTTTTTTGCTCTTGACTTTGGTCACTTAGGCGGGTAGCACTGGTAAGGTAAATATTTATGACCCATAGGTATCCGGTAGGTTCGCAATTGACTGGCCAACACTTAGACAGGTACAGGTGTAATAACGTTGACCGGTCAACGACGAACCAGGCAAGGGGTGATGGCAGGAGCTTTTCAGCATGCATCACCCCGTGATTTGATGGATACACGTCAGAGGGTGGGGTCAGTAGATAGTTTATTGACTACGGTCAACAATTTGTTTGTGTCAACAAACAAATTGATACAAATGGATACATTGTAGCCAATTGACATTGGCAATTTTGGGAGGAACCTTACCAGTGTTACTGCAGCCTGCTTGCCTTAAGAATTATAATTGGATGAGTACCAATTGAAAGTTATAATTCGGACTAGGGCATTATTCAATAAAAGTGGCCCAATGCCTTTATCCATATACCGGTGTCTGAGTCTTTCTTTGGGGGGTGCGCCTGCAAAGTTAAATTGCTATTTAACATCCCTTGCTTAAGTAAAGGCATTATTTGGTTACAAGAGCAAGTGACATATTTAGAACCATTATATGATCCCATCCTCTTGGCAGATAGAACCCTACTTGTAAGTCTGTTTGTGAAAGATGCCCAAATGTATGAAATGTCATTTTCTCACAGAATGTTATTTCATCAAACATATAAGTAGAGATACCATCAGTTTAGGGAACCAATATCCCTACAGATGGCGATTTCCTTGTTCAGAGTTGAGTATTTTAAATGGAGGACATCCAGTGTGTATAGTTTATGAATCTTGCTTAACATCTGACCCATTAACTCAGTGAGACCTATGACAGTAAGCATGTATAGATTTTTTGAGGGGGAAAGTTCATAAAAATAATGTTTCTGTGGGGAAAATTTGTTTTCATTCAGTATTTGACATAGAGGGCAAGATCATATTGATAGAGCAGGAATGTAGCATGTCTTGGATTCCATCTCCAGGATCTCAAGCTTCATATTTCTTCTGGGTAAATATAGAGACAACCTATTTCTGAGACCTTATGGATATGCATTTCCTTAGAAATCAGGGTTCATTTTTTGTTGGACACAATTTTTGGTTTCAAGGCACCTTCTGGCAATATTTTTGAATGATCAACAGTTAGCCAAGGAATCAGTGCTAAAGAGTACTGTGCTTGGTCATTGGTTGGTTTTGTTTCAAAGCCATTGTCATACATCCACATGTATTTGTTGTGTTTTTTCCCTTTTTCAGTACAGGTATGGCTTAAAATAAACATAGATCAACAAGTCTGAGTGGCAGTATATTTTTCTTCTCGTGTAGAAGAGGAAAAAGCTCCCTTTTCCCCTGGAAGCATTTCCAAACATCTGCTGCAGTCTTGGAGCTGAGCATGTCTTTTTTCTCCTCAGTCAATCTGATACTCAGAAGGGCTTCTCAAGTGTTTCATATTTGTTGCCAATAGTCAAGGCAATAGCTAAACTCTTGATCCGCTGCTATTGCAAGAAAATCCTTGCTCTTTGTCTTTGTTCTACAAGACCTATTTGTTCAGCTTCATAAACTAATAAACTGTGCTGAAACAGCATCAAGTCAGTGGACTTTAAATGAATCTAAATCACCTGTTTGAGAATCTGGAATTCACAGCAGGAGGGAAGCAGAATATTCCATTAAACCACAGTATTAGTGATGAATATCTAATGTAACACATGGAGGTATAAGGTAGGATTTCTAGCTCCTTACCTCCATGAAAAAAAGGAGAGAGATTTTACAGTTTGGTGGTTGACAAAACACAATCTATGATGTATGTTACATTTGAGAATTTTAAAATTTAAGATCCATTAGTACTGAGAAAGAAAGAAAGAAAGAAAGAAAATTAAATGACAGCACATTGGCCACTTAGCAATGGACATCCTTCTTTAAGAACAGTGATATCCTCCGACCAGATCAGATAAATTATACATAAGCAGACATTTTAGATAAATTTAGATGAACCTGCTAATCTGAAACCATTTGCCCATCCACTTCCATAATGGGAATTTTGCAGCATGGCTGGATGTTCTACTTAATTTGGGACAGTCTAGTTCTTTATTTGAAGGGCTGGCAAAAGATAGCCAATGGTTTGCACCCATTCTTAATTGAAGGGCTGTGCAGTCCAATTCTAAAGAATCCTGAAAAGTGAAAGCAGGAGGATTAAGGTTGCCAACATTAATTTTAAGAATGCTTCACCTGCCTCATGTTCAGGGCCAACCAAGAAAACTACATGCAAACAAGAAACAATGTAGGTGGTGACCCAATCCAGAGCTTTCTCTACCATAGTCCTTGTGGACTGAGTTGTCAACTGAAATTAGACTTTCTCCATCATTGCTTGCATTTAGAAACTTGTTGAAGACCTACTTGTTCCATCAGTCTTTTTCCTGAATGTTATTGATTGCCACTATGGACTGCAACATTCTTACTTTGTTATAGCTTGCAGTACGGAATTGTTAATTCAGTATTTTTCCTGGTGCATGAGATGTGATGAGCTAGGACATTTTGGAAGATATGTTATTGCATTATGTTTGATTGTTTATGTTTTTGATGCATTAACGTCTTGTTTTTAATTGCTTGTAAGTGACCCAAAGTAGTCTTGTTACCAGATGGGTGGGATATGAATGTGATTAAATGAAAAATAGAGATGTTTATTGGGAAATGCCATAACTAGGGTGCTAACATCCAGCACATTGAAGTTGTCATCGTACAGAGCTGGGATTTCTTCTAGGATGTTTTTTCCATGCATGACAAGGATAGGAAGAGATACTGCCAATATATTGTATAGCAGAACTAGAGGCTACAAAAATCTGTATCAATTCATGCAACTAGTTCACTGGTTTGTACATCTGATGACGACTCTAGCTGTTTTATGTCAGGAATAGGCAAGAATATCTGTGTGCCTGAACAGAACCAGAGCTTGGGAGACAAGCAATGAGAAACCTAGGGAACGTAGTGAAAAGTAGAGACACCACCTTGCAAACAAAAATTTGCATAGTCAAGGCAATGGTATTCCCCATGGTAATGTATGGTTGTGAGAGCTGGACCATAAGGAAAGCTGAGCGTGAAGAATAGATGCCTTTGAAATGTGGTGTTGGAGGAGAGTTTTGAGAGTACCCTGGACAACGAGAACAAATCTTAGAAGAAATCATCCCTGACTACTCCTTAGAAGGTCAAATACTAAAGATGAAGCTAAAGTACTTTGGACATCAAATGAGAAAAGAGGATTCACTTGAGAAAGCCTTGATGCTGGGAAAGGTGGACGGCAAAAGAAGAAGGGGGTGGTCAAAAATGAGATGGCTAGATGGTATTGTAGACATAATAGGCACAGAGCTGGGTGGGTTGAGGAGGATGGTGAGGACAGAGATGCCAAGGGTCGGAATCGACTGTGCGACTGAGCAACAACAACAACAACAGCAAGTCACTGGTGGGAATCAGGATGCCAATCCTTTTTTATTTTCCCACTCAGATTTACTACATGACTGACTACATGGACTTACAACTTTACTTCGAGTTCAAGTCAGGTAGGGGCATAAGTTCACATTTCTTTTGGAAGGAGCCAAAATTTGGTATGGTCTCAAGTCTTCTGTTGGATATATAGTTGAAACTATTTTTTTAATGGGCTGGTTGGAAGAATATATGCTTTTACTGAAAAATTGAAGTAAGAATTTTAAAATAATAAAATAATGTATATGCATGTGTGTCTATGTAAGGAAGGGAGCAGAAAAAAGAGACATAGAGAGAGGTCCTTAAATGACAACCCAACAATTATTATGTATATCTTTTCAAGCGGTATCTTTTTAAGCTGATTCTACTGAAAGCATGAACAACCCATAAATCTCATTAACATATAGTTTTCTCCAAGTCCTCATGTCCCTTGGGTTATCTTGATAGTGTTAGCATATAAGAAAATTGAATGCATCACATTTTACTTCCTTAAGTATCTAATTTGACTCTCATGCCAATACTCTTCTTCCATAACAATCAGAAGGAATGGGTAGCTTTCTGTTATCCAAATCATTGTTATGGTTATTAAGACACATTGCCATCCAATAGGCTGCTATGTGCTAAAGTGTCTTCTAGCTACCTTCAGCTTTCTTAGTTCATGGTCAGTCAATGAACCCCCTTCCCTCACACACTTTGTCTTTCTCTACTGCAAAGTAAGTCTCATTAATCTTCTTTATCACTTCATTATCCTGACGTTACAGTACTAGTCTAAAACTGGCTTTAGAAGTGGAATTCAGATGCATTGGTGAGCTTTAGCTCAACCTTGGACATTGAACTAAGCACAATCAATCTAAGGATAAATGCTTACATTCATCTGAGCTGAATGAGTCACTGTCAATACAGTATATTTAAATAAATTAGGCACTTACAGGTAGCAGAGCTGACTACAAATTATTTTGTGTAGAAGGTGTAACAGGGTGACATCACCTTTTCCTACATTACCAAGAGAAGCACATTTGTCTTTTCATTTTAGAAATCTCAAGTGATGTTTCACTAATTCAATTTCATCCTCTTTTGACTGTTATCAATAGCTGGACAAGTCTTTGTTAAACAACACACCTGTGATATTCTTGAGGGCGTGAGAGCTGATTCAGATATAATAGAGTGTGCATTCAAACTGTGTCCTTTGAAAACCCTTGTGCTTAAAATGTTGTGAATAGAGGCAGGAATGCTTTGTGGCATTCACTTTTTGGTTTGCTTTTTCACCCAGATCAACTACCTCTCCACTGCAATCATTCAATGAGGAACATACATGTATGAATGAATGCACCTGGGAATCTTGTTTACCACTCTGGGTGGTAAATTCTGAAGAACAAGCACTCATCGTGACAATCCACAAAGCCATGCCTCAAGAAGAGTCCCCAAATTCATGCAGGAAACATATATTAATTTACTTCATTAGATAGTTTCATTTATTGGCTGCCTTTCTCCCTATGAGAGGACTAAAGGCAGATCGCATGGTTAAAGCAAGTAAAACTAAAAGCACACTAAAGAGTACATTAAAAACAATTAAACTATGGTAATAATTAAAACATATCAAGTGATTAAAAGCATGAAACTTGAAACCAAACTACAAAAGGTAAAAACCTGCACTAAGGGACTCAGTGAAAAGTTAAATATTAAAAATTTAAAAAACTGTAGGAAAAGGCCAGTTGAGGTAGCTGGTAAAGTCCCTGCAGTGGTGGCACCTCTAGAACTCATAGCATGGTGCGGACAATTACCCGTTTCTAGTTTAGCACCATTGCCCGTTTCAGTAGGCGACAACTCAACACAAAGGTCCCTCCTTTGGCTACCTCAACTAGCCCCAGGGTTTCACTGGCTGACCAGGTGCCAGTGTGCCACAAAAGATGTTGTGGTCCTCCTAAATGGTTGTGGGATTTTGTTTGATCCTAGGGGGAGGGGTGTTGTATATTAAAGGAAATATGTTTGCCATTTTGTCTTGTTGTGAAAGAGTTTAATATGTATTTGCTTTACTATGGTCCGAAGTCTCACGAGACTTTGGGAGGGTTCTGATTGAGAAGTGCATGAGACAGAGCTGTCAACGATTCTAACGGGTTTTTCCTTCAGCACAGACTTGAATGTGAGTATGTCCCGGGTCATCAGCCTGCATTGGGCCTCTTCATCTTGAAGTCCGGCTAGCAGGTGCTCGCGGAGAGCTTCTTCGATGTTCGACCACTGGCATGGGACATCTGAAAGTCAAAGGGCGGCAGTATAGTCGGCCACAGACTCCCCGGGGCATTGGTCACGGCGGTGAAATGCCACCTGGGTGGGAAATATGGAGACCATGGGCTGGAAATGGCTTCACAGGGCCGTCAGGATATCTTTGAGGGGAACATTGTCAATATCCCTCAGCAGCACCAAGAGAATGGCCAGCTTGAGCGTAGGCAGGCCACATCTTGCCAGGAAACATGAACGCTTCTGGTCCTCCTCTACTATGTTGTTAGCCACCATGGCATGCTTGAACTGCTTTTCAAAAATAAACCATTTCTCTGGTGCTGAGATATCAGAAGGGCCAACAGAATTCTGTTGGGACGCCATCCCACCTTTGTTGCCAATTTAGTGTTCTGGAAATAATAAGCAGCAGCCAGCAATATGGGCTAAACACACAACTTTATTTGGAATAAGAATAGATGACCAGAGCTAACAACACACCCTCACATTCCTTAACTATCTCTGATCAGAACTGACAGTTGGGAAAAAACGTTAGAACCGTTGACAGCTCTGTCTCATGCACTTCTCGTTCAGAACCCTCCCGAAGTCTCGTGAGACTTCGGACCATCGTAAAGCAAATACATATTAAACTCTTTTACAACAAGACAAAATGGCAAACACATTTCCTTAAATACACAACAGCGAGTGAGGGACAAGAGGGTAAAAATTGTGGCACCCTAAAGAGTAGCTGTTGCATTTTAATGTAAGCTTTCATGGATCAATTCCACTTCACATTAAAATACTACAGTTAGTTTTTAAGGCACAACAATATTTTTGTCAGATGCTTTTATTCTTTTTTGACTGAAATGTGTAGGGTTAGCTGAACAAAATACTACACATTCTATTTAAGGTATCATAAAGCTCTTTTTGTTTCTTCTGTGCTTAGTTTTTTGTTTTTTGTTTTTGCATAAGTGAGCCTGTGTTTGTACAGCTGAATTAATCAAATGTGTGAAATTACTCTTCTGCCTGCTCTATAAAACTGTCAGCTGTCAATCAGAAGACAAGAATGAGGTGAGATATCTCTAAACTGTGTTGCTGTGCCATCCAGGCTATTATACTATTCTCCAAATTTACTATTGTTTGTTACACATCCAATTTGCAGGCGCACCGCCCCAAAGAAAGACTCAGACACCGGTATATGGATAAAGGCATCGGGCCACTTTTATTGAATAATGCCCTAGTCCGAATTATAACTTTCAATTGGTGTATTCATCTAATTGTAATTCTTTAAGGCAAGCAGGCCGCAGTAACACTGGTAAGGTTCCTCCCAAAATGCCAATGGCAATTGGCTACATGTAACTATTTGTATCAATTTGTTTGTTGACACAAACAAATTGTTGACCGGAGTCAATAAACTATCTACTGACCCCACCCTATGACGTGTATCCGTTAAATCTCAAGGTGATGCAGGCTGTTAAGCTCCTGCCATCACCCCTTGCCTGGTTCGTCGTTGACCGGCCAAAGCTATTACCCCTGTACCTGTCTAAGTGTTGGCCAGTCAATTGCGAACCTGCCGGATACCTATGGGTCATAAATCTTTACCTTACCAGTGCTACCCGCCCAAGTGACCAAAGTCAAATAACCCCTTTGCTCAAACACTAGCAACAGTGTGGGATGGGCAAAAAAGCCAGAACCAAAGTGCCAATTGTAGGTTCAGGCCAAAAATTCCCACCCGGCCCCGAAGCGACCAAAAATTCACACTGTTCACTAGGGAGGGGGTGGAGGGGAAAACTTCTCTCCGTCGCTATTCTAAAATGGCAGCTTGGCTGCCTCGTGGCCACCCCTTTTATAGAGGGGTGGCCACGCCCCCTAACTCACCCAGATGTCTGAGTCCGGGTGGGGGGCCCACGCAAAGAGCGCAGCGGCCATTTTGGCGCCGCACTTTCATTGTCAGATAAGAAACATGGAGTAACCTGCCTGCATGTCTAGAATTTCTGGAACACCATTCCCAAAATTAGAGTTCTTGGGCCCTGTATTTTACAAGATCCTGAGTCTTGCTTCTTGGAATATTATCTATAACAGGGGTGCCTAAACCTTTTGGGCCACATGGTCACATGGTTCAGGGTGCTGTTCACTAGGGCCTGAGAGCCAGATCTAGCCCCAATGCCAATTCATCTAGCCCACGAAGCTTTCATCGCTCCTGGAAAGTACTCACAAGTAACATACCACTTGATTTTTTTTTGGGGGGGGCACTCTGGCACTATGCAGTTTGCCAAAAGCTACACTGGATGGAGCTTCTCCTGGGAGGCACAGTGAGGAATCAAATTCCTGACCCCTAGCTCCATAGTCAAGTATTCCCATCTATTGAGTTATCTAGTCAGAGGCTTTTGTATTAAGCATCCATGACATTTTTTTAAAAAGTATAAGTCAATTCATGCCCCCATTTAATTTTATTTGTGCCCAGATTTTGTTTGATTTACCCTAGAACCAAAGCTGAGAGTACAAATAGGTTGAGATCAGGGAAATCTGGTAATTTAGTAATTCTGGTCTGGGCTGTCATGGATGGAGACTTGGAAGGTTGGTTGCATGGATGGTAGCAAGGCTGAATAGCAGTCCATTAAATTGCCCCCTTCCCACGAACACACACACAGAGCAGACTTGGCCCTGGGTAGTTGCCCTGCCCAAAGATAGCTTTACCTTCAAAGGCTAGAATACTCCGGCAGATAATATTCCCAGGCTGATGATTGAAACAGGTAGTCCTCCCTTCTGGATCACCGTGACAACCTTATCTCTCCCAAAGTAAAATTACTCCCCTTCTGGTTCAAAATGACGCTCCTCTGGATGTCTTTGAGGCTTTTTATTGAAGAAGATGAATTATCCAAAAATATGCAGGATACACATCGAAGAATAATCTATTCTACTCTAACTTAACAAACTAAGAAAATAGCTAACCACTAAGAAAGCATTTATTCTCTTTTGGCTTGAAAGCCCCCATCAGGATTTCCTTAGATCTCCATGGTGTGAGTTCAAAGTGATGTAGGTTATCACCTCCAATCCAATTATGTCCTCTGATCTCTCAAAACCTGAGATTTAAATACTTTTTATGGGGTCCTTACACCTTCCTCCAGAATGTTAAACATGTGAGATTACTTTCTTAATTTTCATTTCATTTAATATTTCTATACCGCCTTTCTCAGACTGATGGCCGACTCAAGGATTACCTCATTGTTTTGACTAAATGTTGTTTAACCAAACAGGTGTTTATGATGTAACCAAATTCCCAGACAAGAATTAACATAACCTAATTCTTAGGTGTCTGTGCAGGTGTTGTTGTCACCCTGTCCCCAGATATTTGAACAGATGTTAATGTCCCATAAGAACATAAGAACATAAGAACAGCCTTGCTGGAACAGGCCACAGCCCATCCAGTCCAGCATTCTGTCTCACACAGTGGCTCACCATTTCCTTCAGGGTATTCCCAAGCAGATGCCTTCACCTGCTTAGGATTCCCTGGAAATGATATTGAGAGATATCCTGCCTATCTCTCCAACCCGGAGGTTGTCCTTAAGTATCCATAATTATAGCCATTGATACTCTTGTCCTCCATGAACTTGTCTAATCCTTTCTTAAAGCTGTCAAGACTGACAGCTGTCACCACTTCTTCTGGCACGGAGTTCCATAGACCAGTAATCCTCTGGGTGAAAAAGTACTTTCTCTTATTTGTTTGAGAACTAGTACCCAAAAGTTTCATGGAGTGTCCCCTAGTTCTAGTGTTATGCAATAGGGAAAACAGTTTTTCCTTATCTACTTTGTCCACACCGTGCATGATTTTATAAACTTCAATCAGGTCACCTCTTAGACGTCGTCGTTCAAGAGTGAAGAGGCCCAACCGTTGCAGCCTCAGATGGTAAGGAAGGTGTTCCAGTCCCCTAATCATTCTGGTTGCCCTCCTCTGCACTTTTTCCAGCTCCATAATATCCTTCTGGAGGTATGGCGACCAGAACTGTTCACAGTATTCCAGATGGAGCCTCACCATAGATTTATAAAGAGGCAAAATGACACTTGCTGACTTATTTTCTATACCCTTCCTAATGATCGCTAGCATTGAGTTTGCTTTTTTCACTGCTGAGGCACACTGGGTTGATACCTTCATTGAGTTGTCCACCAGGACACCAAGGTCCCTTTCCTGGTTTGTCGCAGAGAGTTCAGACCCCATCAGTTTATAAGTGTAATTGGGGTTCTTTGCCCCAACATGCATCACTCTGCACTTACTAATGTTGAAACTCATTTGCCACTGTTTTGCCCACTCCCCCAGTGTCGAGAGATCCCTCTGGAGCTCCTCACAATCTCTCACAGTTTTCACTACCCTGTATAATTTAGTGTCGTCAGCAAATTTGGCTATCTTGCTTTTTACTCCTACTTCTAGATCATTTATGAAGAGGTTGAAAAGCAGGGGTCCCAGTACTGAACCTTGGGGGACCCCACTCTTTACTTCCCTCCACTTGGAGAAGTGTCCATTTAGTGCTACCCTCTGTTTCCTGTCCCTTAGCCAGTTGCTGATCCAGGACAAGACCTGTCCCTTTATTCCATGACTGGTAAGTTTATTCAAGAGCCTTTGGTGTGGGACCTTGTCAAAAGCCTTCTGAAAGTCCAGATAAACAATGTCAACTGGATCCCCCTTATCCACATGCTTGTTGACACTCTCAAAAAATTCCAACAGATTAGTGAGGCATGATTTGCCCTTGCAAAAGCCATGTTGGCTCTCCTTTAGCAGCGCCTTCTCTTCTATGTGCCTATTAATTCTATCTTTTAGGATGGTTTCCATCACTTTACCTGGGACACATGTCAAACTGACAGGTCGGTAATTTCCTGGATCACCCCTGGATCCTTTTTTGAAAATTGGTGTTACATTCGCTACCTTCCAGTCATCAGGCACAAAGCCTGATTTGAGGGAAAGATTATATATTTTGGCTAGGAGATGAGCAATCTCATCTTTAAGTTCCCTGAGAACTCGTGGATGGATTCCTTCTGGTCCTGGTGATTTGTTAGTGTTTAGTTTACTAAACACTATGATCTACTTCAATGTGAAAGTCACCTTTACCTCTCTCTCAGGTGATGGGTTATTGACCAATTGTAACCTTGGGAATTCCCCTTGTTATGCAATTGTGGGCTTCCTCACAGGTGTCTAAGTGACTGCCATTGCTACTTAGTAACCTTGGTACTGTGTTAATGTGTGGTATGTCTGGTATGTGTGGATTGGAATGCAACTGACTTCAGTGTGAGTTAGCTATCCTCAAACCTACAGAGAATATACTACATGAATCTTAACACTTAATAAATGTAAAATAAAATAAAATATGAAATCATCCCTTCTGATTATCATGACATGGGCCAAAGATGGTGTGGTAGTTCACATTACTCAAAACATGCAATCAAGGAAATGAAATGAAATCAGGTAAGGAAGACAAGAAGATATTCCAATTTTTATGAAAGTAAGAATCCTATGCATGGCAAAAAGAGATGATGATCATTTAACACTTTAGTGCTTTATGATGATTTTTTTTGTCTAACATCCTAAGCAATAACCCTCTCAGTAAGCTAATTTTATGATTATCAAATGCCTCAGAATAACCTCTGAATTTCTAATTACTACCTAAGCTGTTTAGTGCCTTGAACACTCTTTTACCATGAACATTATCCCATAATTATTTTGCTCTCCTTACGAAGTACAGAATGAGATTTGAGATTTGAATCACTGATGTGCCTGTTTTAGTCATTGAGTGTTGCTATATTGAAATTGCACTTGAAATCCTGCATCCAGAAAGGAGTACATTCTGGAATGCTTTATAGCTTATGAAAATGACGGCTCTGGGAAAAGCAGATTGCTAATAAAATTAAGTGAAATGCAGGTAGATCGAGTGGCAGGCCATTGTGGAATTTTGGAGCAGCTTATTTTGTTTCCATGGACAAAACTGTAATGCACAGTCCAAAATGTGACTTAAACATTCCATAGTTCCCAAGGAAAAGCTGTGGTGAGCTCAGCTTGACAACTTACCCACAATCACCTCTTTCAGTTTAATGGTTAAAAATGACTTGCAGTTGGAAATTGAGCAGGAGAGATTTTAAAAATTAAAAGAGGTTTACATGGGACTATTGTAAAAAAAAAGAAGGAAAAACTTTCAACATAGAGTTTATAGGTTAACTGGGAACTGCAAGGCTTTAAAAGCAAGTCCCTGATATAACAACAGTATGTAAAGTAGCTTAAAAATGCACAGCTTTCTAATAATTGCAGTTGGCTACACCCCCTGTGTAACAGATATAATTATGCTAATAGCTTTCCTACTCAGACACCATACACTCCTATTATGAAGCCAGCTTCATTTAATTAGTATCACGCAGTAAATTAGTAGTTATAAGGACTGCTGGGTACAACGGGCTCTCTGTTTTCTCACTATCTACTTAATCCTCAGCCAATGTTGAGATTACTGTTCACTGAATCTCAAAATACACACACAGAAGAGAGTTGCTAACACCCTCCATGGAAACTGTGAGTCAGTCAGTGTATGGACTTGGAACAGTCCACCACTCATGTCTATGGGGAAGGTTTATTGATTGTCCATCTTGATGATATGTTTTTAAAAAAATAGGAACATAAAAACTAACTGCAATTTTATGGGAGTAAAATCTTTCAAAACATCAGTGGCCAGTCTTTGTTGTTATGTGCTGTCAAATCAGAAGTAGCAACCATTTCTTCAGAGTAATTACGTATATAGTGGTCTAGTCCCTTCATCTAGTTTTCACTATTATTCCTGCCCTCAACTGTAAAAAAAAGAAAAAAAGAAATGCTTAATTTTCCAATGCCAGTCATTATAGTAGTTGTGGTAGCAACATTTATGCATTTTGTCAGAAACTTGGGGAAATAGGCAGGACCAGTCCTGACACAAAGTAGACTGAGGCAGCTGCCTTGGGCAGCAGGCTTGACATGTCATGGAGAGGCAGCAGGGAGCTTAATGTTTGATATATTATTGTTGTATTTTACCACCATTGAGTAAAATATAAGGTTTTCTGCCTTACGTGTCAAGATAACCTGGCTGACTTTGGCTAATATGCATCTGAACATTGCTGTATCAAATAAAAAACATTCACTTTCGTGCCCTACACAGCAAATATTTCTGGCCAAAGCTGGGAAGTGGTATAAAAACCAATCTGCATATGACTTGTGGCAGCTTGTGGGCATCTTAAATTATTTGCTGACCTTGACATACCTATTTTAAAAGAGGATGCTACATTTTGGCAACGGAGACAGCAAGAAGCATAGATGTAGTTATCACAATTTGATATGCTAAATTGATGCAATGATTCTGAACTTCCATACTTGTTAGTATGATAGGTTACTAGTCTGATGATTATCATATGGGGTGCAATACATAGAGCATTCTGAAAATGTCTGAGATACAAGATCACATGCCTTTTCAACTATAGGAAAATAGAAAGCTGTAACACATCAAGAACCACAATGGGATCCATGTACCAGAGGGGCTCCTACCTTGATCAGCAGCAAACTCTCTAGTGTCTGACACGATTCTTTTCTAACCTCACCTGGAAATCTTACCTAAGTACTAACTAGGCCTAAACCTACTTAAATTCTGAAATCAGATGTAATCAATCAGCTTTAGAATGGTAGGATGACTATCAATACATAGCTTATTAGTTAGAAATCCTCTGTTTCAATCTAAGCTATAGTGATGACAGATGCATTACTGTATAACTGTCAGCATCTGTTCCACCTGAATATCTATAAGTAAAACCTGTTATCATGTCTCTTATCTATTTTCATCATTATTAATAAGTACTAATTGCTATTGTTAATTAATATTCTTAGCTAACCATAGACAAAGTCTGTTCAGGTATTGTATAGTTTATAATACAATAAAATATAATAAAAACTAGCACAAAATAAAAAGCAAGCATACACAAGTTAAGACAAAACTGTAGAATTTACCTGAGATGGAAGAGCCAATAGGAGCAGAAGTGAATGCCTCCTTCTGGTAAGAGAGAGGCAGGAAATGGAGTAGCGTGGAGGTTGCCAGCTGGTGTGATGGGATGGGTCACAAGTTATTCAGTATGGAGTATCTTTGGTTTTTACACTGTCTTAGAATTTGCTTATTTGCAAAGGCCTCATAATTCTTTATGCTGTGCTTATCAAGTAGGTGTGCTTAGTAGAAGCTTCTCAGAACTTCAAGCCTATGTTTTGTCTTCTCCACCAGGCCTGGAATGTTAGCTTGTGGCAACATCCTGGGCCTGGGAACACCAGGCATTTGTTATGGGAACCAGGGTGTGTTTATACAACCCCAGAGCCCTAATTGGCTGTATGCTAATTAGGAGAGCCAAGCTCATGTTCTTTCTTTTAGACACATGGCTTTTGGGATGTGATTCAAGTTTGGGGGTTTCTGAGAACTACACCTTAGGAGGGAGAGAGGGACTCTACCACCGAGTCCTGACTCCAACCCAAGCTTAGTCATGATTACCTAGTATAACCAGGTTTTAACTTTTGTTTCATGTGTTGAATTTTCCTACCAGTACTTTTTGATTAGTGTTTTTTCTGCTGTATTTGTGTTTCCTGAACCAACGAATGAACTGTTATTTCTACAATATGCTCAAGAACAATAAACATCTTTAATTCATCAACAACATCTGTTCTTTGGAAGAGGGGGTAAGACAAGAGTTAAGCCATAAACCACACGCTACCACACATACCACATACTACTCTCCACAATAAATGCTGGGCTGTGTTAATACAGGTAAACCTCAGGTTGCTGCAGGGTTTGCAGGATGAAATTTAGGCCTCCTGTACTCGGAGTCTTGGGGAGTTCCACAGAGCTGGCCGGTCTTGGAAGCTTGGAAGGAATTGGGAGAGCCCCAGGTTAGGTCAAAGCCTATCTGTCACACCAGCCCTGCTCAAAAGCCAACCTCTTACTTCTCTGCTAGGGAATTGACAACTTTTCTATAGGTCAGAGTGTTGTCTGGGTAACTATATGGGGGTGGATAGGGATTTTGGGTTGCATGGTCCTGATTGGAAATGTTAGAAAAGGATTCTGGATGAATCTTATCTCATATCCTATCTTTTGTCTATCTCATTTTGATTCCTCTGGGTCATATTGGGTAGATCTAGGTGGGCTGTGTACATGCTGTGATTCATGTCAATCAAGTGTGCACACAGATGGGAATCAAGAGGTACCTTGGTGGTACGATCAACATCCATTCATGTGACTAGAGTTGGAAATGCTTGTGGTGATGTCTCCCCAAATTAGCCGGCCTGTGAGCAACTGTGAGGGACAGCACTGCACAGCAGCCAGGGACTTGCCCATCTGGGTTAGAGATGTGACCAATGGGTTTCTAGCCCAACCTCATATGTCTTGCCTCTATGCTTGCTGAGGTGGGGTGGGGACAAAGTCAAACCACAGGAATTAAAATGTAAAGCATTACAAGCCAGGAACAACAAAAGTGCCTTGCCCTCATTATATATGTACTAACATTGATGCAAACTATGGTTTCATAGTATTACCTATGACATATGGGTATTTACTGCATATACATCATGAGAAGGTTAATCATCCCAAGATGATTCACAATATAAATTGAAATCAACCTATTTACATTAAATGGCATATTTTGTACTACCTAAGCTAAAGGATAAAAAATTCATCATGATATGCAAAAATCCATAAACCACTGTGCATTCCATATTATGGATTGCATTCATGCTTAGACATATTTAAATTAATTTGCTTATGAAGATTTATAAATGTATGGCTAATTGTAGCTAAGCTGTGATTCAACCCTTTGGCAACAGCAAATAGATAAGGTCAGCAGAATTATGCATCAATAATAATCATGCATGTATATGCATAAATAGCTGGCTGGATAACTCAGTGGTTCAGGTTTCTGTCTGCAGAGCCAGAAGTTGTTTCATTTCCCCATTGTTCCTCTTGGGATAAGAGCCAGCCTATGTAACCAAGGGCAAGCTTCAGAGTCCCAGGATGCCTCTGAAAAGAAGAGAGTGGTAGACCCCTTCTGTGTATTCTTTGCCTAGAAAACCCAGGAAATGATCACCAGAAGTCAGAATTTATTTGCTGGCACACAGTTGTTACTCTATGTATAAGTAAGTACCAAGGAATAAGATGATAACAACAGCAGCAGTTAAATACATATAATTAATATGCCATTTTAAAACAATCTGAAATGTGGAAGATGGATTTTGAAAGTCATCATTCTAGGGCAGGAGTTCTCAACCTTTTAATGCTCTGGGCAAGGTCATGCTCCCTCAGATAGCTTCAGCGGCCAGATGGCCATTTCCCCCTTCTTCCACCACATGGCACTTCCTGGTGTGGTGAAGGAGGTGGGGGGGGCGGCACAAGAAATGGTGCTGCAGGCTGCATCCAGCCCACAGGCAGCAGGTTGAGAATCCCTGTTCTAGGGGCTCTACACAGTTGTCTAGGGAGCTTGTTCTATCATAAAAAGGCACCACTGAAAAGTAACAGAATTTATTGTACCAGGTTGG
This sequence comes from Bradypodion pumilum, assembly GCA_035047305.1. Lineage (NCBI taxonomy): Eukaryota > Metazoa > Chordata > Lepidosauria > Squamata > Chamaeleonidae > Bradypodion > Bradypodion pumilum. The sequence continues at coordinate 75,022,470 of JAWDJD010000002.1, read as the reverse complement.
CTAAAATTTAACCAAGATCCAACAGACTTCACTTAGTGTTTGTTATTGGGGCTTTATGTCATTAGACTTTGCAGATTTCCAAGTGAAGCCCAGGTAAATAAGGCAAGCTCTTAAAAGTAATAGAAATATGTTGGTCACAGCAAGCACTGAGCTCAAGCTGTTAATCAATTGCAAGCATGATGTTATGACCATACAACATGCTCTTGTTGTTTGCCAGGCAAGACAGTAGGTAGCAATGAGTGCATTTTGTATTGTATTGCTTAACAGAGACTGTAGTTTTGAATGGGCCAGAAAGATCTCTAGCATTCATTAATTCCACCCAGTCTATCCAGGAAATGTAGTCTTCCTTGTGACATAAAAGTCATTTGCTGTAGAAAACATTAGTTTACAAAGCAAGGCTAATGACTTCAGGTGGGAGTAAGATCTGCCATGACAGATAAACTCAAAACCAGTTTCCTGTTCTCAAGGAAGAAAGACCATTTTTTCCCACCATTTTTTGGGAATACACAAAAACTATGACAAATTGTGTGGGTTGCTCCTCTCCCAGTGGCCTACAAATAATTCTCATTAGCAATAAAAAGAACTACCACCCAGTTTTGTTGTTTAAAACAAGGTTCAGAGACTTTAAAGAAAAAGACAAAGAAAGAAACACCTTAATGAAAACTCCAGAGATCAAAGCAGAGATGAGAACCAGCACTAACAAGGAGTGAAACAACCAGAGCCCATCCATATATATTCTTCCTTGTGCTCAATTAGAATAGGTAACTTCTGAATTGTTGTGTAGTGTTGCCTCATTGTCGATTCTCGCTAAACCAAAATGAGCATCTTGGACATACATAGAATATGAAAGTAAATGTATCTTATTGCTGGGCAATATCTGGGGAGAGAGGGGTAGACATTTGCCAGGATACAGATGCACTGAACATGAAAACTCCGCCAAAGGTTTCAAGCAAAATGTGTAGTTCTTCATTCATATTTCCCTGCCCATGGGATTTTCTGAACATGTACAGGCTTGGTGTGAAATTGGAACCTTTCATCCCACTCATCACTCTTTGCATTATGTGAATGTGAAAGAGAAATAGGTGTTAGGTATACAATGTCCAGTACAAGCTCTAGTAAAATGGAACTTAATAACACCTTTCTAAGACATGACACCTGTGAGGTTTTTGCAGTAACCTCCAACATATATCATTACTTGGCTTCATAGTTTATGATGATCTAAAACATAAAAGCATTGTACAAATTGTAAGTATCATATTTAGAGACATGTTCAGGGGAAATCTGTCTGTTTCACTTTTTCTTGCATTCAAAAACTGAACTGTCAAATGGTTTCTGTTGAATTTAGAGAAAAATGTGTGATTTTAGTCAGTTTATTTTTAAAAAAGAATCAAACAAAATGCTTCGTCACCTTTACTGTCCAAATCAAACATAGCAATAGCAATTAGACTTATATACCACTCCATAACACTTAGAATATTCTTTGGGTGGTTCAGAAGTTCTTATTTTACTGATCTGGAAAGGATGGCTAAGTTAAAATTGAGCCCGTTGAGACTGAACCATTGGGCTTATGTTGTTATGTTATTGGGGCTGATTCCATTGTGGAGACATCTATGTATTGCCTGACTGCTTTATTAATGTAAAAAAAAAAACAAAGAAAATCATTGGGAAAGAAGAAAAGGTGATAACTGAGTTGTGCAATTGGTGCAGTCTCATTGCAGGCGCACCCCCCAAAGAAAGACTCAGACACCCGTATATGGATAAAGGCATTGGGCCACGTTTATTGAATAATGCCCTAGTCCAAATTATAACTTTCAATTGGTACTCAGCCAATTATAATTCTTAAGGCAAGCAGGCCGCAGTAACACTGGTAAGGTTCCTCCCAAAATTGCCAATGGCAATTGGCTACAATGTATCCATTTGTATCAATTTGTTTGTTGAGACAAACAAATTGTTGACCGTAGTCAATAAACTATCTACTGACCCCACCCTCTGAAGTGTATCCGTCAAATCACGGGGTGATGCATGCTGAAGAGCTCCTGCATCACCCCTTTGCCTGGTTCGTCGTTGATCGGTCAACGTTATTACACCTGTACCTGTCTAAATGTTGGCCAGTCAATTGCGAACCTGCCGGATACCTGTGGGTCATAAATATTTACCTTACCAGTGCTACCCGCCACACGGGGAGGCATCCATGATGACTCACTGCCCTCCCTTCAAGACTGTCAGCTCGGTCGCCAGGCCTGCTTGCATCACAAGGTACATACCTCTAGCCGACAGGTGGACCCCTTCTCCTGCCTACCAGCAAAATTTTTGTGTAAGCCTAGCATCCGGTCTCCAATGGCCGTCTCACAGCCATGCTCAGAACGGGACGAAGCCACAGCCCCGTCCACTGACTGCCGGAACAGTCCGAACTAGAGAGATCCGCATCTCCCCTAAATTGGTGTCTCGGCACGATGTTAGACCATAGCGACCGTATGTAAGCCATACGTGATATAAAATGCCAGGTCACAGCCCCTCAACGGTTTAGTAACAGCAGTGATCCGTATAAGATCGCTGCCGCCGAGGTGCCTGTAAAACATTGGGCGGTCCAGCATCCCTGTCAGACAGCAGGAATGGCCACAGTTCCCGCCCCCATGTGCCGCACATACCATACCATAGCATACGTGCGGATGCACACAGCCCAGCCGGGGTCCACTCTCTGTCGCTGCAGCATATACTGCTGCCCAGTGTACATAGCTGCGGCCCACCAGCCCCCTGCCACCGGCATGTTGAGACCCCTGGGATCTGTAAAAGAGGAGAAAAAAGGTGAAGGACATAACTAGGTACTCGTTCAGTAAGGGGACGTACACATCTGAAATCGCGCGTAGACGCATCTCCACCTCCAAGTACCCCAAACGTAGCCACGAACAACGCGACACCTATCTTAAGTAAATGGTGCCAAAACGGGCCCCACACCGCAAAACGCGGCACCAGTCACCCTCAAGGACTTTACTATGGTAAGGGTAGACCCATCCCGGTGGCAGAAAACAGGCTGGGGTGCGCAGCAGGCACTGTCGAAAATTCATGTAGGGCACCAACCAGACAGATGTCTCAAAAACTTCGTAGCAGTATACACCACTGCCTACACCGTGCTGAATAACCCATGAGGACCGCATCCCCACTCGAGCCCACTCATGTGTGACAGAGACATCTTCGAGTTCCAGTGCCCTATGAGACACATCCGCCTTACACAGGTGGCACCAACTCTGGCACCCACTCACTGATGCGGAGCGCTCCAAAAAGGCTACCGTGGTAGCTGCCTGGCCAAGAGCCACCTCACACCTATCTGTACATAAGTAATGCCAGCCTCGTGCAAGGTGGGTCAGAAACTCTGGGAACAGGGGTGATGCGTTCCCGTGTCCACCCCTCCCAAACACGACGCATGAACGCATAGTGATATGCCTTACACGTGCGAGGTGCCAATGACCTGTCCGGTTCCCTTCTCCTCGCCAAACGTCCAGCCATCGGCCAAAAGCGGCGAGTGGAATCCCTCTGCTTCCGGAGTAAGGCACGGAACCGGGTGTTCTGCAGGTGGTGGAAAGCAGCAGTAATGTCATTATAAATACCTAGAACATGTCTGGCCTAGAACGGCACATTTATGCGTAGGCTTCTCAAAAGAATAGACAAACTAATGTCATGACCCTGGGGGATTTGCATGTCTGGGTGTTGACAATGTGCACCACTGCCGCATTGTCACACCGAAATTGGACCACTGAGTAGGCCCACTCATTGCACCATAGCATCAGTGCTCTCCAAAATGGGAAAAAACGCAAGGAAGGTAAGATCGCTGAGGCGATCCGTGCACCCACCCTCAGAGTAAACCCCCATAAGTCTGGGAGCCGGAGGTATCCGACCGTACTTGAAATCTAGGGCAGACCATCAGGTCTGATCTCCAGGAAGAGACCCCGTTAAACCCAGGAGTAATTTGATCCAGACCGGACAAAATTAAGGTGGCCATGAATTAACTGCAGCCCACGAGGGCACACTTTATGTCTGGCAATCAATGCCAGACTCGCCGCGGAGCTCCAAGCCACCGTATTCATGGTTAACCCGGATATCCGCGCGACAGAGTCGATTCAGAAATGTGAGCTTAGTAGATGGGACCTCGGTCTATTCAGGCGCCAAGGGGACACCCAGTTCCCACCTGAGTGTCTGAATTGTAATGAGGAGACGCATGCACGTGTCCAAGCCCCGTTCACCCCCGAACCAAAAGTCATCGAGGTAATGGGCTAGAGACCGATACCCCGACCTGTGAGCAAATGGTCACTGAGTGAAGTCCCCAATCGATCGAGTGCTGAACATGAATTAACTCAATCAGAAGGGGGTTGGCCTTATCTAAGTAAAATTCCCATCGGAACCTAAAAAACCCAATAGGTCTAAATCATTGGGTACACTGGCAATAATCTGAAAGCCGAGTGCATATCACACTGTGCCAAAACAGCACCAGAACTGCGTGAGCGTGCCACCCGTAGTAGCCGAACCAACTATGAGTACCTGACTGAACAAGGTCATCAGGAATGGCATCCCTGAATGGAGAACCCACAGGGTAAGCTGAATGGAGGATTAAATGACATTCACCCTAGTTCTAGCTCAGTATGAGCTTCATGGGGGAGACATTCAACTTAGGAAAGGTGTTTCCAAGAAGGGCCCCCGCTACTCTCATAGCCCCAACTCCCTTAGCTGTGGACAGTGGAGCCCCCTCTTCATTACCCTGCAAGGGAACCAGATTAGTAGCATCCTGGGACCCCCAACACCCCCGAATGGATACAAAAGCCCCCATAGAAAACCCTCCAGCAGGTATCCCGCCCAATCCCTTCTTGGATGAACTGAGTGCCATCTCTCCAGGCTGACTATACTAATTGGGGCGGGGGGGGGGCTTATGACAAGGTTAGTTGCTTCAGACAGAGCTCAGATCGCCCCTGTGCACCCATACCTCAGCCCCGTAACCCACCAACCCGCGGGCACGCGGAGGCGGCGTGAGGGCCAGCGCAAAAGGGGACACGAAGTCGGTAACGACCGTGGTGCTTAGTACACGCATCGTCAGCTGAGCAGGCCAAACCCAGCAGGCGGGCTGGAACCCCCTGCCCACAGTGGAGCCTGTGTCTGAGCAGCCTGCTGCTCAGCATGACCACCATGGTACCTATCACCAGGCACCAGTCACGTGGGAGTGATGTACACGAGCACACTCGCTGACAGGGCTCATCCCACCTCCCCTCAGGATATAGAGCCACCCTAATCCACATTCCTCACCGTAAGCCAACTGCCATGGGCCCATCTAATCAACCATCACCCTGCAAATATTAGCGATGGATGGAAGCACCAGGATGGCCCAAGCAGGTCAAGCCCTGCGGCATACCACCATACGTACAAGGTATGCCGCCAACCAGTTGGCCCAAGGTGCCCGGTGGCTCACGACGATGGGACATCTCTTTGTCTCAGTCGCCCTGTCCCTCTCTCTCCTCCTAGTGGGCTCGCAGTTCAATGGGGAGAATATCCACATGTCCCCCTCCAGCCCTTACCCCTCATGGCCTGTGGCCAATAATCACCCAGGGGCAAGTAATAGCCGGCCATTGGCAAAGCCCTCGACGGGACATTCTGCATAAAGGGCATGCGCAGCAGGACCCGGACAGCCCCTGCGATGCTCAGCACTGTCCCGGGGGCGGACACCCCAGTGCGTGGTGGCTTACTACGGCGGGACCGCACATGTCTCTGTCCTCCTGTCCGCACCACCTATCCTTATTGGGGTCTCGGTTCATAGGGAGAATATATCCACGTACTCCCCCCACCAAATCTTTTCCCTCGTGACCTGGAACAAATGATCACCGGGGTGCAATGAATAACCAGACATCGGCAAAGCCGTCACCGGTACATGATGTACACGGGGCATACTCAGCGGGACCTGGACAGCCCATGCGATACCACGTACTGCCCCAAGGACGGAAACCCCCACCCCCAACGTCGTGCCAGAATGCAACCAAGGGGCACTGGGATAGGCTGGCAAGTGATGCCCACCAGCCTCAAATTGGCGAAGCCATGACCACTGAACCCCACTGCTGGAAGTGGACTGTGATGTGGGTGCATTCAGCTTGAACCTAATACTCACTAGTTGCACCCCCATGAGCCGCCCCCACTGGGGGTTCCGGCCCACGGCGGGCGTCGGAGCTCGCGACCGAAATTGAGCTCTGGGGCCACATCCGACCACACCCCAGTTGCATTTCTGGACAAACAGGGAGCTGCGAGACGGCGGCAGACACAAGCCGGAGTGTCTCAAGCAACTCGACCCGGCTTGTCGCCTGTTGCAGAGTGGCAGCAGTCGAAGTAGCCGGTAGACACGAAGGGCCCTGGTAGATAGGGAAGGGCCCCCTCCCACTGGATTGCCCATGATGCCTCCAGCACAGCTAAACATGCTAACCAGGCATCCCCTGCCATGGAAACCCCTAGTATAAGGTGGGCCAGGTGGGCCGGCCGGCCAGCTAGGGATTGGGCCAGAGGCCCCAATTTGAGATCATGGGCCAGAATAGGAGCCATGCCCAAAACTCCGGCCCCTGAGGGGGTAAAACGTGCTGTGTGCCAGCACCAGGCCCTCCCCCCAATCGTTCTGGCCCATGGCCGGCAACTGCGGGCCAAGGGCCGAATCCCCTGAAGGGCCGGCCTGAGGCTGAGAGCCGAGGGCCATATCCCAATCTGCCCCATCCCACCGGTAACGGTGGGTAAAGGTGTTGTCTTGCTCCATTGCAGGGGCGCAGCCATGGCAAGGTGGGCCACACGGCCCACTGGTTGATACACTGGGGACCCCCATTTGGGAGCCAGGTCCTGAAGAGGGCCATGCCCAAAACTCCGGCCCATGAGGGGCCGGAGGCAAGCCCTGCTGGGCGACCGCACCAGGCCCTCCCCCGTTGTCTTGACCCATGGCCGGCAATTGCGGGGCGGGGGCCGAAGCCCCTGCAGGGCCATCCTGAGGCTGGTCGCTGTGGCCTTCCTCTTGGGAGGCATCTCTGAAGGAAGACGATCCCTGTCCGGGGATCGCAAGTGCCGAAATGGCTAAAAAGCCGAAGACTGGAGAAACGAAGAGCGACGGAGAAAACTTCTCTCCGTCGCTATTTCTAAAATGGCAGCTCGGCTGCCTCATGGCCACCCCTTTTATAGAGGGGTGGCCATGCCCCCTAACTCACCCGGATGTCTGAGTCTGGGTGGGGGGCCCCGCAAAGAGCACGGCGGCCATTTTGGCGCCGCGCTTTCATTCTGAATTGAGTCAGCATGAAGTAGACAGTTTTAGTTTGAGTTGGAATAAAATCAGATGCACTTGAATCAAGTCCAAATTAGATATGGATCCATCTGAACTGCTTCATATCAGCCCAGTTTTATGGGCAGTAAAAGAAAATCAGTCCATGTGTCTCTAAGATGTTGCAAAATTATTCTATATAGGTATGACAGTACAGTGGAAAAGGTAGACAGGGGAAATGGCTTTTGCCAGGTCCAGCTTCATAAGTGTGCCAAAATTCTCAGCAGCTCTCTCAAGTCATAGTGTTCAGTTCTGAGGTGGACACACTTTAGTGTATGAAACTAAGACACAGGACACAGCCTCGGGCTGGGTTAACTCAGGTTTATTGCATCGTGGACAGAGGGAACATGAGGTAATGGCGGATCAATAGCTCTTTATATACAGTAGGAATACATTTGAACGTGGTGCCATGGTAGCCCATTGGCTACTGTCTGCGTGACGTCATTGTGGGTCACGCCCTTCTTGTCCAGGTGTAGGTGGTGGCGGGAAAGCTTCCCGCGCTGTTGCCTTTGATGAGTTCGGACCAAGAGAGCTTGGACGCTCGCTGCTGCCAGCTGGTGGTCATTAGCTCGCGTCCTATTACAGGGTTTATATGATACAGCTGAAGGTTACATTGTTGCTATAGGCAAGGTTACATTGGCTCAGATACATTGTAATCCATGTGGAAGGTAAAACCATTAGAACACAACATCCCTCCCCCCTAGGACGAGACAATGTCTCGAGCCCACACTTCAACACACTCCCCCCCCTTAGGAGACAAAGTCCCTCAGCCAAGATGGCTTATTTCGAACACGCTGGGGTCTCGATGCAGGCTGCCTTTCCCCGGGTTTGCTACCTTCTCTTTGTCCCCTGGTTTCCTGCCCTGTAATTGGAGAGGGAGACTTGTTAGTGACTAGCCGCGGCTCCGCGGCGTTGTTGGGAGGTGTGCTCTTTCTCGGGGAAGAACCGGGGGCACTGGGGGCTAACGAAAAACCCCTCTTCTCGCTTGGAAGGGTGGGGGAACACTCCTGAAAACCCCCCCGGCTCGCAAAACCAAAATCAAAATTACATTCGGGGGACGCGGCGGCGGCCGCACATTCCTTTTCCCTCCCCCCGGGCTCTGATAGAACTGGGGTATCAAAAGGATATGAGTCGGGACCACCGTTTTCCCCCCCGGTTTCGGACTGCTGTCCCCCAATGTCTCCCCCTTGGGCTAAACGGGTGGGGGAGAACCCTATCGCTGAATCCTGTTGCTGCGCCCCACTAACCGGCCCTTCACTCACTCGGCGCCTCAGTTGGTCAGCGTGTCTCCTCCAGAGGAGGCCGGTGCTCGTTTCCACCCGATATGACACTGGCCCCGTCTGCTCAATTACTGTTCCCGGCACCCAGGCTGGCCCTGCGCTTGCATAGTTCCTGCAGTAAACAAGGTCGCCGGCGGCGAACCCTTTCGAGACTGCCAATCCTATGTTTTTCCCTTTGTCCTCGACTCTCGTCGGGTCCAGCCTGGACAGAAGCGTGGTCAGTTTTCGCCGCATCAAGAGTTCTGCCGGCGAGTAACCTGACGCTAAGGGGGTCACCCTATACGCTAATAAGAACTGACACACTTGGTGGTTTAGGTCCCCCGGGCCCATGCGCCGAAGCGCATCCTTTGTTGTCCTCACCAACCGTTCCACTTGGCCATTCGTGGCCGGGTGAAACGGCGCGGATGTAACATGCCGAATGGCGTTTGCTTCCATGAATGCCCCGAACTCCGAGGAGGTGAAGCAACTCGCGTTATCGCTGACTAAAGTGTCGGGTAAACCGAACGTGGAGAAGACTCTCCGTAGCTGGCTAATTGTCGTGGCGGAGGACGTGCTCTTTACTGGGATAACCTCCAGCCACTTGGAAAATGCATCCACCACCAGGAGAAACATGGTCCCTCGAAATGGGCCAGCGAAATCTACATGCACTCTGGACCACGGCCCCCTCGCTGCGTCCCATTCCCTATGCGGAAGGCGGGCCGCCTCTGGTCGGGATCCCTGGCATGCCTCACAAGTGCCGACCATGTGCTCAATGTCCGCGTCCAGCTGAGACCACCAAAAGTAACTGCGGGCCAGCGCTTTCGAACGCACGATGCCCGGGTGGCTGACGTGCAGCAGTTTGAGCACCCTCGGCCGCATGGATGTAGGGACCACCACCCGTTGGCCCCACAGCAGGCACCCCCTTTCTAGGGACAACTCTAGCTTTTTCCGAAAGAATGGGTCGAATTCCGTGCTCGGGGATGATGCCGGCCACCCCTTTTGTACCCATGCGCTGACTTTCTCGAGCGTTCTGTCCTTGCCTGTCGCCCTAGCAATATCCGCTGGTACTATTGGGGGTGCATCTAAAACCTCGATTAGTAACACCTGGCGGTCTCTTCCTACTCTAGCCTTTTGGTCGTCCGACAAGGGCAAAGGGGATCTCGAAAGTGCATCAGCATGGCTGATCTCTTTTCCGGGCCGGTACTCCAACTCGTGTTGGTATGCGTTGAGAAAAATGGCCCATCGCAACATTCTCGGTGATAGGATCTGTGGGGTGGGCTTGCTTGCCGTAAAAATCCCTAACAGTGGCTTGTGATCCGTCACGATTTTGAACGGGCGGCCATACAAAAAATCGTGAAACTTTTTGGTCCCCGCTACAATTGCCAATGCCTCCCTGTCGGTTTGTGCGTAATTTCGCTCTGCCTGGGACAGGGACCTTGAATAAAATGCAACCGGGGCTTCCCTTCCGTCATCCAACACGTGGCAAAGTACTGCCCCCACCCCCACCGGTGACGCATCACAGACTAGGACCACCGGCCGTTTGGGGTCGAAATGCGTTAGAATTGCGTCAGAGGTCAAGAGTTGCTTTAATTCTTTGAACGCCCTCTCGTGCTCGTCACCCCACACCCAAGTCTCCTCTTTTTTAAGCAACCGATGAAGCGGTTCGGCCACGGACGCCTTCCGCGGAAGGAATGTATGGTAAAAATTGAGGAGCCCCAGGAATGACTGTAGCTCGGTTTTGGATGTGGGGCGGGGGGCCTTTTTGATGGCTACTACTTTGGATTTGGATGGCTTGATACCCTCGGGTGTGATCCTGAACCCTAAGAACTCGACCTCGGTTTCGAAAAAAACACATTTGTCCTTCCTCAGTCTCAGCCCCGCTTTCTCGAACACAGTTAGCACTTTGTCCAACCTCCGTGCCAGTTCGGCCTCACTCCCCCCTGTTATTAATACGTCATCAAAATAAGGTAACACCCCCTCCAGCCCCTTCAGGAGGCGTTCCACAAGCGACTGAAAAAGGCCGGGTGCCGAGTTCACGCCGAACTGTAAACGCGACACTTGGAACGCTCCTTTATGTGTGACTATCGTTTGTGCCGCGGCCGTGGCGGGTGTTACGGGAAGCTGCTGATAGGCTTGTGCCAGGTCGAGCTTAGCGAAACACTTTCCCCCATTTAGCCTAGCCAAAAGGTGGCTGACCACCGGCACCGGATAAGCATTAGGGCGGATCGCCTTGTTAATCGTACACTTATAATCAGCGCAAATGCGCACCTCCCCGTTAGCCTTCAGAGCTGTTACAATTGGAGTTTCCCACTCCGCGGAATCAACAGGAATAAGAATTCCCTGGCCCACCAATTTGTCCAGTTCCGCCTCTATTTTGTCCTTTAGTGCGAAAGGCACTCTGCGCGGTTTGAGTCTTATCGGGCGGACCTCCGGATCTAGGTCGAAGGCTACAGGGGGTCCCTTGAATTTTCCGAGTCCTTTTTCAAAAACGGCGGGATGCGCATCGCACACCGCTTGTATTGGGTCCACCCCCACTGCATGTACTCCCCCTATAAACAGGCCTAGAGGCTGGAACCACTGTGTCCCTAGGAGGCTACAACTCCCCCCCTTGAGGACAACTAAGGGCAGCTCCGCAGAGTGTCTCTTAAACTCAACCCGAAATTTCCCGACCCCCAACACCGGAATGCTGTTCCCCTGTACATCTCGTAGCGTGGACCTCAAAGTTTTAAGTTTGGGCCGCACGTGGGGGTCGATTTTTAAAAACTCTTTCTGGGGAATTATGGAATAGGAGGACCCCGAGTCAATTTCCATCCTGATGGGGGCCCCTTGTACTAGTACCTCAACGAAATAATGGGACTGTTCCGCGGACACACTGAGCACTGGGACGTCGTCCTCGCTGCTGTCCGAGACGCGGCCCACGCCGTCCTGCTTCCTCGTGGTCTGGACGCCATCTTTGGGCCTCGCTGAACGGTCCGGCCTGGTCGAACGGTCTGGTGACTGCCTCCGGCCCTCCTTCCGTTTTCTGCATGCCTTGGCGATGTGCCCCCGACGGCCGCAGGTGTAGCATTCGGCCTTTCTAAACGGGCACCTCGCACGCTCGTGGGCCGCTCCGCAACCATCGCAGCGGCGCCCCCCTTTTCGGACCTTCTGGACCTCCTCGCCGTCGCTGCTCTCTGAGGACGACTTTGAGGCCCGTTGAGTTGCGTGCACCGACCTTTCCGCCTTGCCGGCTCTGGGACGCCACTCACGCCACTGGTGCATCTCGTCCACTCCAGCATTCGTGGACTCTGCGGCTTCTGCGGCCTCGACGACCTCTGCCAGCGTGGGTGGCGGCTCCTTATTCATCAAGCTGCGCTGCACCTCCTTGTCTTTCAGGCCACACAGCACGCCGTCCCTGAGGGCAATTTCTAGGATGCTGCCCCATTTACAGGGGGCAGCGGCTACCCTCATGGCGGCCACGAATGCCTCGACCGACTCGTCCGGCGCTTGGACTCGCCTCCAAAACGCGCTCCGAGCGGGAAACATCGCCCTCGCGGGTTGGAAGCGCTCCCGTAGCAGCTTCATGATGTCGTCCGCCTTAAATTCGCTCACCTTCTTTGGAGCGATGATGCCCACCAGCGTCCGCTTGGTTTCCGTTCCAAGCATGCGGGTGAGGATGGCCCTCTTCCTCTCCTCATCGTCTTCCTTGACTTTAAGCTCCACCAGCGCCGCATGGAAGTCCATCTCAAGCAGCTCCCAGTCTTGCGGTTTGGTGATGTTGAACCCGCTCTGTGCCCTGGCTGCTCCTTGGGAATCCATTGATCCCACCTTCGTCGCCAATTTAGTGTATGAAACTAAGACACAGGACACAGCCTCGGGCTGGGTTAACTCAGGTTTATTGCATCGTGGACAGAGGGAACATGAGGTAATGGCGGATCAATAGCTCTTTATATACAGTAGGAATACATTTGAACGTGGTGCCATGGTAGCCCATTGGCTACTGTCTGCGTGACGTCATTGTGGGTCACGCCCTTCTTGTCCAGGTGTAGGTGGTGGCGGGAAAGCTTCCCGCGCTGTTGCCTTTGATGAGTTCGGACCAAGAGAGCTTGGACGCTCGCTGCTGCCAGCTGGTGGTCATTAGCTCGCGTCCTATTACAGGGTTTATATGATACAGCTGAAGGTTACATTGTTGCTATAGGCAAGGTTACATTGGCTCAGATACATTGTAATCCATGTGGAAGGTAAAACCATTAGAACACAACACACACCTTGCTCATTATTGTTGTTGGGGGTTGTTTTTTTGGGGGGGGGGCTTCTTCTTGGATTTATTAAATTTTCAGAATAATTTGAAGCAGTTTAGTGCCAGTTTTGTATTTATTGTGGTTCTTATTCTTTCTTCATAGCAGTAACAAAACTTCAATTCCCATTTTTGAATCTTTTCCCATCTCATTTTTTCCTCCTTCTTTGTGGTTGTTAATTTTAATGAGTATGCTTTTGTTGTTGCAGGCTGACAAGTCACCTTCAATTTAGGGAGACTAGGAATGGGTAACCTCCAAAATGTTCTGTCCTCAATTACCCTGCTAAGCTCTTTTAAACTCAAAGTTGTGGCTTCTTTTATGGAATCAATCCATATCATATTCACTCTACAATGAAAGAAAAAGAAGATATGAAAATGAAAATGTCTAAATCATGATTCAAACCTGGATCAGAGTTGGGTTGATCTTGGCCCAAACTGATGTGATTCAAATCAGGGCTAAATCAAATCACTGAACTGGGATCCGAACCATATTAGGTATCCATTGCATGATTTCCTTGGCGTGTATACCAGAGTCTGTCTCAAATGTAGCTTTTCAAGTACACTCAGGTATTAGGGTTGAAGAATATTAAACATAACAGTATGAGTTGACTAAGAAAACATGTTGTGCAACTTATGCCATATAGGCTAATAATGTAATTAGCCATGGCAATTTCTGGGAAATTAAAACATTCTGATTCTTCGCAAAAGTCCCATGGCTTTCCTGGGTTCTTTTTTAGCATGTGGAAGGCATTCAGAGCTGTAGGACTGGAGGCAGAAAACCTTTGGTTTATGCAAATCACTGCTAATGATGAAAGGGATCCTAAGGATGTCTCTGGGCCTTTGGCTTAAATCAGATTTCAGACATTTTTATTTTTCAAAAAATCACCACAGTGGATGACATCAGCTTTCTATCTATGGTATTAATTATGGCAACCAAAGTTTGGTCCCTGAATGAAAAGAACATCTAACGTAGAGTGGTTGATTGATTTTCACCATTCAAATGTCCACTGAACATGTAGGCCCAGGCAGGCCCAAGTGTACCTCCCTGCCTACAAATACTACCCACTAGTAAAGGTACTGTAAAAGGTAAAGGTCTCCCTTGCTTGAAAGCCAGTCATATCCAACTCTAGGATTCAGTGCTCATCTCTGTTTATAGCCAAAGTGTTAGTGCTGTCCGTGTCTGCAGATGTTTCTGTGGACATGTGGCAGACTTGACTCAACACCGGAGTGCACAGAACACACTGTTTACCTTTTCACTGAAGTGGTACCTATTTATCTTCTTGCAATCTCTTGCTTTCGAACTGCTTGGTTGGAAGGACCTGGACAGAGATGGGAGCTCACTCCATAGAGCAGTTCTTGTGTCTTGAACTGCTGACCTACCGACCTTCCAGTTCAGTGTTTTAACCACTAAGCCACTGCAGTCTCTTACTCACCAGTACTAATTGCAGGCGCACCCCCCCAATAACGGACACAGACAACATTGAAAGTGGATAACAGCATAGGGCCACATTTATTGATTCAATGCCCTAGTCCGAATTATAAATTTGCATTGGTAAAACGACCAATCGTAATTCCTAAGGCAAGCAGGCCGAAGTAACACTGGTAAGGTACCACCCCAAAATTGCCAACGGCAATTGGTTACAATGTATCAATTTGTATCAATTTGTTTGTTGACAACAAACAAATTGTTGACCGTAGTCAATAACTAACTTATGACCCCACCCTCTGACGCGTATCCGTGAAATCACAGGGGTGATGCATGCTGGTTAGCAATCGTCATCACCCCATCGCCTGGTTCGTCGTTGACCGGACAACGTTTAACTAATTTATTCCTGTCTAGTGTTGTCCAGTCAATTGCGAACCTGCCGGATACTTGTGGGTCATACTGTTTACCTTACCAGTGCTACCCGCCAATGTGACCAAAGTCAACAGTAGGAACACAGAAAGCCCCCTATATCAAACCATAGCAACAGTGTGGGATGGGCAAAAAAGCCAGGACCCGGAGCCAATATGGGTCCCAACCAAAAATTCCCACCCGGCCCCGAAGCAACCATAATATCACACTGTTCACTAGGGAGGGGGTGGAGGGGAAAAAACTTCTCCGCTCCGTCGCTGAGGTAAAATGGCAGCTTGGCTGCCTCGTGGCCACCCCTTTTATAAGGGAGTTGGCCACGCCCCTAACTACCCTGATTCTCTGTCCTGTGGGGGGGGGCCCGCAAAGGGCGCGGCGGCCATTTTGGCGCTGCGCTTGCATTGCAGGCGCACCCCCCCAATAACGGACACAGACAACATTGAAAGTGGATAACAGCATAGGGCCACATTTATTGATTCAATGCCCTAGTCCGAATTATAAATTTGCATTGGTAAAACGACCAATCGTAATTCCTAAGGCAAGCAGGCCGAAGTAACACTGGTAAGGTACCACCCCAAAATTGCCAACGGCAATTGGTTACAATGTATCAATTTGTATCAATTTGTTTGTTGACAACAAACAAATTGTTGACCGTAGTCAATAACTAACTTATGACCCCACCCTCTGACGCATATCCGTGAAATCACAGGGGTGATGCATGCTGGTTAGCAATCGTCATCACCCCATCGCCTGGTTCGTCGTTGACCGGACAATGTTTAACTAATTTATTCCTGTCTAGTGTTGTCCAGTCAATTGCGAACCTGCCGGATACTTGTGGGTCATACTGTTTACCTTACCAGTGCTACCCGCCACACGGAGGGGCTTCAAAGAAGACCTGACGCCCCCCCCAGACCGTCAGCTCGGTCAACAGGCCTGCTCGCCAATCACCCAACAGGAGGTCCATACCTCCTCGCGACAGATGGACCCCATCCCCTGCGTACAAGTCATAATTTTGTAGACTAATATCGGGGTGATGACTAACCCGTCCCCAAGCCCTGTTGGCAAGAAACCGCGCCATTGCCTTATTGACCGCGCGCCTAACGCGGTCAAGGGCCAGGAGGTTAACGCCCCCTCTGTAAGAATGGCGCGGGACAATGTCCGACCAAACCAGGGTTGTGGCAGGCCAGACATAATGCAAGTAGGCGAGGTCCTCGCGAATCGCATGCTTAAGCGATAAGCCGGTGACCTGGCCCAAATCATTGCCCCCCAGGTGGATGATTAGAATGTCGGGCGGGTCAGCACCCAGACCAGAAAAAAGGAAAGGCCGCAGCTCCCGCCATAACATCCCAGGCTTACCATGCCATGCGAGACTGGCGTGGTCACCCAGTCCCAGTCGGGGTCCCCATTCTGTCGCCGCAGCGTAACGCGCTGCCCTGTGCACATAGCTGTGGCCCACCAGCCATACTGTCACCGGTGTAATACGACACCCAGGGTCTGTAAGAAAATTGAGAAAAAAGGCGGTAAGGTGACTGGATTGGTACTCATGGCGGGAGTGGGCGCACATAAAACTGAAAACATTGCGAGCCCCACCTCCCCATGCTGCGTATGTCAGCCCCAGAGTACCCAAAAGCAGCTGCTGTAGAGGCTGCACCAATCCGGAACGAATGTGTGCCATAACGGGCACCTGGTAGGCCAACCCTGGTGAGGGCTCTGGCTGTCACCTTCCAAAACTGAAATTTAGTAAGGGGAGACCCATCTTGGTGACAGAAAAACGGGCCGTGGTGCATGCCACGCAGTGCCAGGAATTCCTGTAGGGCATCAACCGGACAGATGTCTGCCAAAGAACAACGTAGCAGTCTTACACCACTGCCTACGCCATGCTGATCTGTTTTAGAGGAGCGTATCCTCAACTGGGCCCAGTCTTTGGCTACGTAGACATCTTCGAGTTCCAGTGCCCTACCACTTGCATCCGCCTTAGACAGCATCACGAGTTCGCTGACGCGGAGCGCTCCAAAAAATGCCACCGTTGTGGCTGCGTGAAAAAGGGCTGCCTCATAATGATCAAAACAGAGGCCTGGCCAGCCCCGGGCCAACTGGGTAAGAACCCCTGGGGAAATAGGGTGCCGGTCATCCGGGCAACGCCCGCGCTCGCGCACCCACCCCTCCAAAACATGTCGCACACGGAAGTCAGAGGTGGTATCCACATGACCTCCCACTTTGGCCATAAAAGCCAACGCCGAGAGCTTGGATGCTATGGTGCGAGGTGCAAGGCCCTGTGCATGCAGGTGAACCATGAACCGCAGAACATGGTCCACCGGGATAGGCCAGGTCTCTGGCAAGAGAAATTGAGTAGCAAATGCCCTGTAAGAATTGAATGCTTGTTGATACGCCTTACGGGTGCGTGGCGCTAATGACAGGCCAATCGCCCGGTTCACCTCTCCTTGCCAATAGTCCACATCTCGTCCGGGAGTGGCGAGGGAAATTCCTCCGCATCCGGGGCCAAGGCGCGGAACCGGGAGATCTGCAGGCGGGACAAAGCGTCAGCAATATCATTATTAATCCCTGGGACATGCCTGGCCCTGAACAAAACGTTGAGGCGCAGGCAGCGCAGCACAAAATGGCGCACTAGGTCCATGACCCTGGGCGATTTGGAAGTCTGTGCATTGACAATGTGGACAACAGCAGCATTGTCACACCAGAAATGCACCACCGAATTAGCCCACAGTTCGCCCCATAGCATCAAAGCCCCCAGAATGGGGAAAAATTCCAGGTATGTGAGATCCCGCAGGCGACCTGTGCCTGCCCATGCCGGTGGCCACCCACCACAGGCCCACTTCCCATTGAAGTACATCCCATAACCCAGGGATCCTGAGGCATCAGACTGGATCTGGAAATTGGGGGACGCCAGGAGGTCAGACCTCCAAAATGAGACCCCATTAAACTCCCTCAGGAATTGCAACCAGACGAACATGTCTGCCCTGATACCCCGGGTGAGACTGACTCTGTGGTGGGGCCTGGATAACCCTGCCATGGCGTCGCATAAGCGCCGGGCAAAAGCCCTGCCCGGTGCGACCACCCTGCAAGCGAAATTAAGGTGCCCATGTAGCACCTGCAGTTCCCTCAGTGATGCCTTACGCTTGGCCAGCAATTCCGAGATAAGGGCCACGATCCTGGACACCTTATCACCCGGCAACCTAGAAGCCTGCACTACTGTATCAATCTCAACCCCCAGGAATACTAGCTTGGTCGATGGGCCCTCGGTCTTTTCGGGCGCTAAAGGGACACCAAGTTCCTCCATTAGCGTCTGAAATGTGTTGAGGAGACGTGCGCACGTGTCCCAGCCCCGTTCACCCCCGAATAAAAAGTCATCCAGGTAATGGGCTACAGACCGGGACCCTGACCTGCGGGCGAAAGCCCACTCTAGGAAGGTACTAAAACGCTCGAAAGCCGAGCATGATATGGAGCAGCCAAAAGGCATGGCCTTATCAAAATAATATTGCCCCTTAAATTTAAAACCCAGCAACTCAAAGTCGCCCGGGTGCACTGGCAGGAGGCGAAAAGCTGACTTAATGTCACACTTGGCCAGAAGGGCACCCGGGCCACACGAGCGCACCATGCGCAGCGCATGGTCAAACGATGTATACCTGACTGAACAAAGGTCATCAGGGATAGCATCGTTGACCGATCGGCCGGCTGGGTAGGACAAATGATGAATAAGGCGAAACTCACCTAGGGACTTTTTGGGAACCAAACCCAGTGGCGAGACCTTAAGATTGGGAAACGGGGGTACGGGGAAAGGTCCAGCGACCCTGCCCGCGACTAACTCCTTTTGAATGCTGGCCGCAGCCACCTCCTCCCTTCCTCTAAGGGATAAAAGGTTGGGAGCATCCTGAGTGGACCTATCACCCACAAAAGGGATACGAAATCCCTGCTTAAAACCTTGAAGAATATACTCCCTGTCCTCCCCCTTCGGGTACGATGCGAGCCAACGCTCCAGCATGTCCACCTTAATTGGGGAGGGGGCCTTATGGAGAACTAGCTCCATCCGTGGCAGCCTTGCCAGCCCACTGTCCACCCTTCCCTCTGCCTCGCGCCCCCCCAGGCTTGGGGCAAGCAGAGGCTGCATGGGGGCCAGAGCATGTGGGACACTCATGCTTATACCTGCAGTTCTTTCGATTGCAGGAACCAATTGACGAGAAAGTCCAGCACAGCAGGCGGGCTGGAACCCCCTGCCCCGCCGCCTGGCGGGTAACCTGCGCTGGAGCCGCTCGCTGGACCGCATGTCCGCAATGGTATCTATCCCCCGGGGCAGGGCGTGTGGGTGTCATATACAAAAGCCAAAGCCTCTGGCACGGCTCATCCCATCTCATCTCGGGGTGAAGGGGGATCCTCATACGGAATTCCTCATCATATGCTAGCCATGAGGGGCCCGGGAAATCGACCATCGCCCTATATATGTTGTCCAAATATTGGACCATGGGAATAGCTAAATCCGGCCGCGCCCTCAGATATACCGCCATGTATATTAAATAAGCGGGGAGCCAGTTGGCCCAGGTACGCGGCGGCTTACGGCGGCGTGCCTGCTCCTTGTCCTTCTCATCCTGACCCTCCCTTTCCTCCTTGGTGGGCTCTCTGTTGAGGAGTGAGAAGATATCTACGTACTCCCCACGCCATATCTTTTCCCTAGTAGCCTGTGCCAGGTGATCACCCAGTGGCAAGGAATACCCTGCCGTCGGCAAGGCCGAAAAAGGGACAGCCGTCCTGGTAAAAGGGGCCTGAACTAATCCAGCCACCCCCAGAACATTCCCTGTAGTGCAAGGACCCATACCCACCCCGGTGCCCAAGGTGGCAGTCGTCGTCGCCGGGTGGGTCGCCGACAGCGTGGCTCCCGCACCACCCGCGCGAGGCCAAGGCCATTGAAAGGTCCCCCCTAGATTGGGAATGTGTGTGGATGTACTCGCTTGCACCGTATACTCACACGCTGCACCCCCGTGGGCCGCCCCCACCGGGGGTTCCGGCCCACTGGGAGCGTCGGAGCTCACGACCGACGTAGAGCTCATCACCGGGGCTTGACCCGCACCTGGTTGCTGGCTGGGGAGCTGCGAGGCAGTGGCCGAAACCGCGCCACACGCCTGCAGCAGCTCGACCCTCCCCGCCGGCTGTTGTCCTCCAGCCGACAGCGTCTCAAAAGGAACCCCGAAAGGGGCGCCCGCCTGACTGGCCCGCGCCAACGACGCCTCCAGGGCCGCAATGCGGGCCAGCAAGGTGTCCACGTTGACCATGGGCAAAGGGCCGGCCGGCCCGCCTGGCCCAGGCATGGGTCCAGGTCCCTGTACCCCGGGACCCACATATGGCCATTGGCCAGCACCGAATCGCGGCAGGGTTGGTGGAGAAACCTGCCAAGGCAGGGGGCCGCACCACCCCCCAAGGCTAGAGGGCCCCGGGAGAGGCTGCAGCCCAAGAGGAGTAGGCCCGACAGCGTGGGCAGGAGCAGGAGCGGTGTCCACCGCTCGTGGGCCGCGGGCCGGAACCCCTTCCGCGCCCGCACTCAGATCACGCCAAGGGGCAATAGACCCCATTCCGCCGGCCCCGGCCGGGGCTGGCAAAGGTGGCTGCTGAGGAGGCGGCACCGCGGTCCTCCGACCTGGGTTGCGCCTCCTAGCAACGCGAGCTGAGCTCGAAGCTGCCTTCTTCTTCGAAGGCATCTCCACCAGAGCAAAAAGGGGAAGCCGGAAAGGCAGAACCGCTACCAAAAGGCTTCCCGGTAAGCTAACGAGCGACGGAGACGCAGAAAAAACTTCTCCGCTCCGTCGCTGAGGTAAAATGGCAGCTTGGCTGCCTCGTGGCCACCCCTTTTATAAGGGAGTTGGCCACGCCCCTAACTACCCGGATTCTCTGTCCTGTGGGGGGGGCCCGCAAAGGGCGCGGCGGCCATTTTGGCGCCGCGCTTGCAATGTTTAACAAATCTATTGAAATATGAATTATTAATTTAATTTAATTTAATTTAATAGTCATACTTATATATGCCGCCCACTCAGGTAGAACCCGACTCAGGGTGGCATTACAACAAGTTCTAAAAACATATAAAAACACTTTTTAAAAAAACCCATATACTACCCACCCACTATAAAAGAGAAGAGAGGGTTCTTAATTGTTTACATAAGCCAGCAGGCGGAGACCGTGTTCCCATTAGGGCCCCACACCTGCCCTGCCAGCCAGGTCTTCAATCCTCTCCAGAAGGGCAGCAAATCTCTTTGAAGTCTTAGATCAGTTGGCAGGAGGTTCCAGAGGGTTGGGTCGAACATGGAGAAGGCCCTTCTTCGGGTGCTGGATAGATGTGCACCCCTAGTTGATGGCACTATTAGAGAGCCCCTCCGTCTGCTCTGGTTGGACGGGCAGACACTCTTGGAATGATGTGGTCTCCAATTATAAATGGAAAATAAAAGGACAGAGCTTGGATTGAGTGTGGTAGAATAGTAGTGGTGTGACATAAAAGCAGTGGTTCCCAGCAACAGATAACCCACCTGCCAGTTGATGCTAATCTTCCCTATTGGTCAGCCAATGACTGGCAAACAAGAGTGGGTATGCCTTCCCAGGCACAGAAGCAACAAGGGGAAGACTGATTTAAACATGTAGTGGGGTACTGCAACAGTTGTCCTCAGCCAGGCACTCTCCAGTCCTCCACTCCTCAAAAGAGACCAGTGACATGTTGTCTGGCTTACTCTGGCACCATGTTAGGTTCCAGCTTTTGTTAGGTCACATTGAAATGCATGCAAGCAATTCATTTCAAGTCCTTGACCTGCTACTAGACAACAGTAAGTTTAGAAATAAATAAAAATAGGTTGAACTAATTTAAATCCCCCAAATATTCCAGGATAAGGGTTTGTTTATGGTGGCTCAAGTGGTTAAGATGCTGAACTCACCGACTGGAAGGTCAGAGTTCGATTCCTGAGTACTGCAGGACAGAGTGAGCTCCCGTCTCTGTCCCAGCTCCTGCCAACCAAAGAGTTTGAAAGCAAGAAATTGCAAGGAGATAAATAGGAACCTTTTCAGTGGGAAGGTAAACAGCGTTCCAGGCACTCCTTTGTTGAGGCATGCCTACTACACATCCCTGGAAATGTCTGCAGATGCAGACAGCGCTGGTTCCTTGGCTATGAACAGAAATGAGCACTGAACCTTAGAGTCGGATACGACTAGCTTTCGAGCAAGGGTGACCATACCATTCATTCATAGTTAAATTTGGTGGATGATTCAATATTTGTAGAGTTATGATGTGTGTACTTATCATGGAGCATAAGACACAAAACAAGTGATTCTCAAAATGCTGAAGAAAAAGTAGTTATCATCATGTTCATTTTTAAAGACCTGTTCTAAGAAATTTAAGCAAAAGATACATGCTTCACATGATTGGAGGATTATTGATATATTCTGGTGATGGGGCACTATTTTTAGTTTGCTTTCACATTCAGTAGCTGTTTCTTCATATATATATGACAGCCAGGACTGGAAATGCAATAGCTAAGCAGATCAGTAGAAAGGGAGGTTAGATCCTGGGATTCTCAAGTGTCTCTGCAGGGAAGTTAGTGAAACTGACTCCAGCAAAACATATTTTTGCCCACTGTTGTAAAAATGGTATAGGACTCACTAACACAAGTACTAAACTGTTCAGGAAACATCTGCTCTGAGGGAAGCGTATAATCATTAAAACTGTATTTACCATAGGATAATTAGTAGAAGCAAAATTAGCATTAAGTTACTCAGAGAGACAATTTCTGTGTAATAATTGGGTAATAAAACTGTATATCATAAATGCATTTTGTACTCTACAATCTGTGACTGTTTAAACTATAATTTGTTGTATTGGTGCATGTGGACAGTAAAAATTCAGCCATTAACCCCTCAACTGTCACTGTAAAAGGAGATTGCAATATTGCAATCTTTCCCACGCAATTAAGTAGATCTGGCCACTTTCACCTTCCTCTAACTAGCCCATTTTCAGAATAATTGGAACTGTTGATTTCCAGTCCTGGTAGCAAAGGCATATATTGTTTGCTTTGGCCTTCCTCCCTCTATAACGGGATATAGTTTTAAATGTTTCATTCTCCACTTTACTCCAAGAAAAATCTAACAATACTTCAGATTCCCCCAGTGAAGAACATTAATCTCAGTTTCTCATTTTTCTAGCTTTGATCAAGATAAATAGTTAAATAATTCTTACCTTTAGTCTAACCAATTCACCAAACCATTTATTGCATTCCTATGGACATATAAATCAACAGTGCAATTGCTGTGGGATGAGAGAGGTCATAAGATTCTGCAGAGTTTATGAATATAGGTTCTGAAAAATTGTTTTCTTTTTTAAAAAAGAAATATTCCCCAGAGTTGTATAGGTTTTGGCAGTGATCTAAAGCTGTGCAGCATTCTACTCTATATGGAATGGCTCCAGCAGACAAGAGGCAGATGTACAGAGGACAGTCACCAGCTGCCAATGAAAAGGCATTGTAACTACAGAGGAACCCCAACATACAAATGGTTCGACTTACAATAATTGGACATACAATTTTTTAATAGGAAAAATTCAACATACAAAAAAATACGGTGACATCTAGTGGCCTCTTCTGATAATGCAAGGTGTTTTCAACACAATTTGACATAGAAATAACCTCGTGGAACATAAAACATTCGTATGTAGAGGTTTTACTGTACTTGCAAGTATGAATGTATTGAAGACATGTACATTGTGATGATCACATGCTCAAAGAAGAGGAGTAAATAAAGTTTCCATGCACTGGGAAGTTGCTTGTTAACTCCGCCCCCCCTAAAAAAAACACCTAAAGCTTAATTCCACTTAGGTGATAAAAGTAAAGGTAAAGAAAGGCCTCCCTTACTTGAAAACAAGTTGTGCCTGACTCTAGGGGGTGTTGTTCATCTCTGTTTACAGCCTGAGAGACAGTGCTGTCTGTGTCTGCAAATGTGGCAGACATGACTAGATGCCGAAGTGCACGAAATGCTGTTACTTTTCCCATCAAAGCAGTGCCTATTAATTACTTGCAAATTCTTTCTTTCGACCTGCTAGTTTGGTAGGAGCTGGGACAGACACTGGGAACCAAACAAGCAGAGCTGTTGCAAAATGATATTTTGAATATCATTTATTCATAGATTTGGTGTAATTTGGAGGAAATATGACAGCATGTACAATTAACAAAAGAATAATCACTTCTAACCATGTGTTATTTGTAGTGTATGAAGCAGGGGTTCTCAACCTGTGGCCTGTGGGCCAGATGCAGCCTGTGGCACCATTTCATGTGACCTCCCATGGCATCCACCACACCAGGAATTGTCATGTGGTGGAGGAAGATAAAAATGGCCATCCGGCCCCCGAAGCTGTCTGAGGTAGCATGACCCAGCCCCCAACTTTAAAAGGTTGAGAACTTGTGGTATAGAGCAACCTCTATTCATATAGATGAAGTATTTTGTCTGTGGGTGTAGACCTCTGGCATCTGTCTGCCTGGTTCTTATGAAATTTTACTGCTAGCATTAGCATGTTTGATGAGTAAATGTATATGTTGACTATCAAGGATGGGCACTTTATGTTGCCCTCTACTTTAAAGTATACTTAAATGGTGACAAGGTTATGAAAGCTGTGGGTTTTTATTTATTTTTTAAACTTTTAATTTTATGAAAAAATACTTTGTGGGCAGCATACCCAAGTTCAAAACAAAATAAAACCTTATATGAAACAGATTTGTAATATCTTTTTTCTAGTAGCTAGTAGAAGGGCAGAAACAATTTTATCTCTGCTGTATTTGTTTCATTGGCATATTACATTTAATTATAAAAATGTAAACTGTCATGAATCATTATCATGTTTCTGTTGTGATTTTTCTTCTTCCTCCTCTTCTTCATTACACATGTCACTGTTACAAAAAGCACAAACAGAAAACATTCCCAGTAGGTTGGATCTTTCCCTCACCATTTTGTGCACAGGACAGGCTGCAGATTCTAGGACTGAAACCTATCTTTCTTTACCTGTATTATTTTCAGAGATCTTTTGGGATTCACTCATTCTACGGCAGGAGACTGTAATTTTCTCAGCCAATTATTGAGATCCTGCAGAATTGCTTTAGGTGGTTAGCAAAGTCCAGTAGTAGAATGTGAATTACATTAGATTGAACACAGATCCCACTGACATACCACTAGTCACCTTCTTATTCCATCTGTTATCCATTTACCACTTTACTCTTGCCAGTGGCAACACCACTAAGCCAATTTATTATCCAATTTGGAATGTTACCACAACTAATGCACTCGTTCTGTGAGAGTATTGTTATGTAGTGGCATCTTAGTGTGTGCTCTAGAGTGTCAAGACCATCCATGAAAGAAAACCTATTTCATCATAATTGTTTGTCACTTCCTAAAAGAAAATGCTGCACATTTAGCTGAGCATTGTTCTAGTGGCTGTGGCGAGCCTATCTGTCTTTGGTCACATTCCTTTCTTCCTTTCTCATGATACAAGGCATTTAGTGCTATAATTTTTTATCCCCTCTTTCTTCCTCCCCTCCATCCCTTATATACAGCTCAGATACTTATTCATCTTTATATGTGATCCTTCTACTGTCAAATTTCTTTTTAAATGGTTTGGGATTCATTTTAGATAGCCATATTTGGAACTCTGCACTACACACTATTATTTAACTGTAAAATATCATGCTTCAGAGGAATGGCTGAGGCCCAAATATCTGCGGTGTCTTGTGGTCACAGGCTTCTGCACACAGATAGGGCCTGTTCTGTTGTGCAGATCATTTTCATAAGCAGACATTGGGAAGACAAAACATTCAAAGATTGTTTGCAAAGCAGTTGGTCCTCCCTGGCACAGAAACCAGGGCAAATTCCTCCACTGACCAAGGGAGACTAAACAGGTATTGCTGAATGGAATGGAGAAGTAAATTATTAACTTAAAAGGAGGCCATATACAAAGACATATTTTTGGATCCCGGAGATTCAAAGATTTGTTCTCCATCACATCTCTACCTCATTTCGCATGATGACGTTCTCGTCTGTGGCCCCACCATGGTTGTGGGCTTGGCTGCTGAGGACATTGCGGTATTTGTCTTGTTTCTTTTGTATTTTGTAGAGTGTGTTATGGTATTATTGTTTATTACTGAGCTGAGCTCCAATGTAGTTGTTGAGCCCAGCTCACATTAAGAGTTGTGTAAGGTCGTTGAGCCTTGGGCTCCGACCCTCCCTCCACTTTGGATTATTATTATTTTTTCCTGATTATATCTTGTAACATTGTAACTGTTATTATGTTCTGTATTTGTTTATTTTTTATTTAATTGTTTATATTATGTTTATGCTTGATATGTTGTTATTGTCTTGTATTGCATAATGAACTGTATTGTGTCATATTTCCCCTTTTCCCTCCCCTTTCTTTTTCCCCTACTTATGTTTAGTAGCTGAGGGATCGTGTAACCGTTTTGCTATGTTAGAACTTAAATGTTATTGCACATTTTATTGTTTCACTGCTGTATTGTAACATTGTATCATTTGTAATTTTGTATATTGTATTTGATTTAACTGTTGTAAGCCGCCCTGAGTCGGCCCTGGTCGAGTAGGGCGGGGTATAAATCGAATAAATGAAATGAATGAAATGAATGAATTTCTAGCCTCCTTCCTTGTGATAAAGCAATAGTCCCATCCTTCTAGGATGCTTTACCAACTGCCAATGAAGAACTGGGTAGACATGTGTGGGTATTGGGTATCCTTGGGGATGGGGTGGGTCTTTTTAAATTTTAATTTAATTTATTGCTTTGTACTGGGTGACTTTATTAATTATCTGCCTAATTGTTTTTTATGGCAACAACTTGGCCCATAGTGTGGATACCCAGGTAGTACGGGCACTGGAAGGTGAAGGAATGGCTATGAGCAATTTGCATAATTGTAAGAAAAATATTGTTAAGCTCATAGTTTGTTGTGGGATATTTGTTTATATTTGCCTGATTGATTCTAATTATTGTGAGCCACCTTGGATCCACTCACCTGGAGAAAGGTAATCATGCAATAAAGCAAACAAATAATTAAGCAAACAAACTGCTTTTGGTGTATGCAAACCAAAACACAGGACACAGCCTCGGGCTGGGTTAACTCAGGTTTATTGCATCGTGGGCAGAGGGAACATGAGGTAATGGCGGATCGATAGCTCTTTATATACAGCAGTAACACATTTGAACGTGGTGCCATGGTAGCCCATTGGCTACTGTCTGCGTGACGTCATTGCAGGTCACGCCCTTCTTGTCCAGGTGTAGGTGGTGGCGGGAAAACTTCCCGCGCTGTTGCCTTTGATGAGTTTGGACCAAGAGAGCTTGGACGCTCGCTGCTGCCAGCTGGTGGTCATTAGCTCGCGTCCTATTACAGGGTTTATATGATACAGCTGAAGGTTACATTGTTGCTATAGGCAAGGTTACATTGGCTCAGATACATTGTAATCCGTGTGTACAATAAAACCAACAGAACACAACACCCCTCCCCCCTAGGACGAGACAAAGTCTCGAGCCCACACTTAAACACACTCCCCCCCCTTAGGAGACAAAGTCTCTCAGCCAAGATGGCTTATTTCGAACACGCTGGGGTCTCGATGCGGGCTGCCTCTCCCCGGGTTTGCTACCTTCTCTTTGTCCCCTGGTTTCCTGTCCTGTAATATGAGAGGGAGACTCGTTAGTGACTTTCCGCGGCTCCGCGGCGTTGTTGGGAGGTGTGCTCTTTCTTAGGGAGGAACCGGGGGCACTGGGGGCTAACGAAAAACCCCTCTTCTCGCTTGGACGGGTGGGGGAACACTCCTGAAAACCCCCCCGGCTCACAAAATCAAACTCAAAATTACTATCGGGGGCAGCGGGCGCGAACTCCTCTCCCCCTTCCCCGACCCCTGATAGGACTGGCGTATCAAAAAGGTATGAGTCGGGGCCGCTGCTATCAAAAGAATATGAGTCGGGGCCGCTGCTTCTGCTTCCTTCCCCCCTTGCTTGGGACTGTTGTCCAGTGCCGTCTCCCCCTTGGGTTAAGCGGGTGGGGGAGAACCCTAACGCTGAATCCTGTTGCTGAGCTCCACTGACTGGCCCGCTCACTCGGTGCCTCAGTTGGTCTGCGTGCCTCCTCCAGAGGAGGCCGGTGTTAGTCTCGACCCGGTATGATACTGGCCCCGTCTGTTCTACAACCTTCCCTGGTACCCAGGCCGGCCCTGCGCTGGAATAGTTCCTGCAGTGAACAGGGTCCCCGGCGGCGAAACCTTTCGAGACTGCCAACCCTATGTTTTTTCCTTTATCCTCGACCCTCGTCGGGTCTAGCCTGGACAGGATCGTGGTCAGTTTTCGCCGCATCAAGAGCTCCGCCGGCGAGTAGCCTGACGCTAAAGGGGTTACCCTATACGCTAAAAGGAACTGGCATACCTGGTGATTCAGGTCCCCCGGGCCCATGCGCCGCAGCGCGTCCTTTGTTGTACGCACTAGTCGTTCCACTTGGCCATTCGTGGCCGGGTGAAACGGTGCGGATGTGACATGCCGAATGGTGTTTGCCTCCATGAATGCTCCGAACTCAGCGGAGGTGAAACAACTAGCGTTATCGCTGACTAAAGTGTCGGGTAAACCGAACGTGGAAAAGACCCTCCTCAGCCGGCTAATTGTCGTGGCGGAGGACGTGCTCTTTACTGGGATAACCTCCAGCCACTTGGAGAACGCATCTACCACCAGGAGAAACATGGTTCCTCGGAACGGGCCAGCGAAATCCACGTGCACTCTGGACCACGGCCCCCTTGCCGTGTCCCACTCCCTATGCGGGAGACGGGCCGCCTCCGGTCGGGATTCCTGGCAAGCCTCGCAAGTGCCGACCATGTGCTCAATGTCCGCGTCCAGCTGTGGCCACCAGAAGTAACTCCGGGCTAGCGCCTTTGAACGAACTATGCCCGGGTGGCTGACGTGCAGCAGTTCGAGCACCCTCGTCCGCAGGGGCGCAGGGACCACCACCCGTTGGCCCCACAGAAGGCACCCCCTCTCTAGGGACAACTCAAGCTTTTTCCTAAAGAATGGGTCGAACTCTGTACTCGGGGACGAAGCCGGCCACCCCTTCTGCACCCATGAACTAACTTTCTCCAGCGTCCTGTCCTTGCCTGTCGCCCTAGCAATGTCGGCTGGTACTAGTGGGGGTGCGTCTAAAACCTCAATTAGCAACACCTGGCGGTCTCTTTCTGCTCTCGCCTTTTGGTCCGCCGACAAGGGCAGAGGGGATCTCGAAAGCGCATCAGCATGGCTGATCTCCTTTCCGGGCCTGTACTCCAACTCATGTTGGTACGCGTTGAGAAAAATAGCCCATCGCAGCATCCTCGGGGACAGGATCTGTGGCGTGGGCTTGCTTGCCGTGAAAATCCCTAACAGCGGCTTGTGATCGGTCACGATTTTGAACGGGCGGCCATACAAAAAATCGTGAAATTTTTTGGTCCCCGCTACTATTGCTAACGCTTCCCTGTCGGTTTGTGCGTAATTTCGCTCCGCTTGGGACAGGGACCTTGAGTAAAACGCTACCGGGGCCTCCCTTCCGTCCTCCAACACGTGGCAAAGCACCGCCCCCACCCCCACCGGGGATGCATCACAGACTAGGACCACTGGCCGTTTGGGGTCGAAGTGCGTCAGGATTGCCTCAGATGTTAGGAGTTGCTTTAGCTCCTTGAACGCCCTCTCGTGCTCGTCACCCCACATCCATGGCTCCTCCTTTTTAAGTAACCGATGGAGCGGTTCGGCCACGGACGCCTTCCGCGGGAGGAATGTATGGTAAAAATTGAGGAGCCCCAGGAAAGACTGCAGCTCGGTTTTGGATGTGGGGCGAGGGGCCTTTTTAATGGCTGCTACTTTGGATTTAGACGGCTTAATCCCCTCGGGTGTGATCCGGAACCCTAAAAACTCGACCTCGGTCTCGAAAAAAACACATTTGTCCTTCCTCAATCTCAGCCCCGCTTTCTCGAACACGGTCAGTACTTTGTCCAACCTTTTCGCCAGTTCAGCCTCATTCCCCCCTGTTATCAACACGTCATCAAAATAAGGCAACACCCCCTCCAGGCCCTTTAGGAGGCGTTCCACGAGCGATTGAAAAAGGCCGGGTGCCGAGTTCACGCCGAACTGTAACCGCGACACCTGGAACGCTCCCTTATGTGTAACTATCGTTTGTGCCGCGGCCGTGGCGGGGGTCACTGGAAGTTGCTGATAGGCTTGTGCCAAATCGAGTTTAGCGAAACACTTTCCCCCATTTAGTCTGGCCAAAAGGTGGCTGATCACTGGCACCGGGTATGCATTAGGGCGGATCGCCTTGTTAATTGTACACTTATAATCAGCGCAAATGCGCACCTCCCCGTTAGCCTTTAGAGCCGTTACAATTGGAGTTTCCCACTCCGCGGAATCAACAGGAATAAGAATCCCCTGGCCCACCAGTTTGTCCAGTTCCGCCTCTATCTTGTCCTTGAGTGCGAACGGCACCCTGCGTGGTTTGAGTCTTATCGGGCGGACCTCCGGGTCTATGTCGAAAGCTACAGGGGGTCCCTTGAACCTTCCGAGTCCTTTCTTAAAAACGGCGGGATGCGCATCGCAAACCGCTTGTATTGGGTCCCCCCCCACGGTATGCACCCCCCCTATGAACAAACCTAAGGGCTGAAACCACTGTGTCCCTAGGAGGCTACAGCTTCCCCCTTTGAGGACAACTAGGGGCAGTTCCGCAGAATGTCTCTTAAAATTGACCCGAAATTTCCCGACCCCCAACACCGGAATGCTGTTTCCCTGTACGTCCCGTAGTGTGGACCTCAACGCTTTAAGCTTGGGCCGCACGTGGGGGTCGATTTTCAGGAACTCTTTCTGGGGAATTATGGAATAGGAGGACCCCGAGTCAATTTCCATCTTAATAGGGGCCCCTTGTACTAATACCTCAACGAAGTAATGGGACTGTCCCGCGGACACGCTGAACACTGAGGCGTCGTCCTCGCTGCCGTCCGAGACGCGGCCCACGCCGTCCTGCTTCCTCGTGGTCTGGGCGCCATCTTTGGGCCTCGCTGGACGGTCCGGTCTGGCTGCGCGGTCTTGTGACTGCCTCCGGCCCTCTTTCCTCTTTCTGCACGCCTTGGCGATGTGCCCCCGACGGCCGCAGGTGTAACACTCGGCCTTCCTGAACGGGCATCTCGCGCGCTCGTGGGCCGCTCCGCAACCCTCGCAGCGTCGACCACCCTTCCGGACCTTCTGGACCTCCTCGCCGTCGCTGCCTTCCGTAGATGACTTTGAGGCCCGTCGAGTCGCGTGCACCGACTGTCCGGTCTTCCCATGCACCGAATTTTCCGCCTTGCCGGCTCTAGGACGCCACTCACGCCACTGGTGCATCTCGTCCACTCCGGCATTCGTGGACTCTGCGGCTTCCGCGGCCTCTATGACCTCTGCCAGCGTGGGTGGCGGCTCCTTATTCATCAAGCTGCGCTGTACCTCCTTGTCTTTCAGGCCACACAACACGCCGTCCCTGAGGACCAACTCCAGGATATCGCCCCATTTACAGGGGGCGGCGGCTATCCTCATGGCGGCCACGAATGCCTCAACCGACTCATCCGGCGCTTGGACTCGCCTCCAAAACGCGCTCCGAGCGGGAAACATTGCCCTCGAGGGGCAGAACCGCTCTCGCAGCAGTCTCATGATGTCGCTCGCCTTAAAGTCGCTCACCTTCTTCGGAGCGATTATGCCCACCAGCGTCCGCTTGGTTTCCATCCCGAGCATTCTGGTGAGGATGGCCCTCTTCCTCTCCTCGTCTTCTCCTTTGACTCTGAGTTCCACCAGGGCCGCCTGGAAATCCATCTCAAGCAGCTCCCAGTCTTGCGGTTTGGTGATGTTGAAACCGCTCTGTGCCCTGGCTGTTCCGTGGGGATCCATAATCCCACCTTCGTCGCCAATTTGGTGTATGCAAACCAAAACACAGGACACAGCCTCGGGCTGGGTTAACTCAGGTTTATTGCATCGTGGGCAGAGGGAACATGAGGTAATGGCGGATCGATAGCTCTTTATATACAGCAGTAACACATTTGAACGTGGTGCCATGGTAGCCCATTGGCTACTGTCTGCGTGACGTCATTGCAGGTCACGCCCTTCTTGTCCAGGTGTAGGTGGTGGCGGGAAAACTTCCCGCGCTGTTGCCTTTGATGAGTTTGGACCAAGAGAGCTTGGACGCTCGCTGCTGCCAGCTGGTGGTCATTAGCTCGCGTCCTATTACAGGGTTTATATGATACAGCTGAAGGTTACATTGTTGCTATAGGCAAGGTTACATTGGCTCAGATACATTGTAATCCGTGTGTACAATAAAACCAACAGAACACAACACTGCTGCAGAAACAGGACATTTTTTTTCTTCCATGTTTAGGCCAGACAGAAATTAGCAAAATGAAGGCACCTTCATTATGCAGTACCTTTCACCTGACCTAGTGTGAGAAAGATTAGCCAGCAACACAAGGTTCTCATTACCGGGATACACCTGACTGTGGTTCAAAAATACCATAATGTTTGAGGAGGTTCTTTCTGTATACCTTACAGGACAGAATGAACTTAAGAAGGAACTAAAAACTACAAAAATGTGAAACTGGGTAAAAGTCAAATTGACATAGCTGTTCATCTCTCTCTATATGCCTCAAGTGATATATGCATTGTTTCATTAACTGACAGGTTTAAAAACAGAAGACTTATCATATGGCATGATTGAAGGAAGAGTCAGTTACAAAAAAAATGATATTTAGAGAACAGCAAATCATGGTATACCTGATGGTATACCTCTCTGGGGTAGAGAGGTTGCTGCAGTATTGTGATGTGGTATTATTTATTTATTTATAAAAAATTCTAACCTGCCTTCCTCATCCAAAGATGACCCAAGACGGCTTACATGGCAGTTAAAAATACATACAGGTTAAAAAATAGCCACAACCACCCTGCCCCCCCCCCCCAACACTTTAAGAAAAAGTACTCACACAAAATTTTAAAAACTATTATAAAGGATTTAAACAATGCCAAAAAACAATGTTAAAAATTACATTAGCTAAAAAGGGGAAGGGACAGGAAAGGGGTGGAGTTAAAAACAGATAAGTGTAGTAAAAAAAAGACAGGTGTGTTGCAGCAGGCCATCATATCAGCCAGCGGGACTGAGCCGTTACAGCTGACGGGCCCCATACCCGCTTGCACAACCAGGTCTAAGGGCCTCCCTGAAGGGGAGCAGCTCTGTCTGCTCTGTATTGTTTGTATTGAGTACTGTATATTGTTTGGATTGAATACTGTATAATTATTGTGTATTGAGCATATTGTATATTATTTTTATGTTTATATAATGATTATTGTGTGAGCTGCCCTGAGTCGGGCTTCCTGATCGGGCGGCATACAAATGCGAAAATTAAATTAAATTTATACCTATTTTCTTGTCCTTGTTTGCATAAAAGGGCTAATTATATATTAAAAATAATTGAGTTACAGGGATGATAATTTATGGAATCATTACCAGTGATAAAAATGTTGAAAGTGCTTGGAAAAATGGCATCAACTATGTGGAAGGCAGCATTTTCGAGCCTAAGATGTTTCCCATATGCTATTGGGAATAGCACAATCCTAATATGGCACAACCACAGCAAATTTCTTCCAAAATCTACTGTCACAAGAAATTAAACCCAAGCATGGGATATGAACTTGGAACCTCCTTGTGTAGAAATGTTGTGGAAATGACAGCTGGGCCTGAATGCTTTCTCTTGAGGGCTTCTGTAATAAAGCTGTGGATAAAGAAATACTATAATAAATGAGAGACATTTGCTGCCATAATATGTGACATCACACTGGAGCATGATACTGTACTGGTATTTTAGTTGTTTACCATCTATTTTCATTTAGCTTTTGATACCTTTTTTGAAGTGGCACAGAGAGGAAGAATAATGTACAGCAAGGGAATATATACTTAAAATCCAGTGACTGTTTCAGGTAGAAAAAGTAGCCTTCTGTGAAGAACTTTAGCATTGGTGGTAGTGGTAGGTGATACCTTTACAAGACCACTAAAATACCACATGCTCTTGACTCTGTAGACAATTTTATCTGGCTGGGAATTAAGGAACTGGGATGTTACAGAAGAAAAAGCTATGGCTGGATGTGTGGGACAGGTTTCCTTGTTCAAAGCAAGTTCCAAAACGGCGGCTGAAGAATGATCTCAGAGATATTAAATTTCTGATTTAACCTTTAGCAGTGTGGATTTGGGAATAGAAGCACACAGAAATGTGGCAAACTCCATTTATTTTACATACTAGGCAAATCAATTGCAACCTTTCTTCTTTCTTTTTAAAATCTGGCTGGCTTCCTGGAAGGATTAAATATGACTCTAGGAACCAGCAAACATTATTTGAGAAAGTATGGCTTTAAACCTTATTTGAACCATAAAGTCTTCAGTATTTAGCATGAAAGATATAATAAAAAACATTTCAGAGAAGGTCTCTCTGGTTTCAGTTCCCCCATCCGGTACAAGAGAAACAACAGTGCAGGGTTGCTTGAACATAAATGGAATTAAGATCATTGCTGGCCCCAAACATTTTGGTGATGAAATAGAATGCAAATATTCCAATCTGAATGGCTCTGGTTCTCTATGCTCCCAACATAGAATTTTTTCTCTGCCACTCAGGGGCTTCACTTTTTTCAAGCAGCAATGGTGTACATTGACTTTTCCCTGTGTGGTTAGCAGTTTTGCTCTCAAAAAAGATGAGAGGCATGACTGTGAGTGGTGTTCTGTTATTATACTAAGCTGGGTGTGATGTTTGGGATGATGAGAACACCTACTCTCACAATTTCTCCCTAGTCACCTCAAAGTATTTCGTTTTTAAAATGACACTACAGAGTTTAGCGCTAGTTTACCTCAGCACTACATTGACATATTAGTTTAGTGCTAGTAAACTCTGCATGGACAAAAAAGATTTAAAAAAATCAATGTGAAATAGAAATAATTTTGATGAAATCCAGCAGTCTAATCATTTCTGTGGTGTGTGTGTATATATGGGTTTTTATGTTATGGAGAACATTGGAAAACTTTTCCTTTGTCTTAGCACTGTGCAACAATTGGAACAGTCCACCAGTTTACAATGAAGCATAAAGGGAGAGTTGGGGATTGGCAGAGGGTGGGGTAAAAGGGGGAGGTCTTGTGGGCTGTGACATGGGTCAAACACATCAGATTGAGGGGCTAGTGTGAACACTGCACCATAACAATCTGCAGTCTCTGTGTGATCACTTTAAATAGGCTGTGAATCAATCTGCAGCAAAGCCAAATCACTCTGATTTAGCTTGTCAGTGTAGTCGCATCCAGGGATAGTAAAGGATTTTGCAAATTGAAAACACAAGGTATAGAATTGAGAGATATTAATGAGTCCAGAGAATATTTCTTAGTTATTTTAGAAAGTGCAGTATTCTTTCATGTTTAAAATCCAAAATAATGTTTAAATACTCATGACAGTGTCATGCTTCCATTTTCTGTAAAAGTCTTTATGGGAAGGCCATCCAGCAGAGGGTCTGTTCATGGTATCGTCTTACTTTGCTCATCACAGGTCCCTTCAGCTTCATAGGCAAAATCAGTGTATAAAAGGATCATGTTTTATCTGTTATCCTCTCATGTTCCCTGAACACATACTGGAGATATATAATGCTACCTCTTGAGAATCAGCTCTTACTATTCTGTAATAATTGCAAATTAATGAACAATGAATCATACCTTTGTGTAAGATGACAAAGATATTTCTCTACAAGCTGAAAAATTATCTGAATTTTCATTTTATTAACATCAAAAAACATTCCCTAGATACCTCATTGGTACATGTGATGGTTAGGTTTCCTTTAAACACACTGCAATTATTCTATCCATTCTCATTGTTTTCCTATTCCTAGTATGTTGATTGATGTTACTGAAATTGAAAATGAACTGAAAAATAGGTAGTAGTCTTTATGTTAATAAGCCAGTGTTATATTGTCCAACTTTCTCAGCAGGTTGCTAAAGATAGGGTGAAGTAATGAGAAATCATGTTCTACAAAGAGTGAAAAATCATTTGACTTAGTCTTCCTCTAAAGTACCTTATAGCGATGAATTACAATACAGCATATTTTTCAGTGGTGGTAAGCTATTACATGACTTCTGAAATATTTTATCACAGTTTTCAAGCAAGAAAGAGTTGAACAGCAAAGGGGTATCATCTTAATGAAAATGTACCATCCTGTGTAAAACTGAGAGAATTCACTTGAATCATTCCTTCTGTTTGAGAAGGGTGTTAATACTGAGTTGAGTGTCCAATCTGGTTCTAACTTCAATGAACAGAAGATACATGGCCATGTGCAAATAAAGTTGCAGCCAGAAATGGATCATGATGATAGAATTATTTCAGGAGACAGAGTTAGAAGGGGAGGGGAGTGTTTTTAAGGAAAAGAATAAAAGTCCGTCCTTAAATTAGCATTAAACTCAAAGGAGATTCCAAGCATATGGAAATATCACATGTCATAAATACTATACGCTGACAGGAGAACTAGAGGTCAACTCATTCAAAGCTTCCTTCTTGCTTTCCAGATGTTAGAACTCAAGTCAACTTCATAAAAAGATTTTAAGAGTTGAACCATTTGTATTATAAAAATACTTGACAATGAGGTTTTTCTCCCATTGTTGTTGTTGTTCAGTTGCACAGTCAATTCCGACAGTTTGCGACCCCATGGACCATTTTCCTCCAGGCACCTCTATCCTCCACCACCCTCCTCAGCCCGCTGAGCTCTGCACCCATTGCGTCTACAATACCATCTAGCCATCTCATCTTTGGACACCCCCTACTTCTCTTGCCCTCTACCTTTCCCAGCGTCAAGGCCTTCTCATTTGATCTCCAAAGTACTTTAGCTTCATCTTCACTATTTGTCCCTCCAACGAACAGTCAGGGTTGATTTCTTCTAATATTGACCTATTTGTTCTCTTTGCTGTCAAAGGGACTCTCAGGACTCCCCTCCAACACCACATTTCAAAGACATCTATTCTTCTGTGCTCAGCTTTCCTAATGGTCCAACTCTCACAACCATACATTACCACTGGGAATACCATTGCTTTGACTATGCAAATTTTTGTTTTCAAGGTGATGTCTCTGCTTTTCACTATATTCCCCAGGTTTCTCATATCTTGTCTCCCCATAATCAGTCGTCTTTTTATTTCATGGCTATACTTGCCATCTGCAGTGATCTTAGATCCCAAGAAAGTAAAATCTGTCACTGCTTCTTCTTCTTCCCCATCTATTTTCCAGGGATTGATCGGACCTGTTGCCATTATCTTGGTTTTCTTGATATTAAGTCTCAAGCCAGCTTTTGCACTTTTCTCCTTCAATCCAATCAAGAGTTTTTTTAGGTCTTCCTCACTTTCTGCCATTAGGGTGGTATCGCCTGCATATCTCAATTTGTTCTCCCAGCAATTTTGATCCCATATTGTGATTCCTCCATCCCTGCATTGCACATGTGCTCTGTATCATACCTGTCAAGTTTTGGATTTGGAAATAAGGGAAATTTCCCGGCAAACAAGGGATACTTGACAGCTGTGCTTATCCTGTGCTGCCCTCCAATGCCGGCAATAGGGCATTGCAGTCTAATTAATAAGGAATGACAGCGGGAAAGAGGGTAAAATAAGGGGTTTTCCCGGCCAATAAGGGATACTTGACAGCTATGCTCTGTATATAGATTGAATAAGCAGGGTGATAAAATGCAGCCTTGTCTTACTCCTTTTCCTATTCCAAACCACTCTGTCATTCCGTGTTCTGTCCTAACTGTTGCTTCTTGGTTTGTGTACAGATTTCTCATGAAGCATATGAGGTGTTCTGGTATTCCCATCTCTTTAATTGCTTGCCATATTTTGTTGTGGTCCGCACAGTCAAATGGCTTAGTGTAGTCAATAAAACAAAAGTATACTTGTTTCTGGTATTCCTTTGTTTTCTCCATGATCCAACATATGTTGGCAATGTGATCTCTAGTCCCCCTATTCTCCCATATTTCCCACAATATTGGATTCAGTGTTATTCTGATGATGGTGATTTGTCATTTTGGTATCCTGAGTGAGCCAAAAATGACAAGACACTCTGCTTGAGCAGAAGAAAGGGAATCGTTTCATTAGTCTACTCATGTAACCAGCAACTTGTCTCATATGCTTATTCATCCAACCACGCTACAACCTTACAAGAGGAGACCAAGAGAAAAATATCTCCTTTGATCTGTTCAACCAGCTGACACCAAGCTCTTGTTCTCTTGGGCTTTGTCAACATCTAGACACTGGGAGGGGAAAAAAGTGAAATCCTTTCTGTTGACAGGTTATTAACTTGTGAACTGCCCAGATAATACACTAAGCACTATGGAGCCATATATAAGTGTATGGGACAGTATATAAGAGTAATTGCTATTGCTATATCATTTTGCCCCCATTATATTGGGTACTGGCTGGACATTATGTCTGGCCGGACATCCTGCAATGGTAATGGAGTAGACTATACAACCAGCGACTCAACACTGAGTGTTGGGCAGTGGTAAATAACCTGACTCCCTAAAGGAGCTAATGGCTATGGGTGGATGATCCCCGTTAGGTGCAGAGATGGTCCCTCTCAGTAGAGGAAATGCCACTGGAAACCATCATATTGGGCCAAATGGAAAAATGAGTAGAGGAACCACTTCACTATTCTGATTCCCATTGGTTATGTAGGTGGAAGAGGCCATGCTAGAAGGACTGGCTGCAAAGACACACCTTGTCAATATCCTCAAGGCTGTGCCAGTCCATTTCAGTCCTGGCATCAAATCCTGTATGTCTCATTTCATACATGCCGCAGGAGATGGCTCCGTGATCATAGTGTGTAGGTCACTTTATGGCAAGCTGGGATTCACCTAAAACAAATTCACGCCAATGGCATTTTCCCTGAAAACATTCAGGAAAAAAATATACTCGGACACAAGTAGCAGCTGGCATCGCCAGCAGCTGGGTACACATTTTACCAACCTCGGAAGCATGGAAGGCTGAGTCAACCTTGACTTCCATCAGGATTGAACATGTTTTGGCAGCTGTTTAACCACTGCACTGCAAGTGACAAGCCTCTCTCCCTCTCCTTTGCTTGATTCCACCACCTGTTATTATCCAGTCACTAAAGAAGGGAAAGAGGAAAGGAATCTTTCCCAGGATTATTCCTAGAATTAGTAAGCATGTTGTGGCCATGCTTCGTCATCATACCGTCATCATACCGAAGAGACTTTGCAACTTGTACTGTGAGTAGAACTATTTGCTCAGCCAGAAAAGATTGCTACTTTTGCTGAGCTACAAGACTTGTAAGTAAAGGACTATGTTACTTGTGTTTGCTACATAAACTTACAAGGCAATTCGACACAGTGAACTGAACTGTGTGGGACCAAGGAGAAGTTATGTAAATGTTTTGGGCCTTCTGTTTTTTACCTCAAGTAAAAGAACCCTTTTGTACAACAATCATCTTTGGTCCCTGTGTTGATCTCAGTGCACTCAACTTCTGCTGTGCACCCTCTGGTCACTCTGCTAGACACCAACATTGGTCACATCTAGAAGTTGATTCTGAGTGTTCTGTAAGGATGGAAAGCTGTTTGTAAAAGCCCATTTTCTTACTACGTAGTCTGGGTAGCTCTGGTTTATGTGACTCCTGTGATTAGAGACAGCCTACATAGCCATTGGCAAGCTACACAATCCCAGGCTTCCCCCAGAAAAACTATGTTGGCATTTCAGAAATTGATAA
This sequence comes from Bradypodion pumilum, assembly GCA_035047305.1. Lineage (NCBI taxonomy): Eukaryota > Metazoa > Chordata > Lepidosauria > Squamata > Chamaeleonidae > Bradypodion > Bradypodion pumilum. Next base: position 74,982,945 of record JAWDJD010000002.1, on the reverse strand, counting down.
AAACATTTCTATTTCACCAAACCTTCCCTTCTTACGTTCATCAATTTGTTTCTTCTTTTAAAATAAGTTTTATTTGATTGATACTGCACACTTAGTGAGGGAGATTGTTTGGGCACCTCTCTGATTTAGTTTATTAATAATGATATTCTTCTTGATGCTTGAGTGTCTTATCAGTTTACAGGCAAATGATATATAGGTAAATGGTAACATTGTGTTGATGGTATATGGGTCTGGATTTTTGTTTACTGGCCATGTGTAATTTTGTAGCTTTCAGAAATAGAATGAAATAATAAAAATGATTCATTGAAGAAGAAACTATGCAGACTCTTAACACCATAAAATGTACCTGAATAACAGCCATAAGGTAGCTGAAAAAGAACAATTATCTTTGCCCTTGAGGAAACATGATTGCAATTACTCTTTATCCAGGTGCATGGGAAGCTCAACATTCATAAAAATAAAGGTTGGCAGACTTGACCAAACATGAGCTCTAAAATCAGGTTTTGGAATGACTACTATAATCCCCTAAACATAAGACCTTTAACATAGGATTCCAGGGAATAAATAATGAGAAATTTATGGTGAGATTTAGGGATAATGTAGCAAAATTGCTGTTAAATAGCAGGCCATCTCTATCTCATGTTCCTAGTTTTAATAAACTAATTTTACTCCAAGGATATGGATTGTCAAGGCTGATGCATTCCAGGCACATTTTTCTCAGACTGCAAGATATTTCACCAATCCAGAGACAACAATTCAAACAAGGTTTTGCCCACAACATAAGAATGTAAGAATTGCCCTGCTGGAAGACACTGAAGGCCTACCTAATATATTTCATGACATAAAAGGGCTTATGTTATCTGCTTTTATTACACAATAAAAGAAATAGCATGGAACTCATGGCTCAAGTTAAAAAGAGAAGATAAGAACTGGTGCTAGAAGCTAATTCCACAATCTGGATTTGCTTTCCATAGTAGTGCTCTTGAAATCAAGGTATCTATGTCTTGCTCGCTCTAGAAACAAAAATGATTAAACTGAGCTGTTGTAGTTTGGAAGAACCATGAGAAGACAAGCCTTGTTGGAAAACACATTAATGCTTTCAAAGGCTCATATAATCAAAATTCTCTATCTCTTTTAATGGATGGGGTGAGTGGGTAAATTATTTTAAATTATTTTGAATTTTAATGGGGTTTTAATGGGGTTTTAAGAGTTTTTAATTGTCTGTTGTTGTTGTTGTTGATTGATTGATGTTAGCCACCCAGAGTCATTGCAGAGTTGGGTAGCAATAAAAATTTGAGGAAATAAATAAATAAATAAATAAGAAAGAGAGTGTAAATATGAGACAGAATTCATAGAAGAAACCACAGTGTCGAGTTTGCAAGGCTGTTAATGCTAGGGCATGATGGAGATCACTCGTTGATAGGGTTGCCATGAGTCAGAAATGACTTAGCGGCATGTAACAACAACAGCAGCACATTTTGTAACCTCAACCGACATAAGTGAGTCCCAGGAAATTCAGTCAACAAAAAACAACAATTCACAGAGCCAAACTCTTTCCTGAAATTTATGTGCATCACATAGTCATAGCATGTCTGTGCCAGAATTGCCTAATGGTCTTGATGTGTTAGCAGATGGTCCCGATATGATCCAACATTGACCTGTCAGGAAAGAATCCCATTGACACATATTTTTGTTTGTTTCAATTTCAAACAGCTGGGATTTGTATATATATGTGTGTGTGTGTGTGTGTGTGTGTGTGTGTGTGTGTGTGTGTGTGCGTGCGTGTGTGCGCGCGTGCGTGTGTGTGTGTGTGCGCGCGCGCGCAACCAGTGTGCTTCATACCTTTTCCCACTCTCAAGCCATTATTTTATGTTGGTTTTTTTAAAGGCAATTGGATTTTGGGCACTGCAATATGTAGTCATTTTGTCACATCTTTGATGAGATGGTTTTTAAGCAAGAGGATAGATCCAGTATAGATTGCTGGTTTCCCATCAGGAGTGGTACAGAGATCCTATATACATTGGCCCAGATCATGATAGTCATTCTCCACTCTCTGGTGGCAATCAAGTCCACACATTAGCATACACCTATGTGGCTAACCCCATTTTCCTGTCACCTGCTAGTTCCAGAACTAGTGGCAACTATAACTAATAAAGTTGTGATCTGTTTTACCCCAATTGTTGCATTGTGCAATCATTTCTATGCCAAAGCCCCCAGAGTCATTTGAGCTTGCCTGGCAATCAGCTTCTGTTACAATTAAGAGGCCTCATGTTGCCAGCTAAAGTCTTAAGGAATTATTTTATTTCTCCAGATATCCAGGAGGGAAAATAAATTTTGCCAGAAAAGACAGCTCAGTTTTGTGTTTGAGATGGTTTTATAACCTGGATACACATTCCTGCCATTTCCCAGCTAGCACCAGACTACATTTTTAACTTGCTGTGTTGTCAGAGTGCCTTTTCTTTTGTTCTGAGTTACCATATTACTCAATTCTCAGGGATTTATCTATATTCTGTTCCCTCTGTACATTCAGCTCCAATGCAGCCTGGATGGAGGGACTTTAGCCCCTTCTGACTGAAAAGCCTGGGATGTTCTAGCATTCCTGATTCGAGGCCTGGGGTGGGGTGAGAGGCTTGTTTTAAGGCCTGCCCTGCCCTGATCTGGCCACATTGCCTGTGCGTAACAACCTGCCTGCCCTCCCAGTTCCTAGAAAGTTAGGGTTGCAATTGGGGGTGAATAGGAAATTTTTAACCCATCTTCTGGATTGGCATGTGGAAGAAGGGGATTTTTTCACCTATCTCATTCTGAACCACTGGACAATTGTGGCTTTAGAGCATGTTCAGTTAAATAGGTCACATTTAATTAATTTAATTTAATAGATTTATATACCGCCCTATCCAAAGGACTCTGGGCAGTGTACATAAGTTAAAACCAATATACAGGTAAAAGAATTTAAAAACCCCTTAAAAACATAACAATATTACCCACCCACCCCGCCATGCCATCTATTATCTAAAAACAAATATAAAATCTACAAAAACCTTAAAAAAATTAATTACAGGAGGGAGGAAGCCTCAGACGAGCCAAAAAGGGGAGCTTGTTGACAATCCCGGCCCCCAGACCCATTTTGCCAACCATGTCTTCAATTCTTTCCTAAATGGTAGCAACTGGGCCTGGAGGCGCAGTTCTACTGGGAGGAGGTTCTATAGTGTGGGGTGGATAGTGCTGGGTTAGGGTGGTAGTGGTTGTTAGGGAATGTCTTTACCTTCCTCCCTTGCCCTCAGCTCTACTGCGTTCCCTGTGAGTAACCTGCCAAGTATTGTCAGGTCTATGCTGGAACTTCTGAAGACTCCCAGGGACCTAGGAAATATGACTTTCCTACTTCAACCTGCCTTTAACCTTGGCAAATCCTTGCAAATGGGCAAGGAACAGATAATTCACTTCTTTAAAGCGATTTCAATTAGTGGGGAGAGTAATAAACTTGGTAGTGAGATGGATCTTAGCCAGTGATGTAGCTCTGTCTTCTGACCCTTCTGAATAATCAAACATTGTGGTTCAGTAAAGTTGCTTTACTGAAGGTAAGCATGAAATTCAGTTCTTTAAAAACAGGTTACAAAAATACTAATCAAAATATAATCAAGGAAAACAATGCACATGGCCCTGATATATAGAAACATAGCTTCTAAGCATGGTGAATTGCATATAACCAATCAAATCCCTCATTAAACCAAAACATATCTGTTCCAACACTGTGTTCTCAGAGGCAAAGTGTTGACACATCCCAACATTCCAATCCAAGTGGGAAAAAGCTATGGTCAGTAGCTTTCCCCCCAGCAAATGCCTCTTATTTTGCCACCTGCAAGGGCCTTGTAGTGTTATCTTTGGTGGGAAACAGTGTTTTGAAATGCTGTGAAACGCTGTGAAATGCTGTGAAATGCACGCACACATGCACACACACACGTGAGCTCTTCTGCTGAAGCGACTCCATTTTAAACTACTACACAGTCCAGGGTGCTTTAGAACCCTGACAGTGGTGAATTCCTCAAGGTAAAACTTGGGACCTACAACATCTTATAGAACAGACACCAAGAAACGACGTCCACATTATCTTAGGAGACTGGAATGCAAAAGTAGGAAATCAAAAAGTGGACGGAATAACAGGCAAGTTTGGTCTGGGAACACAAAACGAAGCAGGGCAAAGACTGTTAGAGTTCTTCCAAGATAACATACTAGTCATAGCAAACACCCTTTTCCAGCAACACAAGAGGAGACTCTACACATGGACATAATCAGATGGCCAACATCAAAACCAAGTTAACTACATACTCTGCAGCCAAAGATGGAAAACCTCCACATAGTCAGCAAAAACAAGACCTGGAGCAGACTGTGGCTCAGATCACAATCTACTGATCGCAAAATTCAGGCTCAAACTGAAGAAAATAGGGGAAACTAATAGGCCGGATAGATATGATCTAGACAACATACCCAAGGAATGCACGGTGGAGGTGAGGAAAAGATTCAATGGTCTGGACCAGATAGACAGAGTACCAGAAGAATTATGGACAGAGATGAGAGACATTATGTAGGAGGCAACGAGGAAAACTATACCAAAAGAAAAGAAGCGTAAAAAAGTAAAGTGGTTGTCGGATGAGGCTCTTAAAATAGCAGAGGAAAGAAGGAACGGCAAAGGAGAAAAGAAAAAATACAATCACTTAAAAAAAGAATTTCAAAGAAAAGTAAGGAGAGATAAGGAAAGCTACCTAAATGAACAGTGCAAAGAAATAGAGGAAAACAACACAAGAGGCAAGACTAGAGATCTCTTTTAAAAAAATTGGGGAATTCAAGGGAACGTTCAAAGCAAAAATGACCACGATAAAAGACAAAGATGGCAAGGAGTTAGCGGATGCAGAAGAGATAAAGAAAAGATGGAAAGAGTACACAGAAGAACTTTACAAAAAAGACCTAAACACCCCGGATAATAACAATGAGAGGGAAATTGAACTTGAACCAGACATCCTAGAGAGTGAAGTCAGAAAGGCCCTAAAAAGCACACCAAATAACAAAGCCAGTGGAGATGATGGTATCCCAGTTGAATTTTTCAAAGCCCTAAAAGATGATGGAATCAAGCTACTACATGATATATGCCAGCAGATTTGGAAAATGAAACAGTGGCCACAGGATTGGAAAAGATCAGTATACATCCCAATCCCAAAAAAGGGCAATGCCAAAGAATGTTCAAATTATCGAACAATTGCACTCATCCCACAAGCTAGCAAAGTGATGCTCAAGATAATACAGGCTAGACTATATTACATCACTATGGATAAAGGTACGAGAGCGAAAGCAAAAGAAGAAGAACAGGTTGTAAAACCTAAGAAGATTGAAAAAGCACCAATGGATGAATCTGTTCAGCCAACAGCTCTGCCCACAGTGTCATTGGACCAGACTCAAATTATGGTGGAAATTGGCAAGTTGTCGCAAAAAATGGAGAAAAATGAGGCTTCAAGGGTGAAAGATAAAAATGAAATGTTTAAAAGGCAAGAAAAGATGATGTCAACACTGACAGACTATACCAAAAAGGTGGACTTAAGTTTGAATAAATTTGAGGGAATGCTGAAAGTGGTTCAAATCGAGGTGGATGCGGTAAAGAAGGAAGTAAAAGGGACTCAGGAGGTGGTGCGGGACAGTAAGTTAAAACTGCAGGAACAAGAAATGAGGATAGATGCTGTCGAAGACATGATGAGAAAGCAGAACATTTTGATCCGTCAGGTACCGGAACGCACTCCGGATCTGTTAAGAGAGAGGGTGGTTCAGTGGTTAAATGGTTTAAAAATGGGGAAGGAATTTGTTCAAGAGGATTTAGGAAGTGTATTCCGGGTGGGTCCAAGAAGAGGGAGAGTGGCTCAAAGAAATGTGTTGGTTAAATTTGCAAATTGGGCAGATAAATTAAAAGTAATGGCTCATCTGAAAAGTGTTGGTTCAGTCGCGTTGAAATTTGATGGCTCAGATGTAGAAGTCTACAATGATATTTCACTAAAAGAAAGAACATGGAGATATAAGATGAGGCCTGTTACTAAATTATTGATGGGTAAAAATATAAGGTATAATTGGAGATTTCCACAACAATTGCGCTTTTTCTATGATAAAAGAATGCAAGTTATTGATGAAGGCATTAATCCATTGGAATACCTGAGTTTGTTGGGATTGGTACAAGTAGATTCAGAAGAATGGAAAAATCTTAAGAAGGAAATGATGGATTCTGGAGCTTTGGGGAGGGAATATGGGAGGGAGGAGTCCGGTGGGGCAACAGGTGGAACACCACAACGAGGGGAGGAGGAGGAGGAGCCGTCTTTGATTATGATGGAGGAGGAGATAGGTAAGGAAGGATGAGCATTAGATAGTAGTAATCTTAATTAGCTAATAGAGGTAGAATGGGTAAGTAGCGCATAGCGCCGGCAGTAGGGCGCATCTTGCAGGTCCCCCCTCTCCCCTCTTTGGTTGTCAGAGGCGACTTTTCGTTGGAAGGTGGGGAGAGTGAAAAATGTGTGTTTTATGTAGTGGGTATGGTGAAGGGTTTTTGGTGGCACGCCCGATGGAGAGTTTAAAGTTGGGAGAAGAATTTGGTTATGGATAGTATTAAAATAATATCGTGGAATGTGAAAGGTGCAGGCTCTGTTCTTAAGAGACGGAGGTTGGAATCGGCGTTGAAAAAAGATAGACCAGATATTTTATTTTTACAGGAAACACATCAGAAATCAAAAGATACGAATAAACTTTATCTGAGTTGGATGCAACACTATGAGATGGCGTTTGGAACATCTAAAGCAAGAGGGGTGGCAACTATGATTTCTAGGAAGTTAGGATTTGAAATCACAAAAAAGATTGCTGATCAAGAGGGTAGGTATCTGTTGTTAAGAGGAAAATTGGAGGATGAGGAAATATTGTTGGTAAATATTTATGCTCCGAATGACCACCAAGTAGTGTTTCTTGAAAAAATTCGGAAAATAGTGGAGGGGGAAAATGTTGCAAAAATTATTGTGGCTGGTGATTTTAATTTGATCAGGTCAGGAATGGATTGCACAAACATAGCTAGAAGTGGAATGGGTGTGAAAGGGAAGGCGATGGACAAATGGATGAAAGTTATGGGTTTGAAGGATTCGTGGAGAGAGTTTAAAGGCTTGGAAAGGGCATATTCCTTTTTTTCGCATGTACATGGGACCTACTCGAGAATAGATTATGTTTTTCTGTCGGAAAATTTAATTGGGGATATAGAAAGTACGGAAATTGGGATTATTAAGGAATCGGATCATGCTAAAGTATATCTGGAATTGAAAGCACCAAAAAATATTCAAAGAGTTAGAAATTGGAGGTACGATCCTAATTTGTTCAAAGATCAGAAAAGCAAAGAGGCAATTATGGAAAGTTGGAAAGAAAGTTGGCAATGGAATGATAATAATGAGGTTGATTTTAATATTGTATGGGATACCATGAAGTCAGTTTTTAGGGGGGAAAGCATAAAAGTGGCAAGCCTTAAATATAAAAGGTATAAAGCAGAACACATAGAAAAAGAAAGGGAAATAAAACAATTACAGGAAGAACACGTAAAGAGTAAAGATAAAAAAATTCTCTTGAAACTACAAGGACTCAAGGCAGAAGTAATGGGTAAAGATATTGATAAAGTTAAACGAGATCTGATTTATTTAAATAGAGAATATTTTGAATTTAGTAATAAGAACTCAAAACTATTAGCAAGAGCAGCTAAGGTTAAAAGGGAAAAAAGAGAAATTGGGGTGTTAGTTGACAGGCAAGGTTCAAGGTGTAATAAGAATAGCGATAAATGTAAAATAGTTAGGGAATTTTACCAGGTGTTATATGCAGAAAAAGAAATAGATAGGGAAAAGCTTAAAAGGATATTGGAGAGGCAGTTAGGGAATGGGATAAAGCAAGAGCATAGGGAGAAAATGGAGGAAAAGATAACTGATAAAGAGGTTAAGGGGGTAATAAGCGGATTGAAGATAGGGAAAGCCCCGGGGGAGGATGGATTATCAACAGAGTTTTACAAAGAATTTAAAGAGGTGGTGGTCCCGAAATTGGTGAAGTTATATAATTATATATTAGATGGAGGATCAATCCCGACTTCATGGTATAACACTACAATTGTTCTTTTGCCAAAACCTGGTAAGAATTTGGAAAGAGTGGATTCGTACAGACCAATTTCGCTTATAAATCAAGATGCGAAGATCTTCACGGCAATATTGGCTAACCGTTTAAATAGTTTTATGGGGGAATATATAAATGTTGATCAAGTTGGGTTTCTAAAAGGACGACACATGGCGGATTTGACTAGAAGGGTATTAGATTTAATAGACAGTGTTAATCAAACAAAGGAAAAAGTGGGATTACTATCATTGGATATTTTTAAGGCATTTGATTCATTGCAGTGGTCTTCAATTAAGGAAATAGTTAGAAAATATGGGTTTGGAGATAAATTTAATAGGGTTATAGATTTACTATATCAAAAAGGAAATGCCAGGGTTAGAGTAAACGAGGAGCTCACGGATGTGGTAAAGCTAGAGGCAGGTACTAGGCAGGGTTGCCCATTATCTCCTATTTTGTTTATAATGGCAATGGAGATTTTAGCTAAAAGTATAAGGGAGGATTTAAATATAGAGGGGATTATGGGTAATAAAGTGAGCATGTACGCTGATGATACATTGCTTATGGTGAAGCACCCCGAACAGGTAATGGACAGGATTAAAGATCATCTACAAGTATTTCAAGCTATAACAGGATTAAAGATAAACTGGGATAAATCTGAATTGATGTTGTGTAATTTGAAATTGAGCGAGATGGGTAGGACGGTGTCGACACTTAATATACAAATCAAAGATAAGTTGAAGTATTTAGGGATAACTATTTCAAACAAATTAGAAGAACTTAAACGATTGAATTATGACATCTTGAGAATTGAATTTAGGAATAAAATACGAGAACTTCAGAAGTTAAAGCTGTCATGGTTTGGAAGGATTGCTATGTGTAAAATGATACTGTTACCAAAGATTAACTTTTTATTTGACACGCTCGCGATCCATTTAAAAGAGAAAGAAATCAATGAGTTTCAAAAAATGTTTAATGACTTTTGTAATGGAGGAAAAAAATCTAGGCTTCCAAAGAAATTATGGTATTTGTCTCAGAAAAAAGGGGGGTTGGGTATGCCAAACCTCTTAGCATATTATCGAGCATTTCAAGTCAAGAATGTTGTGAAGATCTTGGCAAGAGAAAAGGTAATTTGGGAACAATTGGAAATGAAAGAATACAGAAATATTGGAAACTTGAATTTTCTGGGAATGAAAGATAAGGCGAAAAGGTCAAATAATACTATGATGAAAGGTCTCATGGAGGTGTGGAAGAAGGTAAAAAAAGATATGGTTCCGAATCTCTCCCCAATCTTGGAATTGACTGATATGATGTGTTTCCCAATAAAATTAGATAAAGAAAAAATAGAAATATTGGATAAAAATGGGACGTTGTTATTGAAGGATTGGTTAAAAGCATGTGATGTTGATGCCGAGCGGAAAAAAATGTTTGAGATATTAAACTTGAATTGGTTTCAGAAGTTAAAGGTGGACAACTGGAATAAAAAATATAAAAGAGAACTAGGATCAGATAGAGTACTTACGGAATTTGAGGAATTGGTAAGGAAGATTAGAAAAGGCGAAAGTAGTATTAAGGGTCTTGTAAGTAAGCTTTATAATATATTGAATAGAGGTGCAGATCCACAGGAGGATTTGAAACGGAAGTGGGAACAAAATTTGAATATAAAAATTGGGGAGACTGAATGGAAAAATAAATGGAAAAAGAGAATTATGAGAACAATGTCTGTAAGAATTAAAGAACATAATTTCAAGATGTTGTGGCAATGGTACCTGACACCATTAAGACTTTACCAGATGGATAATAAAAGAGATAAGTTATGTTGGAGATGTAAAGAATTTGATGGAACATATGAACATATGTGGTGGAGTTGTAAAAAAATAAGGGATTTTTGGGGGAAAATAGAAAATGAATTTGGTGAAATATTGGGTAAAAATGTTAAGTTGGTGTCGGGTACTATTCTTTTAACGAATGTGGAAGATCTGGGTTTAAACAAGGAGGAAAAAGAACTACTGGAAATTGTACTGACAACGGGTAGACAATGTATAGCCAGAAATTGGAAAAACGATGTAGATATTCAGGTTGGAGAATGGTATAAAGAAATGTGGAGTTTAGCATTGAACGATAAATTGACATGGGAGATTAAAGTCAAAAGAGATAATTTAAAAGAGAATAGATTCTGGAATATATGGAAACCGTTCGTGGATCATTCTATTATGGCAGGTGATAGTTCAGGACCAGTACCATCTCAAAGAAGTTTCTGGACTTGAGTTAAAAATAAACTCTCCGGGCATTGTATATATTCACAGGGTGTTTTTTTTTTTTAATTGGTTAAAAAGATTAGTGGCAGTACAGAAAGTTTTTTTTCTATTATTTTGGATTTTGAAATAAAGGTTCTTAATATTTGGTGGTTAAATAGTAGTTAATGAATATAGATATTGTTATGTGCTACCATATAGTAATGTTTGTTAGTATGATTTTATGGATTCGTTAGTGTAATGTACTGTTAATGTATTGTTGATGTTTTCTTTTCTTTTTTCTGTATGTTTATTAAAGATTTAATAAAAAATTTAAAAAATAATAAAAAAAAGATAATACAGGCTAGACTGCAGCAGCATGTAGAAAGAGAACTACCAGAGGTGCAGGCTGGGTTCAGAAGAGGCAGGGGGACCAGAGACGACATTGCAAACATACGTTGGATCATGGAGAGAAAAAAGGAATACCAGAAACAAGCTTACTTCTCCTTCATTGACTACACCAAGGCCTTTGATTGTGTGGACCACAACAAAAAAGTGGCAAGCAATTAAAGAAATGGGAATACCAGAACACCTCATATGTCTCATGAGAACTCTGTACATGAGTCAAGAAGCAACAGTTAGGACAGAGTATGGAAAGACGGAGTGGTTTGGAATAGGAAAAGGAATAAGACAAAGCTGCTTTCTGTCAACCTGTTTATTCAACTTATACACAGAGCACAAAATGCGCAATGCAGGGATGGAGGAATCACAATATGGGATCAAAATTGCTGGGAGAAACATCAACAATTTGAGATATGCAAATGATACCACCCTAATGGCAGAAAGTGAAAAAGACCTAAAGAAGCTCCTGATTAGGTTGAAAGAAGAGAGTGCAAAAGCTGGCCTGAGACTCAATATCAAGAAAACCAAGATAATGGCAACAGGCCATATCAGTCCCTGGAAAATAGATGGGGAAGAAGTAGAAGCAGTAACAGATTTTACTTTCTTGGGATCCAAGATCTCTGCAGATGGAGATTGCAGCCATGAAATAAAAAGGCGACTGATTCTTGGGAGACAAGCTATGAAAAACCTGGGGAACATTGTGAAAAGTAGAGATATATCACTGCAAACAAAGGTCCACAAAGTCAAAGCAATGGTATTTCCGGCGGTAATGTATGGCTGTGAGAGCTGGACCATTAGAAAGGCTGAGCGAAGAAAAATAGATGCCTTTGAGATGTGGTGCTGGAGGAGAGTTTTGAGAGTCCCCTGGATAGCGAGGAGAACAAATAGGTCAATATTAGAAGAGATTAGCCCTGAGTGCTCCTTAGAAGGACAAATAACAAAGATGAAGCTGAAGTATTTTGGACATCAAATGAGAAGAGAGGATTCACTTGAGAAAGCCTTGATGCTGGGGGAGGTGGAGGGCAAAAGAAGAAGGGGACGGCCAAAGATGAGATGGCTAGATGGTATTGTAGATGGGGCTATGTGGACTAAGGAGGATTGTGGAGGACAGGGGTGCCTGGAGAGCGATGGTCCATGGGGTCGCAAAGAGTCAGAATCGACTGTGCGACTGAACAACAACCAGAACAAAAAAAAACTTGGGTGCATGTCATGATTTGAGTGAACCAGCTGGGCCCCTAGGGGACTCCACATGCCATCTCCAACATCTATTCATGCAAATAGAGTTGGAAACTCCTGCAGGAATACCTCTCCGACATAGCCAGCCTTAGTAGCTGGATGGGATTCACCCATCCAGTCTGGAGAGGGGATAAAGTGTCTCCTGCTCTATTTGCAGGAATCACACTACCAGCCCCTCCACAGGTCAGATGATTCAATATCTATATATAAAATACCCCAAGATGTAGTCTTGTATGTTATGAATGGGCTCCCACACCCCTGGATGGATTCCCCTGAAACTTGCCACACACCTTCCTTGGGCTGGCAAGAAGGGTTTTTGGGGGGACTGGACTCCATTTGCAGGTTTAGGCACCCAAAAATGGTAGCAAACTGCCCCCCGGCAGGAAAAACAGCAACAAAATGACTGACCCGGAGTTGTAGTTCTTTTGGTGGATGGCCACCGCAGACAATAATAAGCAGTGAAACTAAAGCTTCAACAGGCCATTGCACTTGGGGAATGTTCACCCCTCCATGGAAAGTCACGTGGCATGAGGGATTGGTTGCCCAATGGCTTTTCCCTTGCCTCTGCAGCAGTCCATAGCAGAAAGGGGAAAACGTGGCTACTCTCTGTCTGGGTTGTGGTCCCCACAAGGGGCGTGGGCCCCACAAAATGCAAAAAAGGCAAAAAATACAACTCTAAGGATGCCTTGGCCACAGAAATGCCACTGCTGTGCCAGAGCATAATGGAACCCTGGGCCTGACTGCAGCATGCCAGTGAAAGTGCTGGAGCGAGTGGGTGTGCACACGGGGGGACCTGGTTGCAGCCGGCCAGATGCAACTGCCCAGCTGACCCTGCAGGCAGTTACCTCAGAGCCAGGGAGAGGAGGGGCTGCCACGCTTCTGACTGCTCTGAGAACACCGACTGGCTGATCCCTGGACAACTCCCTTCAGGTCCAGGGAGAAGAGCTGCTGGGAAAACCTGCAGACGGAAAGGGCAGCATGCAGGGCCCCTGGCCATGCTTGTGAGGCCTGTGCGGGGATGTGAGTGCTGGAGCTGGTGGAGGAGACAGACCATCACCAGCAAGGTAGAGTGGGCAGGAGAACGCGACTGGGGTGGCGGGGCTCACCTCACACGCTGCAAGCCAGGGTTGACAGGGCCAGCAGCACCTGCGCACAGCCCCCCCCCGGGGCGAAGCTGGGTGCCCATGCTAGTATTTAATAAATGTGGCCCAAACGTTATACAACAAATATGTGTTCTGCCTTCTTATTTGATGGGTAAGAAAGTAATGGGCCCATCAACCTCTCCTTGTGCCTCTTACCACAATCAGATGGTGGAGAAATAGTTCTGTCAATAATTTGTGTACAATATATTGTGTCCTGCCCAGTATGGGTAAGACACAATAGAGAGATGTCTAGGGAGTGAGCAATTCCTGCCATACAAGCCACTGAATTCATATTTAAATGCCTGCAATGTCACTATGTTAACATTATAAAATTCACCACCTAGAGTTCTTTTGCAACCCATAACCTGAAGGATGGTAGAAGGGAAGCCAGGTTTAGGCAAAATTAAGCTAAATAATCATTCATTGCATTGGTAGCTAGCCTTCAATTTCAGACTCCAATCTCTTTTGTGGGATTTCTTCAATTGAATCATTTTTACAACAGAATATTATGGATAGTACTTCAGTGGCTCATCATATGTATAGAATTGGTTTGTGTATATCTGATTCCCATGTTTAAGAAATATTTGTAAAAAAATGAATTAAAACACAGAAATAATTGTGCAATATTTCTAGTCTGGTGACATGAAAAAGAGGTGTTTTGTTCACATCCTAATTCAAAACACATTACACAAAAGTAAGGCATATTGATTTACACATAATGTGTTTAGGATTGGAGTGCCTTTCCTTTAAAAACATCTCTTAATCCATGTCAAGACTTAGAAAAAGGTGATGAAAGGTGACTCTTAATGGCATGAAGAAGTGGATGATCAACCTAATTAGTCACCTCATCATACTGAAATTGTATTTGTGTTCAGACCTTGACTCTTATTCTTTTCAATTTTGAAAGGGGGGAAATTAAATGGAATGAGATTAAATGGTTCATTTAAATGATAATAAGAAGAAGGTTGAAGATGGAATTCACACATAATGCTAATATCATTAAACAGGACAAAGCAAAAATGAATTGTTAAAATATGAGCTACAACTGCAGTATATTATCACTGACCTTTTTAGTCACCAGATTTTGAAGGATGGAATACTACCTCTGATCATACAGGTATAGGTTCCTTTCTAACAGCATATCTCTGGTACATTAAGTGATTTTTTTTAAAAAAAAATTGACATGTAAATAAAACTAATAAGAAAAAATTTTGTTAGCTAAAACACACCTGTAAATTCACTCATTTATTTCAGTTAAAGATGAAGAACCTTTATCTCCATGTTTTGAACTCCAAGTCCCATCATTCCCAGCTAGCATGGTCAACAGCCAGCAATGCTGGAAGATGGAGGCCAACAACATATGAAGTGTTCCACAGCTCAATTTTTTTAAAATTAAAGAGCCTTCTATATAATTTTAGCTTATTTTAGAAAATGAATGTCAAAATATAAGTTACATTCAAAAGCACTGAACCTCTTTCCCACCCTGTAGTAATTTTCTTCTTCTTCACTGGAGACAAATGAAAGCTATTTCCCTATGAGAAGCACACTTTTCTCATCACTGAGATAAATTATACTATTTGCATAGCTATGCAAGAGGATTTTGGCCACAATCTTCTAAAAGATCAGAAATGGTTTTGTTTGAAAGAACTAAAGGTGTCAGCCAGGTAAGAGATGCTGTTTTGGGCTGATAAATGTTTGAATGTGTAATGGCTTTAAAAAGAGCAGAGCTATCCCTCACATTCTGAGTAAATTATTTGTCTCATTTTTCAAACTAATTCAATAGAACCAGGGCAAGGGAAGTTAGTCATCACTAAAGGTAACATATGAACTGGTGCTTAATCTTCTCTCATTGAAAGATATCTCTACTCAAATTAATAGATGTGTACCTCTCTATATCTATGTATCTATTAAATATTCAGACAGATTTACTCCCATATTCATGCAGCAAAATGCAAATTTACTTGGCCATGTAAGTCATTGGGTCAATGGAAAATTCAACACAGTATGTAATAGATACAGCTCCTCAGGCTGTACTCAGAATAAAAAGTAATTGAAACTTCCTGAGCCTGAACCAGATCTTGACTGCTAAATTTTGTACAATTTAAATGCATTTTAATAAAATATTGAATGTTAGTTTTTACTGCAAAACACATACCTTGGAATTGCCTTAAAGAGTAAAAATGTTCAATAAATACAGAGCTTAACTAAACTCTTTCATTTTAGTTCTGGTGCTGCATGTGCTTGAAGCTTTACAACTACACAATGCCCATTCTTTTGCTCAACATTGAAAATGGAAGTTGAAGCAAAGAATACCTTGTAAATTCAGAAGGAATATGTGGAATTTATTTGCAACTATCACTACACAATAGAGATAGCAATAATTGTCATCTCAAAATTAGATTAGATTTTTAATTTGTACCCCGCCCTATTCAGCTTGTAGGCCGACTCAGGCCGGCTTCCAACATAATTATACAATATAACAAAACCAAAATAAAAAGCATATCAGCAGACAGCAACTAAAACAATGCAATATAAATATAAATACAATAATACCATAAGCTGTATATAACAGATGCAATAAAAATATACAATACAATAC
Source organism: Bradypodion pumilum (assembly GCA_035047305.1). Taxonomy (NCBI): domain Eukaryota; kingdom Metazoa; phylum Chordata; class Lepidosauria; order Squamata; family Chamaeleonidae; genus Bradypodion; species Bradypodion pumilum. The sequence goes on along the minus strand of JAWDJD010000002.1, from coordinate 74,967,178 downwards.
AAAACAATCCAAATGCAAATCAGAGAAAAATACAATGAAATTATACATAATACATAATAAATACACCAAAATACAATAAGCAAAGTATCAAAACATCAAATACAATATAATTATACATAATAAAAGCACCATAATAAAATAAGCACAATGAGGCCACAGAACAGAACAAAACACCCTTGCCAGTCCATAGGGCCCAGGGAGCAGAACCCAGGGCTTGACATCCATGAATGGAGCTCACGGCTCAACCTACCTGATGGAGCCCATGTTCTACGCTCCACAGAGCCCAAGGATCAGTGTCTCTGACAAGAGGAGGGGCAGCCCCGGGAGTAGCTGTGGCGGCAGGTCTTCGGCTATGCGCAACCCATTTGCTTCTTCTTCCCTCCCAGACTGAGCAGGGGAGGTGGCCCCGGGAACAGCTGACAATGTTTATAGCAGGGCCCAAGGCTCAATGCCATCAGCTTTATCCCTCCCCTCAAGGGGAAAGGAGAGCGGGGAGCCCCAGCAGCTGCAGCGGTCTTTGGCCCCACGGCCCGCATCGGCTCTTTATCTGAATACAAAAATGAGAACCCTGCATATATGATATGTTTATATTAAAAATATCAAGACCTGCAGCTGAGTGTGGCTCAGATCATTAGCTACTTATCACAAAATGTAGGCTTAGAATGAAGAAACTAGGAAGAACCTTTAGGCCATTTGGGATTGACCTAGATCACATTCTTTATGAATATACAGCAGAAGTGAAGAATAGATTTAAGGGATTAGACTTGATAAAGTACCTGGAGAACTATGGATGTAGGCTTGTAACATTGTGCAGGAGGTAGTAATTAGAACTGTCCCAAAGAAAAAGAAATATAAGAAAGTAAATTGGCTGTAGTGTCTGGTAAGGCTTTACAAATAGTTGAGGGGGGAAAGGAAAGTGAAAGGCAAAGGTGAAAGAGAAAGATTCACTCAACTGAACACAGATTTCTAGAGAACAGCAGGGAGTGATAAGGTAAAGGTAAAGGTTTTCCTTGTTCGAAAGCCAGTCGTATCCGACTGTAGGGTGCAGTGCTCATCTCTGTTTCAAAGCCAAAGAGCCAGCACTGTCTGCTGCTGCAGACGTTTCTGTGGTTGTGTGGCAGGCATGACTAGACAACGGAGCACACAGAACGATGTTACCTTCCTACTGAAGTGTTCCCTATTTATCTACTTGCAATTTCTTGCTTTCGAACTGCTAGGTTGGCAGGAGTGGGGACAAAGATGGGAGCTCATTCCATCCTGCAGTACTCGGGAATCAAACTGCTGACCTTCCACCTCCTGGTCAGCATGTTAGCCACTTGAGTCATTGCAGTGATAAGGAGCACTTCTTAAATGAAGAGCGCAAAGCTCTCCATCTGAAAAACAAAAATAACATGCATTGTGGTGTCTTTGTGTGTGGTTGTGTAGGGGAAAACATTGACAAAAATCCAGTTGACAAAGATGCATCTGCACGCTGGTGGTGATGTTATCAGCCGTACGATTTTATCCCTAACTGAAAGCTTGCCCTTTCCCAATCAGGTTCTGATGTTCTCTAGGGATCCATTTTGCCCCGAGAATGCCTTAGTGAGCCTCAGGCCAGGTGGAGAAAATCCTTAGAAGCCCTGAGATAGGGTCAAATTCCTAATATAAAAAATTGCCACCAAAATACTTGAAGTTGTTCTGATACTGCTAGTGGTAATTTTCAGATATTACATTAAAGACCCCATCCCAGAGCTCCCAAAGGATTTTAGAGGACAAAAGGAATCAATTGAGAGCCTCAGAATCTGAAGGAGGGGATAGGACATTTTAATTGGGCATAAAAAGCCCGCACAAAAGCTGATCACTTCATCAACTTGCACTAGCATAAATTTATGCATAAGGATTCAGTCACTATCTATGTGAGATCTCCTGCCCTCTTCAGTTCTTGGAGTCATCCCTTTGAACTTTCTATGCTCCAATCATAGCAGGGCCATAGCCAGCGGGGCCAGGGTGGGCTTCACCCATCCTGAGTTAGCAGTTTGTCCCCCTGGCCACTAGAGGGTTTCCCATGGGAAAAGAGACTTTGTTGCCCATCCTGAAAAAATATTCGCCCAACCACATCTAGAATCCTGGCTATGGCCTTGAATCATAGCAATCATAGATGCTCAACTTTGGCAGATGTATGCAAAAGACACATAACTAGACAAATAAACTAGACAATTGTTTTACTGTTTGACCCCATTCTTCCTGTTCATTTCTTGGACATTTTTTGAATCTCTCTACTCCTTTAGCATCAGCTCACCTAGTTTTCCACATACTTCCAATACTTCTCCCGAGACATCTTTATGCATACCTTGGGTAATATCTAGTCATGTCTTGTTTCTCAAACAATTCTCCTTTATGGATACAATCTCATTGTCTCTCAGTCTTCCTGCTTGCTACATTCAGACATTTTATTTCAAGACCAAATAGACAAATTCTCCAAGTTCTGACCATAGCTGGTGAAAGACCCTGTCTTGGATCTTTCCTTCTTAAAAAAGAACAACATTTGGTCATTCCAGCAATGACTTCTGAATCTGCCAGGCATTGTGTCCTAACTTCTTGGATACCAGTATCCAAACTTGGATATCAGTATCCATCCTGAAGAAAGACAAGGTTTAAAATGGTCTTTTAAATGCATATGACATTGACCTTTGACACACACACACCCAATAATCCCAACTGAGATGGTCTGACCTATCCTCAATCCCCCAGGCATCTGCATTTACATGAAGGAACATAACGTATGACATATTCAGTTAGGTACATGACCAAGAATAATGTTAGCTAAGAATGCCCTTACTCACTGGCATTTCGTATGGTTTTCAAGTGTTCATTGCCTGTCTCCAGAATAGTTAAGAAAAAAAAGCCATTGTTTCCTTTCCAAATTAAATGTCAATAGTCCAGGCATTTTCTGCTAAGCATGAATTCTATTTTCCACTTTTTAGAGCCTGTGCACAATTTTCCATATGGTGTTTTTATTGAATTAGCAAACTGACCAGTGGGACTTAGATGGAAGTAGAGAGCAAGCCCTAAAGAACTAAACAGTGGTGGTGCTGTGCATGTGTGGTGTTTGGCAAGCTTTGCTCAGAGTGCACTGTTATTTTTTGTGTGTATTCAGATGTACTTCCTTTGCAAAGAAAGTTGTGAAAGCAATGATGGGAAGAGACTGCAAAGACTGGGAAGAAAATACTTTGCACTAAGCTAAATGAAAAGTAGTTGATCCCACTGGAGTTGAGTAAGCTCAGGGTCAAAGTTCTTGTTGGACGTGCTTGTATTGCTTGGTTCCAAACCTTAATCTCCACATGATGGTCTGTAACACTCACTTTCTCGCTGGGGAAACTTTAGAACAAAGGCATGTTTCATTCAAGGTCACAGAGAGAGCTGGCTTAAAGATGAAGCATGGGTATGTTCACGCCAAGTATAACAGGGTGCCACTTCAGTCTCGTAAATTGAGCTGCACTCATTTGTACCTGGCCCAAATTTGGCCTATAGAGTGGTGAACCAGATGCAGTGCTTCTTACAATGTTTATACAGATGGTAGGAAGAAACACACTCAGTCTGCTCCTTCCTTTGAGCAAAAATATTATTACCTCTGAGAAGTTGAGCATGCAAGTGCTTTCAGCTTGCATATCGGGTACAAGAGAAACCACATCAAAGATGGACATTTATTCCATGATTCTTTTCAGCAAGCTGTCTCCTTCAATATATTGGCTTGCACTGCTTGTTCCATTTAGGAGTCTCTCCCTCTGTGACTTAATTCTCCATTCCTAATTGAGACAAATTACACTAGAAGATAGACTAGTCCTCATTTTTTTAAAAAGGTATACTTTGGGGGGGGGGGGTGTGTAAATATTATCCATAGCCTGAAGAGATGGGAGAAGATGGACAGGATCTGAATTTGATGTGAGACATTAGACACAAGGCCTGTACCCAATTACATGGGCTTGCTCCCCAGTAAACTCAGCAGGAAGTATGGCAGAGGGCTGTGAGGGAAGAAACTTCCCTTTTCTTCAGAACAGTGTATGACATTGTGAATGTTTCTGGGAGTACCATGAGTTGTTTTCTAAGACTTGAGATGGATGAATCAGCCTCCTACAGAGCCTTATTGAAAAGCTCTTGTGGCTAAATTATTTGTTTAATTACAAAATGCTTTTACAGGGTTTGTGGAGCCCCAGAGCATGGCAAGAGTTCCTCTCATGCACACTAGAGGGCACAAAGATATATTTAGATTCATTTAAAGCATTTTTTAAAAAATCTGTGAGTTTGGAAAGCACCAAGAATGATAGAGACCCTATGTAGCTTGCAGGATGCACTTAAAAGGAGCATGGAAGAAAAGATATTTACCTGGCTCTGATAAGTACAGAATGAATCATCTGACTATCCAGATAAATGTCTTAATTCACACTGAAGGTCAAACTAAATTACCAATTTTAAAAAGTATTTTGAAGATATGTTGCATCAAGTGGTAAAAATAAACTCTTTGTCATAGCATCTATTTTCTCATCTCTATATGTTTCACTAGGGTACATTGTTTTGTGATTGATCATCCCCAGATAAATATGGGTGTAATTTGCATGTTGATTACTGAGATATACCTCTGTGATGAACTCTTATTACTGAGGGTTCATAAGAGTAAACAAATATGCCTTTTTATGTTACTCTGATAAACAGTTTTAAAATTTACCCATGGGCAAAAGGGATGGCTACCCATACAACTGAGTGAAGAATTTCAAGATTTTAATTTAGTTGGGACTTCATTCAAGCTTGGCCATCCTCATCCCCTAAAAAATACCCAACCAAAATAAGATAAAACCGTGTGTGTTTTCATGTCACAGATTACTCTGGGTTGAAAGGATTTTTGCAGGGAATGTCCAAATGAGGCTACCCTTATGCCCCCTATTGTGCAACTCTTGGGGAATCGAACCCTGTCCTTTTGGTCTCCAAGCACAGTGCTTTTACCCACTGAGCCACTGGGGTGTTCCAAGACAACACTGAAAGGAAGGAAACATACATCCCAAAATAGTCTGAAAGTCATGGAACATATTCAATGGAAACAGAATGCTGACTTATTGTTGAGAGGGAGAGAACTAGGAACAGTGAAATGGGGTGGTTGGACTTGCTGGTTTTCAGAAAGGTGATCACGTTAATATGTTCCTGTTAGAAACATAAAAACAAAAAATGTTGTAGTATCTTTAAGAATAATTGATTTATTACAGTGTTGGCATTAATGGATCATGATTTATTTTTTTCTAACAATCTACTTCTTCATGTGTCTGAAGTAGTGAGTTGTAATCCATAGAATCTTATGGTGAAATACATTTGTTAGTCTTATACATTCGTCAACTGCAACCCGTATCCGAGAATGCATTTTTTTCATGAAGCAGGAAAACTGTCACTGGCGTGAGTTTGTTTAAGGTGGATTCAGCTTGCCATGAAGCGACCCACACACTATGATCTCAGAGCCATCTCCCACGGCACACATGAAGCGCAACATGCAGGACTGCTGCAGCCTTGAGGATATGGACATATATACAGTACATGCCATAGTATCTGTGTTTTTGTTTTGTGTTTTGATGTAGAGAAGTAATTCATAATGCATTTTTGTCATTGTAGAACCACATGTGTTCAATTCAATATTTTTTTAACCTTCTGCGGTTTCTCAAACAAGCTTTCATTGAAGAACAATGAACTATTTTTCCAGAAGAAAATATCTGGAACAACATTTAAGTAGCAGAAATGCTACTCCATTGGACTGGAACATCTGGCTGCAGAGACAGGGACTGGGACTTTGACTCCCCACTTTGCCTTCAAAAGAACATCCAGTCAAAATAACACAGAGAGAGTGTAGTCCGTTGAGTTAATTTCCCTGTTGCCCCTATGGCTTTGGGTGAGCTACATAGTCCCAGAGGGCTACCAGAAGAGAGATTGATAAAACATCTGTGAGTATTAAATGCTTAGAAAACCCTGGAGGTTCACCACAAGTCAGAACTGACTTCACAGCACATATTAATTATTATTTTTCATGTCAGCAGTAAAATGGTTATTCTTCAAATTGTTACTGCTCAGCACTGAAACCTAGAATATTGTTTGCAGGCGCACCCCCCAATAAAGGACTCAGACACCAATGAAAGTGGATAACTGCATTGGGCCACATTTATTGATTCATGCCCTAGTCCGAATTATAAATTTCTATTGGTAATTGACCAATCATAATTCTTAAGGCAAGCAGGCCGAAGTAACACTGGTAAGGTACCACCCAAAATTGCCAACGGCAATTGCTACAATGTATCCATTTGTATCAATTTGTTTGTTGACCACAAACAAATTGTTGACCGTAGTCAATATCTAACTAATGACCCCACCCTCTGACGCGTATCCGTAAAATCACGGGGTGATGCATGCTGTCTAGCTATAGCCATCACCCCGTTGCCTAGTTCGTCGTTGACCGGACAACGTTTAACCAACTTATGCCTGTCTAGTGTTGTCCAGTCAATTGCGAACTTGCCGGATACCTGTGGGTCATAATGTTTACCTTACCAGTGCTACCCGCCCATGTGACCAAAGTCAACAGCAGCAACAGAAAAACCCCTATGTCAAACCATAGTAACAGTGTGGGATGGGCGAAAAAACCAGGACCCGGAAGCCAATATGGGTCCCAGCCAAAAATTCCCACCCGGCCCCGAAGCGACCAAAATATCACACTGTTAACTAGGGAGGGGGTGGAGGGAACAACTTCTCCGCTCTGTCGCTTCGCAAAATGGCAGCTCGGCTGCCTCGTGGCCACCCCTTTTATAAGGGAGCTGGCCACGCCCCTAACTACCCGGATGCCTTCGTCCTGTGGGGGGGCTCCCGCAAAGAGCGCGGCGGCCATTTTGGCGCCGCGCTTGCATTGCAGGCGCACCCCCCAATAAAGGACTCAGACACCAATGAAAGTGGATAACGGCATTGGGCCACATTTATTGATTCATGCCCTAGTCCGAATTATAAATTTCTATTGGTAATTGACCAATCATAATTCTTAAGGCAAGCAGGCCGAAGTAACACTGGTAAGGTACCACTCAAAATTGCCAACGGCAATTGCTACAATGTATCCATTTGTATCAATTTGTTTGTTGACCACAAACAAATTGTTGACCGTAGTCAATATCTAACTAATGACCCCACCCTCTGACGCGTATCCGTAAAATCACGGGGTGATGCATGCTGTCTAGCTATAGCCATCACCCCGTCGCCTAGTTCGTCGTTGACCGGACAACGTTTAACCAACTTATGCCTGTCTAGTGTTGTCCAGTCAATTGCGAACTTGCCGGATACCTGTGGGTCATAATGTTTACCTTACCAGTGCTACCCGCCCATGTGACCAAAGTCAACAGCAGCAACAGAAAAACCCCTATGTCAAACCATAGCAACAGTGTGGGATGGGCGAAAAAACCAGGACCCGGAAGCCAATATGGGTCCCAGCCAAAAATTCCCACCCGGCCCCGAAGCGACCAAAATATCACACTGTTAACTAGGGAGGGGGTGGAGGGGAAAAACTTCTCCGCTCCGTCGCTTCGCAAAATGGCAGCTCGGCTGCCTCGTGGCCACCCCTTTTATAAGGGAGCTGGCCACGCCCATAACTACCCGGATGCCTTCGTCCTGTGGGGGGGCCCCCGCAAAGAGTGTGGCGGCCATTTTGGCACCGCGCTTGCATTGCAGGCGCACCCCCCCAATAAAGGACTCAGACACCAATGAAAGTGGATAACGGCATTGGGCCACATTTATTGATTCATGCCCTAGTCCGAATTATAAATTTCTATTGGTAATTGACCAATCATAATTCTTAAGGCAAGCAGGCCGAAGTAACACTGGTAAGGTACCACTCAAAATTGCCAACGGCAATTGCTACAATGTATCCATTTGTATCAATTTGTTTGTTGACCACAAACAAATTGTTGACCGTAGTCAATATCTAACTAATGACCCCACCCTCTGACGCGTATCCGTAAAATCACGGGGTGATGCATGCTGTCTAGCTATAGCCATCACCCCGTCGCCTAGTTCGTCGTTGACCGGACAACGTTTAACCAACTTATGCCTGTCTAGTGTTGTCCAGTCAATTGCGAACTTGCCGGATACCTGTGGGTCATAATGTTTACCTTACCAGTGCTACCCGCCACACGGAGGGGCTTCAAAGAAGGCTCGACGCCCCCCCCCCAGACCGTCAGCTCGGGCAACAGGCCTGCTCGCCAATCACCCAACAGGAGGTCCATACCTCCTCGCGACAGATGGAGCCCATCCCCTGCATACAAGTCATAACTTTGGAGGCTAATAGCGGGGTGACGACTGACCCTCCCCCAAGCCCTGTCGACAAGGAAACACGCCACTGCCCTATTCACCATGTGTCTAGCGCGGTCAAGGGCCAGGAGGTCAACACCCCCTCTGTAGGAATGGCGCGGGACCATGTCCGACCAAACAAGGGTTGTGGCGGGCCAGACGTAATGCAGGTAGGCGAGGTCCTCGCAAATCGCATGCTTCAGCGACAAGCCGGTGACCTGGCCCAAATCATTGCCCCCCAGGTGTATGATCAGAATGTCAGGCGGGTCAGCATTCTGGCCTGAAAAAAGGAAAGGCAGCAGCTCCCGCCATAACATCCCGGGCTTACCATGCCATGTGAGACTTGCGTATGCACCCAGTCCCAGTCGGGGTCCCCACTCTGTCGCCGCAGCATAACGCGCTGCCCTGTGCACGTAGCTATGGCCCACCAGCCATACTGTCACCGGTGTAATACGACACCCCGGGTCTGTAAAGGAAAAATTGAGGGAAAGTAGGTAAGGTGACTGGGTTGGTACTCACGGCGGGAGTGGGCGCACATAAAATTGAAAACATTGCGAACCCCACCGTCCCATGCTACGTATGTCAGCCCCTGAGTACCCAAAAGCCGCAGCAGTCGAGGCCGCCCCTATACGGAATGAATGAGTGCCATAGCGGGTGCCTGGGAGGCCCACACTGGCCAGCGCTTTGCCCGTCACCTTCCAAAATTGAAATTTAGTAAGGGGAGACCCATCTCGGTGACAGAAAAATGGGCCATGGTGCAAGCCACGCAGTGCCAGGAATTCCTGTAGGGCACCAACCGGACAGATGTCTGCCAAAGAACACCGTAGCAGTCGCACACCACTGCCGACGCCATGCTGATCGGTCTTAGAGGAACGTATCCTCAACTGAGCCCAGTCTTTGGCTACACAGACATCCTCGAGTTCCAGTGCCCTACGACTTGCATCCGCCTTAGACAGCATCACAAGCTCGTTGATGCGGAGCGCTCCAAAAAATGCCACCGTTGTGGCTGCATGGAACAGGGCTGCCTCATATGCATCAAAACAGAGGCAAGGCCAGCCCCGGGCCAACTGGGTAAGGACCCCTGGGGAAATCGGGTGGCGGTCGTCCTGGCAACGCCCGCGCTCGCGCACCCACCCCTCCAAAACATGTCTCACACGGAAGTCAGAGGTGCTGTCCACATGACCCCCCACCTTGGCCATAAAAGCCAACGCTGAAAGCTTAGATGCTATGGTGCGAGGTGCAAGGCCCTGAGAATGCAGGTAAACCATGAACCGCAGCACATGGGTTACCGGGATCGGCCAGGTTCCTGGCAATTGAAATTGAGTACAGAATGCCCTGAAAGAATTAATTGCATGGTGATACGCCTTACGGGTGCGTGGCGCTAGCGACAGGCCAATCGCCCGGTTCACCTCTCCTTGCCAATGGTCCATATCTCCTCCGGGAGTGGCAAGGGAAATTCCTCCGCATCTGGGGCCAAGGCACGGAACCGGGAGATCTGTAGGCGGGACAAAGCGTCAGCAATATCATTATTAACCCCTGGGACATGCGCAACACAAATTGGCGCACTAGATCCATAACCCTGGGTGATTTGGAAGTCTGTGCATTTACAATGTGGACCACAGCCGCATTGTCACACCAGAAATGCACGACCGAGTTGGACCACTCCTGGCCCCATAGCATCAAAGCACCCAGGATAGGGAAAAATTCCAGATATGTGAGATCACGCAGGCGACCCGTGCCTGCCCAGGCCGGTGGCCACCCACCATAGGCCCACTTCCCGTTGAAGTACATCCCATAACCGAGGGATCCCGAGGCATCAGACTGAATCTGAAATTGAGGGGAAGCCAGGAGGTCATGCCTCCAAAATGAGACCCCATTGAACTCCCTCAGGAACTGTAACCAGACAAGCATGTCTGCCCTGATACCCCGGGTAAGCCTAACCCTATGGTGAGGCCTGGATAATCCTGCCATAGCGTCGCACAAGCGCCGGGCAAAAGCCCTGCCCGGTGCGACCACTCTGCAGGCGAAATTAAGGTGACCATGCAGCACCTGCAGTTCCCTCAGTGATGCCTTGCGCTTGGCCAACAAGTCCGAGATAAGGGCGACTATCCTTGACACCTTATCCCGCGGTAACCTAGTCGCCTGCGCTATCGTGTCAATCTCCACCCCCAGGAAGACTAGCTGTGTAGATGGGCCCTCGGTCTTTTCGGGTGCTAAAGGGACACCGAGTTCCTCCATTAGTGTCTGAAATGTGTTGAGGAGACGTGTACACGTGTCCCAGCCCCGTTCACCTCCGAATAAAAAGTCATCCAGGTAATGGGCTACAGACCGGGACCCTGACCTGCGGACGAAAGCCCACTCTAGGAAGGTACTGAAACGCTCGAAAGCCGAGCATGATATGGAACAGCCAAAAGGCATGGCCTTATCAAAATAATATCCGCCCCAAAATTTGAAACCCAGCAGTTCAAAGTCGCCCAGGTGCACTGGCAAGAGGCGAAAAGCCGACTTAATGTCGCACTTAGCCAGCAGCGCACCCGGGCCACATGAGCGCACCATGCGCAGCGCATGGTCAAAAGATGTATACCTGACTGAGCAAAGGTCGTCAGGGATAGCATCGTTGACCGATCGGCCGGCTGGGTAGGACAAGTGATGGATAAGGCGAAACTCGCCTGGCGACTTCTTGGGAACCAAGCCCAGGGGCGATACCTTGAGGTTAGTGAACGGGGGTGCAGGGAAAGGGCCAGCGACACTGCCCGCATTGACCTCCTTATTGATGCTGGCGGCAGCCACCTCCTCCCTCCCCCTAAGGGACAAAAGGTTGGGGGCATCCTGAGGGGACCTATCACCCATGAAAGGAATACGGAACCCCTGTCCAAAGCCCTGAAGGAGATAATCTGCATCCTCCCCCTTCGGGTACAATGCGAGCCAACGCTCCAGCATGTCCACATTAATTGGGGAGGGAGCCTTTCGGTGAACCAGCTCCATCTGCGGCAGTCTTGCCAGCCCACTGTCCGCCCCTCCCTCTGCCCCGCGTCCCTCCAGGCCTGGGACAGGCAGAGGCCGCATGGGGGCCCGCACAGGTGGGACACTCATGTCTGTACTTGCAATTCTTCTTATTGCATGAACCATTAGACGAGAAAGTCCAGCACAGCAGGCGGGCTGGAACCCCCTGCCCCGCCACTTGGCGGGGAACCTGTGCTGGAGCCACTCGCTGGACCGCATGTCCACAATGGTATCTTTCCCCTGGCGCGGGGCGCGTGGGCGTCATATACAGAAGCCAAAGCCTCTGGCATGGCTCATCCCACCTCATCTCAGGGTGCAGGGGAATTCGCATACGGAATTCCTCGTCATAAGCCAACCACGACGGGCCCGGAAAATCAACCATCGCCCGATAGATATTGTCCAAATACTGGACCATCGGAATTGCCAGATCCGGCCGGGCCCTCAGGTACACCGCCATGTAGATGAGGTAAGCCGGCAGCCAGTTGGCCCACGTTCGTGGTGGCTTGCGACGACGTGCCTGTTCCTTATCCTTCTCATCCTGCCCCTCCCTCTCTTCCTTGGTGGGCTCCCTGTTTAGGAGTGAGAAGATATCAACATACTCCCCTCGCCATATTTTCTCTCTGGTGGCCTGTGCCAAGTGGTCACCCAGTGGCAAGGAATAGCCCGCTGTCGGCAAGGCCGAGACAGGCACAGCAGAAACTGCGGGCATCTGGAAAGGGGCTTGGACTAGCCCAGCCACCCCCAAAACATTCCCCACAGGGTAGGAAACGCTCCCCACCCCGGGGCCCTGGGTGGTGGTTGACGTCGCCTGGTGGTGCGTCAGCGACTGTACTGCCGCACCACCCATGCGAGGCCAAGGCCATTGGAAAGCCCCCCCCAACGTAGCCACATGTGTAGGTGCACTAGTTTGTACCGCATACTCACATGCCGCACCCCCGCGGGCCGCCCCCACCGGGGGTTCCGGCCCACTGGGGGCGTCGGAGCTCACGACCGCCATAGAGCTCGCCGTCGGGGCCTGACCCGCGCTGGCCTGTTGGTTGGGGAGCTGCGAGGCAGTGGCCAAAGTCGCGCCACGGGCCTCAAGCTGCTCGACCCGTCCCATCGCCTGCCGCTGCCCAGCAGACGGCGCGTCAAAGTGCACCCCAAAAGGTGCCCCGGCGTGGCTGGCCCGAGTAAGGGAAGACTCGAGTGCCGCCACGCGGGCCAGTAAGGCCTCCACACTGGCGTGGGGCCACGGGCCAGCCGGCCCGCCCGTTACGGGCGTGGGTACAGGTCCTTGCACCCCGGGGCCCGAATATGGCCATGACCCCCCACCCTGGCCCGGCAGGGCCGGCGTAGTCACCTGCCAAGGGAGGGGACCACACCACCCCCCAAGGCTGGAAGGCCCTGGAGTGAGCTGCGCCCCGATAGAGGGAGGCCCAGTAGAGTGAGCACCAGGAGCGGCGTCCGCCGCTTGCGGGCCGCGGGCCGCAGCCCAAGCTGGACCCCTGCTCGGGTCCCCAGTCTCCGGCCAGGGGGTAATAGACCCCATCCCACCGGTCCCGGTGGGAGCCGGCAAAGGCGGCTGGTGGGAAGGCGCAGCCGCGGTCCTCCGACCCGGATTGCGCCTCCGAACCGCCCGAGCCGTGCTCGCAGCCGCCTTCTTCTTCGAAGGCATCTCAGTTGGACCTAAGGGAAGCCGAAAAGAGGAAGGTCAGCAGCCAATAGGCTTCCCGCTCAAGGTAAAAGCGACGGAGTAAGAGGAAAAACTTCTCCGCTCCGTCGCTTCGCAAAATGGCAGCTCGGCTGCCTCGTGGCCACCCCTTTTATAAGGGAGCTGGCCACGCCCCTAACTACCCGGATGCCTTCGTCCTGTGGGGGGGGGCTCCCGCAAAGAGCGCGGCGGCCATTTTGGCGCCGCGCTTGCATTCTCCCCAAAGTATACAATCACTTTGCCACAGAGGCAGAAACTTTTGTTTTTCCCTTTAACTTCTACTAGTACATTTAAAGCTTCTTCAGAAAATCTGTTGTGAATCATAAAATGTTCTCTGTGAAGCAAAATAGGTACTGTCAATTAAACAGTACAAAATGTTTTTTAGCACCTGAATAATTGACTTCTTAATTTCGTTCCAGATTGAATTGCTTTTGATTGTGATACTTCATTTTCTGTGGTTGCTGTCATCCCATAATTATCAACAGGAGCCTTTAGTGCTAGTATTACTATGAAATCACTCCATATGCTTTCCATTTAATAACAATCATTGTCACAAAGAAAGTTTGTAATGGGAATCAGGTGAGAACTTTCTAGCAGCATTCAAGAGCATCAAATAAACATGTAAGCTTTGCTTATGATCTTGTGCTAGGAATAAGAAATAAGAAAGAGCAAAATTATTAGTAGTATTGAATGTATCACTTGGAGATAACCCCAATTATTAACTCACCTAACATATGGCTATAAAAGAAGAGGAAAGAGGATAATTGGAAGTTCCCCAGCTCATGCATCACATCAATTGTCCCCTGACTCCATAAATGAAGAAGCAAGGCACATAGAATTGGGGCTAAAACACAAGCCAAGTTTTACTAAAATTTATTAAATCCTCTAGTGGGGCTTGTGGTAGTACATAAACCTGGTGCTAGAGCAGGTGGTTCCCCTTGCCTCCTCTCTAGCCTGGATGGGTGAATCCCTAGACCAGTGATGGTGAACCTTGACACTCCAGCTGTTCTTGAACTTCAATCCTCAGAAGCCCTGATCAGCAGGATTGCTGACTTGGGCTTCTGGTACTACCACAAGCCTCACTGCAGGTTAGGAAATTCACCATCACTGCCCTAGACGCTTTGCAGTGCTGTGTATTGTCAGTCACCCTCCAGACCAGCTAAATTGGGGAGGCATCTCTGCGGGCATTTCCAACTCAAGTCACATGAATAGATGTTGATTTTACCACAAACTTTTGCCTCATGATTCACATGAAATGCACCATGTCCCTAGTGGCACTCTGAGGAAATTACTGCTAGCACCTTAAATCCAGCACAACCTGCCTGCAACTAAATGTGCCCTGTAGGAATTAGAGGGCAATAGGCAGAAAAATGACCCAGGATCCTTGTCTAACATTACCAATCAGGATATACCTAAAATTCCTATCCAGCCCCAGTTGGCAACCCAACAGCACTCTGGGCGAAAATGCAGGTTGGTGGGCTGTCTGAGCCTCTGCAGCCAAGAGGCGGGCCCCAAAGACCATGTGTAAGAATGGCAACAGCATCCTATACAATTCCTTCCCTTCATCTAGCCGGAAGTGGGGAAAGCTCCACCAATTTCCAGGCGAAGAAGTAGGGACATCAGAGGAGACAATGTGTGGCAAGAAAGTGTATAATGTACAGATGAGTACATTATACAGATGAGAGTGCAGATCAATTTCCTTTCAGTTTTTTTAAAAAAAGTTCTTTCCACACTCATTACATAGTTTGTAAAATCTGGAAGATTATTCAACAGTTCATCATAATTATATTCACCCTCTAATCTACTGGCCAAATTAAGTATGCATAACTCTTACTGTATCTGCCTGCCATTTTATTTATTTATTTATTTATTTATTTATTTATTTATTTATTTACTTACATACTTACATTTATATTTAAGCCACATGGCTTTCAATACCATATGTCTCCTGGAGAAAAAGAAAACAGCTTGTGGTCCTAATTCAGCACTTCTTCTTTCATGTCCAGATTAAATTTTGGATGGCAAAAATGAAGCCACTTTCTTGGCTTTGTCATTGGCCAAAATTAAAACTTCATTGGTACATGTTCCTGGTAGTAATTCCCAGAGCCTCAAATGAGCTGGATTCTGTATCTCTCCACATTCATACATCCTGTAGTTGTCTACCAGCAGGCCTCACTTGAGCTTGTTGGTCTTGCATTTAGGGACTCTGAACCTCAGCCTATTCAGAGTCCTCCAAGTGACATAGGTGAAGTTGAATTCCACAGCTATATCCTCCTTTAGTGTTATTTCTAGTTCATTGAGCTCTTTCCTATATCTTCTAGTTTGGTTTTGCTTTTGGATCTGAGCCAGTGAACTCGAGGCACATATCCATGCAGAGGATGTTGTGGGTCATTCTCTTGTTTAGTTCTCTCAACGTCTGCTGCTGCTTCTCTCCTTATCATAGGTGGAGCGATACTGACAAGTAGATATATTTTCTAAACTGGTGTAGGTTTGAGGCATCTTGTCACTAAACACATTGCTTCATCTCAGGAGCTGCCATCTTTGGTCCTGGATGGGGCTATTTTGCCCCAGACAGACCCGGTGCGCAACTTGGGGGTCCTCCTGGACTCATGACTATTGCTCAAAGAGCAGGTGGCAGTCGTGGCCAGGAGTGCTTTTGCATAACTTTGTGTGATTCACCAGTTGCGCCTGCTCCTGGACTGGGACTCTTTGCTCATGGTTACACACACTCTGGTCACCTCTAGACTAGGTTGTTGCAATGCGCTCTACATGGAGCTGCCTTTGATGACCATTCAGAGGCTGCAGCTGGTCCAGAACATGGCTGCCCAGGTGGTGATGGGGTGCGGGCATTATGCCTGTACCTCGCCACTGCTCCGGGAGCTGCACTGGTTACCTCTTTGCCTATGGGTGCAATTCAAGGTGCTGGTGATGACCTTTAAAGCCCTACATGGTAGTGAGCCAGGATACCTAAGAGACTGCTTCTCCCCAAAAGTGTCTGTCTGTCCAATCAGAGTGGACCCGAGGGGCTCTCTAATGGTACCATCAGCTAGAGGGTCTTGTCTCTCTAGCACAAGAAGGAGGGCCTTCTCTGTGTCCACACCGGCCCTTTGGAACCTCCTGCCAACAGAGCTATGACTGCAGATGGAGTTGCTACCCTTTAGGAAAGGATTTAAAACCTGGCTGGTGGGGCAGGTGTGTGGCACTGGTGTGACCCCCGCCTGCTGGCTCATATAAGATTCTCCCTATTTTTACAGATCGGGTGGGTGGGATTTTAATGGGGATGGGATTTGATGGTTGTTTTATTGTCTTTTTATGCTTTTATTGTAAGCCACCCGGAGTCGCTCCAGCAAGGAGGTGGCAATGCAAATTTTAAAATTTAATTTAATTTAAACAGCAAAGTCAATTTTTTTACAACTGTTTTTCAGCATTAATCCTGATTTAAACTGTAATTAAGCAATCAAAACCATGAGCTGAGAAGGAAAAACCTACTCTGTCTCTTACATTCATACAGTGATACCTTGGATAAAGTCTGATTCTGATAAAATTCGATTCGTATAAAGTCATGGTTTTCATGCACACATGATGCATCGCATAAAGTCCCAAACCACAAAAAAAATGGACATTATCTGAGGTATTTGGTATAGGAACCTCAGATAAAGTCCATTTTTGGATGTTATCCGATGCATCACCCATTTGATTCAGATAAAGTCCAAAATCGGATAAAGTCCAAACTTGTGGAACGGAGTTTGGATTTTACCCGAGGTTCAACTTATTTTAATATCTCAAATTCTTTCCATCCTTGATTGGAAAACATATAGAACTGTTGGAAAATGTTTTACAAAGAGCCAACTGAAACTAAATGCTCACCCATCTCTAGGATGGGGTCCTGGTACTCTTCAGGCGGTCTGTAGCCTGCCATCATCAGAAGACCTATAGACCAACTAATCCTTTATAACTCATGAAAGATGGGCTAGTTTCCTGTATCTTAAGGTTACAGATGAAATTAAACATAAAACGCAAGTTCAGTAGAAAAGAAATTTCTGCCCTAGTGACTGTTTCCTGCTGGCAGGAATTACATGATACAATAAGAAGGGTATGGTGCCACATTGGGAGTTCCACCACTCCCTCACATTTCCAAGAGTTTTGTTTTCTGTGTTAGCATATATAGTCCTGGGGTGCCTTGGTTAGAAACTAAGGGCTCTTACAGATGGGCAAAAATGTCCTTCCCATTTTCATCCAGTCTGTTCCTTCTTGTCCTGAACAAACTTCTAAAACTTCCATGCCTGATTTTTTTTATTTCTTATGATAATTAATTCCAGATTGAAAGCTTCTGTTCAGAAGCTGTAACAATGGAAATGATCTTAATGGGAAGTGCCATAACACTAAACTTTGTCTCCTGCAGCAAATGGCAGGAAAAAGAAACTAGCCTTCAGTACAGGAGGGGGAAATGCAGGGAGAGTCAGGGATTTTCTTAGCCTTTTTATGGTTTTAATCAAGAAAAGCCTTATCTCCCATGGATGTGGGAAAGAACACCAATAGCACCAGTGCTAAAACATGTACACTTTGGGGAACAAATGCTCCAGTTGGACATACAGTAATACCTCATACAAAGTCCGCTTCATACAACATCGGATTCATAGAACATCGCCTAATCCCTTGAAAAACGTTGCCTCATAAAAAGTTGTGCGACTTTATATGAGGCATTGGGGTTTCCCCAGGTTGCATTGTGCCTGGGCAGTATAAAATGCAGGACACATGCGTGCATTGCTCTTGTGGGTTTTGCATGAGGCAAAGAGTGTTTGGGAGTGGTTTTGAGCACGATTTTGGAATTTTCTGGATTTTTTCATCAGAATTTTTAGAAGCATTCCTGGGATTTTTGCAGCATTCTTCAGGTTCTTGGACAATCAGGGTTGTTTGACATGTTTTTTGTAATGTATTTAGCCTTTAGACAATGATTTCTTAAAGTTCTGTCAGCTTCCTGTCTGTTTCCTTGACTTTGCCCTGAAGTCTGTGCTGTTACAGTACAATGTATCTCTATGGAAATGACATTGTATGAGGCATCGCGGCAAGGATTTGGACGTTGTACGAGGCATCGCGGCTAGGATTTTGCATGCCTCATACAAAGTCCAAATCCGTATGAAGTCCAAACTGTACCCCATAAAGTATGAAAGGCCTTTCTAATTGAATTCCCCTTCTGCCAATTTTACCCAGAAAATTGATTTGACATAATGACCCTCAGCAATCCTGTTTGACATGGGTGCCCAAACTACAGCCCATGGGCCAGATCCAGCCCCTGGCACACATTCATCTGCCCCACTCCACCCTCATCTCCTAGAAGCAGAAGTAAAACATGCCCATCTGGGTGCATTTTACTTCCACTTCCAGGAGCGACGAGGGCAGTGTGGGCCAGATGAATTTGTACTGGGAGCCATATCTGGCCCATGTGCTGTAAATTGGGCATCCCTGGTTTAAGCAGAAAAAATGGCAGCTTAAAATCTATCTCGTCCTGTTGCAAAACAAATTGCAAGGCACGTTTTACTTCCACTTCGGATGGGAGGAACCATGTGACCAGCCCACTGAACCATGTGACCAGCCCACTGAACCATGTGACCAGCCTGTTGAACCACATGACTGGCCCATAGCCCAAAAGGTTTGGGCACTCCTGCTGTATGGGATATGTGAAGAAAAAAAACTCTGATCCTGAACCAATTTTCTAGTGAACCAAAAATTCATATGGGGACCCAAAGTGTAGATTCGCACCAGGCAGAATCTATGGGAAAATTCATTTGTAGGGGTGATGAAACAAGTTACATTTATGCCATGCATTATGAAGCTGGCTTACTGAATAAATGATAGTTCACACAAACCTATTGATAGTTCACACAAACCAATTGATTTCTAGGCAATGAAAGGCTTCTTTTTCCCATTCTTCTACTGGAAGGTGGATACTGTCATGGCTACTCTGAGTTTAGATACAGGAGCTTTAAAACAATGCTGTCATGTTACTCCCACATCTATCCATTAGATTCTTCAACTAAGGAGTTTTTTTTTTTTGTTCTGGATTTCTTTTTCTATTTATTTAGCCATGTTCTCCTGCAAC
Source organism: Bradypodion pumilum (assembly GCA_035047305.1). NCBI lineage: Eukaryota > Metazoa > Chordata > Lepidosauria > Squamata > Chamaeleonidae > Bradypodion > Bradypodion pumilum. The sequence continues at coordinate 74,948,048 of JAWDJD010000002.1, read as the reverse complement.
AATCTGTACATTTTATTTTTCATGATATCACCAAAATATTCTATGGCTCCCTACATTTCATTTTTTAAAAATATTTTCTTGGTCTTTATCCATTTACCATAATATTTCTTTATTGCTCAACATCTAAATCAGTGGTGGGCATCAGCAGGTTTGCACCAGTTCATCAGAACCGGTAGCAGAAATTCTGGCTGGCTCCGCCCATCCAAGTTTTGAAATAAAGTAGTCCTAATTTGGGTGCAATGCACAGGGCTTTCCCTTGGCCATGCCCACCATACCACACCCACAGTGTGGTAGTAAAAAAAAATTTGAGCCCACCACTGATCTAAATTCAAAAAACAACGAGCAAATGGCACTTTACAATGAACATTCTCAAAACTAATTTTATGTTTTTCTTTCATATTACATTCTTCATCTTAAATAAGCTGTTCTGAACCCTCTCTCTTCTGACTTATTTTGCATGACCTTGATTTCACTATTCATTAAATCAAATTACAAGTTAGTTATTTTTAGCAACAAGCTCTACATTTTGCACCTCTAACTGAATGTCTTGAATGATGTACTTTTTTAAAAAAATTGATTAATAAAAACATAATTTTCTTGCTGTTAATGTTTAGAAGATGCCCATTGCTTATTTCCTTGAGTAAATTTTCAAGGCATTTAAATAGTCAGCTATTAATACAATATCATCTCCTAATCAAATGATGTTGGAAACATTGACAAACCGGTTAGTATAAAACAAGAAATGAAAATATCCAGTTTCTTCCTAGCAGCCCCTACATAAAAAAGCCATGGAAAGGTAGTGTATGAGCTCAAACTACATTGTTGGTAGTGCACAAAGCTCAATGATCCTGGTGGAAATCTAAATCAATCCATTATCTAGCATAGGGTAATGTGTAGCTCTCCAGGTAGTATCACATTGAAACTCCCATTACCCTAAAACAGCACATCCAGTGGTGAGGAATCATGGAGGTGTAGGTTACCGATCTCTCCTCTAATGACCTGTACTTAGAGACATACTGAGAAATTGCAGAGATAGTCACACTAGTCCCAAGAACCAGTATTTGTATTACAAAATATTATTTATGATGTCTTTATTAGTAGCTTTATTTTAATATACTTTCTTTGTATTCTACCTTATGGCGTGCAATAAAGTGAAATATCCTAACACATTTCATTTTGTTTTTGCTGGGAATGAGAGCTTTTTATTCATGAGCATAGTTTGCGTCTCACTATTAGAATTAAACTGAGAACATTTTTGCATCTTCATTAACATGCCATCCTCTTGCTTGCCTCAAGAGATGCAAACTGTTTTGTTCATGCAGACCCTGGGGGACAATAAACAATATGCTCTATGTCAATTACATCATATTAATTTTTACAACACCTGGAATGACTAAATTGTTACTGAATATATTAATTTACTTGAAAACAAAGTACAACATAACAACATACAACAGAGCTTCCTTGTAAAAATAGTAGTTTAAATTATATGGCCTTACTTTACTTTAACTTTTCTGGGCATGAGCCAGATAAAGTTAAATAATTTTAATTCTCAGTGATTTCAGAAATAATCAAAACATGTACTTAAATTCTTTTTCAGTAAGACAAAGTATGTTTCTAAATATTTAGTTTTTCTTGGATTTTGTGTCCCATATGCAGAATATCATAGCTTTTTCTCAAAGATGCAATGTTTTCTGATCTCATGGTGCAAAATACACATGAATATTAATGGGGTTAACAAACCTGAAAAATCATGCTTGTCATAAACTTTGTGCTAAGAAAATGGTGACAGATTCATTCAGACAAAATGAACACTCCATGGGGCTCACATTTGTGCTGATACCAATTGATTACTCTTCCATTTGTCTTTGTTTCTTAGACAGAATACAGCTATGGTAGCCATTAAGATGTTTAAATAAATTGATTCATTTGTGCATGTTGGAAGTCTTCATTCAATTCCAGAAATTGTAAATATGATTATCAACCAGAGCTTGATAGTAACTAGTTACAAATAAGTATTACTTAAAGCAAATCCCTTTCCTTTGTAGTAAAGTTAGCATCACAAGAAATTAAAAATCATTCTTTTTCACTATAATTCCAGTAATCACATAGATAGTCATACCTAGTTGAGAGATTCTAGAAGCAATAGTGGGGTGGGGGGAGAAATAAAGGAAAAAAAAAGAAAAATTGCTCCCAAGCTTTGAACTACAATACACTTTTACATGCATGAAAATTAACCTCACCTCTTTGCGATACAGTTGTAATTGTTTTTGTTCCTTGTAGTTCTTTTCATTATTATGGGTGGACTTTTTATTTTATATTTCCTTTTATACTTCAATGCCACATTAAATACTGGAGGAATATTATCAATAGCTCAAACACTGTTTCATGGCTGTGCCCTATCCTGCTCAATGAAAACATACATTTGAGCATTTCATTTGTTGTTTTTCAGTCGTACAGTCAAGTCTGACCCTTTGCTACCCCATGAACCATCATTTGCTAGGCTCCCATGTCCTCTGCCATTCTCTGAAACCCACACAGGTCTAATGTCCATCACATTACTGATGCTATTTCATAGAGTATAGTAGGATGGTTGTGTGCCCATTTGTGTGTGTACGTGTAATGTTGCTGAATCTTGAAAATTAAAATTGTGTGCCATCACCTTCATTTTTAAGTAAAAAAATATCTGGTAGCTTACTACTATCTCCTTATAAGCCAATCTTTGATTGTGTGACTTATTAAAGACTGCACAGGTGGCAGGGAGCTTACCCCATCCAGAGGTCTGCAAACCTGGCTCTCCAGATTTTCTTAGACTTCAATTCCCAGACTCCTGATCAGCAGGTGTGCTGACTTGGGCTTCTGGTATTTGAAGTCCAAGAACACCTGGAGAGCCAGGTTTACAGACCCTTGGTCTAGTTCATCTTGGCTGGCATAGTGTGAATTTGTACTCACAAACTCTGGCTCCAGCCATGTTGTTCTAACCCTAGGACTGAACCTTTTTGACCCTTAGAATCATAGCATTTTAAGACAGTGTTGGAAGGGATCTTTGAGCTCATCTAGTCTAATCCCCTGTCCAGTATAGAAGCAACAATGAAACATCCAACACCTATGGGAGATTGTCATCCAGCTTTTGTTGAAACATCTCCATCCATAGCCTCACATTTCCTAAGGTTGTTGCCAAGTGTTCTCCTAATGTTTAGCTAAAATTAGCTCTCCACACCTTGAGCTTCAATCCAACAGAGAACTGAAGAATGTGATCATGTCAACTCTCAGTCTTGTCCATCTCTTTCAGCCCTTCCTCAAAGGACTTTGTTACCTCATAGGATGGGGCTGCATTCAATTGAAATGTACTTGGAAGACTGTAAGTAATGACATTTCACCAATATTTAAATTAGCTTATCAAAATTGGCCAGTTAGTGATATTTTCCATGAAAGCTGGAAATGTTTCTGTCAGTAGACCCAAAACCTTTAGAGGGTTAATGAACAAACCTTATATCAAAAAACATCTCAAGTGTCTGCCTGAACCTTTGCCAACAATAATAGCTAAAATATTTTCCCCAGTTATCCATGCTGAAAGGCACATCCAACATTTGGAAGTTATTTGAATATGTTGGATATTGAAGGCCATTTCAATTAAGTAAACACCTAGATCAGTGACTGTTCCCATACAAATGAAGAAGAAATAAAAACCTCAGAAATATGCTATCATTATTCATTCAGCAAAAATATTTTAACTCATGCTAAATCATAAGAAATGCTCTTTCAGATTCCTCTTGAATGATAGCAGTATTATTTGATTAAAAGGCATTGAGCTTAAGAATGTAGACATTTGAGGAAGTATCATGTTTAATAGTAGCTCTGGTTGGGGGACTAATACCAGTAAAGCATCTGTTGTTTACAAAGTTACAGAAAACACTAATGTTGTGTTTATGCACAGATGGAAAAAAGCTCAGATTCCCAGAGACTCTGCTACCACCTGTCAGCAACAAAATAATTTTAAATTTTAGGATTTTATCTGCCACTTGTGTCTACACTGAAGATCCAAGGTGGCCAAGCCACAAAAGATCTACCCTCAAGACATCACAGCAGCACAACAAATTGAAGATACAGTACATCTAATCACTAGATAATATTTTAATTAACTTTGATTTGGCTACAATTGGTGCACCATTTGTGCAAACCAAATCACACCCCAGTTCCCTGATGGAGAGACCCTAGAGTCTGCATTGCCTTTGTCTGACCACAAAAGGAAGCTACAGCTTCAAAGGCCATGTGAGAGCAATGGACAGACACCTGGCTTCATATCTTTGGTGAATGAGGGAGGGTACCATACAGTCTACTGCTTTTTCACATTCATTTCTAAGCAGGGAGCCTGGCAGAACCATCATGCCATGAATGTTTGGGACTTTCATTGATAATTTTCCTGTCCTATCCATAAGAAACCAATTCATGTCTACAATAAGAAGTTATCTTGAATCCTGAAAGATCACAATGATTGATTTTTTGAGTGAGCCAATAAAGGTATTGCCTTCTTCCTATGTTTGTTTCATCTACCCTACTACTGTTCTATCATACAAGCTTCCTTTCTTAGGAAAAAAAAACCTTATGGTGTATTTTTAGTCTCACAGAAAATGGAAACTAGAAGAATTTTGGATTACCAGCATTTTCCCCGCCTAAAAATATCTACAGTAACTACAGATACCATAAGGACACAAAAAAAAAATAAACTTTTGTGGAGGAGGGAGGAATGAACAACATAGTGTCATGTCATGTCAAGAACCATCACGATCAATATTAAATTTATCACCACTCCACTCCAATTGTTTTATGCCAGATTAGTGGTTTTTTATCCTGACGTTCTCTAAACTACAGGTGCAAGTGCAGCACAAAATCTTGCTAAATGTGAGCTATTTCTAGATTGTGTGAGCACCTTTTGGGAGAGAGTGTTTCTCTGTATCACTTAAGAGAAGAGCAAAAGGAGCTGCTGGCAGCAAACAAAAGCTCACAACTTTGTGCAGTCAAGGTTTAACAGCAATGTCAACTCATGCAACATAAACAGAATGTCCTGAATCCCATATATCTATTCTCTCTTACTTTCTCAGTAGACATCATGATCCAGGGAAAGCTAAATCCTTTTGAGATCACATATGCTGTTGTTACATGCCATTAAATTGCCTTTGACCTATGGCAACCTGTGAATGACTGATCTTCTAAGTGCCATTCCCCACCCCCCTCCAGCTTTCTTCACTGTCTATTATTTTACACTCATATGTGGTGATCACAAATATCAGACTGTGGATGATCTTGGTCTTGGTTCAGTGACACATCCATACATTTGATGACCTTTTCAAATTTCTCCTTTACTGACCTTCTGACTTTCAGTCCTCTTCTGAATTTTTAACTACAGTCTCTATTTGAATTGACGAATGAACCAAGGTCTACACTAACTTTCCTTATTTGAATTTCTTCATTTTCAACATTAAGGTGGTGTAGTTCTGATGTAGTAATTTTGTTGTCTTCTTAAATGGTCCTGTTTGACAGTTTCTTCTTGCATTTTCATTAAAAGCTGTTTCAAGTCTTACTGCATCTTACTGTTTGTCGTCTTTAAGATGATATTATCTGCATACCTTAAATTATTACAGAATATTGTAATAGTTCTCTTTGTCTCTATGTGAGAAACTACATTCAGGATACTGAAAGTTTTCCTGTTACCTTTTACTTTTGCATCTTGCATGTCCTCTACAATTTTAAAAGTTTCTTCCATCATCCATTTAAGTTGTTCTTTTCTTTTGACTACAGGAATTTTCCCCCACTGATTCATTTTTTCAAAAAAAAAAAAGTTTTAGGGGGAAGAGGACCCACTCAGCATTCCTGTCATCTGCTGTTCTGCAATCTATCTTTTGCTTGTTTTGTCTGCAGGTGTGAAGAGATATTTTCAGCAGAATTAACTGAAGTAGAAGTAAATTTATAGGGACATTAGAGGTGGCATACACAGCTCTTAACACACCACAAACTCTTCATATGTTTCATGAATGCAAATAAACCTAATACCTGAATAATTCTAGAGCAGTGGTTCCCAATTTTTTTTTGGCTATGCCCCACTGAAGCATCTCTAAAATCCTGACCCCACTCCTCCCCGGTGACATATAATTCTTATGATTTAAAAACTGAACTCCTATTCACATGGAGGAAGCCTAAAAGGCCATTAACCTGGTCTAAACATTCTCAAATTACCCCCCTTAAAAATAAAATTGCTCCTTGTGGGATGTGTGCTACACATTGGGAACCACGGGCCTAGAGGGAGGTAAGCATATGCATGAATCAAAGGGACTGGAACAGAATAGTTCTATTCAATCTATTCAGAAGTATGTATCACTGACCTTAGTAAGCTTCTTCCAATATAAGATGTCATATTGCCCACCCACCCCCACCCCCCGAGTGAAGAGATGGACACATGTCATGGGTTCAAAAATGGGCCACTTTATTAAGCCAAAACAGGTTGTTGCAAACTATTGCATTGGGGACTAAGTAGTGCGGGTGCATGACAATAACTCAGGTCAATACCAGAGAATTTGGATCCCAAATAATAGGGACAGCAGAAAACCTCTGCAGGAAGGCCAGCACTGTGCCCAACAGTGGGACCAAGCTATATGACCAGGAAGCTGGCAAAGCTTCCTGATCAGCTGACCCAGGTCTGTGGCTATTCAACAGCCATGAGACACCCCAAGTGATAGTGCTGTCCAAGGTCCCAAATTACCCGAGACCGCAACCGAATAACTAAACAGGCCATTCTGATTAAAATCACCCGCACTACCTGCCAAAGTGACCAGAATAATCTCCAACGGTACTGAACCTGCAGCAACAGTATGGGATGAGCGAAAAAACCATGACTCCAAGAGCCAAACAGGGGTCATGCAAAAATTCCCATCCAGCCCCGAAGTGACTGAATATCACACTGCTACTGAGGGATGGAGGGTGGGATTTGTTTTTCCAATGCCGAGCAGTTAAACAGGGCGAGGCAGGAAGTAGCTGCCACCTATAAAGGCTTCAAGGCTCCTCCCTATCACACTAGGCAGGCAGGCCTGCAAGATCACGCCCATCTCTTCCTGGGGGAAGCAGGCAAAGCCAGCATAAAGGGTATTTTACCCCCAATTCTGGTCCATTATTGAAGCTTCAGTTGATTACCTTTTACTTGATTGCATCCCATACTGTTAACTAAGTTTGTCCGGACTAGATAATTACTCAGTCAGAATATAGACAGTCTCACTGAAATGTATGAGTATAGATAATGTGGCACACAGCATTGTATTACATTTAGTTCTATGCAGATTCTAATTATTTTCATCCACTACGATGAGAAGCTGAAATAGTCCCATGTGTGTTCTGTTGTAACTTTCAGTTGTGGAATTAGGCATGCAGTGTGGACAGTCTGAACATGACTCCCTGCCAACATCTGAAAGAGTAACTTTATGCTATATCAAGTACATCAGGATTTATGCAGTCATTAACAGGAAAAAAATGTTCTTGCCTGCAAATGAGTATGTATGAGATCCTCAAAATTGACATGAACTGCAATAAAAGATTTGCTTTCTGCATTTTATACAAAGATGGTGTGAAGTTTACATTCCTTTTTCTTTAAAAAGGGATTATTTTCTCTTTATGTGGAGACATACTGTCTACTAGCAAGGACACAATGGTTGCCCCATTGCACATGGCACATACTGTATAATACACAATTTTTATGGCCTCATGTAATAAGCATTGCTGAAGAGATTAGCTTGATTCTCTTGAATCAGAAGATTTAGTTAAATAAAGCTTACATTGCATTATTTGTTTTAACACAGTCTTCTAGCTTCAGGTCACCACCAGGCATTTTGCAACTGTAGAAAGGCTGTGTATCCAGTAAAAACATTTAGCACATTCCTTTATGGAGAAAAATCAGGAGTAGAAGCTGGACCCATACTAAGGCCTACAACTTCTCATGAATGGTCTACCTTTCATATAGTGTTCATCAGTATCATGTACTCATGTTGTTCAGTCGCACAGTCGATTCCGACTCTTTGCGACCCCATGGACTATCGCTCTCCAGGTACCCCTGTCCTCCACCATCCTCCTTAGTCTACACAGCCCCATGCCCATTGTGTCTACAATACCATCTAGCCATCTCATCTTTGGCCGTCCCCTTCTTCTTTGCAGGCGCACCCCCCAAAAAAGGACTCAGACACCGGTATATGTGGATAACGGCATTGGGCCACATTTATTGATTGTCCGAATTATAAATTTCAATTGGTACTCAGCCAATTATAATTCTTAAGGCAAGCAGGCCGCAGTAACACTGGTAAGGTTCCTCCCAGAATTGGCAATGGCAATTGGCTACAATGTATCCATTTGTATCAATTTGTTTGTTGAGACAAACAAATTGTTGACCGTAGTCAATAAACTATCTACTGACCCCACCCTCTGACGTGTATCCGTAAAATCACGGGGTGATGCATGCTGAAGAGCTCCTGCCATCACCCCATTGCCTGGTTCGTCGTTGACCGGTCAACGTTAACAAACTTGTACGTATCTAGTGTTGGCCAGTCAATTGCGAACCTGCCGGATACCTGTGGGTCATAAATATTTACCTTACCAGTGCTACCCGCCACACGGGGAGGCATCCATGATGACTCACCGCCCCCCCCAAGACCATCAGCTCGGTCGCCAGGCCTGCTTGCATCACACCCAGAACGAGGTACATACCTCTAGCCGACAGGTGGACCCCTTCTCCTGCCTACCAGCAAAATTTTTGTGTAAGCCTATCATCCGGTCTCCAATGGCCATCTCACAGTCATGCTCGGAAAGGGACAGAGCCACAGCCCCGTCCACTGACTGCCGGAATAGTCCGAACTAGGGAGATCCACATCTCCCCTAAATTGGTGTCTCGGCACGATGTTAGGCCATAGCGACCGTATGTAAGCCATATGTGATACAAAATGCCTGGTCACAGCCCCTCGACAGTTTAGTAACAGCAGTGATCCGTATAAGATTGCTGCCGCCGAGGTGCCTGTAAAACATTGGGCGGCCCAGCATCCCTGTCAGACAGCAGGAATGGCCACAGTTCCCGCCCCCATGTGCCGCGCATACCATACCATAGCATACGTGCGGATGCACACAGCCCAGCCGGGGTCCACTCTCTGTTGCTGCAGCATCTACTGCTGCCCAGTGTACATAGCTGCGGCCCACCAGCCCCCTGCCACTGGTGTGTTGAGACCCCTAGGATCTGTAAAAGAGGAGAAAAAAGGTGGAGGACATAATTAGGTACTCGCGCAGTGAGGGTACGTACATATCTGAAATTGCATGTAGACGCATATCCACCTCCGAGTACCTCAAACGTAGCCGCGATCAACATGACACCTATCTTAAGTAAATGGTGCCAAAACAGGCCCCACACCGCGAAACGCGTTACCGGTCACCCTCAGGACTTTACTAAGGTAAGGGTAGACCCATCCCGGTGGCATAAAACAGGCTAGGGCGCGCAGCAGGCACTGTCGAAAATTCATGTAGGGCACCAACCAGACAGATGTCTCAAAAAACTTCGTAGCAGTATACACCACTGCCTACACCGTGCTGAATAACCCGTGAGGACCGCGTCCCCACTCAAGCCCACTCATGTGTGACAGAGACATCTTCGAGTTCCAGTGCCCTACGAGACACATCCGCCTTACACAGGTGGCACCAACTCTGGCACCCACTCACTGATGCGGAGCGCTCCAAAAAGGCTAGCGTGGTAGCTGCGTGGCCAAGAGCCACCTCACACCTATCTGTACATAAGTAACGCCAGCCTCGTGCAAGGTGGGTCGGAAACTTTGGGAACAGGGGTGACGCGTGTACAGGCGGTGGACACGTTCCCGTGTCCACCCCTCCCAAACACGACACCTGAACGCATAGTGATACGCCTTACGCGTGCGAGGTGCCAGTGACATGTCCGGTTCCCTTCACCTCGCCAAACGTCGAGCCATCGGCCAAAAGTGGCGAGTGGAATCCCTCTGCTTCCGGAGTACGGCACGGAACCGGGTGATCTGCAGGTGGTGGAAAGCAGCAGTAATGTTATTATAAATACCTAGAACATGTCTGGCCTAGAACGGCACATTTAGGCGTAGGCTTCTCAAAAGAATAGACAAACTAATGTCGTGACCCTGGGGGACTTGCATGTCTGGGTGTTGACAATGTGCACCACTGCCTCATTGTCACACCGAAATTGGACCACTGAGTAGGCCCACTCATTGCACCATAGCAACGGTGCTCTCCAAATTGGGGAAAAACGCAAGGAAGATAAGATCACGTAGGCGATCCGTGCACCCACCCTCAGAGTAAACCCCCATACGCCCGGGAGCCGGAGGTATCCGACCATACTTGACATCTAGGGCAGACCATCAGGTCTGATCTCCAGGAAGAGACCCCGCCAAACCCAGGAGTAATTTGAGCCAGACCGGACAAAAATTAAGTTGGCCATGAATTAACTGCAGCTCACGATGGCACACTTCATGTTTGGCAATCAATGCCAAACTCGCCGCGGAGATCCAAGCCACCGTATTCATGGTTAACCCGGATGCCCGCGCGACAGAGTCGATTCAGAAATGTGAGCTTAGTAGATGGGACCTCGGTCTATTCAGGCACCAAGGGGACACCCAGTTCCCACCTGAGTGTCTGAATTGTAATGAGGAGACGCGTGCACGTGTCCAAGCCCCGTTCACCCCCGAACCAAAAGTCGTCGAAGTAATGGGCTAGAGACTGAGACCCCGACCTGTGAGCAAATGGCCCCTGAGTGAAGTCCCCGATCGGTCGGGTGCTGAACATGAATTAACTCAGTCAGAAGGGGGTTGGCCTTATCTAAGTAAAATTCCCTCGGAACCTAAAAAAATCCAATAGGTCTAAATCATTGGGTGCACTGGCAATAATCTGAAAGCCGAGTGTATATCACACTGTGCCAAAACAGCACCAGAACTGCGTGAGCGTGCCACCCATAGTAGCCGAATCAACTACGAGTACCTGACCGACAAGGTCATCAGGAATGGCATCACTGAATGGAGAACCCACAGGGTAAGCTGAATGGAGGATTAAATGACATTCACCCTAGTTCTAGCTCAGTATGAGCTTCATGGGGGAGACATTCGATGTAGGAAAGGTGGTTCCAAGAAGGGCCCCCGCTACTCTCATAGCCCCACCTCTCTCAGCTGTGTACAGTGGAGCCCCCTCTTCGTTACCCTGCAAGGGAACTAGATTAGTAGCATCCTGGGACCCCCAACACCCCCGAATGAATACAAAAGCCCCCATAGAAAACTCTCCAGCAGGCATTTTGCCCAATCCCTTCCTGGATGAACTTAGTGCCATCTCTCCGGGTAGACTATACTAATTGGGGCGGGGGGGGCTTATGACAAGGTTAGTTGCTTTAGACGGAGCTCTGATCGCCCCTGTGCACCTCTACCTCTGCCCCGTAACCCACCAACCCGCGGGCACACGGAGGCGGCGTGAGGGCCAGCGCAAAAGGGGACACGAAGTCGGTAACGACCGTGGTGCTTAGTACACGCATCGTCAGCTGAGCAGGGCGAACACAGCAGGCGGGCTGGAACCCCCTGCCCGACCAGTTAGCGTGTAGCCTGTGTCTGAGCAGCCCGCTGCTCAGCATGACCACCATGGCACCTATCACCAGGCACCAGTCATGTGGGAGTGATGTACATGAGCACACTTGCTGACAGGCCTCATCCCACCTCCCCTCAGGGTATAGAGCCACCCTCATCCCCATGCCTCACCGTAAGCCAACTGCCATGGGCCCATCTAATCAACCATCGCCCTGCAAATATTAGCGATGGATGGAAGCACCAGGATGACCCAAACAGGTCAAGCCCTGCGGCATACCACCATACATACAAGGTATGCCGCCCACCAGTTGGCCCAAGGTGCGCGGTGGCTCACGACGATGGGACATCTCTTTGTCTCAGTCGCCCTGTCCCTCTCTCTCCTCCTAGTGGGCTCGCAGTTCAATAGGGAGAATATCCACATGTCCCCCTCTAGCCCTTACCCCTCATGGCCTGCGGCCAATAACACCCAGTGGCAAGTAATAGCCGGCCATCAGCAAAGCCCTCGACTGGAAAGTCTGCAGAAAGGGCATGCGCAGCAGGACCCGGACAGCCCCTGCGATGCTCAGCACTGTCCCGGGGGCGGACACCCCAGTGCGTGATGGATTACTATGGCGAGACCGCACATGTCTCTGTCCTTCAGTCCGCACCGCCTATCCTTATTGGGATCTCGGTTCATAGGGAGAATATATCCACATACTCCCCCCACCAAATCTTTTCCCTCGTGACCTGAAACAAATGTATCGACATACTCCCCCCGCCAAATCTTTTCCCTTGTGGCCTGGGCCAAATGCTCCCCGAGGGGCAAGGAATACCCGGCCGCCAGCAATGCCGACGCCGGCACAGTATTGACACGGGGTATCAGGAGAGTAGCCTGGACCGTCCCTGCAACACCCAGTGCAGCCCCGGGGGCAGAACCCCCCCCCCCATGTTATGCCAGTATGGGACCAAGCTGCACCCAGGTAAGCCGGGAACTGATGCCCACCCACCCCGACATTACAAGGCCATGGCCACTGAAACCTATCCCCGGAAGTGGAGTGTGATGTGGGCACATTAGCTTGAACCTGATACTCACTGGGTGCACCCCCATGAGCCGCCCCCACTGGGGGTTCCGGCCCACGGCGGGTGTCGGAGCTCGCGACCGAAATCGAGCTCTGAGGACACATCCGACCACTACCTGTCTGCAGTTCCTGATGTACGGGGAGCTGCAAGACCGCGGCGGGCACAGGCCTGCGCGCCTCGAGCAACTCAACCCGACTGGCCGCCAGAGAGAGTGGCGGCTGTCGTAGTAGCAGGCTGGCAAAAGGGGGCCCCAGATGGCAATGAAGCCCCCCCAATGGGGTTATTGGTGATCCCTAGGGATGCCTCCAGCGCCGCTACGCGGGCCCGTAATGCATCCACCGTCACAGATCCCCCTGCATAAAGGGGGCCAGGTGGGCCGGATGGCCCACTGGGCAATGGTGCAGGGCCCAATGGTCCAGGGCCCCTGACCTGAGAGCCCGGCCCCAAATAGGGCCATGTCCAAAACTCCGGCCCATGAGGGGCCGGGGATAAGCTCTGCTGTGCAACCGCACCACGCCCTCCCCCCTGCTCAAAGCCCATGGCCAGTAATTGCGGGCCGGGGGCCAAAGACCCAACTGCGCCCGTCCCTCCCCATTGCTCAAAGCCCATGGTCGGCAACCGCGGGCCGGGGGCCGGAGCCCCTGTAGGGCCGGTCTGTGGCTGTAGAGTCGCGGGCCATGGCCTAAGCTGCCCCATCCCACCGGTCCCGGTGGGTGCCTCCGCTAAGGGGCCCTGCTGAGGGGGCGCAGTCGCGGTCCTCCGACCCGACTGCTGCCTCCTAGTCGGGCGAGCCGCAGTCGCCATAGCCTTCTTCTTAGGAGGCATAAGCAAGCACGATCCCTGTCCAGGGATCAGAACCGCTGGCTGGGAAGCCGAAGAGTAAAAAGCAAAGATCGCGGTAAGAGTTCTGCAGCCAAAAAACAGCTTCCCAAGTAAAGACGAAGAGCGACGGAGAAAACTTCTCCTCTCCGTTGCTTTTCCAAAATGGCAGCTCGGCTGCCTCGTGGCCACCCCTTTTATAGAGGGGTGGCCACGCCCCCTAACTCACCCGGATGTCTGAGTCCAGGTGGGGGGCCCCGCAAAGAGCGTGGCGGGCATTTTGGCGCCGCGCTTTCATTTGCCCTCCACCTTACCCAGTATCAAGGCCTTCTCAAGTGAATCCTCTCTTCTCATTTGATGTCCAAAATACTTCATCTTTGTTATTTGTCCTTCTAAGGAGCAGTCAGGGCTAATCTCTTCTAATATTGACCTATTCTAATATAGCAACTGACATACAGACTTTACACCTACTTAATTATAGAAACTGACATAGTGTGTTGTAAATGGTGAAAATAGGCATGATAATATGTTGTTTAAAATGTTTTAAACTTTGTTTTTAAATATGTATGATGGGAGAAAAATGGCATAGACACCAGCAAACCACGCCACAAAGCTTGTCAAGAGAACCCTATTGACCAAAACAAAAGGCAAAACAAAGGAGCAGGCTAGATGATACAGGATGCTTAGCACAACAGAGTGGAGGAAGGGGAGGGACAGGAAAGGGGGAGGAGAAATACAGTGTTGCAAGGAATAATACTGCATAGGGACATGGAATGTGAGATCAATGAAACAAGGTAAACTGGAAGTGGTAAAAAATGAGATGGAATGAATAAGCATTGACATTCTGGGAATCAGTGAGCTAAAATGGACAGGGATGGGCGAATTCAGCTCGGGAAACCATCACATCTACTACTGTGGACAAGAAAACCTTAGAAGAAATGGAGTAGCCATAATTGTCAATAAAAGAGTGAGAAAAGCAGTAATGGGATACAACCTAAAAATGACAGAATGATGTCAGTCAGAATCCAAGGCAAACCTTTCAACGTCACTGTGATCCAAATATACGCACCAACCACTGGTGCAGATGAAGCCACAATGGACCAGTTCTATGAGGACCTAGAACACCTCATAGAACAGACACCAAGAAAAGATGTCCAAATTATCTTAAGAGATTGGAATGCCAAAGTAGAAAATCAAAAAGTGGAGGGAATAACAGGCAAGTTTGGTCTTGGAACACAGAATGAAGCAGGGCAAAGATTGATAGAGTTCTGCCAAGATAATGCACTGGTCATAGCAAACACTCTCTTCCAGCAACACAAGAGGCGACTTTACACATGGACATCACCAGATGGCCAACACCGAAACCAGATTGACTACATATTCTGCAGCCAAAGATGGAGAACCTCCATACAGTCAGCAAAAACAAGACCTGGAGCAGACTGTGGCTCAGATCACAACCTACTGATTGCAAAATTCAGGCTTAGAATTCAGGCTAAGGAAAACAAGGAGACCTGACAGATATCACCTAGACAGCATCACTAAAGAATACACGGAGGAGGTGATGAACAGATTTAATGGATTAGACTCAATAGACAGAGTGCCAGAAGAATTATGGACAGAGATGAGGGAATTATACAAGAAGCAGCAAAGAAAACCATACCAAAAGAAAAGAAGCATAAGAAAGCAAAGTGGTTGTCTGATGAGGCCCTTAAAATAGCAGAGGAAAGAAGGAGAGCAAAAGTCAAAGGAGAAAGGAAAAAATACAATCATTTGAACACAGAATTTCAAAGAAAAGCAAGGAGATATAAGGAAAACTACCTAAAAGAACAGTGCAAAGAAATGGAGGAAAACAACAAAAGAGGCAGGACTAGAGATCTCTTCAGAAAAATCGGGGAAATCAAGGGAACATTTAAAGCAAAAATGACCACGATAAGGGACAAAGACGGAAAGGAGCTAGCTGATGCAGAAGAGATTAAGAAAAGATGGAAAGAGTACACAGAAGAACTCTACAAAAAGGACCTCAACACTCCTGATAGTCACAATGATGAAACAATTGAACTTGGGCCAGACATTCTGGAGAGCGAAGACATAAAGGCCCTAAAGAGCACTGCAAACAACAAAGCTAGTGGAGATGATGGTATCCCAGTTGAATTTTTCAAAGCTCTAAAATATGATGCGTCAAATTACTGCATGCAATATGCCAGCAGATTTGGAAACCAAAACAGTGGCCACAGGATTGGAAAAGATCAGTATACGTCCCAATCCCCAAAATGGGCAATGCCAAAGAGTGTTCAAATTATCGAACAATTGTGCTCATCCCACACGCCAGTAAGGTGATGCTCAAGATAATACAGGATAGACTTCAGCAGCATGTGGAGAGAGAATTACCAGAGGCGCAGGCTGGTTTCAGAAGAGGCAGGGGGACCAGAGACCACATTGCCAACATACGTTGGATCATGGAGAAAACAAAGGAATACCAGAAACAAGTCTACTTTTGTTTTATTGACTACACTAAGGCATTTGACCGTGTGGACCATAACAAGATGAGGCAAGTAATTAAAGAGATGGGAATACCAGAGCACCTCGTATGCCTCCTGAGAAATCTGTACATGTGTCAAGAAGCAACAGTTAGGACAGAACATGGAATGACAGAGGGGTTTGGAATAGGAAAAGGAGTAAGACAAGGCTGCATTTTGTCACCCTGCTATTCAATTTATACACAGAGCACATAATGCGCAGTGCAGGGATGGAGGAATCACAATATGGGATTAAAATTGCTGGGAGAAACATCAACAATCTGAGATATGCATACGATACCACCCTAATGGCGGAAAGTGTGGAAGACCTAAAGAACCTCTTGATTGGACTGAAGGAGGAGAGTGCAAAAGCTGGTTTGAGACTCAATATCAAGAAAACCAAGATAATGGCAACAGGTCCGATCAGTCCCTGGAAAATAGGTGGGGAAGAAGTAGAAGCAGTGACAGATTTTACATTCTTAGGAGCAAAGATCACTGCAGATGGAGACTGCAGCCATGAAATAAAAAGGTGACTGATTCTTGGGAGACAAGCCATGAGAAACTTGGGCAACATAGTGAAAAGCAGAGACATCACATTGCAAACAAAAATTAGAATAGTCAAAGCAATGGTATTCCTAGTGGTAATGTATGGATGCGAGAGCTGGACAATTAGGAAAGCTGAACGCAGAAGAATAGATGCCTTTGAAATGTGGTGTTGGAGGAGAGTTTTGAGAGTCCCCTGGACAGAGAGGAGAACAAATAGGTCAATCTTAGAAGAAATCAACCCTGACTGCTCATTGGAAGGTTAAATAGTAAAAATGAAGCTAAAGTACTTTGGACATCAAATGAGAAGGGAGGACTCACTTGAGAAGGCCTTGATGCTGGGAAAAGTGGAGGGCAAAAGAAGAAGGGGGAGGCCAAAGGTGAGATGGCTAGATGCTATCGCAGACACAATGGGCACAGAACTGGGAAGGCTGAGGGGGATGGTGGAGGACAGAGGCGCCTGGAGGACAATGGTCCATAGTGTCGCAAAGGGTTGGAATCGACTGTACAACTGAACAACAACAATTGACCTATTCATTCTCCTCACTGTTCAGGGGAGTCTCAAAACTCTCCTCCAGCACCACATCTCAAAGTCATCTATTTTTCTTCCCTCAGCCTTTCTAATGGTCCAGCTCTCACAGCCATACATTACCACTAGAAATACCATTGCTTTGACTTTGCGGACCTTTGTTTGCAGTGAGATGTCTCTACTTTTCACTATGTTCCCCAGGTTTTTCATAGCTTGTCTCCCAAGAATCAGTCACCTTTTTATTTCATGGCTGCAATCTCCATCTGCAGAGATCTTGGATCCTAAGAAAGTAAAATCTATCACTCCTTCTACTTCTTCCCCATCTATTTTCCAGGAACTGATATGGCCTGTTGCCATTATCTTGGTTTTCTTGATATTGAGTATCAGGCCAGCTTTTGCACTCTCTTCTTTCAACCTAATCAGGAGCTTCTTTTGGTTTTTTTTCACTATCTGCCATTAGGGTGGTATCATCTGCATATCTCAAATTGTTGATGTTTCTCCCAGCAATTTTGATCCCATATTGTGATTCCTCCATCCCTGCATTATGCATTACGTGCTCTGTGTATAAGTTGAATAAGCAGGTTGACAGAATGCAGCTTTGTCTTATTCCTTTTCCTATTCCAAACCACTCTGTCATTTCATACTCTGTCCTAACGGTTGCTTCTTGACTCATATACAGATTTCTCATGAGACATATGAGGTGTTCTGGTATTCCCATCTCTTTAATTACTTGCCACATTTTGTTGTGGTCCACACAATCAAAGGCCTTGGTGTAGTCAATGAAGCAGAAGTAAGCTTGTTTCTGGTATTCCTTTGTTTTCTCCATGATCCAATGTATGTTGGCCTCTGGTCCCCCTGCCTCTTCTGAACCCAGCCTGCACCTCTGGTAGTTCTCTTTCTACATGCTGCTGCAGTCTAGCCTGTATTATCTTGAGTATCACTTTGCTAGCTTGTGGGATGAGCGCAATTGTTTGATAATTTGAACATTCTTTGTTGCCCTTTTTTTGGGATTGGGACGTATACTGATCTTTTCCAATCCTGTGGCCACTGATTCATTTTCCAAATCTGCTGGCATATAGCATGTAGTAGCTAGATTCCATCATCTTTTAGGGCTTTGAAGAATTCAACTGGGATACAATCATCTCCACAGGCGTTGTTATTTGCCGTGCTTTTTAGGGCCTTTCTGACTTCACTCTCTAGGATGTCTGGTTCAAGTTCAATTTCCCCCTCATTGTTATTATCCGGGGTGTTTAGGTCTTTTTTGTAAAGTTCCTCTGTGTACTCTTTCCATCTTTTCTTTATCTCTTCTGCATCCGCTAACTCTTTGCCATCTTTGTCTTTTATCGTGGTCATTTTTGCTTTGAATGTTCCCTTGATTTCCCCAATTTTTTGGAAAAGATCTCTAGTCCTGCCTCTTGTGTTGTTTTCCTCTATTTCTTTGCACTGTTCATTTAGGTAGCTTATCTCTCCTTGCTTTTCTTTGAAATTCTTTATTTAAGTGATTGTATTTTTTCCTTCCTCCTTTGCCTTTTGCATTTCTTCTTCCCTCTGCTATTTTAAGAGCCTCATCCGACAACCACTTTGCTTTCTTGCGCTTCTTTTCCTTTGGTATAGTTTTCCTTGCTGCCTCCTGCATAATGTCTCTCATCTCTGTCCATAATTCTTCTGGTACTCTGTCTATCTGGTCCAGACCATTGAATCTGTTCCTCACCTCCACCATGTATTCCTTGGGTATGTTGTCTAGATCATATCTATCCGGCCTATTAATTTTCCCTATTTTCTTCAGTCTGAGCCTGAATTTTGCAATCAGTAGATTGTGATCTGAGCCACAGTCCGCTCCAGGTCTTGTTTTTGCTGACTGTATGGAGGTTCTCCATCTTTGGCTGCAGAGTATGTAGTCAATTTGGTTTCGATGTTGGCCATCTGGTAATGTCCATGTGTAGAGTCTCCTCTTGTGTTGCTGGAAAGGGGTGTTTGCTATGATTAGTGTGTTATCTTGGCAGAACTCTATCAGTCTTTGCCCTGTACTCATGTACTCATGCAAGGAAAGAAATTACAATTAGTGTATGCAGGCTACAATCCTGTTTTAGGAGGAATATTGTATGGCAACTTCTGGTGGAAAGTAAAGAACACCCCTCTCTATATCGATCTCTGCCTCTTTTTGTATCTATCTGTCTGCTGTAATGCAACTGGTTTTGAACCCTGCCATCACCAAAGGGTTTATTAGATTCATTGACTGATTGCAAACTCAGATTTTTCAGGGAAGGTCAGAGAGTGGAGGGTGTTGATTGCCCAAATCAGGGATCCACAACCTGCACTCCATGGGCCTAATGTGGCACTCAATCTTTTTCTGTGCAGTGCTTATCCTCAAGGCATTTCCCCTCAGACCCACACTGTTCTTCCTGCCTCAAGGGGCACCATGTACCGCTGTTTTTCCTCTCATTTTCTTATTAAAAAAGACAACAACAACATGTTTTTCTCCTGATCTCCATGGCTCCTTCTGTCAGAACCCTCTTGTTCTTATCCTCATCCTAGTATTTTGGCCATTCTGGATGCTTTGCTAGCCAGCAAAACTCAGGCAACAGTAACAGTATCATTTCTTCATTGACTTCTGAATGTTTACTTTTTATCTAAATTGCCAGGTTAATAATTTTGATACAGATGTGGCTTTCCTTAGACTTTGGGCACTTTGTTGTGGACCCCATGTCGCCAAAGTTTGAGGACTATACTGTTTTAATGTATGTTTGGGATCAAGCTTTGTTTTGGCACCAAATGGGCCTTGATAATTATGATATATGTACTTTTTAAAGAGCATAAAGGAAGTTCAATGTTGTTTCTTTGTCCTTGAACTCAGTGTAGCTTTTCATACTGCTGAGCAAAGCATTTGCTTGCATTGGCCTCGTGAGAGAAATATCAGGGATGCTTTGCCTTAGTAGTTTTGTTCCTACCTCAGGCATCCATTACAGATAGTGGCACCAGGAGAGTGCTTTATAGCCTCTTGGAAGTTGTCCTGTGGGATGTCATGAGACACATTTTTTGTCTCCAACATTGTTTAATAGCTATGTATCTTTCTGAAATCTGGAACAAGGAGATATCAAAATATTTAAGACACTTATCTCTCTTTATCCATCACAATTGAGTTAGATATTGACATGTATTTGTTTATTTATTGTTTGCTTGCTTGATTGCATGATTTATAATCTCCCTTTCTTCCAAAACCAAAAAGCATGGTTTTTCCTTTCCTTTCCTTTCATGTCTCAATCAAACCCTAGACTACCACTACCAAAATGAAGCCACTTTCTTGGCTTTGTTGAGGGGATAGATCCATAATATTGGGGTGCTTCTGGATTCCCTGGATCATGCAAGTGACCTTAGTACAGGGCCATAGCCAGGATTTTAGAAGTGGGTGGCCAAATATTTTTTTCAGGATTGGCAACAATGTCATATATACATAATATATATAAGCAGCCAGGTGTTTGAGCGTGGGCAAACTGCTAACTCTGGGTGGGCATGCCCACCCTGGCCATCCCCTGGCCACAACCCTGCCTCAGTAGCCAGGATCACTTTTTGCCAGCTATCTGCAGCAGAGACATCAGTATGGCTATTCCTTAGCAGAGATAGCTTCCTTATATCTGTCGAGGCTTTACAGCAGGGGTGGCCAAACTACAGCCGGCCCATGGTGCCAAATTATTTTGCCCATGCCACCCTTGCTGCTCCTGGAAGCGGAAGTATAAAGAATCTGTGCATGTGTATAACACTGCTGTAAATGCACCCGATACTGTCGTAAACACATTTACGATAGCCACAGACACACTTTATGGTGGGAGGAACCACATGACTAGCCCACCATGTGACTGGCCCATGTCATGAAAGGTTTGGCCACCCCTGCTTTACAGAATGCAAGACTGACTTACTTTGATATATTATTTGTCCTCCCCAATCACATAGCTTTCAAGAACCTTAGCAATGTGATCCTGTACTGATACACATTCAGAACTTGATTAAGAAAAAGAGAAAGTCAGTATAGTCTTGTGTTTGTGTTATGACGCTTGAAGAATTTGCCCTGAATTGTCCCTATGAAATGAAAAACACACCGAGATTTGATTCTGTGGTGGTAAAACCTCAGTTCATTAATTACTTAATTAATTTGAAGCCAAAAACCGAGTAAGAGCAACACTTTCCATCTGCTTCTGCTGCGATGGGGTTAAGTTTTTGATCTTGTTTAAATTTAGATGTATTTTATGACTGGTTTAGGCTGACATGTTGTTGTTCTGTTGCATTGTGCCTTTCTCTCACTTATTAGATTTTATGGAATGCTAATGTGATTTTAATGTCCATTGCTTTTATTGCACTGAATTAGTTCTAATTCTTGCACTTTGTTAAAGGTTTTAGAGATCTTTTCCATTCTGAAATTTAGCCTAAAAATGTATTCTTAAAAATAACCAAACAAATAATTGTGCTCGGTTCATATTTAGTTACACACAAAATAGAATCATTTAAATCAAACTCATTAACATTAATTATGACTGTCTAAGAAAGTGAAACACACACATCTTCAGAAGAAAGTTTCTGATTTGCATGCAAGCTCTCCATAGGAGCATGAATCCCATTTTTTCAAGGTTCTTGCTTGTGTGTATAACTTACATGTGAGTAGGAATCTCTTATTTGTACACATATCACTGTCCATGAGTTTAATAAAAAATAGAATGATAGAGGGGAAAGGGTCAAAATGTGATGAGTATATAAGTGATGATAACTCCTGAGTAGGACTATAGTGAAAGAGGGATATTTCTTATTTTAATGGGGACATATCCCTTCTGGAAATTCCTAAAGGCAAAAATGGGAGCTCTGTAGGGATTCAAAGATTACACAATCCCTTCCCTTCACCTAATAGAAGGACCAACATTGGAGGCTTCTTCTTCTGCCATATCCAAATCTGAATATCGTCGATCCTCATGGTGATCAGCTATGAAGACTGACCTGAGAATATAATGCAGTGGCATTTCATCTGCTGTCTGCATCACAGCATGACCCTTGTACCACTGATTCAGTTCTGCAAGTCACTTTCTGTTCCTGAGCCCTTTTGGCACTGTAATACAGAGTCATCATCAGCCCCAGGCCAGTATTGATTAAGCTGATGCCCTCCATCAAGATGGATACAAGTGGGATTTAATCCACTTGGGGACCATCACCTTTCCCTGTGGACTTTGCCACCCCAAGGCCGTTAGTCTTCATGGTTGTCAGGTTAGTTAACTGCCACCTGACATTCAGCGTTTAGTCATTGGCAGTATGGTCTACTCTATTACCATAGCAGGATACCCTGGGCAGACTGGCTTATCAATTTAAAGTTTCTTGAATTATACCCACTTCCTTTTTTAAAAAAAATCTTCATGTAATTTCTTCTTATTTTAATTGCAAAATATATGCTTGGAATTTGATTTCTTAACAGGAATATATAGAGCTATGTAACAGGAATATCTTTTATTCATCTGAACTCTAAAGTACTCTGTGGTTTATCTCATGTGTACCAGATTGAACAGTCATTCAAAAACAAGCTCCATTCATTGTTTAATAGCATAATCTACTTATGACAGTGCATTTCATTGCTTTTATCACTTGATCAATGGGGTGTATTCTGAAATGGCCACCCAGATCATTAACCCTTTGAGATTTTATGTCAATCAGACAAGCAATGGCTTACTTGCAGATTTGTGGTCATATTATGTTGGTTATTTTCATGTAGAATCTGTTGACATAATAGCAATCTCACATGTATTAATATTAATACATTAATATTACTGGAAAAGGGGTCTTATAGTTTAATGTTATTGTTCTGATCATAATTGATCTGCAAAATTGTTTTCCCCACTTCTGAAATTTGAGGCAAGCTCTGTCCCCTTCACCTGTTTTCTTGCTTCCATTGCTTTCATGATAGTGTTTCTTCTCTCTTTGAACTCCAACCAAGCAACAAGTATAGAAGTTCTCTCCATGTGCTGGATATTCCATTTCTCATTTTTCCTTTTGACTGCAACTATAGATGGTAAATGTAAGTAAAGATACCTTTTCTCTACTTTACATGTTTCAGAGGGACTATGGTGGCTTAGTGGTTACAACACTGAACTTCAAGAACGGAAGATCGGCAGGTCAGTAGCTCGAGACCTGAGTGCTGCATGATGGAATGAGTTCCCCTCTCTGTTCCAGCTCCTACTAACCTAGCAGTTTAAAAGTAGGAAATTACAAATAGATAAATAAGTACCATTTCAGTGGGAAGGCAAACAGCATCCCATGCCCTCTGGTGTCTAGTCATGCCACATAACCATGGAAATGTCTGCAGATGCAGACTGGGCTGGCTCTTTGGCTATAAACGGAGATAAGCACTGCACCCTGGGATACACAGAAAGAGCCTCCTTGAAGATTATGGCATTTCTGAACCACAATCGGGCATACCCTCATAACAGCAACCTTATGTTGCTGGCTAGTTTTCTTCACACTAGATCAGGTGAAAGGAACTGCAGAATGAACTCACCAAAGGGTGCTTTCATTTTTCTAGGTTCACGTCTGGCCTAGATACAGAAGCAGCACCCTATAGTCGGATATGACTAGCATATATCTAGAAAGTTGTTCCACAATTCGACCACATATATTCACAATATATTAAGTATGGTAATAATTGAATATTTTATCAGCTTTTTAAAGTTATCCTGTTTTGCATTTATGTATGTTATGTTTTTCTGTTGCCCATATGTTTAAGGTTTTCCAAAGTCCTACAATTTATCTTATTTGATAGTGTTATTCTGAAGCAAAATTAAATTACCCTGTTATGAAAACTGCATGTTCCAAACATCTTTTTAAGAGTCCAGTTTTAATTTCAATAGGTTATCTAGGAGTCAAGTAGCTTAATATAAGCTTGTCTATGCATTTCAACCCCCTCTGTGTATTTTAAACTCGGCTATTTTTAACTTCATTCTTTTCAGTTCATAAGCATGACGTTCCAGCTTTTTTATTCCAGAAAAGCTTCCATTATACAAAGATAAAACAAATTGCTTTTGCTAGACAGTTTGGAACATGGAATAATGTTAGCCATGCATAATTGTGTTTGACTACTCAGCTAGTTTAGAACTACATCTAAATTATATAATGGAATTACGTTAAAAGTTGTAGCACGTAATTAATTACTCAACTTGCCTGGCAAAGCATTTGACATCTGGCCAGGATTTTAGGAAGGGGTTACAGCAGGAAATAGAACCCAGAAATTCCACCTTTCAGTCTTATAGCAATCAAAACAGATTGAGTATTAGCAACTGTTTCAAAAGAAAACACAGGGGATTGGATAGCACTCAGTTCTCCATTTCTTGTTATTTTTGGAGCTTGAATAGATATGATCTAAATTCAAAAAGAACATAAATTGCCAAACTAAATAGATTGCTTTTTAGTATTTCACAATATACACTCTATGTCCGACACGCGAGACAGTGAATGGTACAATATTTAAGTCTCAATGATATGAAATTTCTGAGGAAATGTGAAGTAAACCAACAATGTATCAGTTTATAGTACAAAACTAATAATAAGAAATGGGGAAATCAAAACACAAAACCTTTCTTTCCCACATTTCTAATAGATAGCTTACTCTAAACCAGGTCAAATAATGTAATCCTATAGATTTTTGTGCGAAAGGAAATGATGCAATATCAGAGAAATGCTACCACACCTATAGAAAGTCTTCATCCCAAAGCTATGCTTGTGACTATTACTACAGCTGATACAGGCAGATATTAGTCTTTCACAGGGATCATGTTTAGCTGCATCAGTCACCTTATCATCAACGTTTTCCACTGCTTGCATCTTATTTTCTTATTCATGAAGTACAGATCTGGCATACCATTTTGCAATGCAAAGAGATAAATGTAGTAGACTAAAATACTTTTAAACATTTAAATATGACAAAAAGAGCACAGATTTCTACTTAAATTTAGTTATTGCTTTATGGGAATAGTCTCATCTGAAGTAGAAGTACAGCATGTATTTTGCACTCTGTCAATAGGGGGGAAATTGCTTCCTCTAAATTGACTTTGGATGTTGTGATTTCATTTAAAGTAAGTGTCATTGAAGTACACAGCATCTCAGAACAACTCTTTCTATATTTGATATAGAATTGGTTGATCACATTAGTTTTAGATCAAGATCAGTCATTTAATCTGGCTGACTTCAACACTCTTTCTGAAGGCAGCAATAGCCAAGGTGGTTTATTGTAGCTGCAGTGTATTCAAGCATTTTATTTTATTTTTTTCTAGCTCAAATAGACTGTCATACCCAAGGGATGAACTGGAAGGGTTCCATTGTTAACAGCAGCTCTATGTGACTGAAAGGTTTGTTAGACTCATTCTGATCAATTCATTAAAAGCCTGAATGCTATTTGAAAGCCATCTATACTAGCTGGATTTCTTTCACTATTTCTCATTCACGGTAAAATGTTTAGAGCAAAAAAGATACAATCAAGTGCAATTGCAAAGGTGAGGAAAGGAGAGAGAGCCATCTTCCTGAAAATTTTACTTTCTGGAGTGATTAATGTCTTAGTATGATGGATCCTATCAATAAAAGCTTTCAATATGGTTAATGATTTGCTAGAAAATCCTCATCTTATCTCAATCAATTGGAAAGCACTCTACAGTTAAAAAAATGTTTATCATGGCTACCTAGTTCTTCCCTTTATTTTGTTGTTCTGTGCCATGAATAAGTGCAAAGTAAAGCATCCTGTAATTATTTGAAGAAATTGCCCCATTCCTTGAATACTTCAAGAACTACCATGTTTAAATGTTCAATTTCTTGCTGCATGATGATTTTGAGTTCACCTTGGTTTGTATTTGCAGTGCAAACAAAGCCTGAGCACCTGAAATAACTATGCACAACACACATCATTGGAAGAAAATTGCTACAATGTTATTAGTTACAGTTGAATAGGCCTGACACTAAGATGGAAGATGCATGGATCCCACATTGGCTGATATGCCTGCTGGCCGATGTTCACCCATAATGATAGCCACTCAGCCTTATGCCAATATATGGCCCTGCTTGACATCTGGAGGTGCAGAGTGTGTCCATAGTCTTCAGCCCCTACTTGAGAAATGTCTGTCTACATGACTCTGCCACCTTTCAATTCTGATCAAGAGGCAGGTGTGCTGTCCTGGTTTTCAACCAACAAAACATTATTTGGAGAAAAAGAGGAAGTGATTCGGGAGGGAGGCTTTATGGGAAGAGGTGAGTGGTGGGTGCATATGTGGTCACATTCTCCTTCTCCTCTTTCATGAAGGAAGAGGAGGAGGAGAAGGTGATTTGCCAAAGCACCACTTTTGTGTGTGCAAAAGTGCTCAGTTGGTCTTTCTGCACTGGACAAGACAAAAAAAATTGACTTTTATAACTGTGTCTTAAAATTCTACAAATAACTGTCATGGTAAACATTCTTGACAGCAAATATGAATGATTGAATCTATGTAATTTGCAGAAAAATGATTTGGCTAGATGCCTAACTAAACACTATTTAGCCAAAGGGATTAACTACATCACTTAGTTTTTTCCCAGTTACTGTATCTGATTTCAGCTGGGCAAAGCTTCTTTTTAGCTTGAGTTCCTCCAAATGGTTTTGGTCATCTTTTCTTGCCTAAATTTATAAAATAAATTGACACCAACAGGCAAATAAGATTTCCCATATTTATCTCATATATAGTATTAGCAAATGTCATTGAGCAATTGGGTATGAACAGCTGGCCTTTCTTCCAGAGAGCTTGTGGTGTAAAACTTAATATTATCTGCCTAAAGATATATTATGATGTGTGCAACCTAACATTGAAGAACTATGTTATACTGCAATAGCAAAATAAATGTCTAAGTATGGACAAAATATTTAGCAGATTTGCTTGGCAATAATCAAATTTAGACCAGTGAAATCTCTGTTAGAAGAATTTAACAGATCTATTAGAAGAAAAGTTATGACTTTACATTTTTCAGTCTGTGGAAAGATTTAATGTGATTATTTCTGTTGACATGTGAGAAATTATCTTGCTATGACTACACTAAACAGTTATACCAGTTTGCTCTTTCTTTTATTACCACTAGCATATTTTGCCCAGCGGTGCCGGGCTTTTTAAAATTGTGTTGGATAGTAAAGGGTTTGGTGTTTTTTTTTTTTTTGAACAAATGGTGCCGGGCTATTTTAAATGGTGTTGAAAGGTTTTGTGAATTTGTGGCTTTGAGGGGCTGCGTCCGCCTGTGGCATACTTATGCTCCCAGTGTGTTGCTTATTTTTATTTTTTGCATGTTGGCTTCCTCAGTGCCGGGCTCTTTAAAATGGTTTTGGAAGGGTTTTGTTTTATTTTTATGCAAATGAGGTTAGTTTTTAATTGTGATTTGTTAAATTTTTATTTTTACGCACGGGCTGTTATAAACTGGGAATTTTTTATTTTATTTTTTTGGTTTTTAAAAAGAGGAAAGGAAGATATAATTTTTTTATAATTATTGTATTTAACCAAATAATGTGTTACTATGTGTTTTTTTAAATAGTTGTACCTTGGATAATTATTTTTAAAATGTGTAAGAATATGTTTTTTTAATCAATGTTTCTATACTGTGTTTAGATGGTTTTTTTTTTGTTTTTTTGAGTGAAAACTTTTTTTGAATTTTTCGTGATTAGTGTGAATATTTTTGAATGATTTGATAACTTATTTCAGTAATTTGGGAATTTATCTTATTATTTTGAATATTTTTTGATGTTTTTACTCTTGTGGCCTCTGGGTGGGGTTGGTGAGCTTTTCTTGTACTCTAAAATTTTTCTCTACTGTCCTCTGGGTGTCGCTTTTTCTTCCGGTAAGTATTCTCTCTCTTTTCTCAGTTTAGTTCCGGTCATCATGGAGTGAAGACGTCTCTTGGTAAGTTCTCTGTGTGTTGTTGTTTTTTTGGGGGGGTTGTTTTCAGTTTGGGGGGGTTCTGTGTGTTTTTCTTGTTTGTTTTTGGATGTTTTTGTGTTTCCTTTTTGTATTTTTTTTGGTTTTGAGTATTTTTGACTGTTTTTAGTTTGTGTTTTTGGATGTTTTTGTGTTTACTTTTTTACGGGCAGGAGGGGGTCTTTCTTTTCTGTGGGCCAGGCTCGATGCCTGGCCCATGGAAAGGAAAGGGTGGGGGGGTCTTTCTTTTCTGCGGGCCAGGCTCGATGCCTGGCCAGTGGAAAGGAAGGGGTGGGGGGTCTTTTTTTCTATGGGCCAGGCTCAATGCCTGGCCCGTGGAAAGGAAAATGAGAGAACCACCCCAAAGGAGTCAATCAAGGAATAGTGTACTGTATTTGTATTTTTGCTTGACTGTTGCAGAGTCTTGATAAAGAACTACGAAATATCCATTTTACCGGAAGGATATGGACTGACTTACCTTTCTGCATGACTTACCTCTCTGTCATATTTGAAGATTGAATCTCGCAGTAGCATTCGGATTATCCATTCCACCGACCCATACGGACTTTTCCAGCTCAGACCGTTCATTATGCATTTGATTATTTGGACTTTTATACCTGTTGGGGGTACCATTACTCTGTATAGATTGAAACTGTAACCTGATTGATACTTTGGTCCGGAGAATTTGACTTCTCCCGTTCTATGTATTTCTTTAAAGTAGGCTGGGATACTTATTGGTAGATGTATGATTGCAGCGTGGTCACTTAGTATTTATCGTATTTGTACCTTTCATGGTTTCCTTGTTCACCACATTTAGTACTTAGTCTGATGAGCATGAATTTCTAACTGTGACATCCTGCTCCCCAGCTGCTCTTTTTGGATTCGGTCCGGGTCGCTCTGCCTCCACATATTAAATGCTTTGATTTTATTCCTTGATTGACTACTTTGGGGTGGTTCTCTCATTTTCCCTTTATGGTCACACCCTAGCCATCTCTTCTTTCCATGGAAATGAAAGGCAGGGGCAGGGGGGGTCTTTTTTTCGTGGGCCAGGCTCTATGCCTTGCCCATGGAATGGAAAGGGGGGTCTTTTTTTCATGGGCTAGGCTCAATGCCTGGCCCATGGAAATGAAAGGCAGGGGGATTGTGGGCCAGGCTCGATGTCTGGCCCGTGGAAAGGAAGGGCAGCGGTGGCGGGGGGGTTACTTTTATTTTTCGCGTGCCGGCTGCCTCAGCATTCTGCGCGCTCATGGCGCGCAGGATGCTGGGACTTGTAGTTTGCCGTGTGTGGGAAGGCATCTGGTTTCTGTCTTGCCTGTCTCTGACACATTTTGTAACCAAAAGCCTCTTTGCTTGCATGCGTAGAATAGTGAAAAAGTATTCTCCTTATTTGGGCTCTGACACTTCTGATTGGCTGTGGGCCCTCAGTTTTGTCTCTGTTAAGTTTTGTTTCTGATATACATTGCTTGCTTAAGTTTCGTTTCTGAGACTCTCTGCCTGAATAAAGAGAAGGATGAGTATCGTTTGTCAGCCAAGGACTGGAGTCGTGTTTTTTCTGTCTCTACCTCAAAAGATCTGAGGATATAAACTGCTGCTAATGAGGCTGACTGATTGAAGAGATCTTTACATGAATCAGATTCCAACAAGTGGTGCCCCATCGTGAGGCCATTGAATGAAATTCAAAGGAATGCTTTGAACTCTGCTTCAGCAATTAACACCTCATAATTGGCGACCGGGGAAGGTCTCATTCACCTACGACCAGGCAAAAGGTCAGACCGGAGGAAGGTCATAAATTGAGCGCTCAAAATTCATCCAATTTTACATTGGGTCCCACATTAGGTGAGTGAAGAAAAATATTATTTTTTTGAATTATGGGGTGCATATTGTCTTCGCAAGGGAATGAACTTTGTAAAGATATCTCAGATCTTTTGATTAACAATGGGCGAAAGGCTGATGAGAAGAAGATACAGCAGCTGGTTAAAGCTATAGAAAAAATCAGTCCTTGGGTTAAATATGATCAATGTCTGGACTTAAAACAGTGGAAACAGATTGGGAGAGAAATGCAGAAGCATAATGGAATTTCTGAATCAATATTATTTACATGGGAGGAAGTCAGAGACTGCCTTCAGAGACTCACTCCAAAGAATATGTTATTCTCTCAGAGGCTTGATGGCCCCCTCCCAAAGCTTTTGCCACCAGACAAGGGAGGGGCTATGGCAACTGCTCCTCCATCATATGAGAAACAACAGCCCCCTGATGGGGGTGGAGGTGGAAAAGGAGATGGGACATTATATCCTGCCTTGCAGCAATCAAGCACTTTTAGCCCTACGAAAACACAATTCTCTGCTGCTTTAACGGCAGCTGTACTGGATGTGGAATCTCCTGAAATATACCCAGTGATAAGGGGGGCTCCGGCTGTGGGCAATGCATTGGCAGTCCCAGATAGATATGAAACCCTCCATTACAAATATCTGAAGGAACTAAGAGTCAGCATACGTGACTATGGGTTTAATGCACCTTTTACGAAAGCTTTGTTGGAAGCCATTGCTTCTCAAAAATTGCTACCAGTGGATTGGAAACAGATGATTAAAGCGCTCCTGCCTCCTGCAGAAGCCATGCTCTGCTTGCAAGAGTGGAGGGATGTGGCTTGGGAGGTACACCATACACGCCCTGCACTCACGATGGATATGTTATGTGGGGAGGGAAATTTTGCCAACCCCACACAGCAGTTGGCACTCACTGATGCCCAGCTGGGAGAGATTGCACAGATAGTCATAGGTGCCTGGAATAAGATTCCTTCCAAAGGGGATAGCTCAGTTGCTGGATTTGCAGCAATTAGGCAGGGCCCTAAAGAGGATTACACTGAGTTTATTAACAGACTCATGACTGCTCTCAGCCGCCAGGTGGAAAATGTGCCGGCACGGGAAATGCTCATGAAACAACTGGCTTTTGAAAATGCCAATGAGGATTGTAAAGGGGCTCTGACAGCTGTTTATGCTAGGCCAGGAACATCTATAGCAGACATGATGAAAGTTTGTCAAAATGTGGGGACTCACAGTTACAAGGCTCAACTTCTGGCAGCTGCAGTTCAGTTGCCCACAACTCAGGCTCAAAACAAACGTTGTTTTGGCTGTGGAAAAGAAGGACATTTTAAAGCACAATGTCGCTTCTCTCAAAAGCAGGCAGCACGCCCTTCAAGGAAGTGTCCCATTTGCCAGAAAGGGTACCATTGGGCCAATCAGTGCCGCTCAAATCCTAATGCCAACTCCTCAGCTGCTCAGCACAAAGACTCTGACTTTTCTCCACAGCAGCAGGGAAATGGGAGTGTGGGCCAGGCTCGGGCCCAGGCAAAATAATAGGGCTACCAGAGGTCAGTGAGGAAGCAATACAGGAAGTTTTGGAAGAGATGGCAGAAGATATGGAACTTGCCCAAGAAATGATTTCATGATATAGAAAAAAACATCCTCTAAAAGAAGGACTTTTATTGAGGTTATCTAAGGACTGTACTTTTACTATGCCAGGGTGTGTAGAGGCTCTTCCCACAATGGTTAATGATGTTAATTTCCAGGGCATGATGGGCATCGTTCTTCCTTGCCCAGACGCCTTACCCGCTTCTGTACACATTGCAGCAGGGTCAGTTACATTGGGTCACCAAGAAATTGTCATCCCTGCATCAGCCACGCAACATCTCACCCTGCCTAAGGGACAACCTGTAGGACGCCTTCATCTGCTCCCACTAGGGACCACTGCAACTCCATCCCAGGAGGGGACAGTAACAGCGGCTATGGCGGTGATACAAATAACCGAGGATAGACCGACCCGCTCGCTGCTTATGGGTGGATGTTCAGTGTCTGGATTGGTCGATACAGGAGCCGATATTTCAGTGGTGGCAAAAAAAGATTGGCCAACTGGATGGGCCGTCCGCCCCTGTAGGGAGGTTTATGGGGTGGGCGGGTACGAGCCAGCACAGCAAAGTGTTCATCCAATCGTCTTTGAGACCTCAGGGGGAATAAAAGTTTCTCTTCACCCCCTGATTATGGATATTCCTATTACTCTGTGGGGCCGGGATCTCCTGGCTAAAACAGGGTGTACCTTGCAGACAAATTTTTGATACGGGCCTCCCCTGCAGCGCCGTTGCATGCACTTCCACTACAATGGAAAAACACCCCACCAGTGTGGACGGATCAATGGCCGCTCTCAAGAGAAAAGCTCCAGGCGGCGGAGGCCCTTGTACAGGAGCAATTAAATCTGGGACATATTCAACCAACCACTAGTCCTTGGAACTCTCCGATTTTTGTGGTGAAAAAGAAGTCTGGAAAATGGCGATTGTTACATGATTTGAGAAAAGTTAATGAGCACATCTTGCCAATGGGACCTCTACAATCTGGACTTCCTAATCCGAACATGATTCCGGAAGATCATCAACTCATGGTCATAGATTTGAAGGACTGTTTTTATACAATCTTGCTAGCGCCACAAGACAGAGAAAAATTTGCATTTACATTGCCAGTATACAATAATGAACATCCTACTCAACGGTTTGAATGGTGTGTCTTGCCTATGGGTATGGCCAACTCGCCGACTCTATGCCAACATTTTGTGAACATGGCTTTGGAACCTTTCAGGCAATGTCATCCAGAGGTTAAAGTCTATCATTACACAGATGACATTTTATTGCATGGTCCACAAGTCACGGAGAAACACCTGCAGGACCTAGCAGACATTTTGCAACAAGCGGGCTTGATCATAGCTCCTGAAAAAGTACAGCGGATGTATCCATTCCAATATCTGGGACATAGGCTCTCAGCTACAGCTTCGACTCCGCTACTGCCAACGATAGCTATTCCAGAGCAGTTCACTCTTGTACAATTGCAACAGTTGCTAGGGAACATAAATTGGGCTCGTCCTTTCTTGGCCCTGAGCACGGAGGAACTGTCACCACTCTTTGCTGCTCTTTCTGGACACACTTCTCCAGCGGACATCATTCCCTGCACAACGGAGATGCGTACAGCTCTTCAACGCCTCAACGAAAAGCTGCATACCATCGCTGTGGATCGGGTGCCCTCAGGCACCATTGCCCTGGCATGCGCTCTTCTTCCCACACCGAGGCTGCCCACTGCGGTTTTGTTCGCGCCTGTCAACGCTCAGAAGGTGGCCATCGTGGAATGGCTACACTTGGCGCACACTCCCTCGAAAAACTGTTATCGCCTGCCTGATGCGATTGCTGATCTTTTCCTCAAATGCCGTACTAGGGCAAAGCATTTGACTGGCTATGACGTTGACTTTGTTTGTTTTCCTTTTTCGCAGGATCAGCTAACCGCCTTGCTACAGCATTCTGAGGCATTTCAGGTGGCCATGGCGGACTTTGTGGGACAAGTTAAATTTAACCCCCCCAAGGATAAGTGGTTTACCTTGCTGAATCTCACTTCTTACTCCCTGTCATCCCCGCTTTGCATGCAACCTATCTTGCATGCCGTTACTCTTTTCTCGGATGGCTCCCCCTCCCGTGGAGTCCTTACATGGCAGGGTCCTACTGGGGAATGGGAGGTTGTTTTTACAGGACCTCAAGCATCGGCCCAGCGGTCGGAACTGGCAGCGGTCATACTTGCTTTCTCTACGTTTTCTGATGTGCCTTTTAACCTGATTGTGGATACTCAATATGTTTACCGCCTTGTTTTTACTTTAGCTCAAGCTTATTTGTCTCCATCGATGGATAGGGATCTTTTTGCTTTATTCCAACAGCTTCAAGGTTTTCTTTCCAACCGTACGGTCCCATTCTTTATTGCCCACATACGCTCTCACACAAGGATCCCAGGTTATTTGACGGAGGGCAATGCACGAGCAGATTCTGCTCTCCGAGACTCTGCTGAGGTTTTTTCTCTCTTTGACAACCCCATTGACAGTCATGCAATGTTTCATCAATCTGCTAAGGTTTTGCATAAACGATTTTCCATTCCTATGTCACAGGCTAGAGACATTGTGTCATCCTGTGCTTCCTGTACGAAGTCTCCTATATTCCTGCCATTTGATGCTGTTAATCCTCGAGGAACAGAAGCTAATCAGCTATGGCAGATGGATGTCACGCAAGTACCTGCTTTGGCTCCGCTTTCTAAGTTACATGTGACTGTTGATACCTTCTCTGGATTTATATGGGCTACACCCTTACGGGGTGAAACATCCAGACATGTTATACAACATTGCATTCATTCGTTTGCGGTAATGGGTAAACCTAAAAGCCTTAAGACAGACAATGGGTCATCATATGTTTCTTCTGCCTTTCAGGACTTTTGCCGTCAGTGGGACATTAAGCTAACCCATGGAATACCCTATAACTCGACTGGACAGGCGATTGTTGAAAGAGCCCACCTGACATTCAAAAATTTGTTACACAAGCAAGTGGGAGATAGAGGGGTTCCTGTGGCTGAAATACCTACAGCTGTTGCTAAAGTACTGTATACTCTTAATTTTCTTCTTGCTCCCCATAACAGGTCACACTCTCCAGTCGAATTGCATTTCAGGACCGAGGAGTGTCTTCCTAAGCCATTGGTCGTTTATCGGCAGCAACCCGATCCTGAGTGGAAGGGTCCTGTACCTCTAATCACCTGGGGACGAGGATACGCAGCGGTTTCTACAACCTCAGGACCTGTGTGGATTCCTGCTCGAGCGATCCGCCCATGGAGAGAGAAGAAGGTTACTCAGCTCCAGGATGGTGGTTCACCAGTAGACTAAATTTGCTGACATTTGTTTTCTTTCTTACTGTGCTTCCAGCTGTAAGAACAATACCTCATGGGGGCAACCCCAACTTTTGGCTTCGTCATGCTAACTATATGTTTGAAGTTCATGGTAAGAATGCAACGTTATACTATGAGCATCCACTGGCCGTGTCTCAAATGGCCTTTCTTCCGGCATTGTTCAACACGCCAGAGTTGGTTATTGGACATTTGCAACATCTTGATAGATCTACACTCTTCTCTAATCCTCCAGAACAATTTAACAACACCCGCTGGCGAAGCATGACATTCAAGAAATACACTAAAGGACTTTGTTTCTGCTGTCATAGTTCTGGAGTCTGGAATAGTAAATGGAAGTACTGGACTCAAGCAAAAAGGGTTTTGTGGAGTGTAGGCAATTATACGGGTTGTGATGATTATTTTTGGTTATGGGGTAGTTATAACAGTTCTTATAAGCTTAATTATACCTTGTTTAACACTACTATTGAAGATATATATGATGTGTTTCCTATGTTTACTCCTGATTATTCTGCTATAGATAGTGGTTCAATTTGCAATGGATGGCAAATCAAGGATCCCAACATGTGGTTCTTTTTTAATGGAGTTGCCACGAATTTCCATCCAGGACAATATCAATGTGCAGCATTGGGTTATTTTATCTGATCAATACTATTGAGGAAGAACTTCAGAATTTACAGGAGAGTATTAATAACGATGTACGCACTGATGTTAATCCCTTTGATTGGGAGACTTCTTGGTTGCCTGATTTATCTGTCCTTAGACAAATTTTATTTTATGGGTTTATTATTATTATCTGCTTTATACCTTTGTATTTTTGCATTACTTGTATTCCTAATCTTATTTCTATGCGTAACACATGTCCATTGCGTAGAAGGGAGACGAGTTTTGCACGACGGCAATTGTACTCAATGAGGTATCATCCTCCGGAACAAGGTACCATGAGTCAGGAGGGGTACGATGTCCGGGAGGACAGTGATGATGTATATGGAGGAGTAGTTATGGAGTATGATGACATGCAGGGGTATGATTAGCCGTCTGTCCCTCTCTCAAATTTAAATGAAAAAGGAGGACATGTGGGAAGGCATCTGGTTTCTGTCTTGCCTGTCTCTGAAACATTTTGTAACCAAAAGCCTCTTTGCTTGCATGCGTAGAATAGTGAAAAAGTAGTCTCCTTATTTGGGCTCTGACACTTCTGATTGGCTGTGGGCCCTCAGTTTTGTCTCTGTTAAGTTTCGTTTCTGATATACATTGCTTGCTTAAGTTTCGTTTCTGAGACTCTCTGCCTGAATAAAGAGAAGGATGAGTATCGTTTGTCAGCCAAGGACCGGAGTCGTGTTTTTTCTGTCTCTACCTCAAAAGATCTGAGGATATAAACTGCTGCTAATGAGGCTGACTGATTGAAGAGATCTTTACATGAATCAGATTCCAACAGCCGTGCACGATTTTAGTTAGTGCAGCGGTTTTTCCCTGCGGCTTATTTTAGATTGGCCGCGGCGCATTTCCGAACGTTCCTTTTGCTCACGCCACTCAGTCTGATTGGCTCTGGTGTGGCGCGGCACAGGGAACATTGGGAATTGAAGTTCCCTTTTTTTTGCGTCTGGGGGGCTCCTGCCCCACTGGTGCAAATTTCAACCCAACAGGCGAGTGCACAGAGGCTCGCTCAGAGGACGGGGCTAGTAGGGCCTGGCTAAACATCCTTTGTCACATTCCAATGGTTAACGCACCATTTTATAGGTATAGATAGATCTATCCTATGGAACTCTGGGAGTTTATATTTGAGTTGCTTGGAATTCTGTGCCAGTGAAGTTTGGTACTCTCTTTTGATTACAGTAGATAATTATAATTATAATTCTACATCACTTACAAACTGCAGAACCAGAATTCCATACGATGCAGCAACAATAGAATTTTCTTTTCACCTGCCATCATTTCTGTGGATATTTTATTCTATCAGGCTCTGTAAGAACACAGATACTCAAGATGTTACGTTCTCCATTGAGTTTCTACAGCTAAGTGAAGATGGAAACCCAGGTTTCCTGACTCCTAGTCTATAACTTCATCTGCTATATGACTCTGGCTTTTATTTCATCATTTGTATTACATTTTTTCACATTTGAAGACACATGTTATCAAGGTGTGAAATTATGTTCTGTATAGTTGACTTGCTGTCAAGTCAACTCTGAAATGTCCTCTCCTCAACAATCCTGCTCATCTCTTTAAAAACTCAGTCCTGTGGCTCTCTCAAGGAATCAATTTATCTCATGTTTGGTCTTCCTCTTTTCCTGTTGCTTTCTACCTTTCCCTGAATTGTTTGTTTCCCAGAGAATCTTGCCTTCTCATAATGTGCCAAAAGAAAAATGGCCTCAGTTTCATCATTTTGATTTCTTGGATCTTCTGTTTCTCCTCCCTTTTCTCCTCTTTCCTTGCTTCGTACAGTACATGAAATACTTCTCTACATCTCTGTGTGCCAATCACTGAAAAATTGCATTCAAGGTTGTGAGCCTATTTCTGCCACATTTTACTTTTGCTTTTCACCTCTGTTTTATAATTTTAAGTGTGTATATAACATGTTTAAAATAATTAAGAAGACTGTAAGAGAAGCTCTCTTGAAAGTGTATACTCTGCTTAAAAATGAAGTTCGAAGAGCAGTTTACTAAAAGTCATCATGGGGTAATCAGCCAGCTCTTCAGTCAAACCTGAAAACAAGTGCAATGAAAAATCACATTGCCTTGCAAAGAATCTCATTCAGAGCTGAGAGTTGAATGTGTTAAACAAATGATAAGAAATACAACACCATTTAAGAAAAATATCCTGGAGTCCTAAAGTGTGGATAGAGCAAATTGACATGTGACCAACTTAGTTTGCGAGCATTTTATGCTCATAGCATTTTGCCCACCTACTAAAATGGTACCAAAGCAACTTACTATTCATGCAGGTGCAGGGGCCCAATTTGTTAAAATAAGGCTATTTATATGATATAGTGCCAACTTGCCAGCTTTGTAAGGCATGATAGTTACTGTTTATTTTGCCACCCCAGTCAACGAAATATAAATTGTCATTGAAAATATTCTGAATAGGAGACAATTATTTCAATAATCTCTATCTTGAGAATGGGCAAAATGTGGTCTGCAAACTGTGTACCCCCCCACTCCCCGGTCATGGTTTATGCACTTTTTGCCACCATTGATGTGTCTGCTATAGAAGTCCCAATGGATTTTCTAGGAAGCAAGGTGCATAATAAACAAATGTTTTCTTTCCTGATAGAACCACTAGTTCTACTGAAGTGGGTGTAGGGAAATTTCTTTGGTGGGGAGTGGAGGGAAATATGGCCTCTGAACTCCAGAAAGTCACCCACCTCAGCCTGTTCCCAGGCTGCCCTATGCCCTTCTGAGATTACTGCAACCCAATCTTTGCCCATGTTAGATGGCTTCTAATGTCTTCTGCTTTAGGAGGAACATGTTGTTAGTAAAGAGTTGTGACATGGAGGCATTTCTAATACAATATTTAAACTCCAAAGTGCAGCACTACTTTTACTCCTGTGATTCTCCTTGCTTGCATTGATGTAGAATAAACCATAGGGAAAGTGGCTGAACCTACTTCAAACTAAGACAAATTACACTGTATTCTACTATGTTCCCTACAGTTGGATTTTTCTTCCAAAAGTCCTGTGACCTATCCTAGCTCAAGATTATTTATACTTGCATATAATTCTGTATTTGGTGTATATAAGCTCATGCCTTGCCTGAAGAAGTGGACTTGATCCATGAAAGCATGCATTGAAAATATAGCAGTTAATCTTTAAAGTGCTGCAGTGTTTTTGGGTTTGGTTTGTCCTCTTGATATGCCTGAAACACAGACTAACATGGCTACCATTCCAAAAAATATAATTCTGTGGTTATAGTGGTATCTATCTTTCTTCTTATCTTTCTTATCCCTCTTGATACTGCCACAGCAATGCCAGATGATCTTAGGTTGTCCTTTGGATACCTACATTTCCTAATTTTACCAAGCAGAAAAGTACTTTGCACATTAATACAGAGTACTTTAAACTGATTACATCTCAAAGTGTCATGGACCAAATATTGTGTGAGTCATCTGTTATTAATTGTGAATAAAAGAACTATGATGTTCAGTAACTAAGGAACTGATGTCAATGTTCCTATTACTATGAAAAGAAATTGACACAAAAAATTGAGGATCACATCCCAGAATCAGATATTGTGAAGTTTATATGTTTCTTTTGATATTTAGGATATTTTCCCTTGTGGTGAATAATTGGCTAATACTAGGGGGTGGGGGAGTAACCTATAATATTTATGCTTTGTGTTTGGGCCAAACCACAAATATATGTTGATAGAGAAGCAAAATGATTGTGCAAATCTTTATGAGCTTCATGAAAAAACCATTAAGGCTCAGTTTGAGCCTTGGATACATTGTAGAATTAGATTGCTAAAGTTCAGCTGGATGCCATCAAGCCATATGTGGCAGGAGGGATGTGCACCGCCTTCGGAGAGATGTGTAATCAAAGGCATTTGTGCATTTCTGGGCTAAACCTGGAGTGAAGGAAAGATCCTTAGAGCAATAATGGGGTGTACAACTTGAGTCCCTCATGCTAAACGAGTGAGTCACATATTCCTATTCAAAGTGGGTAAAGTGAAAGAAAACAAGAAAAAACCTAATGAATTAATATCAACAGAGTTCACGTAGGTTCTTCATCTTAAAAATGAATCTTCCGTGCTTTTCCAGTTTTAAAGTCAACAATTAAATCACGAAAGCTTATGCTGTGAGGAAATAAGACATTCACATCCAGGGGATGTGTGAAGAGAGAAAGTACAAAAACTGAACAGGAGCAAAGGTTCTGTGCGTTGCCTATCTAGCTAAAGGTAAAGGTCACCCTTGCTCAAAAGCCAGTCATATCTGACTCTAGA
This sequence comes from Bradypodion pumilum, assembly GCA_035047305.1. Taxonomy (NCBI): domain Eukaryota; kingdom Metazoa; phylum Chordata; class Lepidosauria; order Squamata; family Chamaeleonidae; genus Bradypodion; species Bradypodion pumilum. The sequence goes on along the minus strand of JAWDJD010000002.1, from coordinate 74,908,347 downwards.
GTTCAGTGCTCATCTCTGTTTATAGCCAAAGAGCAAGAGCTGTCTGCATGTGCAGACATTTCCATGGACATGTGGCAGAAATGACTAAACACCAGAGTGTACAGAACACTGTTTATCTTCCCACCAAAGTGGTGCCTATTTATATACTTGCAATTTCTTTTTCGAACTGCTAGGTTGGCAGGAGCTGGGACAGAGACTGGAGCTTACTCTGTTGTACAGTAGTTGGGTCTCAAACTGCTGATCTGCCAAACTTCTAGTCATCAAGTTCAGTGTCTTAACCACTAAGTCACCACAGTCCCAATGCCTACTTAGGAAGGAATGAAAAAGGATGGTCTTAATTGTCATTTTTAAATCCTTCACTCAATCTTTTCTCTGTGGCTGCCTTAGGATGTCACTCTGGTTAAGAATGAGATTGCAAGCGCGGCGCCAAAATGGCCACCGCGCCCTTTGCGGCCCCCCCCACCGGACGAAGACATCCGGGTAGTTAGGGGGCGTGGCCAGCACCCTTATATAAGGGGCGGCCACGAGGCAGCCGAGCTGCCATTTTGCGAAGCGACGGAGCGGAGAAGTTTTTCTCTCTTACCTCCGTCGCTCTTGCCTTGCTCGGGGAAGCCTCTGGCTGCTGATTTTCTTGACTTTTAGGCTTCCCATCATTCGCTGCTATGCCCTCAAAGAAGAAGGCGACTGCGAACGCGGCTCGTTCTGCGCGGAGGCGCCAGCCGGGTCGGAGGACCGCGGCTGTGCCTCCCCAGCAGCCTCCTTTGCCTGAGCCCACCGGGACCGGTGGGATGGGGTTAATTACCCCTTGGCCCGAGGCCAGGGGTCCGCGTACCAGCCCAGCTGGGGCCGCGGCCCCTGGCCCGCAAGCAGTGGCCACTGCCTCTGGCACGGCCCATTCTGCAGGGCCTTCTTCCATGGGTCCGCAGCTTCCTGCAGGGGGTTTCAGCCAGGGGGGTGGCTGGGTTCCCTCCCCTGGCAGGGTACTCTCCCGGCCCTGCAGGGGCCGGGCCTGGGGTCGTGGCCGTATATGGGCCCCGGGGTCCAGGGACCTGGACCGGCGCCTGCACCCAGTGGGCCGGCTGGCCCTTTGCCCCCACTTGGCTTAGGGGGCTACGTTAGTGTTGAGGCCCTTCTGGCCCGCGTTGCGGCCCTTGAGGCATCCCTCGTGAGGGTTAGCCACCCGGGGGTGCCTTTTGGGGTGCAGGTTGATCCTTCGTCTGCCGGTCAGCGGCAGGCGGCAGGACGGGTCGAGCCGCACGAGGCACGTGGGCCGGCTTCGGCCACTGCCTCGCAGCTCCCCACTCAACAGGCTGATGCTGGTCAGGCCCCATCGACGAGCTCAATTGCAGTCGTGAGCTCCGACGCCCCCAGCGGGCCGGAACCCCCGGTGGGGGCAGCCCACGGGGGTGCTGCATGTGAGTATGCAGTTCAATCTAGTGCACCCACACACCTACCCACGTTGGGGGGGGCATTCCAGTGGCCGTGGCCTCGCATGGGTGGTGCGACGGTTCAGTCGCCGACGTCCCACCCGGCGACTTCACCGCTCACCCAGGGCCCAGTTTTGGGTGGTACCTCTTATTCAGTTGGGAATGTGTTAGGGGTGGCTGGGTTGGTCCAGGCTCCTTTTCAGATCCCCGTGGTTCCCACTGTGCCGGTGTCGGCATTGCCGACAGCGGGGTATTCCTTGCCCCTGGGGGACCATTTGGCCCAGGCCACCAAAGATAAGATCTGGCATGGGGAGTATGTCGACATCTTCTCCCTTCTTAACAGAGAGCCCACCAAAGAGGAGAGGGAGGGGCAGGATGAGAAGGATAAGGAACAGGCACATCGTCGTAAGCCGCCACGTACGTGGGCCAATTGGTTGCCGGCGTACCTTATATACATGGCGGTCTACCTCAGGGCCCGGCCGGATTTGGCAATTCCGATGGTCCAGTATTTGGACAACATTTACCGGGCGATGGTCGACTTCCCGGGCCCGTCATGGTTGGCTTACGACGAGGAATTCCGTACGCGGATTCCCCTGCACCCTGAGATGAGGTGGGATGAGCCCTACCAGAAGCTGTGGCTTTTGTACATGACTCCCACGCGCCCTGCGCCTGGGGACAGATACCATTGTGGACATGCGGTCCAGCGAGCGGCCCCAGCACAGACATCCCGCCAGATGGCGGGGTTCAGGGGGTTCCAGCCCGCCTGCTGTGCTGGACTTTCTCGTCCAATGGTTCCTGCAGTAGGAAAAATTGCCGGTACAGGCATGACTGTCCCTCTTGCGCTGGCCCCCATGCGGCCTCCACCTGCCCCAGGCCTGGAGGGGTGCGGGGCAAAGGTAGGGGCGGACAAGGGGCTGGCAAGACTGCCGCAGAGGGAGCTGGTCCACCAAAAGGCCCCCTCCCCAATTAATGTGGACATGCTGGAGCGATGGCTCGCATCGTACCCGAGGGGGGCAGATGCGGTTTACCTGCTTCAAGGTTTTCGACTGGGGTTCCGTATTCCTTTCCAGGGTGATAGGTCCCCCCAAGATGCCCCCAACCTTTTGTCCCTTAAGGGGAGGGAGGAGGTGGCTGCTGCCAGCATTTCTAAGGAGGTTGATGCGGGCAGGGTCGCTGGCCCTTTCCCTGCACCCCCGTTCCCCAACCTTAAAGTGTCACCCTTGGGCTTGGTGCCCAAGAAGTCACCGGGCGAGTTCCACCTGATCCATCACTTGTCCTACCCAGCCGGCCGATCGGTCAATGATGCTATCCCTGATGACCTTTGCTCGATCAGGTATACATCTTTTGACCAAGCGCTGCGCATGGTGCGCTCATGTGGCCCGGGTGCGCTGTTGGCTAAGTGCGACATTAAGTCTGCCTTTCGCCTCCTGCCGGTTCACCCGGGTGACTTTGAGTTGCTGGGTTTTAAGTTCAGGGGTGAATATTATTTCGATAAGGCCATGACTTTTGGCTGTTCCATATCGTGCTCGGCCTTCGAGCGTTTTAGCACCTTCCTACAGTGGGCTTTTGTCCGCAGGTCAGGGTCCCGGTCTGTAGCCCATTACCTGGATGATTTTTTATTCGGGGGTGAACGGGGCTGGGACACGTGCACACGTCTCCTCAACACATTTCAGACGCTAATGGAGGAACTGGGTGTCCCTTTAGCGCCCGAAAAGACCGAGGGCCCATCTACACAGCTAGTCTTCCTGGGGGTGGAGATTGACACGGTAGCGCAGGCTTCTAGGTTACCAGGGGATAAGGTGTCAAGGATAGTGGCCCTTATCTCGGACTTGCTTGCTAATCGTAAGGCATCACTGCGGGACCTGCAGGTGTTGCATGGTCATCTCAATTTCGCTTGCAGGGTGGTCGCACCGGGCAGGGCATTTGCCTGGCGCTTGTGCGACGCAATGACAGGCTTGTCCAGGCCCCACCATAGGGTCAGACTAACCCAGGGCATTAAGGCAGATATGCTTATCTGGCTCCAGTTCCTGAAGGAGTTCAATGGGGTGTCATTTTGGAGGTCTGACCTTCTGGCTTCCCCTCGTTTCCAGATACAGTCCGATGCCTCTGGGTCCCTGGGTTATGGGATGTACTTCAATGGGAAGTGGGCCTATGGTGGGTGGCCACCAGCCTGGTCAGGTACGGGGCTCCTGCAGGACCTCACGTACCTGGAATTTCTTCCCATCCTGGGGGCCTTGATGCTATGGGGTGATGAGTGGGCCAACTCGGTCGTTCATTTCTGGTGTGACAATGCGGCCGTTGTCCACATTGTCAACTCACAGACTTCCAAATCACCAAGGGTGATGGACCTGGTGTGCCAGTTTGTATTGCGCAGCCTGCGCCTTAATGTACTGTTCCGGGCCAGGCATGTCCCGGGGGTCAATAATGATATCGCTGACGCTTTGTCCCACCTGCAGATCTCCCGGTTCCGTGCCTTGGCCCCGGATGCAGGGGAATTTCCCTCGCCACTCCCGGACGAGATATGGACCTTTGGCAAGGAGAGGTGAACCGGGCGATCGGCATGTCGGTAGCGCCACGCACGCGTAAGGCGTATCAACACGCATTCAATTCTTTCAGGGCATTCTGTGCCCAATTCCGGCTGCCAGATACCTGGCCTATCCCGGTGGCCCATATACTTCAATTCATGGTTGACCTGCATTCCCAGGGCCTTGCACCTCGAACCATAGCATCCAGGCTGTCAGCGCTGGCTTTTATGGCCAAAGTAGGCGGACATGCGGACAGTACCGCTGACTTCCGTGTGAGACACGTTTTGGAGAGGTGGGTGCGGGAGTGAGGGTGTAGCCCGGACGACCGCCACCCAATTTCCCCAGGGGTTCTTACCCAACTGGCACGGGGCTGGCAGGACCTATGTTTTGATAGGTATGAGGCAGCCCTGTTTCCTGCGGCTACAACGGTGGCCTTTTTTGGAGCGCTCCGCATCAGCGAGCTTGTGATGCTGTCTAAGGCGGATGCTAGTCGTAGGGCACTGGAACTCGAAGATGTCTATGTGGCCAAAGACTGGGCTCAGTTGAGGATACGCTCCTCTAAGACGGATCAGCATGGCGTAGGCAGTTGAGTAAGACTGCTACGGTGTTCTTTGGCAGACATCTGTCCGGTTGGTGCCCTACAGGAGTTCCTTGCACTGCGTGGCACGCACCATGGCCTGTTTTTCTGTCACCAAGATGGGTCTCCCCTTACTAAATTTCAATTTTGGAGGGTGCCGGTAGGCACTAGCCAGTGTTGGCCTCCCTGGGGCTCGTTGCGGCACCCATTCATTCAGGATAGGGGCGGCTTCTACTGCAGCTGTTTTTGGGTACTCCGGGGCTGACATACGCCGCATGGGAGGGTGGGGATCACAATGTTTTCAGTTTGTGTTCGCCCTCTTCAACCGTGAGTACCAGTTTTGTCACTGCACTGTTTCTCCCCCCCCCCCTTTTTTTTTCCTTGACAGACCCTGGGTGTAGTATTACACCGGTGACAGTGTGCCTGGTGGGCCATAGCCATGTGCACAGGGCAGCACGTTACGCTGCACAGGGCAGCGCGTTACGCTGCACAGGGCAGCGCGTTACGCTGCACAGGGCAGCGCGTTACGCTGCACAGGGCAGCGCGTTACGCTGCACAGGGCAGCGCGTTACGCTGCACAGGGCAGCGCGTTACGCTGCACAGGGCAGCGCGTTACGCTGCACAGGGCAGCGCGTTACGCTGCACAGGGCAGCGCGTTACGCTGCGGTGACAGAGTGGGGACCCCGACTGGGACTGGGTGCATCCGCACGTCTCCGGTGGTATGGTAAGCGCGGCATGTTATGGGGGAACTGTTGCCATTCCTTTTCTACATCAGGGATGCTGACTCGCCTGATGTCCTGGTTATGAACCTTGGGGGCAATGGCTTAGGGCGGGTCACTGGCCTATCGCGGAAGCTTGCGATTTGCAGTGACCTGCCCTACTCACGTTATGTGTGGCCTGCCACAACCCTCAATTGGTTGGACACGATACCGCAGTACGCTTACAGGGGGCGTGCGGCCTCGAGGCTCTTGACCGAGGCGACGCTCCGTGAACGGGGCTATTGCCCGGTTCCTTCTCGACAAAGGTGGGGAGCGCGTCATTCATCTCCCCGCCATCAGTCTGCAAAATTACGAGCTTTTACTCAGGGGATGGGGCCCATCTGTCGCAGGGAGGTATGGACCTCTTGTTAGTGGACTGGCGAGCAGGCCTGTTGACCGAGCTGATGGTCTTGGGGGGGGGGGCGGTGAGCCTTTTGGGAAGCCTCCCCATGTGGCGGGTAGCACTGGTAAGGTAAACATTTATGACCCACAGGTATCCGGCAGGTTCGCAATTGACTGGACAACACTAGACAGGTATAAGTTGGTTAAACGTTGTCCGGTCAACGACGAACCAGGCGACGGGGTGATGGCTACAGCTAGACAGCATGCATCACCCCGTGATTTTACGGATACGCGTCAGAGGGTGGGGTCATTAGTTAGATATTGACTACGGTCAACAATTTGTTTGTTGTCAACAAACAAATTGATACAAATAGATACATTGTAACAATGCAAGCGTGATGCCAAAATGGCCGCCGCGCTCTTTGCGGGGGCCCCCCCACAGGACGAAGGCATCCGGGTAGTTAGGGGCGTGGCCAGCTCCCTTATAAAAGGGGTGGCCGCGAGGCAGCCGAGCTGCCATTTTGCGAAGCGACGGAGCGGAGAAGTTTTTCCCTCTTACTCCGTCGCTTTTACCTTGATTGGGAAGCCTTTTGTCTGCTGACCTTCCTCTTTTTGGCTTCCCTTAGGTCCGACTGAGATGCCTTCAAAGAAGAAGGTGGCCGCGAGCGCGGCTCGGGCGGTTCGGAGGCGCAATCCTGGTCGGAGGACCGCGGCTGCGCCTCCCCACCAGCCGCCTTTGCCGGCACCCACCGGGACCGGTGGGATGGGGTCTATTACCCCCTGGCCGGAGGCTGGGGACCTGAGCAGGGGTCCAGCATGGGCCGCGGCCCGCGGCCCGCAAGCGGCGGACGCCGCTCCTGGTGCCCATTCTACTGGGCCTCCCTCTATTGGGGCGCAGCTCACTCCAGGGCCTTCCAGCCTTGGGGAGTGGTGTGGTCCCCTCCCTTGGCAGGTGCCAACATCGGCCCTGCCAGGCCTGGGTGTGGGGTCATGGCCATATTCGGGCCCCGGGGTGCAAGGACCTGTACCCACGCCCGTAACAGGTGGGCCAGTTGGCCCGTGGCCCCACGCCAGTGCGGAGGCCTTACTGGCCCGCGTGGCGGCCCTCGAGGCTTCCCTTGCTCGGGCCAGCCACGCTGGGGCTCCCTTTGGGGTTCACTTTGACGCGTCGTCTGCTGGGCAGCGGCAGGCGACGGGACGGGTCGAGCAGCTTGAGGCGCGTGGCGCGACTTCGGCCACTGCCTCGCAGCTCCCCAACCAACAGGCCAGCACGGGTCAGGCCCCGGCGACGAGCTCTACGGCGGTCGTGAGCTCCGACGCCCCCAGTGGGCCGGAACCACCGGTGGGGGCTGCCCGCGGGGGTGCAGCATGTGAGTATGCGGTACAAACTAGTGCACCTACACATGTGGCTACGTTGGGGGGGGGGGCTTTCCAATGGCCTTGGCCTCGCGTGGGTGGTGCGGCGGTACAGCCGCTGACGCACCACCAGGTGACGTCAACCACCACCCAGGGCCCCGGGGTGGGGAGCGTTTCCTACCCTGTGGAGAATGTTTTGGGGGTGCCTGGGCTAGTCCAAGCCCCTTTCCAGATGCCCGCAGTTTCTGCTGTGCCTGTCTCGGCCTTGCCGACAGCGGGCTATTCCTTGCCACTGGGTGACCACTTGGCACAGGCCACCAGAGAGAAAATATGGCGAGGGGAGTATGTAGATATCTTCTCACTCCTAAACAGGGAGCCCACCAAGGAAGAGAGGGAGGGGCAGGATGAGAAGGATAAGGAACAGGCACGTCGTCGCAAGCCACCACGAACGTGGGCCAACTGGCTGCCGGCTTACCTCATCTACATGGCGGTGTACCTGAGGGCCCGGCCGGATTTGGCAATTCCGATGGTCCAGTATTTGGACAACATCTATCGGGCGATGGTTGACTTTCCGGGCCCGTCGTGGTTGGCTTATGACGAGGAATTCCGTTTGCGAATTCCCCTGCACCCTGAGATGAGGTGGGATGAGCCATGCCAGAGGCTTTGGCTTCTGTACATGACGCCCACGCGCCCCGCGCCAGGGGAAAGATACCATTGTGGACATGCGGTCCAGCGAGTGGCTCCAGCACAGGTTCCCCGCCAAGTGGCGGAGCAGGGGGTTCCAGCCCGCCTGCTGTGCTGGACTTTCTCGTCTAATGGTTCATGCAATAAGAAGAATTGCAAGTACAGACATGAGTGTCCCACCTGTGCGGGCCCCCATGCAGCCTCTGCCTGTCCCAGGCCTGGAGGGACGCGGGGCAGAGGGAGGGGCGGACAGTGGGCTGGCAAGACTGCCGCAGATGGAGCTGGTTCACCGAAAGGCTCCCTCCCCAATTAATGTGGACATGTTGGAGCATTGGCTCGCATTGTACCCGAAGGGGGAGGATGCAGATTATCTCCTTCAGGGCTTTAGGCAGGGGTTCCGTATTCCTTTCATGGGTGATAGGTCCCCTCAGGATGCCCCCAACCTTTTGTCCCTTAGGGGGAGGGAGGAGGTGGCTGCTGCCAGCATTAATAAGGAGGTCAATGCGGGCAGGGTCGCTGGCCCTTTCCCTGCACCCCCGTTCACTAACCTTAAGGTATCGCCCCTGGGCTTGGTTCCCAAGAAGTCTCCAGGCGAGTTTGGCCTTATCCATCACTTGTCCTACCCAGCCAGCCGATCGGTCAACGATGCTATCCCTGACGATCTTTGCTCAGTCAGGTATACATCTTTTGACCACGCGCTACGCATGGTGCGCTCATGTGGCCCGGGTGCGCTGCTGGCTAAGTGCGACATTAAGTCGGCTTTTCGCCCCTTGCCAGTGCACCCAGGCGACTTTGAATTGCTGGGTTTCAAATTTCGGGGCAAATATTATTTTGATAAGGCCATGCCTTTTGGCTGTTCCATATCATGCTCGGCTTTCGAGCGTTTCAGTACCTTCCTAGAGTGGGCTTTCGTCCACAGGTCAGGGTCCCGGTCTGTAGCCCATTACCTGGATGACTTTTTATTCGGGGGTGAACGGGGCTGGGACACGTGTACACGTCTCCTCAACACATTTCAGACGCTAATGGAGGAACTCGGTGTCCCTTTAGCGCCCGAAAAGACCGAGGGCCCATCTACACAGCTAGTCTTCCTGGGGGTGGAGATTGACACGATAGCGCAGGCGTCTAGGTTACCGCGGGATAAGGTGTCAAGGATAGTGGCCCTTATCTCGGACTTGTTGGCCAAGCGCAAGGCATCACTGAGAGAACTGCAGGTGCTGCATGGTCACCTTAATTTCGCCTGCAGAGTGGTCGCACCGGGCAGGGCTTTTACCCGGGGCTTGTGCGACGCTATGGCAGGATTATCCAGGCCTCACCATAGGGTTAGGCTTACCCGGGGTATTAGGGCAGACATGCTTGTCTGGTTACAGTTCCTGAGGGAGTTCAATGGGGTCTCATTTTGGAGGCATGACCTCCTGGCTTCCCCTCAATTTCAGATTCAGTCTGATGCCTTGGGATAAGAACATAACATAAGAACATAAGAACAGCCTTGCTGGAACAGGCCACAGCCCATCCAGTCCAGCATTCTGTCTCACACAGTGGCTCACCATTTCCTTCAGGGTATTCCCAAGGAGATGCCTTCACCTGCTTAGGATTCCCTGGAAATGGCATTGAGAGATATCCTGCCTATCTCTCCAACCCGGAGGTTGTCCTTAGGTAGCCATAATTATAGCCCCTCGGTTATGGGATGTACTTCAATGGGAAGTGGGCCTATGGTGGGTGGCCACCGGCCTGGGCAGGCACGGGTCGCCTGCGTGATCTCACATATCTGGAGTTTTTCCCTATCCTGGGTGCTTTGATGCTATGGGGCCAGGAGTGGTCCAACTCGGTCGTGCATTTCTGGTGTGACAATGCGGCTGTGGTCCACATTGTAAATGCACAGACTTCCAAATCGCCCAGGGTTATGGACCTAGTGCGCCAATTTGTGTTGCGCAGCCTGCGCCTCAACGTACTGTTCAGGGCAGGCATGTCCCAGGGGTTAATAATGATATTGCTGACGCTTTGTCCCGCCTACAGATCTCCCGGTTCCGTGCCTTGGCCCCGGATGCGGAGGAATTTCCCTCGCCACTCCCGGAGGAGATATGGACCATTGGCAAGGAGAGGTGAACCGGGCGATTGGCCTGTCGCTAGCGCCACGCACCCGTAAGGCGTATCACCACGCAATTAATTCTTTCAGGGCATTTTGTACTCAATTTCAACTGCCAGGAACCTTGGCCGATCCCGGTAACCCATGTTCTGCGGTTCATGGTTTACCTGCATTCTCAGGGCCTTGCACCTCGCACCATAGCATCTAAGCTTTCAGCGTTGGCTTTTATGGCCAAGGTGGGGAGTCATGTGGACAGCACCTCTGACTTCCGTGTGAGACATGTTTTGGAGGGGTGGGTGCGTGAGCGCGGGCGTTGCCTGGACGACCGCCACCCGATTTCCCCAGGGGTCCTTACCCAGTTGGCCCGGGGCTGGCCTTGCCTCTGTTTTGATGCATATGAGGCAGCCCTGTTCCATGCAGCCACAACGGTGGCATTTTTTGGAGCGCTCCGCATCAGCGAGCTTGTGATGCTGTCTAAGGCGGATGCAAGTCGTAGTGCACTGGAACTCGAGGATGTCTGTGTTGCCAAAGATTGGGCTCAGTTGAGGATACGTTCCTCTAAGACCGATCAGCATGGCGTCGGCAGTGGTGTGCGACTGCTACGGTGTTCTTTGGCAGACATCTGTCCGGTTGGTGCCCTACAGGAATTCCTGGCATTGCGTGGCACGCACAATGGCCCATTTTTCTGTCACCAAGATGGGTCTCCCCTTACTAAATTTCAATTTTGGAAGGTGACGGGCAAAGCGCTGGCCAGTGTGGGCCTCCCAGGCGCCCGCTATGGCACTCATTCATTCCGTATAGGGGCGGCCTCAACCGCAGCTGCTTTTGGGTACTCAGGGGCTGACATACGTAGCATGGGACGGTGGGGTTCGCAATGTTTTCAGTTTTATGTGCGCCCACTCCCGCCGTGAGTACCAACCCAGTCACCTTACCTAATTTCCCTCATTTTTCCTTTACAGACCCGGGGTGTCGTATTATACCGGTGACAGTATGGCTGGTGGGCCATAGCTACATGCACAGGGCAGCGTGTTATGCTGCGGCGACAGAGTGGGGACCCCGACTGGGACTGGGTGCATACACAAGTCTCACATGGCATGGTAAGCCCGGGATGTTATGGCGGGAGCTGCTGCCTTTCCTTTTTTCAGGCCAGAATGCTGACCCGCCTGACATTCTGATCATACACCTGGGGGGCAATGATTTGGGCCAGGTCACCGGCTTGTCGCTGAAGCATGCGATTTGCGAGGACCTCGCCTACCTGCATTACGTCTGGCCCGCCACAACCCTTGTTTGGTCGGACATGGTCCCGCGCCATTCCTACAGAGGGGGTGTTGACCTCCTGGCCCTTGACCGTGCTAGACGCATGGTGAATAGGGCAGTGGCGCGTTTCCTTGTCGACTGTGCTTGGGGGAGTGTCAGTCGTCACCCCGTTTTAGCCTCCAAAGTTATGACTTGTATGCAGGTGATGGGGTCCATCTGTCGTGAGGAGGTATGGACCTCCTGTTGGGTGATTGGCGAGCAGGCCTGTTGACCGAGCTGACGGTCTGGGGGGGGCGTCGAGCCTTCTTTGAAGCCCCTCCATGTGGCGGGTAGCACTGGTAAGGTAAACATTATGACCCACAGGTATCCGGCAAGTTCGCAATTGACTGGACAACACTAGACAGGCATAAGTTGGTTAAACGTTGTCCGGTCAACGATGAACTAGGCGACGGGGTGATAGCTATAGCTAGACAGCATGCATCACCCCGTGATTTTACGGATACGCGTCAGAGGGTGGGGTCATTAGTTAGATATTGACTACAGTCAACAATTTGTTTGTGGTCAACAAACAAATTGATACAAATGGATACATTGTAGCAATTGCCGTTGGCAATTTTGGGTGGTACCTTACCAGTGTTACTTCGGCCTGCTTGCCTTAAGAATTATGATTGGTCAATTACCAATAGAAATTTATAATTCGGACTAGGGCATGAATCAATAAATGTGGCCCAATGCCGTTATCCACTTTCATTGGTGTCTGAGTCCTTTATTGCGGGGTGCGCCTGCAATGCAAGCGCGGCGCCAAAATGGCCGCCGCGCTCTTTGCGGGGGCCCCCCACAGGACGAAGGCATCCGGGTAGTTAGGGGCGTGGGCAGCTCCCTTATAAAAGGGGTGGCCACGAGGCAGCCGAGCTGCCATTTTGCGAAGCGACGGAGCGGAGAAGTTTTTCCCCTCCACCCCCTCCCTAGTTAACAGTGTGATATTTTGGTCGCTTCGGGGCCGGGTGGGAATTTTTGGCTGGGACCCATATTGGCTTCCGGGTCCTGGTTTTTTCGCCCATCACACACTGTTGCTATGGTTTGACATAGGGGTTTTTCTGTTGCTGCTGTTGACTTTGGTCACATGGGCGGGTAGCACTGGTAAGGTAAACATTATGACCCACAGGTATCCGGCAAGTTCGCAATTGACTGGACAACACTAGACAGGCATAAGTTGGTTAAACGTTGTCCGGTCAACGACGAACTAGGCGACGGGGTGATGGCTATAGCTAGACAGCATGCATCACCCCATGATTTTACGGATACGCGTCAGAGGGTGGGGTCATTAGTTAGATATTGACTACGGTCAACAATTTGTTTGTGGTCAACAAACAAATTGATACAAATGGATACATTGTAGCAATTGCCGTTGGCAATTTTGGGTGGTACCTTACCAGTGTTACTTCGGCCTGCTTGCCTTAAGAATTATGATTGGTCAATTACCAATAGAAATTTATAATTCGGACTAGGGCATGAATCAATAAATATGGCCCAATGCCGTTATCCACTTTCATTGTTGTCTGAGTCCTTTATTGGTGGGTCCGCCTGCAATTGCCATTGGCAATTTTGGGTGGTACCTTACCAGTGTTACTTCGGCCTGCTTGCCTTAAGAATTATAATTGGTCAATTACCAATAGAAATTTATAATTCGGACTAGGGCATGAATCAATAAATGTGGCCCAATGCGTTATCCTCTTTCATTGGTGTCTGAGTCCTTTATTGGGGGGTGCGCCTGCAATGCAAGCGCGGTGCCAAAATGGCCGCCGCGCCCTTTGTGCCCCCCACCCACCGGACGAAGACATCCGGGTAGTTAGGGGGCGTGGCCAGCACCCTTATATAAGGGGCGGCCATGAGGCAGCCGAGCTGCCATTTTGCGAAGCGACGGAGCGGAGAAGTTTTTCCCCTCCACCCCCTCCCTAGTTAACAGTGTGATATTTTGGTCGCTTCGGGGCCGGGTGGGAATTTTTGGCTGGGACTCACAATTGGCTCTTGGGTCCTGGTTTTTTCGCCCATCCCACACTGTTGCTATGGTTTGATATAGGGGTTTTTCTGTTGCTGCTCTTGACTTTGGTCACATGGGCGGGTAGCACTGGTAAGGTAAACATTTATGACCCACAGGTATCCGGCAGGTTCGCAATTGACTGGACAACACTAGACAGGTATAAGTTGGTTAAACGTTGTCCGGTCAACGACGAACCAGGTGACGGGGTGATGGCTACAGCTAGACAGCATGCATCACCCCGTGATTTTACGGATACGCGTCAGAGGGTGGGGTCATTAGTTAGATATTGACTACGGTCAACAATTTGTTTGTTGTCAACAAACAAATTGATACAAATAGATACATTGTAACAATTGCCGTTGGCAATTTTGGGTGGTACCTTACCAGTGTTACTTCGGCCTGCTTGCCTTAAGAATTATAATTGGTCAATTACCAATAGAAATTTATAATTCAGACTAGGGCATGAATCAATAAATGTGGCCCAATGCCGTTATCCACTTTCATTGGTGTCTGAGTCCTTTATTGGGGGGTGTGCCTGCAATGAGCCTTTCTGCTGGTGGCTAGAAAAAAAGGAAGGGGGAAATAAAAATAAATTTAAGCAGAGTATCCAGAGGGTCTTCATATCAACACTGACCTTTCCAGAAAAATATCTGATTCCACCTGTACTGTTCATTTTCTGATCTGGCTTTTCCATTTGCATTTCACTATTTCAAGAATGAGCTCCTTCACAGAGAACTAGAAACACACAGGAGTGTTATAACATGAGCAAAGATTGGGTTGCAGTATCCCAAGGGAACATAGAGCAGCCTAGGCACAAATCTTTGCATGCGCACCCCCCAAAGAAAGACTCAGACACCGGTATATGGATAAAGGCATCGGGCCACTTTTATTGAAAATGCCCTAGTCCGAATTATAACTTTCAATTGGTTTCATCATCCAATTGTAATTCTTTAAGGCAAGCAGGCCGCAGTAACACTGGTAAGGTTCCTCCCAAAATGCCAATGGCAATTGGCTACATGTAACTATTTGTATCAATTTGTTTATTGACACAAACAAATTGTTGACTGGAGTCAATAAACTATCTACTGACCCCACTCTATGACGTGTATCTGTTAATTATCAAGGTGATGCAGGCTGTGAAGCTCCTGCCATCACCCCTTGCCTGGTTCGCCCTTGACCGGCCAAACCTATTTCCCCTGTACCTGTCTATGTGTTGGCCAGTCAATAGCGAACCTGCCGGATACCTATGGGTTATAAATCTTTACCTTACCAGTGCTACCCGCCACACGGGGAGGCGTCAAAGATAACTCACCACCCCCCAGACCATCAGCTCGGTCACCAGGCCTGCTTGCATATTCTCAAGAAAGAGGTTCATACCTCTGGCCGACAAGTGGACCCCATATCCTGCATAGAGATCATAATCCTGCAAGCCTATCCTAGGGTGCCGGATGGCTGTCCCTAAGCCCTTGTCTGCTAGGAACCGGGCAACAGCCCTGTTCACTGACCGGCGAGCGCGGTCAAGGGCACAGAGGTCAATGCCTCCCATGTAAGTATGTCGCGGCACAATGTCCGACCATAGCTGCCGTGTGGACGGCCATACAAAATGTAAATAGGCTAGGTCACTGCAAATCGTGAATTTTAAAGAAAGGCCAGTGACCTGGGCGAGGTCATTGCCACCGAGATGCAGGACAAGGACATCAGGCGGTCCAGCATCCCTGATGGAAAACAGGAATGGCAACAGTTCCTGCCATCTCATACCGCGCTTACCGTACCATCGCATACGTGCAGCTGCACGTAGCCCGAAATGGGGTCCCCACTCTGTCGCTGCAGCATACTGCGCTGCCCAGTGCATGTAACTGTGGCCCACCAGCCATATTGCCACTGGTGTATGGGGACACACAGGGTCTGTAAAAGAAGAAAGGGGGACAATGACAAAACTGGTACTCATGCATGGAGGGGGCATACGTATAATGCAAAGCGCATGGATCTCCATATGCCCATCCGGCGTATATCAGCCTCAGAGTACACAAATGCAGCCGCACTGGACGCAGCGCCTATGATAAAGAAATGGGTGCCGTAACGAGCCCCGGGGAGGCCAACACTGTGAAGTGCCATACCGGTCACCTTCCAAAACTAGAATTTAGTGAGGGGAGACCCATCCTGGTGGCAGAAAAATGGGCCAGGGTGCGCACAACGCACTGCCAAAAACTCATGTAGGGCACCAACCGGACAGATGTCTTCAATGGAACATCGTAGCAGTCTAACTCCACTGCCTACGCCGTGCTGATCAACCTTTGAGGACCGTATCCTCAACTGAGCCCACTCATGTGTAACATAGACATCGTCGAGTTCCAGTGCCCTACGAGACGCATCCGCCTTAGACAGTGGTACCAACTCATTGATGCAGAGCGCTCCAAAGAAGGCTACAGTGGTAGCTGTGTGAAAAAGAGCCACCTCATACCTATCATAAGAAAAGTTATGCCAGCCTCGTGCAAGGTGGGTAAGAACCTCTGGTGAAATCGGGTGACGTGTGTCCAGGTGGCGGCCATGTTCACGTGTCTACCCTTTCAAAACATGGCATATGCGGAAGTCATTCACGCAGTCAGCGAAGCCCCGCACCTTGGCCATAAATGCCAGTGCCGAAATCCTAGTGGCTATAGTACAGGGGGCTAACCCCTGACCGTGAAGATAAACCATGTATTGTAAAACCTGGTCTACTGGTATTGGCCACACATCAGGCAACCGGAGTTGCCCACAAAAGGTTCTAAATTGTATGTAAGCATGCTGATACGCCTTACGCGTGTGAGGTGCCAATGACATGCCGATCGCCCGGTTCACCTCTCCTCGCCAAACATCCAAATCTCAGCCGGGAGTGGCGAGCGGAATTCCTCTGCTTCCGGAACCAAGGCACGGAACCGGGAGATCTGCTGGCGGGATAAAGCATCAGCAATATCGTTATTAATACCTGGTACATGTCTGGCCCTGAACAGCACATTGAGGCGTAGGCTTCTCAAGACAAATTGACAAACCAATGCTTATGCAATGCAATATGATTTTAACCAAGCTGTCCAGCACACAGTTTTACAACCATAACTCAGAAGACTAATAAACAGCATTACACATGTTCCCATTTTCATTCCATTGTATGGACTCCTTCCTTAATAAAGTAACAGTAACTCCTTTTTCTTAATTATTTCTCATAGACAGCATTGTCAGAGGAAATGTTTCCTTCCTGCACCACCTTTATGTTCAATCAGTTCCTTTATTTCAAAGATAATGTGGTGTATCATTTGTGGCTTGCAGAGGAATGAGGACAGATGTTCACAAGGAAATAGATTATTTAGCTGCTGAATTGCTAGTGACAAGAAAGGCTATTATGAGACTACAGTTTTGGTTCCTGTATAAGCAAGTACTTCTGTGGAAGGAAGGAATATCACTTCAGACAAGGCTGTGCCAAGTATAGTGGTTTAAAAATGCCTGGCCCACTTAAAATAGAGATGCTTATTATTGTAGGAATGGTTTTTAATTGTGTGTGAACAAAAATAATAATAAGAAATACCATATGCCCAGACAAATAAGGTATAATATTTTAAAAAAACCACTTCCCACCAAAATCTATTAATTGATGTTGAAACAGAATTGAATTGAATTGAGAAGCAGCCACAGCCGGAGGGGCGAGGGAGGGGGGCTGCCACTTGGCTCTGCATTTTCCTCCTTTGCTCAGGAACCAGAGCTGCCAACCCCCAGGAGCCTGAGGAGGGAGACTCAGGTGCACAGCCTCAGGGGTGAGAGCTCACCTCAGCCAGAGCTCATGCCCTGATTCTCCTCCTCCTCTCCCCCCCCCCGCACAACCATTTGCCCTCTCATCTCATCAGTGGGCATGGGGCAAGAGACAGTGGGGCTGGGTGCACTAAAAGCCTCTAATCCAAGAGGCACCCCAGGATGTATCCCGGTATCCCGCCAGGCCAGCATTGGCCTGATCACCCTGTTCTATTTGCAATCCTCCTGCATTTTTTCATCAGTTCTTCTAGATTTTTCCCTTGACAGACTCCATTAATATAGATTGTGTGGATGTATGTACATGACATCTTTCCTCTAGAACTGGTACCCAAAATGTTTCCAATGAAAAATAAAAGAGCTCTTCATTAACAGTACTAGAAACTGTCCATTTTGGCCAAGCTTGGCAGGTGAGGGGAATGCTATGGATTTAATGTATATTTCAGCAAGATTTTGACAAGGCCCCTCACAATATTCTTGTGGGTAAAGGTTACTGTTAAGTGGATTTGTAGCCAGTTGGTGCACCAGTGATCTGAAATTACAGTGATCACATATAACACTGGTGCCATTGTCAGATCACTACCTGGTGATTGTGGACATTCTGGGGGTGGCACCCCACTGCAGGGAGGCAGGGCCTGTAAAATGGCCTGCCCCAGTGAATGATGGAACCTGAGGGATTCCTGAGGGAACTTTTTTTCTATGGATCGGCTGCACAATTCGGCTGAAGCTCTGGTTGCCCTCTGGAACAAGGGGGCGATGGTGGCCTTGGACATGATCGTGCCACTACAGCCTCTCTGCACATGAGGGTCCCTCTCATCTCCATAGTTTACAGAGGACTTGAGGGAGCTCAAACGTGCAAAGAGATGCCTAGAGCACCATTGGAGGAAGACCCAAAGCGATTCCAACCAAACACTTGCTGGAGCCACTGTTAGGGCCTACCTTGTAGTGATGGAGGTGACGAAGCATCAGTATTTCACCGCCCTTATTGCCTCTGTGGATAATCATTCAGCAACCCTTTGCCAGGTGACTAGGTCTCTTCTTGGTAGAGGGGGGGGGCCTGAGTTGGGATGATAGGGCTCAGTGATGATTTCATTAATTATCTGACAGATGGCCGTGGGGGGGGGGGTTGAAAGGTGGTTGGGTCGGAGCGATGGTTAATGCTTTTTTGTGGGAGGGTGTGTTCCCTGCACAATTGAAACATTTGCTGGTGCGCCCTCTCCTGAAGAACCACGGTGTACCTCCAGGTGCAATTCAAGGTGCTGGTGATTACCTTTAAAGCCCTACATGGTAGTAGACCAGGTTACTTAAGAGACCACATTACCCCAAGAACATCTTCCTGTCCCACCAGAGCAAACTGGAGAGGCTCCCTATTGAGAGGGACTTTTTGGTATCTGCTCCATCCCTGTGGAACTGGAACTTCCTGCCGACTTCCTGTCGACCGAACTCCACCTCCAGGCATAGCTATTAACATTTAGGAAAGGCCTTAAGACTTGGCTGGCCCAGCGGGTATGGGGTGCTGCCAGTTGGGCAGCTCCCCCCCCCCTTGCTGGATTATATGAAAGGCCGTTCGGGTTTTAGTTTTAACCTATTGTGAATGTTGGGGGGCATTTTAATGGTTTTTAAATGTTAAATGTGTTTATGATTTTAATTGCCATGGGGAATTTTTATATTTGAGAGTATTTATGGTTGATTGTAAGCTGCCTGGAGTCACTTCGGCAGGGGGGCAGCGATAGAAATAAATAAATAAATACTTACATACATACATAAAAGTGTCATATGAAAATGTAGGATCTGAGGAATGGAACTGGTCATGTGGTCAGGCAGAATGGGACAGCCATCTCAGGAAACAGCTGCTAAGGGACAGACAGCAATGGTGGGCAGAGAACTCAATGTGCTGTTGAGTCTACCAAGCATCTCCTAAGCCAGTTTTCTGCCTTCTGTTCCCAGTGTTAAAAAATATTGAATTCAATTTTATTTTCATAGTATGAGAAGTATCAAGAGTGATGAGAAGGGGAGATTATTTAGTAAAAAAAGTTTCTTGGAGTTTGGCTATTTCTTTAGTTGTCAGTTGTTGTTGCTGGTGTTGCTGCTGCTGTTGTTCTGTGTCATATCCAGTTCCGAATATTGGCTATCCTCATGGCGATTGGCCATGAAGATTGCCCTGGGCCTTCCATTTGCCTTCCACATTGCAGCATGATACCTGTACCACTGATTCAGTTGTGCGAGTCACTGACTGCTTCTGGCACACAAAGTCCTCCTCAGCTGCTGCCCTCCATCAAGATGGTTTCAAGTGGGATTTAGTCCACTTTTGGAAGTCCTTCCCTATGGACTTCACCACTGAAGGCTGTTAGTCCTCAGTGTTGTCAGGTTAGTTAACCACCACCTGATGATTAGCGTTGAGTCACTGGTAGTATGGTATATTTAGTGTTTGGGAATCAAGACAATGGAAACGGCTGTAAGCTAGCCTAACACATCTTTATTGCATAGAGTATAGTACGAACATGTGGTAATGGCGGACAAACAGCTCTTTTTATACGGTGGCTATCTAATTGAATCTGGCTCTTCGACAGGCATTGGCTGCTGTCCAAGTGACATCATCCTTGGTCACACCTTTCTTGTCCAGGTGAGGTGAGCGCGGGAATCTTTCCCGCGCAGCTGAAGGCATTTGAGTAATGTGAACCATGAGAGCTGGGCGCTCGCTATTGCCCCCGGTGGCCACTAGCTCGCGTCCTCATACAGAAGGTTACAGTGTTACCTGTACCCATTCGTGTGGTTACAAATACATTCAACACACTTCATTCAGTACACAACATCCCTCCCCCCTAAGATGGGACAAAGTCCCTTAACCAAACTGGTTTCCTGCATGTGCGTTTTGGCCGTGCGGCCGTTATGCTTGACTCGGCCATGCCCCCTCGTCTGTGTCCTCCTGGTTCTTGTCCTGCAATTGGAGAGGATGACTCGTTAGTGACTTGCCGCGGGCTTGCCGCCTTGGGATGGCCAGGAGAAGGGGGAGGAAGGGTTCCCGACGTGGATGTGGACAAACCGGGGGCACTAGGGGCTAAAGAAAAACCCCGCTCTTCGCTTGGACGGGTGGGGGAACACTCCGAAAACCCCCCCCCCGGTTTGAGAACTCAAAATCTAATTCAGGGGCAACAGTGGCAAACTCATTTCCCTCCTTCGAGGGGCTGGGTAGAACTACAGGGGCAAACTCGTTCCTCTCTTTCAAGGGACTGGATAGAGCTGGCGTCTGAAAAGGATATGAGTTTGACCCTAAGCTCCCCCCCCCCTGTTTGGGACTGTTGCCCTACGTTTTCTCCCCCTTGTTCTAAACGGGTGGAGGAGAACCCTAATGCTGAGCGTTGCTGATGATCCCCTCTGTCCGGCCCCCCAATCACTCGGTGCCTAAGTTGGTCAGCGTGCCTTCTCCAGAGGAGACCCGTGTTAGTCTCGACACAGAATGAGACTGGTCCTGTTTGATTAATGACTACCCCCGGCACCCATGCTGGCCCAGTGGTGGCGTAGTTTCTGCAATGAACAGGCTCTCCTATCTGGAAATTTTTGGTGGGGCTGTGCTCAATATTTCTTCCTCTATCCTCGACCCGGGTGGGATCCAATCTAGTTAATAATGAGTGTAACTTCCTCTTCATGAGGAGTTCCGCGGGAGAGTATCCCGACGCCAATGGCGTTACTCGGTATGCCAACAGAAACTGGCAGAGCTGCCGGTCCAGATCCCCGGGACCCATGCGCCGCAGCCCTTCCTTCATTGTGCGCACCAGACGTTCCGCCTGGCCATTTGTTGCAGGGTGAAATGGGGCTGAGGTAATGTGCCGAATGGCGTTGGACTCTAAGAACGCCTGGAACTCGGCTGACGTGAAACAACTCGCATTGTCACTAATTATGACGTCAGGTATCCCGAACGTGCATATCAGTTTGCGCAGCTGTTTTATAGTCCCCGCTGATGAGGTGTTGCGCATTGGAATTACCTCCAACCACTTGGAGTATGCATCCACCACAAGTAGAAAAAATGAACCCCTGAATGGCCCTGCGAAGTCTATGTGGAGGCGGGACCACGGTCCACTAGCCGTGTCCCATTCTCTGTGTGGAAGGCGGGACTCCTCAGGCCGAGAGCTCTGGCAACTTTCGCAGGTGTTCACCATGTGTTCAATGTCTGCGTCTAGCTGAGGCCACCAGAAGTAGCTTCTGACCAGCGCCTTAGAGCGCACAATCCCTGGGTGGCTGACATGTAAAAGCCGTAGCACCCTTGCTCTTAATGCCTGTGGGACCACCACCCTCTCCCCCCACAACAGACACCCCCTTTCTGCTGACAACTCAACCCTCTTCCTGAAAAATGCCGCAAACTCGTCTGCGGGGGGAGCTGCGGGCCACCCCTTCTGCACCCAGGATCTCACAAGGGCTAACGTTTTATCCTTGGCCGTTTTGGCAGCAATTTCCTTGGGCAAAATGGGGGGTGCATCTAGGGCTTCAATGAGGAGGACTTGGCTATCCTGTTCTACCTCACACTTTGGGTCCCCCAGGTGGGGCAGAGGAGACCTTGAGAGGGCGTCCGCGTGGCTTATCTCTTTCCCGGGACGGTACTCTAACGCCCCCCTGTATGCATTCAGAAAAATCGCCCACCTAAGCATCCTGGGGGAGAGGATCTGTGGAGTGGGCTTGTCTGAGGTGAAGATACCCAACAGCGGCTTGTGATCGGTGACAATGGTGAATGGGCGACCATACAGAAAATCATGGAACTTCTTTGTGCCCGCAACAATGGCAAGAGCCTCCCTATCTGTTTGGGCGTAATTTCGTTCTGCCTTGGACAATGATCTCGAGTAGAATGCAACTGGGGCTTCTCGCCCCCCCTCTAACACGTGGCACAGGACCGCCCCCACCCCCACTGGCGAGGCGTCGCAGACCAAGACTACCGGCTTCTTTGGGTCAAAGTGGGTTAGAATAGCCTCCGAGGAGAGGAGTTGCTTGAGTTCCCTGAAAGCCCGCTCCTGCTTCTCCCCCCACCGCCAAACCGCATCCTTCTTCAGCAGCCCATGCAGGGGCTCTGCAATCGTCGCTTTCCTGGGCAGGAAGGAATGGTAAAAATTCAGCAGCCCCTGGAAAGACTGCAGCTCCGGTTTCGCGGTGGGGCGAGGAGCGTTTCGAATGGCTGAGACTTTGGACTCAGCGGGTTTCACCCCCTCAGAAGTTATGCGGAACCTCAGAAACTCCACCTCCCTGGCCAGAAACACACATTTGTCCCTCCGCAACCTCAACCCCGTGGATTCGAAGGCTGTGAGGACCTTGTCTAGTCTCTGGGCCAGTTCTGCTTCGCTCTCCCCAGATATCAATATGTCATCGAAAAATGGCAAGACCCCCGGTAATTTCTTTAACAAACGTTCCACAAGAGACTGAAACAACCCCGGCGCCGAGTTCACGCCAAACTGTAGGCGCGTCACCTTGAATGCCCCCTTGTGAGTTACAATGGTCTGTGCAGCAGCTGTGGCTGGGGTTACTGGAAGCTGCTGGTACGCCTGCGCCAAATCTAGTTTAGCAAAAACTTTTCCCCCATGTAAAGTGGCCAGTAGATGGCTAACTACCGGCACCGGATAGGCATTAGGGCGGATCGCCTTGTTAATTGTACACTTGTAGTCAGCGCAAATTCGCACTTCCCCATTTGCTTTCAATACTGTAACAATAGGAGTCTCCCACTCTGCAGAGTCCACCGGCACTAAAATCCCTTGCCCCACTAATTTGTCCAGCTCCGCCTCAATTTTGTCCTTGAGGGCGAATGGAACCCGACGTGGTTTTAGTCTCATTGGGCGGACCTCCGGGTCCAGGTCGAAGGAAACTGGGGGGCCCTTGTACTTCCCGAGTCCCTTCTTGAATACCTCTGCGTGTGCGTCGCACACTGCCTGAATCTCATTCCCCCCGATGGCATGGACGCCGCCTATGAAGATGTCCAGGGGTTTGAAGCATTGTGTCCCCAAGAGATTACACCCCCCATTTTTTAGAACTACCAGGGGGAGTTTCCTTCGGAGTCCCTTGTACCGTGTCTCAAAGTCCCCAATCCCCAATACTGGAATCGCATTTCCCTGCACATCTTTTAAGTTCGCCCCCATCTCCTTGAGTTTGGGTCGCTCCTTGGGGGGAATCCGCAAAAATTCCTTATGGGAAATGAGGGAGTAAACAGACCCCGAGTCTATCTCCATCTTAACAGGGACCCCTTGCAACAGTACCTCAGCATAAAAACGTGGTTGCCCTAGAGGCACGCTGTGGACGGCCACGTCGTCTTCCGCGTGCACTCGCAGGCACACGTGGTTCCCCTCTGGGTCGTCGCCGCCATCACCGACTCTGCCGACGCCATCCCGGCTGCTCGAGGCGCGCTTACTCTCTTCCCGGC
The DNA here is from genome assembly GCA_035047305.1 of Bradypodion pumilum. Classification (NCBI taxonomy): domain Eukaryota; kingdom Metazoa; phylum Chordata; class Lepidosauria; order Squamata; family Chamaeleonidae; genus Bradypodion; species Bradypodion pumilum. The sequence continues at coordinate 74,885,126 of JAWDJD010000002.1, read as the reverse complement.
GTTGCTTGCAGACCCTGGCGATGTGGCCCTTCCGCCCACAGTTGTGGCACTCAGCTTTCCGGAATGGACATTTGCTCCTCTCGTGGGATGCTCCGCACCCATCGCAGCGCCGCCCCCCTTCCCCTTCTTCTCGCTCAGCCCTTTCCTGACCTTCCGGACCCCCTCATCTTTGCTGGAGTCTGGGGTGGCAGAAGCCTCTGAAGATGTGGGCGAGCGTGGGGCAGGGGTCGCCCTCCAGGCCGCCTGGACAGCGGATGCAGCTGCCTCGACTGGTGGGGGCTTTGCCTTGAGAAGCTTGTACCCGGCCCACGTGGATTCAGCTGCTAGAGCCTCTTGTAGTACCTCTTTAAAAGTGAGGTCGTGGCCTCGGTTCATGAGTTTCCTCTGGGTCTCCCCGTCTCTCATCCCGCAGAGCATCCTATCCCTTAGGGCCACGTCTAGAATTTCCCGCCATTCGCATGGGGTCGCCAAAATGCGGAGGGCCGCTGCATACTCGGATATTGACTCACCCGGCTTTTGGTCCCTCCTCGCGAAAATGGCCCTGGCAGAGAAGAAGGATACTTTGGGCTTGAAATGATTCCGCAGAACCCCCAGAAATTCCGTCACCGAAACCTGGTCCACCTCTCGTGGTGCCACCAGATCCATCAGTGCTTGCACGGCGTGGAACCCGAGCATCGTGATGAGAAGACCCTTCTTCTTCCCAGCGTCGGTGATGCCCGCATACGCCACCGTACTCTTGAAATGCATTTCAAACCAGTCCCATCGCTCGGGATGGGTCACGTCGAAAACTGGCTTCTGTGATATTGTCTTGTCCCCGTGGGAATCCATGATCCCACCTTCGTCGCCAATTTAGTGTTTGGGAATCAAGACAATGGAAACGGCTGTAAGCTAGCCTAACACATCTTTATTGCATAGAGTACAGTACGAACATGTGGTAATGGCGGACAAACAGCTCTTTTTATACGGTGGCTATCTAATTGAATCTGGCTCTTCGACAGGCATTGGCTGCTGTCCAAGTGACGTCATCCTTGGTCACGCCTTTCTTGTCCAGGTGAGGTGAGCGCGGGAATCTTTCCCGCGCGGCTGAAGGCATTTGAGTAATGTGAACCATGAGAGCTGGGCGCTCGCTATTGCCCCCGGTGGCCACTAGCTCGCGTCCTCATACAGAAGGTTACAGTGTTACCTGTACCCATTCGTGTGGTTACAAATACATTCAACACACTACATTCAGTACACAACAGTATAATCCAGTGATGATGAACCTTGGCACTCCAGATGTTCTTGAACTTCAATTCCCAGAAGCTCTGATCAACAGGGGTGCTGACTTGGGCTTCTCATAATTGAAGTCCATGAACACTTGTAGTGCCAAGGTTTGCCATCACTGGTATAATCTGTTACTATATCAGGATAACCTGGCCAGACTATCAGGCTATAAATCAGAAAAAAATGTATAGAAATCATTACCCTTCCTCTTAGCAGACAGAAATCTATTTTTATAGTAAAAAGCACTCTTGATCATGACTACACAATAAGTTGAAAACAAGTTGAATTTGCAGCAACTCCTGTCACTGAACAGGTTGCAAATCCTACCACAATTTAAAAATTGTGTGAACCTGCACTCTTGAAAACCACATTAGGGCTTCTGTTGCTGGCTGGATGGTGCTGGGATGCTTTTTGGTTACTGATAGCACTGGGGTTGAGATAACCCATCCCTCACCTGCTTGGCATGCAAAAATGCCCCTGCTAGAACTGCCCTGGGCATAAACAATATTGCTAGCTGAACAGTACCGGGAGCAGCTGCAGCAACTCCATTTTCATCATATGTTGAGTGGGTGAGGATTCCCAGCTACTGCCCAACACAGATGCTATCAGGAGTTGAGAAACCTCCCAGGACTGGCTGGCCAGCAATGCAGGCTGGAATGACACATCTTGCTTTCATGCAAGGAATCACATTGAAACATGTGTATCAAGTGGTTTTATGCCTTTTTGCAGATAACCTGAAGCTAAAATGAAAGCGCAGCACCAAAATGGCCGCCACACTCTTTGCGGGGCCCCCGGGTGATATCCGGGTGAGTTAGGGGGCGTGGCCAGCCCTCTATAAAAGGGGTGGCCATGAGGCAGCCGAGCTGCCATTTTAGAATTGCGACGGAGAGGAGAGGTTTTCTCCGTCGCATTTTCTCTTTAGCCGTGGGTTGGTGCCTAGAAAGCCTCGCAGGTCTCTAGAGGTCTGCGTGTTCGATTCCCGGCTGGGAAAAGAGAAAGACCTCGTACCCGGAGCCATTTTAGATTTACCTCTTGGCTACCGTGGTACTTCAAAGCAGGAGCTTGATCCCTGGATAGGGATCCTTCGGCGACTCATATTCTTTTAGGGAGACATGGCTCCCAAGCGAAAGGCCCCGGCACTGAAGCCGCGGCTGAGGGGAAGGGCTTTTCCCGGCCCTTCATCGGATGGGGGCAGACCTTTGGGTCGAAGGACCAGGGCTGCACCCCCACGGCAGGGCTGTGATAGAACCTTGCCCACTGGTACCAGTGGGGCCGGTCAGGCTACCACTTGGCAGCCGGGTGCCAGCTTCATAGCTGGGCAGGTGCAGGCTGGCCCCTTGGGGGCTTCGGCCCTGAGTGCGCTTTTGCAGGGCCCAGGACAGGCTGGCCCAGGGGGGGCTGGTGCTGGTGTCCACCCCACAGCTCCTCCGCCCCCCCACGGGCCTGAGTTCTGGGCGTGGCCCTATTCTGGCGCTGGCTCCCCTTTTGGGTTGCCTTTTCCCCAACTGCCTAGTGGGCCGTCCGGCCCACCCGGCCCACCTTATACTGGGGGCTCTGAGGCAGTGGATGCTTTGATAGCACGTATAGCAGTGCTGGAAGCATCTTTGGGCATTGCCCAGCCACCTTCTGAGGGGGGCGCTACTGCTTCTTCAACAGGGGCCCCTTTGTCGACCCCGGCCAACTTGACGGCTGTGATGCTTCAGCGGGCGGCCAACTGGGTCGAGCTGCTTGAGACTGTCTGACCAGCACCGGCTGGTGCCTCGCAGCTCCCTGTCTGACCTGATGTACAGGCTGGGAGCAGCCAGGGGTGGTCCCAGAGCTCGATTCCAGTCGAGAGCTCCGACGCCCACCGTGGGCCGGAACCCCCGGTGGGGCGGCTCACGGGGGTGCGACTAGTGAGTATCAGGTTCAATTTAGTGCACCACCACCACTGTCCACTTACACTGGGGGGGGGGGGGTTCAGTGGCCCTGGCTGCGTCAACTTGATGTGGGTGGGCAGCAGTTATCACATTATCCCAGTAACCCCTGGTTCCAAAATGGTCCCTCATTCAGGGTGGGGGTGTCCGCCCCTGTGGCCGTGCCGAGCATCGCAGGGGCTGTTCAGGTCCCGCTGCGTATACCCTCTATACAGAATGTGCCGTCGATGGCTTTACCGACGGCTGGTTATTCCTTGCCCCTGGGTGATCATTTGTCACAGGTCACGAGGGATAAGATTTGGCGAGGGGAGTACGTGGATATATTCTCCCTATTGAACCGTGAGCCCACTAAGGAAGAGAGGGAGGGACAGGACGACAGAGACAAAGAACTGTCCCGTCGTTGTAAGCCACCGCGCACTTGGGCCAACTGGTTGCCGGCATATCTTATATATATGGCGGTATACCTGAGGGCCCGGCCTGACCTGGCCATTCCGATGATGCAATACTTGGACAATACTTATAGGGCGATGGTTGGTTTCCCTGGCCCGTCATGGTTGGCTTACGATGAGGAATTTAGAATGAGGGTGGCCCTACACCCCGAGATGAGGTGGGATGAGCCCAGCCAGAAATTGTGGCTCTTGTACATGACTCCCACGCATCCGGCGCCTGGGGATAGGTACCATTGTGGCCATGCTGTGCAGCGAGCTGCTCCATCACAGGCTCCCCACCAGCCGGCGGGGTAGGGGGTTCCAGCCCGCTTGCTGTGTTGGAGCTTCTCAGCTAACGGCGTGTGCAATAAGCGACAGTGTCATTTCCGACATGAGTGTCCCTCTTGCGCTAGCCCCCACGCCGCCTCCACGTGCCCGCGGGCTGGTGGGTCACGGGGCAGAGGTAGAGGTGGATAGGGGGCGGTCAGGGCTTCCTCTGACGGAGCTAGCCACTCAAAAGGCCCCCTCCCCAGTTAATGTGTATATGCTGGAGCGATGGCTCTCAGCTTATCCAAAAAGAGAGGATGCGAGGTACCTACTGGGGGGTTTCCAGTGGGGCTTTCGTATTCCGTTCAGGGGCGTTTGAGGACCCCAAGATGCCCCTAATTTAATTTCCTTGAAAGGCAATGAGGAGGTAGCTGCACTGAGCATTGCTAAAGAAGTGGAGGCTATGAGGGTAGCGGGCCCTTTCTCTGAACCACCTTTCCCTAACTTGAAGGTCTCCCCTCTGGGGTTAGTACCTAAGAAGACCCCAGGTGAATTTCGTTTAATCCACCATCTGTCATACCCTGCGGGTTCTTCGGTCAATGATGCGATTCCTGATGAGCTTTGTTCGGTCAGGTACACGTCGTTTGACCAGGCCCTACGGATGGTATGCTCATGTGGTCCCGGTGCCCTCCTGGCAAAATGTGACATTAAATCGGCATTCTGATTACTGCCAGTGCACCCAGGGGACTTTGAGCTATTGGGTTTTAGATTCCAAAGGAAGTTCTATGTAGATAAGGCCATGCCTTTCGGCTGCTCTATTTCATGTTCAGCATTCGAACGTTTTAGCACTTTTCTTCAGTGGGCCTTTGTTTGCAGGTCAGGGTCTCGGTCTGTAGCCCATTACCTTGATGACTTTTTGTTCATGGGTGAACGGGGCTCGGATACGTGCACGCGTCTCCTCACTACATTTCCAACGCTAATGCGGGAACTGGGGGTCCCCTTAGCACCCGAAAAGACCAAGGGCCCAGCTACTAAGCTCACTTTTCTAGGAATTGAAATTGACACGGTCACACATGCATCCAGGTTACCCATGGATAAGGTCACCCGGATCTCCGCGACGATTTTGGCATTGATACAAATTGATACAAATAGTTACATGTAGCCAATTGCCATTGGCATTTTGGGAGGAACCTTACCAGTGTTACTGTGGCCTGCTTGCCTTAAAGAATTACAATTGGATGATGACACCAATTGAAAGTTATAATTTGAACTAGGGCATTATTCAATAAAAGTGGCCCAATGCCTTTATCCATATACCAGTGTCTGAGTCTTTCTTTGGGGGGTGCGCCTGCAATGAAAGCGTGATGGCCAAACGTAAAGTGTCCCTTCGTGAGCTGCAGGTACTTCGTGTCCATCTTAACTTTGTCTGCAGGGTGGTGACACCCGGCAGAGCATTTGCCCGGCGCCTGTGTGACGCCATGGCTGGCCTGTTAAAGTGCCACCACAGGGTCCAACTGACCAGGGGCATACGGGTGGACCTTTCAGTTTGGCTTACATTCCTACGGGATTTTAACGGGGTCTCTTTCTGGAGATCAGACCTTATGGTCTGCCCTAGATTTCAAGTACAGTCGGATGCCTCCGGCTCCCTGGGATATGGGATTTATTTTGAGGGGAGGTGGGTTTACGGCCGATGGCCTCACGCATGGCTTGGCACGGATCGCCTCCGCGATCTTACCTTCCTCGAGTTCCTTCCCATAATGGGAGCTTTGATGCTATGGGGAGAGGAGTGGGCCAACTCAGTGGTCCATTTTTGGTGTGACAATGCGACAGTGGTGCACATTGTCGATGCTCAGACGTCCAATTCACCCAGGGTTATGGCATTGGTTCGTCAATTCGTGTTAAGGAGCCTACACCTCAATGTGCTGTTTAAGGCCAGACATGTACCAGGAATTAATAATGATATTGCTGATGCTTTATCCCGCCTGCAGATCCCCCGGTTCCGTGCCTTGGCTCCGGAAGCAGAGGAATTTCCCTCGCCACTCCAGGCCAAGATTTGGACGTTTGGCGAGGAGAGGTGTACCGGGCAATCGGCATGTCATTGGCACCTCGCACGCGTAAGGCGTATCAACATGCTTTTGTACAATTTAGAACCTTTTGTGAGCAACTACAGTTACCCGAAGTGTGGCCCATACCAGTCGAACAGGTTTTACAATTTATGGTCTATCTTCACAGTCAGGGTCTGGCTCCTTGTACTATAACATCCAGGCTGTCGGCACTGGCATTTATGGCCAAAATGAGGGGCTTTGCTGACTGCATGAATGATTTCTGCATACGTCATGTTTTGGAGGGGTGGACACGGGAAAGTGGCCACCGCCCGGACATTCGTCACCCAATTTCACCAGAGGTCCTGACCCTCCTTGCACGAGGCTGGCATAACTTGTGTTATGATGGGTATGAGGTGGCTCTTTTTCACGCGGCTACCACGATGGCCTTCTTTGGAGCGCTCCGCATCAGTGAGTTGGTACCACTGTCTAAGGCGGATGCGTCTCGTAGGCCACTGGAACTCGACGATGTCTATGTCACTAAGGAGTGGGCTCAGTTGAGGATACGGTCCTCAAAGGTTGATCAGCATGGCATAGGCAGTGGAGTTAGAATGCTACTATGTTCCATTGAAGACATCTGTCCGGTTGGTGCCCTACATGAGTTTTTTGGCAGTGCGTGGTACGCACCATGGCCCATTTTTCTGCCACCAGGATGGGTCTCCCCTGACTAAATTCCAATTTTGGAAGGTGACCGGTATGGCACTAACCAGTGTTGGCCTCCCCGGGGCTCGTTACGGCACCCATTCATATAGGATAGGCGATGCATCAACTGCTGCTGCATTTGGGTACTCTGAGGCTGATATACGCAGGATGGGAAGATGGGGATCCATGCATTTTGCATTGTACGTCCGCCCACTTCAGGCATGAGTACAGGTTAAGTCATTCTTCTCTTTTCTTCTTTTACAGACCCTGTGTGTACCCGCACACCAGTGGCAGTATGCCTGGTGGGCCACAGTTACGTGCACTGGGCAGCACAGTATGCTGCGGCGACAGAGTGGGGACCCCAGCTTGGACTACGTGCAACCGCACGTATGCGTTGGTACGGTAAGCGCGGAATGAGATGGCGGGAACTGTTGCCATTCCTGTTTTCCATCAGGGATGCTGAACCGCCTGATGTCCTTGTACTGCACCTCGGTGGCAATGACCTTGTCCAGGTCACTGGCCTTTCCTTAAAGTTCACGATCTGCAGTGACCTAGCCTATTTGCATTATGTTTGGCCGTCCACACGGCTGCTATGGTCGGACATCGTGCCGTGACATAATTACAGGGGAGGTATTGACCTCCGTGCCCTTCACCACGCTCGCCGCTCGGTGAACAGGGCTGTTGCCCAGTTCTTGACAGACAAGGGTTTGGGGACGGCCATCCGGCATCCCAGGATAAGTTTGCAAAATTACGATCTCTATGCAGGGGATGGGGTCCACCTGTCGGCTAGAGGTATGAACCTCTTTCTGGAAGATTTGCAAGCAGGCCTGGTGACCGAGCTGACGGTCTGGGGGTGGTGGTGGTGAGTCATCATAGACGCCTCCCCGTGTGGCGGGTAGCACTGGTAAGGTAAAGATTTATGACCCATAGGTATCCAGCAGGATCGCAATTGACTGGCCAACACTTAGACAGGTACAGGGGTAATAGCTTTGGCCGGTCAACGACGAACCAGGCAAGGGGTGATGGCAGGAGCTTAACAGCCTGCATCACCTTGAGATTTAACGGATACACATCATAGGTTGGGGACAGTAGATAGTTTATTGAATCCGGTCAACAATTTGTTTGTGTTAACAAACAAATTGATACAAATAGTTACATGTAGCCAATTGCCATTGGCATTTTGGGAGGAACCTTACGAGTGTTACTGCGGCCTGCTTGCCTTAAAGAATTACAATTGGATGATTACACCAATTGAAAGTTATAATTCGGACTAGGGCATTATTCAATAAAAGTGGCCCAATGCCTTTATCCATATATCAGTGTCTGAGTCTTTCTTTGGGTGGTGCGCCTGCAAAGCTTGCTGGGGGTTATCTGCAAATGTGTAGTTCCTGCCTCTATGCATTTTAAGTAAAAATGCATCTTTATTTACAGTTACCATATGTCGCTACAGTGAGAAAGAAAAGAAAGGGAAAAATTGAGCCTCCAGAATTAGAAAGGGTCCCCACACCTGCTTTTCAGAGGATGGACAGTAGGAAAAATGAAAGGTCAGTCAGCAAAACAAAGCAAACTAACAGGAACGAAGGGCTCAATGACTGCTGGATGTAGGAAATCCTTTCCCAAAGTTAGTGGCAAATGACAATCATCTTCAGCTGTCAATCCCACTTCCAGTAAGAACCAGTGATGGTGCATGCAAGATTGCTATTTTTCCAACAATCACTAGGTAGCCATAGAAAGTTAGGCAAGATTGGAAAAACAATTTGTGGACAACAAAGAGAAGTCAACAAAGGTAGTATTTCTAATCTCAGGATATTTTGCTTCTCTCTGGACATTTTGGATTGCCCTGTCTACTCCTTTTTTCCCTCTACCCTAGGACCTCCACCACCACCACCACCCCATGAGTTCTAGAAATGGCAGCTCACATCAACCCAGCACAGTTGAGGATTGAAGATCCTGACTTTAAGGGTCCTATTAACTGTGGGCTACACTTTGCCAGGTAAAGCCATGAGCTGTGGAGTGTGAAAACAAATTGTTTTAACATCTTGAGAAAATCACTCAAGAATGATGGCACCTTGAGATAAATACTCAAGAATGATGATTTACGCTCTTAAGTATGAACTTAAAGCATGATGTCAGTTGAATGCATCAGAAAAAAAGAGATGTGGGTATTTTTGAAAATCCAACTCCTTTTTAAAAAGTTACAGAAGAAATGGCAGAAGATAAATGGAGAAGATCGGATGTGCTATGCAACAAAAGATAATTAGACAAGAATGTGTATTTTTGGTCCCATTAATATGCTGAGTTGATTTGATACATCGTTTTTCAATGGTTTAGCTTTTTAAAAAGTAAGTCTACTGACAAATAGGCTATAAATCATTCTCAAGCAAGCATTAATTTCTCAAGTATGAAAGAGAGCAGGCTATAGCCATTGGATTGATTTTTCTACTGAATTATCAGATTGTGTAGTCTTCACATTTGCAGTATGAATGGTAATAAGATGCATGATTCCTTTGTCTTGCTTTTACAAAATACTCTGCCAGAGAGTTACATATACATTAATGCCTTCATCCCATTCTCCAAATGCTTTAGGTAGGATTAGATATGACATTTAAGGGCCATAGAATTTATTCCCCCCCACCTTTACTATTGTAGGTCAAATTGGATTATTGGGCACATAAGAAGGCTCCATGGCACTGTAAGAATGATAGACTGCATTGCCTCTTCCAAAGATGATTAATTTTATTTTACAGTAGTTTTGATTTTTGAAATTTTAAATGCTCACTTAGCTTGAGACTGATCATGGTGATTTGTCATTTTGAAAACATGACTGAGGTTTTTTTAAAAAATCAGGTACCCTTATGGCAGCAATATTTGAAAAGATTTCCTTTGTTTGGGATTGCGGAAGAGAACATGTCATAGCAGCTATTCTGATGCGTGCACCATAGAGTTATAAATACCCATTCCTAATGGGCACCTTCTCTTATATATGTTGCTCCTGACACACTCACCCGCCATGCTGTCACAATTTTTACCAGAAATAGTACATTTAGAAAAGAGCATTTCCAGCTCTGCAACATTATTCCTGGAACACATGCCTTCTGGGAACGAAGCTGCAGCCAAAGCCTTAAATAACTTCTAAAAGTCACTGTACACATAATAAAGCAAAAAGGAGTGCTGATCCAAGTAACAGCTACTCAGCTCATCGTCCCTTCTATGGGCCAAATCATGTTAGTATCAGTCATACTGAATCAGCAATCTGGTTCTTGAAACATGTTTGCTTCCTCTCTTGCTGATGTTGGTCAGCCTGAATGAAATTTGTCATCAGATTTTGATGGCAAGATAGGCAGTGCTCTTTAATGCTGAGGAATTGCTTGTATAAGCTTGAATTTTCTCCAGATGTGATATATTTTTAAAGGCACAGGTGATAATATATGATTGAGGCAGTTATTCCTATGTGGTTCAAAGTTTTATTTTTTTAAAAAAAGAACTTTAGGAAAATAATGGAAAATCACAAAAAGCACAGTCCAAGTAATCTCCATTGTAAATTGTCTGAAAGCAGTAGAAATAAATGTTCTTCAGAGATCACAGCTAAATTGCTCATATTGTTTTGGTCATGCGTGATATAGTTACAGACATGGATTACAGCTGTTGTGATTACACAAAACTCAACCTCTTAGAAATGTAACTCTATTGTCACTGCTTATATTTTTCCAGAAGTACACAACCTCCTACATGCTATTTTTCAGTCTATGAGCACACTCCTGCCAAGATTTAGCAATCGCATACCACTGATGTAAATAGCATGGGAAAGTATCCATTTGCTAAAATTTGCTCTTTGTTTTCTTCTCTATTATCTCCTGGCTGGGAGACAAAATGGTGCATAGAGAACTGTGCAAATGAACTGTGAGAAGAAGCACACTCTAGTAAATTTGGAATAGCTGGATTTTGCTATGAATTTAAGTCACAATTCTGGAGATTTGCTACAATCTACCTCTACAGCCATTCTTATTCACAACCTATAGTTCCCACTTTTAGCTGGGTGGGAATCATAACACATGAGCTCAGGCTATTGAGAGGAGAAATCCACGGAAGGCTAACTATACATAAGGAACATCTCATTGTAATGTTCATGTTATGAGGTTTTCCATATTCTGAATATTCATAAATACAGACAGTTCTTACATGTGCTCAAATAACCTAAAAATGACCTAAAAATTGGATGTCTTCCAAGGCAAATTAGAAGAACAAGATGTTAAAGTGTTAACCCCTTGTTCTTAAATTACATTATCTGTGGTATATACTTATATTTCAAGGTTTGTCTAAGCTCTTCTTTAGAATACTTTGGAAGATGTGTTACAGTATATATCTTGGAAGAAATTGGTGTTTATAGCTATTGGACTGTGAACATGTCTCACCAGCACTTTTTCTTTCTTTCTTTCCTTCTTTCTTACATTGGGATGCGACATTATTTGGGCAGATGGCAAATTCAAAAACAAAGACATCCTTTATGTAAATCAAGGTAATTGCTAGCATCTGTGAAGTTTACCATTAATATCAGCTTTACCTGAACCTTTCAGAGCTATGTCTGTCATTGAACTGATGTAAGAACAGAAGGGAGTACTTTATTTGTCTGATGATATGTTATTCAAGTGGTAACCAGATGTTAGAGTATACTTATACAATTAGTTGAATCTCTTGTTCAGTCACTCTGATATGCCTGCTTGACATACACTGTAGCACTCCAAAACAGATCCAGATTTGGCAGGACACAGAAAATTGAAATTAAAACTGAGGCCATGTTTTATTCCAATTTATTAAATTCCCTAACCTGTAGCGGGGCCTGTGATGGTGCATTCATCTGGTACTAGAACAGATTGAGCTCCTTGGCCTCTCTCTAGCTTGGATGGATGAATCCCTAGCCCCTATACAGCTGTGCATCATCAAACATCATCCAGGTCAGCTCAGTTGGGGAGGCATCTCTTCAGGTGTTACCTCCAGAGATTCACATGAATCACAAAGCTGTCTCATGATGGCCCCTAAGCACACATATAATTCACACAAATCATAGTCTGTCCCCAGTGGTCACCTGATTCCAATGTGGACTCACCGCTACCACCCTAACCTAGCATTACCCACCACTAGAGAGGGCTAACTCAAGCTTAGCCCTTCTCACTCCAAGTGCTTCCCAAAACAGTTGAAAGGCCCTTCCACAGGTCATCTCAAAAATGTCAGCCTTTGCATTGGGCAAATGTGTCCATTCACCCAGGATCAACTCAGGAAAGCCAAATCAGATGTTCTAACCCTAACCCTGTAACCTCCCCCTACATTTGCAAGTAGCCAATCCTTGAGTTTCCTGTTCACACCTCTTCTCATTCAATCTAGGCATCTAGGATTGCAATTCCCCATCCACACACAGAAAGCCAGGAAGATGAACAACTTGACAATGACCAGTCCCAGCCATTGGCACTTCACTTCTTAAAGGTCCTTAATCATCCAGCTAACCAGTTCCTTTCCTTTGAAAATACCAATATAATTTCCAAGGAGGTGGGCCACAAGTATCCAGGAGGTCATTAGGGGATTTTCTCCCATCAAAATAGGCAGAAGGGCATCACATCTCATCCCTCTCCTGGTTTTCCATGCTAGTGAGGCCTTACCCACAAGGCCCAAATGGTTACCCTTCTGGCTCTTCTAGATTACCAGAATAGAATACTGTAGAATACAGTATCATATAAATCACAACATCATATAAGTCACAGCTTCATAAATCACAAATATCATAAAACATTAAAAAAAGAAAAAAGTCATTCATTTTAAAAAGTCCAACAAATTGTCTACAAAAGAGTCCAAGGCCTAGGCTGGTCAGAGGGGGGGTGATATCCACCCCCAAGTTCTTAATGCCAGATCTTCACACCAGTCCTTCACATCTGTCCCAACAGCCAGGTCCACAGCATAAACAGCATGAATGGCATAACTGGGACTGTGGATCCCAAAATCCCAGTCTGTCCAAAATTCTGCCAACCCAGGGCCCCGACCACTAATCCCCAAGTGGCTGAGACACCTGTTTAATTCTTAATTTGGGGGGAAAGGGTGCCAGGAGACATGAGGCTCCTGGGTGGGGCACAACCTATCCCTCATTTTTACAAGGGATAACATACTTTTAAATATTGTCACTTCTTCTTTTCATCTTACAAAAACTTTATTTCCAACAACATTTTCCAGATTCAGCTGTCTTGTTATCGCATGCATCCTTCTGCTATATCACATATCTGAAAACTAAAATATATTAAGACTTATAGAGCAATGGTCTTACATTGCTTATATAGTAACTAGAACACCACTGACCTATATGGACAGTTAGGTTAGCACCCAATCCCAACACAGCCACTGTGGACACAGCATCAATCAGAAAGGAATACATTCCAAACCTCCTGCTATGCAAGCCAAGATATTTCAATGCCTTCTTGGCTACTGTCCAAAATTGAAACCTGGTATGAGGTTTCCCTCACTGATGGCAAAAAGGTCAAAGTTTGCAGAAATCATGGGCAGATAAATATTGTTTCAAAGCCTGAACAGGGCACAACTCCTCATCACCCAACCTACCCAACTCAACCTATCTGTATTTCCCTTTCCCTGCCTGTTTCATTTTAGAATGTACCAAACACAATTTGACCCCTTTGGCCATCAAATGCAAAATCCCATATTCCAGTGCCCTGTCAATTTCTCAAAATTGTATACTTCATAAAAAGAGGCTTCCATTATTTTGCCTCATTCTTATGAACTTTTAGTATGTGTCCTGGTAATATTTTTGAGCTTATTGGATCATTGCAAGCGTTGCATTTCTGTTAGCTGTCTCTAATACTTTCCTTCATTGTTCCACAGCTTTTCTGGATGCCCCTACTTCCAGATTTGAAAATGCCCTGCCGAAGGAGTATAGCATTTTCCACTGGGCTTTAACTGAAGTGTGCAAAGCTGTCAGAAGATAGGACAAAGGATCACTGCCAAATGTCACAGAAGTGAATGTACAATGGCACATAGGGCATGCATATGCTACCTTATAAGATACATAAGCACAGCAATTCTGAACCTTGTTCATGAGAATTTCTTTTTCTTTTGATTGAAATTTATTTTAAATCAAACTGAATAAATTCTCATGGGATAAAATGCACAGCACAACTGAATAGAAGACTGCATTTCGGGATGAAAGATTTAGGCAATTAATTTTCTCAGCTGAAAGATACTCCTTGTAGAATTAAAACAGTTTGTTGTTTGAATCCCAACAATTCACTTTCCACCTTTCCCCCCACAAGATCTGTCAAAACATATGTTAGAATGAGGGCAAATCGTTGAAGAATCTTAGTAAAGGCCTGCTTTACATGTTAACATTTTAATTGTTACAAATTTGCACTGGCTGGAATTCTGTTACTTGATATAATAAAATTCATAATTTTTCACTCTGTTCTTAACCAGCAAATAAAAGGCCCTCCCAACCATGATTTTCAGAGAAGTTTGTTCACACACAAAGTCAGTCTGCATGTCAGGCAATGAGAACTTCAGTGGGACCTCTTTCTTTGCCATCTAGAAATTGACTAAACATTATTGAATTTGAATTTATTTTTTTATATACTGCTTTCCTCGTTTTGTGGACGGCTCAAAGCGGTTCACAGTGTTCAAATATAGAAAAGTACAAAAAAGAAGAGTACAAAGCAAAAAATACAATTTACATGTACAAGATGCAAAGTTACATAGCAATACATCATATTACACAATAAAGATACATAGCAAGTTACATAGCATTATGTCATATTACACAATAAAATACAATAATGAAATACAATAAAAGAGCAAAAATACATATCAGTATAGAGGGAGAAGGATGGAGCACACGGCTCAACACCCTTAAGCGGTATGGGAATGGGTATAATACAATTTAATACAATACAGTAGTGAAAGCAAAAACATACAAACCCTACCGGGAACAAACTGCTCCCCCGGCCTCACAGTGAGGACAGACTGCAGGGAAAGTCAGATGGTGGAGGAAAAACCCTGCAGATAACTGGGGGGAGATCTGTAGTGACAGCGGCTGCAAGTTCTTCTCATAGCCGCCTTACCGGCCTCACAAAGCTGGTGCCAGTCACACCTCCTCAATCCTGCAAAACTGGCCAGACAATGAAGGGCAGGCATCCAGAGTTCTTGCCAAACTTTCCTCCCAAAGATGAGGCTGGCTCAGCGGCGGCAAAAACGCTGGTGACTCAAAATTCCAGGGATCATCCCGCTGAAGATGTACTCGCCAAGCCTCCCTCCCAAAAGTGAGGCTGTCTCAATGGCAGCCACTGGGGGGGCAGCATAGCTGGCTTCGCTTCCCCCAAGGCCAGTCCAAGGTGGGGGAAGGCGACCGGCATTGGCAGCGGCCACCGCGGTGAGCTCTTTATGGCCGCAGGGTGCCCGGCACAGCTGACTTCACTTCTCCTGTCCGGATTCTCTCATGCTAAGCAACAGGATTTTAGCCACTATGTATTCTATGTACTGACATCTCTAATGTTTCAAAGGCACCAGCTTTTCTTTTGACCTTGCTAGGATTGCCTGTCTTTGGAAGATCAACTTTCTGAAATGGACAATCCCTTTGCATGATAGAGGAAGCTGTTCAGCTAACAAGATGGAAATTTAGATCAAACTCCATGTTAATGTTCCTCAAACCTGTTTTTGCTTCTGAATTTCTCATTCTAATAGGCATAACTGTGATTATGGATGAAGCTCTATGTATCAACTTTATTATTTGCTGTGAATTACAGTATTTGCCCAGCTCAGCTTTTGGAGGAAATTATAATCTTTCTAATCCTGAAATGTAAAATTATTGCATTCTGGCAAACTCATAAAATAATTATTCACAGTCACATTTATAATTAACAGTGAAAGAAAGTCTATCCCTTCCATTAATACTGTTAAGTATAAGAGTCAAGAAGGCAAGTAATTAAGAAATGACAAGAAGAGAGAGAAATATTGGTGGCCGTCACAAAGTGGAACAGCTCTTATTTTCTGGGCTTGAGCAACAGGAAACAATTGAAAAGGTCTGCTGAGTAATTGCTGTCAATTTAGGTGGTGTGGGACAATAGGCCTGCACAAATCTTTCAAAACAAATTGTACATGAATTGTTAGAGGCAGTTTATGTGAAGAGAGGAAAGGAGACAAAAGCGAGGTTCGATGGGAGGAAAACACACCACAGAACAAACGTTATGAGTGAAGTGTGATTGAGGGTAAACTACTTCTGGGTGCTTCTGTATAGTACAGGAGTTAGTTTTAAGAGATGTCACTTCAAGCACAGCTTGTAACCATCTTGCAGGTGGTCAGGGGAAAATAGTTTAGATCGTTTAGATAAGGCAGAAAATCAACGAGCAAGAGGATAAATTCTAAATGGATTCCAATTATCTTTCAGTCAACAGAAAAAGTTTTGAGAAGCTGAGTGATATTTTAAAGAAAAACAACCACAAAACCAAGAGAGAAGTGCCTCTTCATACAAACCCTTATTCAAAATGAACAGCAGATTTTATTTTACAAATATCAAAATGCTAGTTTTCAAAGGCAATGAGACACATGAAGGACCACCACCAAAACATATAATGAAGAAGTATGAAGGAGTGGGAGCATCCGGTCTTCGCCTTGGTGCTGGAGGGATAGAGAGGAAATCCAGCAGAAGGAGAGTGGTTACGTTACATACATACATACATACATACATACATACATACATACATACATACATACATACATACATACATACATACATACATACATACATACATACAGGGCTCTGACCATGCAAGATTTACAGTTACTACATGAGTTTTAGCAATATCAATTATAGTTATATACTGTTCCATAGCACTTAGTGCACCCTCTGGATAGTTTACAGGTAATTAGCATTTTGCCCTCATGCTGGGTATTCATTTTACTGACCTCAGAAGGATGAAAGACTGAGTCAACCTTGAACACCATCAGGACTGAACTCACAACATTTTGGCTGCAGCACAGCAGCTTAACCACAGAGCCACCAGGGTCCATATGCAAATCCATCTGCAAATGGTAACAGACCATTCACAGTCCATCCCAGATCATAACTATACAGTCTTCTACTGTGTCACAAAGGCAAAGCAAGAGTTTACTACTCAAACTGAGCAGATAAGTAAATCTATCTACAGTTTATGTAATCTATGAAGCTGAAGTAGTGTGGGGCAGGACACAAAAACTTAAGGCAAATAAAACTTGCTGTCCCCAAGCCCTTGTCTGCCAGGAACCGGGCAACAGCCCTGTTTACCGACCGTCGAGTGCGGTCAAGGGCACGGAGGTCAACGCCTCCCATGTAAGTATGTCACGGCACCATGTCCGACCATAGCAGCTGTGTGGACGGCCATACGTAATGCAATTAGGCTAGGTCCCTGCAAATCGTGAATTGTAAAGAGAGGCCAGTGACCTGGGCGAGGTCATTGTCACCGAGGTGTAGGATAAGGACATCAGGTGGTCCAGCATCCCTGATGGAAAACAAAAATAGCAACAGTTCCCGCCATCTCATACCGCGCTTATCGTACCATCGCATACGTGCGGCTGCACGTAGCCCAAGATGGGGTCCCCACTCTGTTACCGCAGCATACTGCGCTGACCAGTGCACGTAACTGTGGCCCACCAGCCATACTGCCACCGGTGTGCGGGGACACACAGGGTCTGTAAAAGAAGGAAAAAGGAATAATGACATAACTGGTACTCATGCATGGAGGGGGCGTACGTACAATGCAAAGTGCATGGATCCCCACCTGCCCATCCTGTGTATATCAGTCTCAGAGTACCCAAACGCAGCCGCAGTAGATGCGGCGCCTATCCTAAATGAATGGGTGCCGTAACGAGCCCCAGGGAGGCCAACACTGTTAAGTGCCATGCCAGTCACCTTCCAAAACTGGAATTTAGTAAGGGGAGACCCATCCTGGTGGCAGAAAAATGGGCCAGGGTGCATACCACGCACTGCCAAAAACTCATGTAGGGCACCAACTGGACAGATGTCTTCAATGGAACATCGTAGCAGTCTGACTCCACTGCCTATGCCATGCTGATCAACCTTTGAGGACCGTATCCTCAACTGAGCCCACTCGTGTGTAACATAGACATCGTCGAGTTCCAGTGCCCTACGAGGCGCATCCACCTTAGACAGTGGTACCAACTCACTGATGCGGAGTGCTCCAAAGAAGGCTACAGTGGTAGCTGCGTGAAAAAGAGCCACCTCATACCTATCATAGCATAAGTTATGCCAGCCTCGTGCAAGGTGGGTAAGAACCTCTGGTGAAATCGGGTGACTTGTGTCTGGGCGGCGGCCACGTTCATGTGTCCACCCTTCCAAAACATGACGTATGCAGAAATCATTCACACAGTCGGCGAAGCCCCGCACCTTGGCCATAAATGCCAGTGCCGAAAGCCTGGAGGCTATAGTACGGGGGGCCAGTCCCTGACCGTGAAGATAAACCATGTATTGTAAAATCTGGTCTACTGGTATTGGCCACACTTTGGGTAACCGTAGTTGCCCACAAAAGGTTCTAAATTGTATGAAAGCATGTTGATATGCCTTATGCGTGCGAGGTGCCAAAGACATTCCGATCGCCCGGTTCACCTCTCCTCGCCAAATGTCCAAATCTCGGCCGGGAGTGGTGAGGGGAATTCCTCTGCTTCCGGAGCCAAGGAACGGAGCCGGGAGATCTGCATCAGGTGGGATAAAGCATCAGCAATATCGTTATTAATTAACAACAATTAACATTGAAGGCCAAGTGGCAACACTCTTCATCTTCAAGCTTAATGGGGCAGGGGAACATGGTTTAATGACCCTGAAAAGGTGTGGGATGACTTTGGAGGTATATCCTCAGCAGACAGGGACTCACCGCTTGGAAATTTTCGCCAAATCTCCCAAAGTACATGTCTGGCCTTGCACAGCACATTGAGGCGTAGGCTTCTCAAAACAAATTGATGGACCAATGCCATGACCCTAGGGGATTTGGACGACTGGGCATTAACAATGTGCACCACTGCAGCATTGTCACACCAAAAATGGACCACTGAGTTGACCCACTTATCGCCCCATAGCATTAATGCTCCCAAAATGGGTGAAAAATTCCAGGAAAGTAAGATTGTGGAGGCGATCCATGCCCTGCCATGCGTGAGGCCATCGGTCATATGCCCACTACCCCTCGAAATAAATCCCATAACCCAGAGAGCCGGAGGCATCCGACTGTACCTGAAATTTAGGGCAGACCATAAGGTCCGATCTCCAAAAAGAGACCCCGTTAAATTCCTGGAGGAATGTGAGCCAAACCGAAAGGTCTGCCCGTATACCCCTGGTGAGCCGGACCCTGTGGTGGCATTTTAATAGGCCAGCCATGGCGCACACAGATGCCTGGCAAAAGCTCTGCCCGGTGTCACCACCCTGCAGGCAAATTTGAGGTGGCCGTGAAGGATCTGTAGCTCACGAAGGGACACCTTACACTTGGCAATCAGCGCCAGAATCGCCACAAAGATCCGAGTCACCTTGTCCATGGGTAACCTGGATGCCTGTGCGACAGTGTCAATTTTGATGCCTAAAAAGGTGAGCTTGGTGGCTAGGCCCTTGGTCTTTTCAGGCGCTAAGGGGACACCCAGTTCCCGCATAAGGGCCTGAAATATATTAAGGAGACGCGTACACGTGTCCGAGCCTCATTCACCCCCGAACAAAAAGTCGTCGAGGTAATGGGCTACAGACCAGGACCCTGAACTGCGAACAAAGGCCCATTGGAGGAAAGTGCTAAATCGTTTGAATGCCAAACATGAAATAGAACAGCCAAAAGGCATGGCCTTAACTACGTAAAAATTTCCCCGGAAACGAAAACCCAACAGTTCAAAGTCCTCGGGGTGCACTGGCAGCAATAGGAATGCCGATTTGATATCATACTTTGCCAGGAGGGCCCTGGGACCGCAGGAGTGTACCATCTGTAGGGCCTGATCAAACGACGTGTACCTGACTGAGCAAAGGTCATCAGGAATAGCATCATTGACCGAGGAACCCACAGGGTAAGATAGATGGTGAATTAAGAGAAATTCACCTGGGGTCTTTTTCGGGACTAGCCCCAGAGGAGAGACCTTCAAGTTAGGGAATGGTGGTTCAGTAAAGGGCCCCGCAACTCTCATAGCCTGCAACTCCTTAGCTATGCTTTGTGCAGCGACCTCCTCATTACCCTTTAGAGAAAGTAAGTTCAGGGCATCCTGCGGTCCCTGAACACCCCTAAATGGTATACGAAAGCCAAACTGGAAGCCCTCTAGCAGGTACCTCGCATCATCCCGTTTAGGATAAGCGGAAAGCCATCATTCCAGCATGGGGATATTAATTGGGGAGGGGGCCTTTTGCGTGGCTAGCCCCGTCAGAGAGAGCTCTGACCACCCCCTGCACACCCCTACCTCTGCCTCTTGACCCACCAGCCCGCGGGCACGTGGAGGCGGCGTGAGGGCCAGAGCAAGAGGGACACTCATGACACTGGTGCTTGTTGCACACGCCGCTAGCTGAGAAGCTCCAACAAGACAGGCGGGCTGGAACCCCCTGCCCTGCCGATTGGTGGGGAACCTGTGTCGCAGCCGCCCGCTGCACGGCGTGGCCGCAATGGTACCTATCCCCAGGCGCCGGACGCGTGGGAGTCATATACAAGAGCCACAATTGCTGGCAGGGCTCATCCCACCTCATCTCAGGATGTAGGGCCACCCTCATCCTAAATTCCTCATTGTAAGCCAACCACGATGGGCCAGGAAAATCAACCATCGCCCTGTAAATGTTGTCGAGGTATTGCATCATTGGAATGGCCAAATCAGGCCGGGCCCTCAGGTATACTGCCATATATATAAGATATGCCGGCAACCAATTGGCCCAAGTACATGGTGGCTTATGACGATGGGACAGTTCCTTGTCCCGGTCATCCTGTCCCTCCCTCTCCTCCTTGGTGGGCTCACAATTCAAGAGGGAGAGAATATCAACGTACTCCCTTCACCAAATCTTATCCTTCATGGCCTGTGATAGATGATCACCCAGGGGCAAGGAATAACCAGCCGTCGGCAGAGCGGCCATTGGCACATGTTGGATGAAGAGTATGCGCAGCGGGCCCCGAATAACCTCTTCAATGCATGGCATACCCCCAGGGGCGGACACCCCTTACCTAACCGAGGGGCTATTTGGCAACCAGGAGTTAACAGGGCAGTGTGGAAGCAACTGCCCACCCACAGTAACCTGGCATGGCCATGGCCACTGGACCCCCCCAGTGTGACTGGACAGTGTCGGTGCACTAAATTGAACCGGATACTCACTAGTCGCACCCCCGTGAGCCGCCCCCACTGGGGGTTCCAGCCCACGGCGGGCGTCTGAGCTCGTGACAGGAATCGAGCTCTGGGGCCACACCTGACTGCTCCCTGCCGGCGTCCGAACATGTGGGGAGCTGCGAGGCGCCAGCCTGGGCTGGCCTGATGGCCTCAAGCAGCTTGACCCTGTTGGCAGCCCGCTGGAGAGTCACGGCTGACGTTTCTGCTGGGATCGATGAAGGGGCCGTAATAGAAGCAGCAGCTAAACCCCCATCAGGAGGTGGTTGGGCAATGCCCAGTGATGCCCCTAGCACCGAAATGCGTGCGAGAAGTGCATCAACAGTCTCCGAGCCCCCGGTATAAGGTGGGCCGGATGGGCCGGACGGCACGGTGGTCAATTGCTGGACGGGAAACCCGAATGGGGATCCAGGGCCCGAGTAGGGCCATGCCCAAAACTCCGGCCCGTGGGGGGCCAGAGGAATGGTGGGGTGGAAACCGACACTAGGTCCATGTCCCGAGCCCAGAAAATGCCCTCCAGGGGCAAGAGTTCCCGAGGGGCCAGCCTGTGCCTGCCCAGCCTGGAAGCTTGTGCCGGGCAGACAGGCAGAAGCCTGATCAGCCCCACTGGCAGCGGTGGGCAAGGCCATCCCACTGCCCAGCTGGGGGTGGGTGCAGCCCGAGTCCTCCGACCCGATGACTGCCCCCCAGTAGAGGGAGGTGTAGGGAAAGCCCTTCCCCTTGGCCGCAGCTTGACCGCTGGAGCCTTGCGCTTGGGAGCCATGTCTCCTGAAGAAGCTGCCTCCAGATGGATCCCTGGCCAGGGATCAGTTCCTGTGCCCTGAGTACTGCAGTAGCGAAGAGCAAAAGAACTCCGTTCAAAGCAAAAGGTACGAAGGGCAAAGAGAGCAAGAAATGCGGCGGAGAAAACTTCTCCGCTCCGTCACATTCTAAAATGGCAGCTCGGCTGCCTCATGGCCACCCCTTTTATAGAGGCGTGGCCACACACCCTAACTCACCCGGATGTCTGAGTCCGGGGGGGGGCTGCAAAGAGCGCGCCAGCCGTTTTGGCATCACGCTTTCATAATCATCACATAATCTCCTCACAATTATAATAAATTAAGGCATGACATATCTCCCTTTGCATGTAGTGAGTCTATCTCATATATTTGTTTCAACTTTTTTTTGTTCCTTGGTTATGTTTATTCTTTTTTTAATATAATTTTTTATTTATTTTCAAAAGAAAAAACAAACATACAAAAAAAGAACAATACATCATAACAATATTACATAAAACTCATGAAAAATAACACATACATGGTGGTTAAACTGATTATTTGTCATGGTACACACACAATTAGATATCCACATTGTTGGTTAGTACTATAACCATAACCTTCATAAAAGCTTTCAATATTACAGTTATTTGTTAACAACCATCAAATTCTTTCTTTTCAAATTACAAATCACCCAGTGAATATTTACACTGCCCTGGAGAGTTTAGTGTCTGTATCATCTCCAAAACCCACTTTTGAGATGGTACAGGTCTAAAACTATCCCTACCCATAAGGGAGTGATCTACAAACGGCTTCCAAATATTCCAAAATCTATTTTCCTTCAATTTATCCCTTTTTACTTTTATCTCCCATGTCAATTTGTCATTCAATGCTAGATTCCACATTTCCCTATACCACTCTCCCGTCTGTATTGTTACATCATTTTTCCAATTTCTAGCGATACATTGTCTGCCAGTAGTTAAAATTATTTCCAATAGCTCTTTTTCCACCTTATTCAAACACATACCTTCCACGTCTGTTAACAAAATGGTACCTGACACAAACTTAATTTTCTTACCCATTATTTCCCCTATCTCTCCTTCTATTCTTCTCCAGAATTCATTTATGTTTTTACAACTCCATCACATATGTTCATAGGTTCCAACAGTTTCTTTACATCTCCAACATAAATTATCCCTTTTATTATCAATCTGATGCAACCTCAGTGGTGTCAAGTACCATTGCCACAA
Organism: Bradypodion pumilum; assembly: GCA_035047305.1. Taxonomy (NCBI): domain Eukaryota; kingdom Metazoa; phylum Chordata; class Lepidosauria; order Squamata; family Chamaeleonidae; genus Bradypodion; species Bradypodion pumilum. The sequence continues at coordinate 74,862,148 of JAWDJD010000002.1, read as the reverse complement.
CATTTTATAGTTATGTTCCTTAATTCTTACTGGCATTGTTCTCATTATCCTCTTTTTCCACTTATTTCTCCATTCATCATTTCCTAATTTTATATTCAAATCCTGTTCCCACTTCAATTTCAAATCTTCCTGTGGATCACTACCCTTATTTGTTAAAATATAAAGTTTACTTACTAGACCCTTGATACTTTTCTCACCTTTTCTAATCTTTAAAACCTTCTTCAAATTCGGTCTTTTCTCTGTCTATACCTAGTTCTCTTCTATATTTTTTATTCCAATTTTCAACCTTCAATTTCTGAAACCAGTCCAATTTTAACTGTTCAAATAGTTTTTTCATCTTAGTTTCATCTTCGCAAACCCTTGACCATTCCTTCACCAGGAAAACTTCGTTTTTATCCAATATTTCCTTTTTTGTTTTATCTATTTTTATCGGAAAACACACCATATCAGCCAATTCCAAAATTGGAGAGAGATCTGGGATCAAGTCTTTCTTTAATCTTTTCCACACCCTCATGAGTCCCCTCATCATAGTATTGCTTGTATTTATCATTTTAACATTAGTTCCCAAAAAAAAAAAACATTTTACCAATATTCTTATAATCTTTCATCTCCATTTCCTCCCAAATTACTTTTTCTCTTGCCAAGATCTTCACAACGTTCTTAATTTGAAATGCTCGATAGTATGCTAACAAATTTGGCATTCCCAAACCTCCTCCTTTCTGAGGCAGATACCAGAGTTTCTTTGAAAGTCTGGATTTCTTGCCACCATTACAAAAATTATTAAACATCTTTTGGAACTCATTAATCTCCTTTTCCTTCAATTGGATTGCAAGTGAATCATATAGAAAATTAATCCTTGGCAACAACGTCATTTTGCAAATTGCAATCCTCCCAAACCATGACAACTTTAAATTCTGAAAACTTTGTATTTTGTTCTTGAATTCTGCTTTCAAGTTGTCATAGTTCAGTCTTTTAAGTTCTTCAAATCTGTTTGAAATAGTTATCCCCAAATATTTCAACTTTTCTTTAATTTGTATATTAGATAACCCCGCCATCTTTTCCCTCTCCTCATCCCCCATATTACACAGCATCATTTCTGATTTATCCCAATTTATCCTTAATCCAGTTATAACCTCAAATTCCTCTATTTGCTCTTTAATCCTATCCATTACCACCTCTGGATGTTTCACCATTAACAACGTATCATCTGCATACATGCTCACTTTATTACCCAATATCCCTTCTATAGTTGAGTGTTCCCTTATATTTTTAGCTAAAATTTCCATTGCCATAATAAATAAAATAGGGGATAGTGGACAACCCTGCCTAGTGCCTGCCTCAAGCTTTACTCATCCGTGACCTCTTCATTTACTCTAATCCTAGAACTCCCTTTTTGATATAATAAGTCAATTACCCTTCTAAATCTATCCCCAAATCCATAATTTCTAACCATTTCCTTAATCGAAGACCATTGTAGCGAATCAAATGCCTTAAAAATATCTAAAGATAATAAACCCACCTTTTCCTTCGTCTGATTAACATTGTCAATTAAGTCTAACACCCTCCTAGTCAAATCAGCCATATGCCTTCATTTTAAAAAACCAACTTGATCAACATTTATATATTCCCCCATAAATCTATTTAACCGATTAGCCAGTATTGCTGTGAAAATCTTGGCATCCTGATTTATAAGAGAAATTGGTCTGCATGATTCCACCTTTTCCAAATTCTTTCCCAATTTTGGCAGCAGAACGATTATAGTCCTATACCATGAAGTTGGAATTTGTCCACCATCTAAAATATAGTTATATAGCTTCACTAACTTTGGAACCACAACATCTTTAAATTCCTTATAAAACTCTGTCGATAATCCATCATCTCCTGGGGCTTTCCCCAACTTCAAACCACTAATTACATCTTTTACCTCTTTATCAGTAACCCGTTCCTCCATTTTTCCCAGTGTTCCTGTTTTATTCCATTCCCTAACTGCCTCTCCAATATCCCTTTAAGTTTACCAAAGTCTATCTCTTTTTTTGCATATAATGCTTGATAAAATTCCCTCACAATTTTACATTTGTCGCTAATCTTATTACACCTTATCCCTTGTTTATCAACCAACACCCCAATTTCCCTTTTTTCCTTTTTAGCTTTGGCCGCTCTTGCTAATAATCTTGAATTTTTATTGCTAAATTCAAAATACTCTCTATTTAGATATATCAAATCTCTTTTAACTTTATCTATATCCTTGCCCATTAATTCTGCCTTAAGTCTTTGTAGTTTAGCGAAGATTTTTTTATCCTTGTTTTTTGAGTGACCTTCCTGTAATTGCTTTATTTCCTTTTCTTTTTCCACCTGATCTGCCTTATATCTTCGCCAACTTTATACTTTCCTCTCTAAAAACCGACTTCATGGCATCCCAAACCACATTAAAACTTACCTCTTCGTTATCGTTCCACTGCCAGCTTTCCATCCAACTTTCCATGATTTGTTCTTTACATTTTTGGTCTTTGAATAAATTGGGATCATACCTCCAACTTCTTCCTCTCTGATTATCCTTTTGTAATATCAGCTCCAAAAGTACTTTAGCATGGTCTGATTCCTTGAAAATCCCTATTTCCATTCCCTCAATATTTTTAATAATATTTTCCGTTAACAAAACATAGTCTATTCTAGAATTGGACCCATGAATGTGTGAAAAATAAGAGTATGCCCTTTCCGAACCCGTGATCTCTCTCCAAGAATCTTTCAGTCCCATCGCACCCATCCATTTATCTAAAACCTTCCCTTTCAATCTGGTTCCACAACTTGTTAAATTCGTACAGTCTAAATTTGACCTTATCAAATTAAAGTCTCCGGCCACAATCATTTTTGCCACTTTTTCTAGCTCCACAACTTTTCGGACTTTTTCTAAAAATTCAGCTTGGTGTTCATTTGGAGCATAAATGTTCACCAACATTATCTCCTCATCATCTATTTTTCCTCTTACGAGCAAGTATCTACCTTCCTGGTCGGCAACACTTTTTATTGTCTCAAATCCTAATCTTTTAGGAATCATAATTGACACTCCTCTTGCTTTTGAGGTACCAAATGCCATCTCATAATGTTGTATCCATCCCAAGAAAATTTTGTTTGTATCCTTTGACTTTTGGTGCGTTTCTTGTAAAAACACTATATCAGGTCCTTCCTTCTTCAAAGCCAATTCCAACCTCCTCCTCTTAAGAACAGAACCTGTACCCTTTACATTCCAGGTTAATTCTTTAATATTTCCCATAGTCTATTACAATTTCTTCCCTTCTAACTTCTAAACTCTCCATTGGGCGTGCCACCACCAACCCCTTACCACTAAAACACAAAATTATACACAAAACACACAATATCTCTCTCCCCACCTTCTCCAGAAAAAAAGATGCCTTCGATGACCAAAGAGGGGAGAGGGGGGACATGGAAGATGTACATGCAGATTAGTGCTTCGCGCCACCCACCTTTATATAGTACTTAAGTGATATTATGTTTTTTAAAAAATCCTAATCTATTGCTCAATGCTCCTTACTTGCCTCCTCCTCCACCATAATCAATGACAACTCCTCTTCTTCTCTTCCCTGCGGGGTTCCACCAGCATCTGCCCCCTCATACTCCCTTCTTATAGCCCCCGATTCCAACAAATCTTTCCTGAGAGTTAACCACTCTTCCGAACCCACTTTAACAAGCTCCAGCAGACTCAGATATTCCAATGGGTCAATCCCCTCATCAATAACCTGCATTCTTTTCTCATAGAAGAAACGCAATTGCTGTGGGAATCTCCAATTGTACCTTACACCTTTACTCATCAACAGTTTAGTTACCGGTCCCATCTTATATCTCCAAATTCTTTCCTTCATTGAAATATCATTATATACTTCCACATCGGAACCATCAATTTTTAGGGCGCCAGAACCAGCTTGTTTCAAGAAAGCCATTACTCTAAGTTTATCTCCCCAATTTGCAAATTTTACCAAAACATTTCTTTGAGACGCCTTGCCTCTTCTTGGACCCACCCTATATGTACTTACAATGTCCTCCTGTACAAATTCCTTTCCCATACTCAAATTATTTAGCCACTGAACCACTCTTTCTCTTAGCTGGTCTGGCATCCTTTCAACCACCTGACGGATCACAATATTCTGCTTTCTCATCATATCTTCCCCAGCATCAATCCTTTTCTCATGCTCATCCATTTTCAGCTTATTCTCCCTCACCATCTCCTGAGTCCCTTTTATTTCCTTTTTCATAGTATTCACCTCATTTTGAACCAATTTCACATTTCCTTCTATTTTTTGCAAACTTAATTCCATTTTTTTTGTAAATTCCATAACAGATGTTACCACCTTATCCTGCTTTTTCATCATTTCATTTCTATCTTTCACCCTTGAATCCTCATTTTTCTCCATCTTCTGAAACAATTTGCCAATTTCCACCATAATTTGAGTATGATCATAGGGTTCAGGTGGTGGTGATGATGACGGAGGGACCTCTTCCACTGGTGTTTTTTCCTTCCTCTTAGATTTCACCACTGGCTCCTCCTCCTTTGCTTTTCCTCTTGTACCTTTATCCATGGTGACAACCCCTAAAAAGCTTTAATGCTGCAACGTATTGTAAGTTCGTTACACTCTCCGTTTAAACCTAATCCGATGCAGCCAAAGCTGACAACAGTCCCATTAATTCTGATAAAGCTTGAAAAGAAAAAGAGGTCCAGCAAAAAATTTAATTATTATAATCCACAAAGGAGCAGGAACCAAAAACAGCCCAAACAAAAAATATTGTAATCCACAGGAAGCCCGTCCAACTCTCTATTATCCCTCTATTACCTTGCTTCAAAAAATCTGGGAGATCAGAATAGTTATTTGTAATCCACAGGCAGTTATAGTCCAAATGCAAAGACTTGATTGAAGTAAATCCAAATCAGGGAAGAAGAAAAAAAATCAATATAAGTATCCAACTGAAGTTGAAACACTCCGACAGAGTTCCCAGATAATATACAAAGACCGAGCTGCCTCCATAACTTTGTAGCAAGGCAGCCTCCTGTTGCAAGGCGGAGGAGGGGAAACACTCAGTGAGGGAAGAGGGAAAATGAAAAAAGAAACAGAGATACTTTGTAGCGAGCCCGGAGGCTTATCCGAAGGAGCAGCTTAAAGTGAAAATCTGTCCAAACACCGTTCCCAGACTTCTCTCTTAAAACTCAGTCTCCATTTAAAATCCATCCGCAAACGGCAACCTCAGGCATGGAACGGGACTCTTCTCTATTCCTCTGCTCCTCCAACCAGGGGCTTCGCCCAGGGATGTTCTCAAACAAATTTATATCCTTGTCTCAAACTTTCAAATTTACTTTCCTTTTTTTAAAATTTTTTTATTGAATATAAAAAGATTATCATTACAAAAAAGAAGAAAATACAGAAAAAAGAACACGTAATTTAAAAGAAAAAAAACATATTCAATTTTTATCGAATCCAATTACATTAAACATAACATAAACTACTAATAATCACCCTGTGTATTTACAAGTTATAAGAGCCTGCGGGATATTGCCTTTTTTACCATTTCCAAAAATATATGTAATCTAGTACAAGGCTATTGCTCTGATCTCCATTCAATGAGTATTCCACAAAAGGTTGCCAAATTTTCCAAAATCTATTTTCTTTAATTTTTCCCTTATATTTGTTTATTTCCCATGTCAGTTTGTCATTCAATGCAAGATCCCACATCTCTTTATACCATTCCTCTACTTTTAGAACTCTATCAAGTTTCCAGCTCCTTGCTATACACATTCTAGCTGATATCAGCATAATAGCTATTAGTTCCTTATTGTCTTCATTTACTTTCAAACTCTCCACATCTGTTAACAACACCATATTTAAATTCAATTCACATTCTACCCCCATAATATCACATATTTCATTCTCATTTTTTCCCCAATACTCTTTTACCACTTTACAATTCCACCACATATGTTCATATGTTCCTAAAGAGTTTTTACATCTCCAACACATTTTACTTTTAGCATTGTCCATTTGAAATAATCTCTTAGGAGTCAAATACCACTTCCATAACATTTTGTAATTATGCTCGTTCATTCTTGCCGGCATAGTTCTCATATATCTTTTTCCCCACTTATCTTTCCAAATTTTTTCCTGAATTTTTATGTTCAAATCCTGTTCCCAGCATGACTTCAAAGTTTCTTGTGGATTACCTTCATTATTTAAAATTTTATAAATCCTGCTTACTATACCCTTTAATCCCATATCTCCTTTTCGTATTTTTAACAACAGTTGCTCAAATTCTGTTTTATCCCTCTCTAAACTACTTTCTTCCTTGTATTTATCAGTCCATCTATCCAACATTACCTTCTGAAGCCAGTTCAGATTCAACTGTGAATAAATTACTGCTTTATTCTCACTATCTTTACAGGCACGAACCCAGTCCTTCAACAAAGAAACATTTTCTCTTTCCAATACCATCTTCAAACTATTATCTAATTGTATCAGAAAACTTTTGATATCATCTAATTCTATTATAGGAGATAGTTCTGGACTCAATTTCTTTTTGACCTTGTTCCAAACATCCAACATTGTTTTCATCATTCTATTTTTAACACTAATTTTCCCTTTCTTGTCGCCTAGAAATACCCCTTTACCCATTTTTAACTCCTTCATCTCTATTTCTTCCCAGACAACCTTCTCCCTTGCTAAAAGTTTTATAATATTCTTAATTTGGAAAGCTCTATAATAATTCCTTAAATTAGGTATTCCCAATCCTCCTTTTCTCTGAGATAAGTACCAAAAAAATCTTAGCAATTCTAGGCTTTTTTCCTGCATTACAATAATTATTTATTATGTTTTGAAAATCTTTAATTTCCTTATCAAACAACCTAATCGGCAACGCATCAAATAAAAAATTTATTTTTGGCAACAACATCATTTTAGTTAACGCTATCCTACCAAACCATGACAATTTGATTTTTTTATACAATTCTATTTTCTCTTTAGTTTCTTTTTTCTGTTTATCATAATTTAATCGCTTAAGATCCTCAATTTTATTTGAGATACTTATTCCTAAATATCTCAAACATTCTTTAACTTGAATTTTAAATTTAGCCTTAATTCTCTCTTGTTCCTCCTTCTCAACATTACAGGCTATCATTTCTGATTTATCCCAAATGATTCTCAGACCTGTTATCTCTTCAAAATATTTTAGATGTCCTTGTATTTTTCCAATGCCTTTCTAGGATGCTTCATTATTATCAAAGTATCATCTGCATACAAACTTATTTTATTTCCAGCCATCCCTTCAATGCCTTTATCCCCTCTTATAATATTTGCTAACAACTCCATTGCCATTATAAACAATACTGGGGATAATGGGCAACCCTGTCTTGTACCTGCTTCTAATCTTATCTCTCCTGTATTTTCATCATTGACCTTGACTTTTGCAAATCCAAATTGATATAACTGATCTATCATGTTACAAAATCTATCTCCAAATCCATAACATCAAATTATCTCTTTAATTGTAACCCATTGCAGAGAATCAAAAGCCTTAAATATATCTAATGACAATAATTTGTCGCTAATCTTATTACACCTTATCCCTTGTTTATCAACCAACACCCCAATTTCCCTTTTTTCCTTTTTAGCTTTGGCCGCTCTTGCTAATAATCTTGAATTTTTATTGCTAAATTCAAAATACTCTCTATCCACAAACTCCTTTCATCCTCCTCCAAGCCTCCCGCAGCTCCTCTGTTTCCCTTCCCCTCAGTGTTGTGCTTTTAATTACTAAGTTTCGTTTTCATGCCTCCGCCGCCATTACTCAGCCAGCCCCCCCCTCCTCCTCCTCCTTCTTCACTTTCCCACACTCTCACCACTTACTGTGACTTCAAAGTCTGCTCCGTTCCGACACTTGCCTCGGCAACCTCCTCAGCCACAATCTTCAAATTACAGCAACAAGGAAAAAAGTAAAGTCTCAGCCAAAAACAAATCTTGGAGATCCCGTCCGAACCACAATGCGGATCGAGTGGTACAGCTTGCGCCGCACCTCTCCCCCTGCCTGATCCTCGGACTCCGACCTCCGGTCTCCTGAAGGTGCCAGAAAATAATCTTCAATTTCGGAGCCTCATGCACTTCATTTTTCTGATAATTTTACCTTGCCACTTTGTAAATAACCACTTTAATTCACATTACTGGCGCGAGCCGATCAAAAGTCCATGCTACTCGCCCAGCATCTTAGCCACGCCCCCTTGTTTCAACTTTTCAGTGAAATGAATGAACATTTTCAAGATATTCTAATTTATATTAAAACTGTTCAACCAAACAGTTTTATATTTCAGCCATGTTTTGCAGTATCAATTGTAGTTTGCCCATGGTGCCATTTTAAAAATAAGAACACAATTGGCATCTGTGATACAGGTGACAACATCATGTACCATTAAGTAGATATTATTTTTGTGGTGAGAACACTTGTGTTTAATCAGACTTCCATCTGTGTGAAGACAATGCACAACTGTTTTACTGTTCTTAAATTATGATCAATATAACCAAAATTAAACTTGTAATTAATGTTACATGTTTCTGTTCAACCACCACAAGTTTATGATCAACTTATTTTGGGGGCATTACTTGTGATCATCAGTTATGTTCCTCTGCTCAATAAGGGAAGATTACTGGATGCTTTGTATGTTTAAAATGGGCATATATGTTGGTGAATAGCTTCAAGTACCATGTAGCCTGGAATAAGTTTCAGAAAATTGCAAAAGTAGTAAGATTGTATATTTGGAAATTTTGCTTCAACTTCAATTTTTATGCTATCAAATGAAAGTTAATCAGAATAAACTGTTTCTTATAAATGCTGCTGGTATGCACAGAATCTCCAATTAATAGGATTAAATTGGTTTATAGTTTTCAGTTTTCAGCTTGGAACCTACAATTAATGTGTGATACACAAAGCTTACGGTAAAATGAATAGGCAGGCCATGCACACTTCTCAAAGCAAGTAGTCTGCTTTTTATTAGCATTATGCCCACAGTCAAAATGTGTTAAACTGGAATTATGGTTCTGTGCAACAGCAAATCTTCATGATCAGCCCTTTTCTTGGCTTGGGAAATGTTCGGACATTCCTGTATTTATAAGCATATGTGTATATGTCCTCAAACTAACAAACAGGGGTTTATATATTTTGGAGGATTAAATTAGCTGTGCCAGTTTTGTTATCAGACATCTAGAACTCACATATACTGATGGTGTCATTCCAGATGTAGAGGAAGCATTGGTATCTTTCCATCACAGATTACATTGCAGTCACACTGCATTAAGAGCTTTCAGTAATATAGTTCTGTGGCAGATGGTACTTAATAAGAAGGGACTGGGTAATAAGAGGAAAAAGAAAGGACATCTTGAAGCATTCATGCACCTAGTTACATCTTTTCCCCTTAAATATCAGTAATAATACACAACCCATTTCTATAGCCCATTTCATTTGCTCAAAAACTAAAATCCTTTTGTTTAGTGTAGTAAATTGCAACTAGAGTAGACTTGCTGAATTAAGGGTACTTACAGATAAATTCAGTCATCAAACATCACTAATTCAATGGGCCTACTCTAGTGGTGACTTAAAATGTTAAACAACAGGATTTCAAATAAGGTTTTTAATATATATGATCTTATTTATACTCTTTTTTAAATTAAGAATTTGTTCATGCCATCTCATGATCCAAAATTATTCAATCTGTATATTGTCACAAATGTTTTTTAAATAAATACACATGCAGAGGCAACAAGAACAACATCAACAACATTCCTATGGGAAATTCGGTTAAAGTAATTATCGCTGTAAGAAACGTCCCGGAGAACTCATTAATTACGTTAACCAAGTTTCCACTCTATTCTATAGGCTGGAATTAGGGATGTGAAAAATCTGTCAGTTTTCATTTTCTTGTATTTCTCAGTATCTCACAGATTTTCTGGCTCTGTTCTATTGCTGCAAGACGTTTTTACCCCTTCAAAAAGGTATAAATAGTCATTGATGCCAACAGTTATTAATGTTACTAATCCATTAATGTTTCGTTGCTTGCTTTGAAGATCTCTAGTCACATGCTATACATAGCTTTGCAGCTGAATGCAATTGCACATGAAGGATTGTTAGGTTCAAAATGATGATAAAGCTTGAGGAGTTACCTCACTGTTGAATATCCCAGCATAGGGGAAATTAAGAACCAATCTGACCACATACTGCTGTATAGCTAGTCTCTGCCTTTTTCATCTATGCTCTGTGGTCTACAACCATAATAAGTAGCACTACTGGAATCTGACCAGCTGTCTTCCAATAATATAGACATCATGGTGGATCTGTTTCATGAAGCCTTCCTGGAGTGATGTACCATTTACTCCCTTGGCGTAGCTTCTCTGCATCCTTACTACCAGGGGCTCAACCAACTCCTCCCCATTTAAAATAATGCTTTCTTTTGAAATTACTGTAAAAATTCCTATGCTTTCTGTAGGATGAATACAGAAAAAATATTCCATGTTTGAGACCTCTTTATGCTATTTCAGGCTGGGAGTGGTTTTTCTTTGTTTGCTTGTTTGTTTTTAACAGAATTCATTCAGAAAAACTAAAAATTGGTCTACAGCAGGTGTTGGCAACCTATGGCCTGCAGGCCAGATCTGGCCCATGTCACCAAATCATCCAGCCCATGCCCTTGCTCCAGCTGCTGCCACTGCCAAAATCAGCTGCAGACATGTTTATAGCAGCCGTAAATGGTGGGGGGACCACCAGTTTGGCCCCCTCAACTGTCTGTGGGAGCCTGACCTGGCCCCTGACTTAAAATGTTTGGCAACCCCTGGTCTACAGACTCCTTACAACCATTAAAGGGCATGAAGGGACTTTTCTCATTAAAAAGAAAATAAATGGTAAAATGTTTGAAGTCAAGAGTCTTGAACATACCTGTCAAGTTTTGGACATGAAAATAAGGGACAATTTAGGCCACACCCTTCTCTCCCAGGCCACACCCCTTCTCCCCAAAATCTAGGCACAACCAAGAGCCTAGAAGATGAGGAACCACAGAGGAATGTTGAGTTCTCCTGGTGGAGGAAGAACCACACCATAGGCACAACTGTTTCCCCTCACAGGGAAAAAGGCAACCAGCAAACCAAACTTACTTCAATGATTCTATTCTATTCTTTCCCCTATACGACTGCATTTGATATTATGGTGATTTTTCATGGAACTGTTTTTCACATTTTAATCAGTTAATTGTCTCCTGTCATAGTGTTTTGTGCCTCAATTTCATTTTTTAAAACTCTGTATTTAAGAGAAAACCATGGAAGTATGCTGTTTATATTGTATGCAAATATACTTGAAGCCCTCTCTCCTGGGAAAGAGGGTGTTAAAGGGAAGTCAATGAGCCAAGCAGCTTCAAGTATATTTGCATACAGCATAAACAGGATACTTCCACGGTTTTCTCCTAAACACAGAGATTTTAAAAATGAAATTGAGGCAAAAAACACTAAGACAGGAGACAATTAACTGATTAAAGTGTAAAAAACAGTTCCATGAAAAATCACCATAATATGAAATGCAGTTGAATAGGGTGTGGGGGGGGGGGGAGTAGGGAGAAATGTAGAATAGAATTATTAGTATGCTTAGCTTGCTAATTATAGTTTTTCCTGTGAGGGGAAGCAGTTATGTTTATGGGGTGGTTCTTCCTCCACCAGGGGAAGCCCACCACTCCTTGTCTATGGTATGAGCTGCACACCTCATAAAGATATAATGTAATAATATATGGGAGGACATGATGATGGGATTAGGGGCTCTAAATTATGGTGTTTTCCTGGGCAAAATGGGATACTTGACAGGTATGGTCTTGAATTGGTTGCAGCAATCCAAAGTCCAAAGGAAGGCAAGTGTGGCTCCTAGTTCCCTGGCAATTGCCTGCTCCACATCTACTGATATCTTGGTGCTGTGCTTCCTCTGTAATATCACTGACCAGTTAAGAAACAAAGACAGCCTGATACACTGCCAATCTTTCTTATTTATAGACTACAGGTAGTCATCCTTCCCTGCCTTTACAAGCAAAGCATGTCTTCCTGTTACAGCTTTTGGAGGATGCTCCAAATAAGTGGTATCAAACATCTAAATGACATAACAGCAATTTCTGCAATGGCTTAAAAATGAGTTGAGTGAGTGTGTGACTGCTTATTTAATGTGAGTCTGGCTAAGAAATTGACATATTTGTCTAATTAGTGAATCTCACATTCTTCCCATAGGAATCACTTATAAACCTCACTACTTCTATGACATTTCCCCCCTAGGGAAATAGAGGCTTGGCAATTATTATATCAACAGAATGCCATAACAATGGGATGTTATCTGCAAGTTATATCCTTTTCTAATCAAAGTAATTGCCCTATTGCAAAATTATACTTGCCTGCCACTCTCATAACCTTTTACTAAGTTTCCTGTTCTTCATGTAATATTTACTACATGCAGTGTGATTTTGAATTTGCTGCCTCACTTTATATGTGAGAAGCATAACATGTTTCATGGTAGTGTTCCTCATCTCAGTTGCACAGTAAAATTATATTGCTTGAAAGCACCATTTGTTCACACGATGATTGAACTCATAATTAATGTTCAATTAGAACAAAAGATATTATGTAATGGCATGCTTAAGATGATAGGCTATATCTAAATTGAATTAGATGACAATTGAAGTTTTGAAATGGAAATTATTCTTTGGCATTATTGTCTTGACAAAGTTATTTTCATATTTAAAAAATAAGTGGCAGTTTTGGTGCCGTGTGCACTTTCACAATGAATGATTATTTGAAATGATTATTATTAATCATAATGTCTTCTAATTTGAACTTTCACTCCAATGGATTGCCCTCCTTGGATAGAGTACTAAGAAAGTAAGCTACAGTAGTAAAAGTAATGGGTATTGGGAAAGAAAAATTGAGACAATGGAGCCTTTCAAGGTTGTAATTTCTGGTATTTGGCTGAAGGTTCCTGGATACCAATGTTTTGCTCCCCAAATTGAAAATCTAGCCCCACACAATAGCAACTGTAGCTAAAATCTTCTTTGAATCATTGGATGATGCATTGGCCTACTTGTAGTTCACATCAGTGATTTTATCATAACTTATAATTCAGTACCTTTATAGCTGTCAAGGAATAACAGTGAAGGGCAACAATGCTTGATTGCCAAAAAACTACAGGTTTCCACTGAAATGGAGAGGAAAATTCCCTAGCCTCTAACAACCATTATTAAAGGCAGAATAATATAATAGTATTCTCTGGTCTCAACATTTGTTTTTAGTTTGCCTGGTATCCCACCTTGACCATTTGGTTCTCTTCTTTATTCATGAGCAAGTTTTCTTTAGTTTCTATTGGAGTTATATTGGCCTCTCAAAGAAAAAAAAAATACCCCTGAGTCTTAAGATATGTCAAAAAGTATACATATATACAGTATAAATAGAAGTAATCACAGAATCCATGAAAGCTATTATAGGCTATGGATAATGATATGCTACACAAACCCAGAAGAAGGAGGAACTGGCCTAGAGGTGAGACAAAAATCAATTGTTTTTCATGTTTTCCTCCTGTCTACCCCATTTTTTATTTATTTTTATTATTAGAGAAACCGAATTAGAGCCATTCAAGGACTATATTGATTTTGTTAAAATTAGAATCCATAAACTATCCTCTTGTAGTGTTATGTTGTGCTAAATTCTCTTCACACACATGGCACACACATTTTATTTTGATAAAGGAAAGGCAAGAACAGAACTTTGTGTCAAGAGTTCTTCAAAGGGAAGGAGATATGTTCTCAGACAACATGTTGGGGTAAACAGAAAGAGCCTCTTTGAAGATAGTGGTATTTTTGATTCACAGTTGGGTGTACCCTAGGCAACAGCAATCTTGTGTCAGTTGATCTTTGTCACACTTGGTCAGGCAAAAGGAACTACAGACTGAATTCACCAAAATGTGGCTTCATTTTGGCACTTACACCTCTGGACTAGACATGGAAGAAGTAGTAGTAGTAGAAGAAGCCAACATGCTCAAAAAAGGAAGAGAGAGAAAATAATAATCTGAGAACTCTGTTGTCCTTAGATAAGAATTTCCCCCCATAGAGCCAACTAGACTTAGATTATGTCTAGACTAGCACTCAGAGTACTCTTTTGAGCTCTTCTGGGTTAGTATGAACTCCATGTGTCAAAATATTACAGAAACTACCCCCCACCAAGTGCTTCTTCATGAACCACCATCAAGGTCTTCCTATACTTTTATTCTGCACTGAAATAGCATTGACCTCAACATCTTTAGATGCTAGAATCAACATAGAAGGGGAGGCTTGCAGCTGAAAGTCTTTGCTGGACCCACTCCCCAATAACAAGATGGACACTTGTGATGCATTTAAATTGGGCCACTTTATTAATTCATAAACTATGTTGCGGCAAACGGGCCGCAATGGCACTGGCAAAGAGTAAACCTAATTGCCAATCATAATTTGGCACATTGTATCCATTTGTTTGCCAATCATATTTGGCAACATTGTATCCATTTTTGCCAATCATATTTGGCAACATTGTATCCAATTGTTGTGCCAATCATAGTTGGCCATATTGTATCCATTTGTTTTTTTTAAATTGTTTTTTATTAAATTTTTCAATAACTACCAAAAAACCAACCAAAAGAACTTTAAAAAAACCAAAAAAGACAAAAAGACATCTAAACATAGTACAGAATGACATAAAAATACAAATTACAAATCAATCATAAGAATTAAAAATAAAATAACAGATAATATATATTCATTGTACCTTATTTCAGCCATCTTATTTGAACTTATACTATTTTAGTATAAAATATACACTATCTTAACACCGAATCTAGACATAACATAATAACCCAGTGCTATGTACTTTAGGTATTGCGAAACTGCCCAGCATCCCATATTATAGCCAAAAACTCATTTGACTTGGGCCTGGTCTGCCACCTTTACCTTCAGACAATGTATACACCAGGAATGGTTTCCAAATAGTTCCAGATTTATTTTTGTCTGTCATACCTCTTTTAATTTTCTTTTTTTAATTTATAATTTTTATTAATTTTCAAACAAAATCACAACATATAATACAACACACATACATAAAAGAAGAAAAATACATACTGCCGATACATACACATTATATAATTTTACCTTCTAACACCAATATCCTTTTAATCTAATGCATTACTGCACTGTTAGCATGTTAACCAGTCTTTATAAATGGTGATTAAAACTTTATATTTCGACTAATATGCATAATATATCATTTAATTCATAAATTTATTATTTATAATAAGACAATACATACACATGCACACATATACACACACACATACACACACACACATACATACCTATATACGCATAAAGAAGAAAAAAATATTAATGTACCCCCCTGTGATATTTACAATGTCCTGGAGGAATCAGGTTGTCTTAATACTTTCCCTCCAAAAACATATTTGATCAGGTACAGGTTTGTTTATTTCTTCCCCTCTAAGAGAATGATCCACAAAAGCACACCAAATATTCCAAAATCTGTTCTCTTTAATGATACCCTTCTTATTATTTATTTCCCAAGTTAATTTGTCATTCAATGCTAAATTCCACATCTCTTTATACCATTCCTCTATCTTTATATTTATATCATTTTTCCAATTTCTAGCTATACATTGTCTACCCGTTGTGAGCATTATTTCTAGCAATTCTTTTTCATCCTTATTTAAATTAAAACATTCCACATCTGTTAACATGGTGGAACCCGACCCCAGTTTGATTCTCTTACCCATTATTTCCTCGATCTCCTTTTCCACTTTTTTCCAAAATTCTTTAACCACAGTGCAACTCTACCACATGTGCTCATATGTTCCAATTTCCTTTTTGCATCTCCAACACATTTTATCCTTTTTATTATCAATCTGATGCAACCTCACTGGGGTCAAGTACCACCTCCACAACATTTTAAAGTTATGTTCCTTTATTCTAACCGAAAATGTGCTCATTATCCTCTTTTTCTATTTGTGCTTCCATTTATCTTTTTCAATCTTTATATTCAACTCCTGCTCCCAACTTGACATTAAAACATCCTGTGGATCACCCTCCTTGTTCAACATTTTATACAGTTTACTAACTACTCCCTTAATAGTTCTGTCTCCTTTTCTTAATTTTGAGATCAGCACCTCGAATTCAGTCTTTTCTCTAATCAACTCTGGTTTTCTCCAATATTTACCATTCCATTTATTTAATGCCACGATCTGAAACCAATTCAAATTCAATTGTCCAAACAAATCCTTTCTTTTATCAATATCTGTGCAGGTCCGTAACCAGTCTTTAAGCAGGAAAACTTCATTTTTAACCAAAACCTCTTTTATCCTTTTATCTAATTTTACTGGGAAATCTACCACATCCTCCAATTCTGTGATTGATGAAATATTTGGAGCCAAAACCTTCTTTACTTTTTTCCAAGCATTCACCAATCCCTTCATCATGGTATTTTTAGTTATCACTTTTCCCAGATTAGCACCTAAAAAAATCATTTTGCCTATGTGGTTATAATCTTTCATTTCAATATCTTCCCATAAAGCTTTTCCCCCTGCCAAAATCTTCACCACATTCTTAATTTGAAACGCTTGATAGTATAGCAACAGGTTCGGCATCCCTAATCCTCCTTCTTTCTGAGGGTAAATACCATAGTTTTTTTTGATAATCTTGATCTCTTTCCTCCATTACAAAAATCATTAAACAATTTTTGGAATTCCTTAATTTCCTTCTATTTCATTTGAATTGCCAAAGCATCGAATAAAAAAATTAACCTAGGCAAGAGCATCATTTTAGTAATTGCTATTTTTCCAAACCATGACAATCTTAACTTTTGAAGATTCTTAATTATGGCTTTAATTTCTACTTTCAAATTATTACAATTCAATCTATTAAGATCTTCAAAGCTACATGAGATATTTATCCCTAAATATTTAAATTTATCCTTAATTTGAATATTACCCATCCCTTTTATCTTCTTCTGATCTTCCTTTCTTATATTACATAGGAACATTTCTGATTTATCCCAATTTATCCTCAAACCTGTAATATCTTCAAAAATCTTTAATTGCGCTTGAATCCTGTCTAACGCCCTCTCTGGATGCTTAGCAATTATCAAAGTGTCATTGGCATATAAGCTTATCTTGGTTCCCATGACCCCTTCTATTCCTTTATCATCCCTAATAGCCTTTGCTAACATCTCCATGGCCAAGATGAACAGAATTGGAGATAGTGGACAACCCTGTCTCGTTCCTGCTTCTAATTTTATCTCATCAGTAACCTCATCGTTCACTCTAACAATAGCTGTACCTTGTTGATATAGTTGGTCAATTATTCTTCTAAATTTATCGCCAAATCCATAACTTTTAAATATTTCCTTTATTGACACAAATTGCAGTGAATCAAATGCTTTAAATATATCTAAATATATCAAACCCACTTTTTCCTTTGTATGCTTCCCTGTATCCAATAAATCTATCGTTCTTCTTGTCAAGTCCGCCATATGTCTTCCTTTCAAAAAAAACAACTTGATCTACTTCTATATAAAATTGTTTAACCTATTTGCTAATATTGCTGTGAAAATCTTGGCATCTTGGTTGATCAATGAAATAGGTCTATAAGATTCCACTTTTTCTAAATCCTTTCCAGGTTTTGGCAGCAATACAATCGTGGTCCTATACCATGAAGTCGGGATTTGTCCCTCGTCTAAAATGTAATTATACAGTTTTACGAGCTTCGGGACCACTATATCTTTAAATTCCTTGTAAAAATCAGCTGGTAACCCATCTTCCCCTGGTGCTTTACCCACTTTCAAGCTAGCTATTACCTCTTTTACCTCTTTTTCTATTTGTTCTTCCATTTTTTCCTTATGTTCCTGTTTTATGCCACTATCCTTTTGTTTCTCTAATTGATTTTTAAGTTTATCTATATCTATCTCTTTTTTTGCATATAGAGCTTGATAAAATTCTTTCATAATTTTGCACTTATCTCCAGTCTTGTTACATCTCACCCCTTGTTCATTTATCAAAACTCCAATTTCTCTCTTTTCTCTCTTTTCTTTGGCTGCTCTTGCTAATAACCTTGAGTTTTTATTACTATATTCAAAATATTCTCTTTTTAAATAAACAAGGTCCCTTTTCACTTTTTCTATATCCTTTCCTATCAATTCCGTCTTTAATCTTTGCAAATCATCAAAGACTTTCCTATCCTTTGTCCTTGCATGTTCCTCCTGTAATCTCTTTACATCCTTTTCATTTTTATCCTGTAACATCTTAGATTTTTTATATTTAATACTAGCTAATCTAATACTTTCCCCTCTAAAAACCGACTTCATGGTATCCCAGACCACATTAAAGTTTACCTCATCATTGTCATTCCAATGCCAGATTTCTTCCCATCTCTCCCTAATTTGCTCTTTACATTTTTGATCCCTAAATAGTTTATCATCATATCTCCACATCCTTCTCATCTTCTTTTTACCCTCCATCCTTATTTCCATCACAACTTTAGAATGATCTGACTCCTTGAAAATTCCAACTTCTATTTCCTCCAAATTTCTGATCATATTCTCCATTACAAATATATAATCAATTCATCAGAAGGAGAGCTTTCTCTGTGTCTGTTCTGGCCTTTTGGAACCTCCTGCCAATTGAGCTGCATCTCCAGACGGAGCTGCTGCCCTTCAGGAATAACTGCATTTCCAGGAGGAAAATAGTAAACTCTAATCCAGCCGGGCCGGTGAGGGAGGAGGAAGACCAGCCGGGCGGGGAGAGGCCAGCCAGTCGCCCCAACGCGAGCCCTTTCGAGCCGGTCCCCACCAGCTCCAGCCGGGCCGGCAAGGGAGGAGGAAGACCAGCCGGGCGGGGAGAGGCCAGCCAGTCGCCCCAACGCGAGCCCTTCCGAGCCGGTTCCCACCATCTCCAGCCGGGCCGGCAAGGGAGGAGGAAGACCAGCAGGGCGGGGAGAGGCCAGCCAGTCGCCCCAACGCGAGCCCTTCCAAGCCGGTCCCCACCATCTCCAGCCGGGCCGGTGAGGGAGGAGGAAGACCAGCCGGGCGGGGAGAGGCCAGCCAGTCGCCCCGACGAGAGCCTTTTCCAAGCCCTGAAAACAACCAAGCGCCGAAGGAGAGGTCCAATTGGCAGAAGGAAAGAAGGCAAAGGAGTTAAACCAGGGGGTGAGACTCAGAGCCCCATACAAAGGATAAGTAGTTAAATATGCAGAAATGTTGATGACTTAATATAGTAACTCACATAAAGACTTTAAAATGACTTAATATAGCAACTGACATAGAGACTGTGCTTTAAAGTGTGATAATATGCATGATAATATGTTGTCTTAAATGTTTTTAAACTTTAAAAACTGTGATAAAATGTATGAGGAGAGAAAAATGGCGCAGACACCGGCAACCACGCCATAAATCTTGCCAAGAGAACCCTATTGACCAAAACAAAAGGCAAAACAAAAGGGCAGGCTAGGTGATACAAGATGCTTAACACCACAGAGTGGAGGAAGGGGAGGAACAGGAAAGGGGGAGGGGAAATGCAATGTTGTAAGGAGCAATACTGCATAGGGACATGGAATGTGAGATCAATGAACCAAGGTAAACTGGAAGTGGTAAAAAATGAGATGGAAAGAATAAGCATTGACATCTTGGGCATCAGTGAGCTAAAATGGACAGGGATGGGTGAATTCAGCTCTGGAAACCATCATATCTACTATTGTGGACAAGAAAACCTTAGAAGGCATGGAGTAGCCATAATTGTCAATAAGAGAGTAAGAAAAGCAGTAATGGGATATAACCTCAAAAATGACAGAATGATGTCAGTCAGAATTCAAGGCAAACCTTTCAATATCACCGTAATCCAAGTCTATGCACCAACCACTAGTGCAGATGAAGCCACAGTGGACCAGTTCTATGAGGACCTAGAACACCTCATAGAACAGACACCAAGAAATGATGTCCAAATTATATTAGGAGACTGGAATGCCAAAGTAGGAAATCAAAAAGTGGAGGGAATAACAGGCAAGTTTGGTCTTGGAGTACAGAACGAAGCAGGGCAAAGATTGATAGAGTTCTGCCAAGAGAACGCACTGGTCATAGCAAACACTCTCTTCCAGCAACACAAGAGGCGACTTTACACATGGACATCACCAGATGGCCAACACCGAAACCAAATTGACTACATACTCTGCAGCCAAAGATGGAGAACCTCCATACAATCAGCAAAAACAAGACCTGGAGCAGACTGTGGCTCAGATCACAACCTTGTTGTTGTTGTTCAGTCGCACAGTCGATTCCGACCCTTTGCGACCCTATGGACCATCGTTCTCCAGGCGCCTCTGTCCTCCACCATCCCCCTCAGTCCTCCCAGTTTTGTGCCCATTGTGTCTACAATACCATCTATCCATCTCATCCTTGGCCTCCCCCTTCTTCTTTTGCCCTCCACCTTTCCCAACATCACGGCCTTCTCAAGTGAATCCTCCCTTCTCATTTGATGCCCAAAGTACTTTAGCCTCATCTTTACTATTTGACCTTCCAATGAGCAGTCAGTGTTGATTTCTTCTAAGATTGACCTATTTGTTCTCCTCGCTGTCCAAGGTACCCTCAAAACTCTCCTCCAACACCACATTTCAAAGGCATCTATTCTTCTGCGTTCAGCTTTCCTAATTGTCCAGCTCTCACATCCGTACATTACCACTGGGAATACCATTGCTTTGACTATTCTAATTTTTGTTTTCAAGGTGATGTCTCTGCTTTTCACTATGTTCCCCAGGTTTCTCATGGCTTGTCTCCCTAGAATCAGCCGCCTCTTTATTTCATGGCTGCAATCTCCATCTGCAGTGATCTTAGATCCTAAGAAAGTGAAATCTGTCACTGCTTCTACTTCTTCCCCGTCTATTTTCCAGGAACTGGTCAGGCCTGTTGCCATTATCTTGGTTTTCTTGATATTGAGTCTCAAGCCAGCTTTTGCACTCTCTTCCTTCAAACCGATCAAGAGATTCTTTAGGTCTTCCTCACTTTCTGCCATTAGGGTGGTGTCGTCTGCATATCTCAGATTGTTGATGTTTCTCCCAGCAATTTTGATCCCATATTGTGATTCCTCCATCCCTGCATTGCGCATTATGTGCTCTGTGTATAAGTTGAATAAGCAGGGTGACAAAATGCAGCCTTGTCTTACTCCTTTTCCTATTCCAAACCACTCGGTCATTCCGTGTTCTGTCCTAACTGTTGCTTCTTGGTTCATGTACAGATTTCTCAGGAGGCATATGAGGTGTTCTGGTATTCCCATCTCTTTAATCACTTGCCACATCTTGTTGTGATCCACACAATCAAATGCCTTAGTGTAGTCAATAAAGCAAAAATAAACTTGTTTCTGGTATTCCTTTGTTTTCTCCATGATCCAACGTATGTTGGCAATGTGGTCTCTAGTCCCCCTGCCTCTTCTGAAACCAGCCTGCACCTCTGGTAATTCTCTTTCCACATGCTGCTGAAGTCTATCCTGTATTATCTTGAGCATCACCTTGCTGGCGTGTGGGATGAGCGCAATTGTTCGATAGTGATCGCAAAATTCAGGTTAAGACTAAAGAAAATAGGGAAAACAAGAAGACCAGACAGATATCACCTAGACAGCATCCCTAAAGAATACACGGTGGAGGTGATGAACAGATATAATGGCCTGGACGCAATAGACAGAGTGCCAGAAGAATTATGGACAGAGATAAAGGACATCATGCAGGAAGCAGCAAAGAAAACCATACCAAAAGAAAAGAAGCGTAAGAAAGCAAAATGGTTGTCTGATGAGGCTCTTAAAATAGCAGAGGAAAGAAGGAAGGCGAAAGTCAAAAGAGAAAGGAAAAAATACAACCTTCTGAACACAGAATTTCAAAGAAAAGCAAGGAGAGATAAGGAAAACTACCTAAAAGAACAGTGCAAAGAAATGGAGGAAAACAACAAAAGAGGCAGGACTAGAGATCTCTTCAGAAAAATCGGGGAAATAAAGGGAACATTTAAAGCAAAAATGACCATGATAAGGGACAAAGACGGAAAGGAGCTAGCTGATGCAGAAGAGATAAAGAAAAGATGGAAAGAGTACACAGAGGAACTCTACAAAAAGGACCTCAACACTCCTGATAACCACAATGATGAAAAAACTGAACTCGAGCCAGACATCCTGGAGAGCGAAGTTATAAAGGCCCTAAAGAGCACTGCAAACAACAAAGCTAGTGGATATGATGGTATCCCAGTCGAATTTTTCAAAGCGCTAAAAGATGATGGCGTCAAATTACTGCACTCAATATGCCAGCAAATCTGGAAAACAAAACAGTGGCCACAGGATTGGAAAAGATCAGTATACGTCCCAATCCCAAAAAAGGGCAACGCCAAAGAATGCTCAAATTACCGAACAATTGCACTCATCCCACACGCCAGCAAGGTGATGCTCAAGATAATACAGGACAGACTTCAGCAACATGTGGAGAGAGAACTACCAGAGGTGCAGGCCGGTTTCAGAAGAGGCAGGGGGACTAGAGACCACATTGCCAACATACGTTGGATCATGGAGAAAACAAAGGAATACCAGAAACAAGTTTACTTTTGTTTCATTGATTACACTAAGGCATTTGACTGTGTGGACCACAACAAGATGTGGCAAGTAATTAAAGAGATGGGAATACCAGAGCACATCATATGCCTCCTGAGAAATCTGTACATGAACCAAGAAGCAACAGTTAGGACAGAACACGGAATGACAGAGTGGTTTGGAATAGGAAAAGGAGTAAGACAAGGCTGCATTTTATCACCCTGCTTATTCAATCTATACACAGAGCACATAATGCGAAATGCAGGGATGGAGGAATCACAATATGGGATTAAAATTGCTGGGAGAAACATAAACAATCTGAGATATGCAGACGATACCACCCTAATGGCAGAAAGTGAGGAAGACCTAAAGAACCTCTTGATTGGGCTGAAGGAGGAGAGTGCAAAAGCTGGTTTGAGACTCAATATCAAGAAAACCAAGATAATGGCAACAGGCCCAATCAGTTCCTGGAAAATAGATGGGGAAGAAGTAGAAGCAGTGACAGATTTTACTTTCCTGGGATCAAAGATTACGGCAGATGGGGATTGCAGCCATGAAATAAAAAGGCGACTGATTCTTGGGAGACAAGCCATGAGAAACCTGGGGAACATAGTGAAAAGCAGAGACATCACATTGCAAACAAAAATTAGAATAGTCAAAGCAATGGTATTCCCAGTGGTAATGTACGGATGTGAGAGCTGGACAATTAGGAAAGCTGAACGCAGAAGAATAGATGCCTTTGAAATGTGGTGTTGGAGGAGAGTTTTGAGAGTCCCCTGGACAGCGAGGAGAACAAATAGGTCAATCTTAGAAGAAATCAACACTGACTGCTCATTGGAAGGGCTAATAGTAAAGACGAAGCTAAAGTATTTTGGACATCAAATGAGAAGGGAGGATTCACTTGAGAAGGCCCTGATGTTGGGAAAGGTGGAGGGCAAAAGAAGAAGGGGGAGGCCAAAGATGAGATGGCTAGATGGTATTGTAGACACAATGGGCACAGAACTGGGAGTGCTGAGGGGGATGGTGGAGGACAGAGGTGCCTGGAGAACAATGGTCCATAGGGTCGCAAAGGGTCGGAACCGACTGTGCGGCTGAACAACAACAACAAGAATATGAGTTGTGAAACTGTGAGAAATAAGTATAGACCCTTTTCTAACCCCTTTAAGCTCCCTCCAAGTGTCCTTCAACCCCAAAGATGCCATCCAATTATCCAGTATTTGTCCTTTAATTGCTTTTCCACATCTTAGTAAGTTTGTTCAATCTAAGTTTGACCTTATTAAATTAAAATCACCGGCCACAATCATCTTCATTGTTTTCTCTCTTGCCAATATTTTTCGAATTTTTTCCAAAAATTCAGCCTGATGATCATTTGGGGCATATATATTCACCAGTGTTATTTCCTCATCATCTATCTTTCCTTTCACAATCAAATATCTGCCCTTGGGATCCGCTATACTGTTAACTATCTCAAACCCCAACCTAGTCGATATCAAAATTGCCACTCCTCTTGCCTTTGATGTGCCATATGACCTCTCGTAATGCTGCATCCAGCCTAAAAAATTTTTGTTCGTGTCCTGAGATTTTTGGTGAGTTTCCTGCAGAAAGACTATGTCCAGCCTACCCCTCCTCAGTGCTGATTCAATTCTCCTTCTCTTAACCGGAGAGCCTGTACCTTTCACATTCCAAATTAATGGACCTCATGATATAATTACCCGCAGTCTTCTTCCATCTCTGATTCCGCCATTGGATGTGATACCACCTAACCCACAATAACTAAAAAAAAACACTAAAGACATTCAATGCTACCCTCCCTGCTTCTTTATCCAAAAAGATCGCCTCCGTCTTCCGAAAAGGGGAGGGGGGAACATGAAAGCTGACATTACAATAAAAGCTCAAGCGCTGTTCTACCTATTACTAAAATCTAACTTAACTTAAAATCTTACTTTGACTCTTCTCACCTACAATCTTCCCACCTATTTTCCCTCCTGCTGACCCTCACTTCCCCCCACCTCAGTTACCACCAACAATTGTAACTCTGACTCTCCTATATCCTCTCCTCCTGCAGCTCCCTCTTCCCTTGCTCCTCCATAATCTCTTTTTATCCCTCCAGATTCCAACAAGGCCTTCCTCAATGCCAACCATTCCCTTGAAGATGCCTTAACCAGATCATTCAAACACAGATATTCCAATGCATCTATCTCTGCATCAATCACATGCAACCTCCTTTCATGAAAAAATCTCAACTGTTGCGGAAAACGCCAATTATATTTTATCCCTTTTTCCATCACAAATCTTGTTAATGGCTTCATCCTATACCTCCAGCCACGTTCCTTCATTGAAATATTATACACTTCCTCATCATTCCCATCCATTTTTAAAATGCCAGAACCAGCTTGTTTTAAGAAAGCCATCACCTTCAATTTGTCCCCCCCAATTTGCAAATTTAACCAATACATTTCTCTGTACCACCTTTCCCTTCCCCGGTCCCACTCTATACACACTTGCAATATCCTCTTGAACAATTTTTCCCCATATTCAAATTATTTAACCAATCAATTATTCTATCTTTTAGCTGGTCTGGCGTTTTCTCCACCATTTTGCGTATCACAATATTCTGCTTTCTCATCATCTCTTCCATAACATCAATCCTTTTTTCTTGCACATCCACTTTCATCTTAATTTCCTTTTCCTCCTCATGTAATCCTTTAATATCCCCTTGCAGCAATTTCATATCATTCTGCATTGATTTTACATTAGCATCCATCCTGTGAAAATTAAGATCAACTTTTTTAGAAAAATCCATAAACATTGTAGCCAATTTATCCTGTTCTCCCATAATTTCATTTCTGTCTTTCACTCTTGCCTCATCCATCTTCTCAATTTTCTTAAACAGCTTCCCAAATTCTACCATTATTTGTGTTTGATTGAGTGGCGGTGGTTCAGGTGATGATGTTGGAGGAGATGGTTCTTCTGATAATAGTTTATCTTTTTTTTAGGTTTCACAACTTCTTCTTCCTTACCCTTTCCCCTTGCAATTTTATCCATTGTGATGTCAAATAATAACTTCAATCCAGCAACTTTTCTTACACCCTCTTATCTCTCTCTTTGAAGCTGATCCAGAATTCAAGGCTGATATAATCCAAATGTATTATGTTACTCAGCAGATCGCAAGCCAAACCACTGAAAAGTAAGTATATCCACCACAGGCAAAGAAGTTGCTGTTGTTGATATTATGTCTCCCGTGTGAAGGTCAAAAGAGAAGCAGAAACCAAACCAAACGGAATGACGTAACTATATTCCAATACCAGGACAAAGTTGCTTTAAAAGCCAAACATGTAATGCTGAGAAAAAAAGAATTTAAAGTGTTGTAATCCAAATGTGTAACTAAATTCTTGCTGATAAAAACCAAATTTATAATCCACCTAATCCAAGAGCTTGATTGAAGACTTTCTCCAAAGATTGGCAACAGTTTATTATAATCCACCTAGTAACAATGTTCCAGAAACCAGATCCCCCAGTGCTGTAAAATAATCCAGGAACTAATATCCAAAATCTTGCAAGGAGGGAAAAAGAAAAACGGAGAAGGAGGGGCAAAACAGGGGCTCAAAAAAGAAGCAAAAAGAGAAATATAGCACTTATTTATTTAGTCCTCTAATGTAAAAGCCATCTATATCTTCTGCCGTGGCTGCGGCTTCGCGGGGTGACCCTCCTCCCTTCTTCTCCAAAACCTTCAGCCACCACTTTAGTCTCCGTTCTTTCAACAACACACTCACTCCACACTCTTCACCCTCTTGTCCTCCCTCTTTCCTTTCTCTCCTTTCCGTCCGTGGCACTCCAAAAACTTCTGCCGTTGTTTCCCCTCCTTAAGTTTCGCTTTCCGCCACCGCCACCATTATCCCTCCTTTCCCACCGACTTACTTTCTTTCACGTCCTCGATCCTTCATACACTTGCCTCCTTCCGTTCCGATCTCCAGTCCACCCCGTCTGCAACTCAGCCGGCACTCTTAAATTCAGCCTTTGTAATTTCGGCAAATTTACAGCTCCTTGTTCCGATCTCCTTCGATCCCATTCGCCGTGGAACCTCTGGGAAAGCCGCGGCTTTTGCCGCTTGCCTCCCCAGCCAAAACCGCTCTCGAACCCCGATCTTCGGATCAAATTTTCACTTGCCGGGTCTGTATACTTTCTTCATACAAAAACTTTTAAAATTAATTGTTATCAGATTTATTTCCTCATTTATTTACTCATTGAAAAGCGCGAGCCCACAAAAAAGTGTGTTAACTCGTCGTCATCTTAACCACGCCCCGTATCCATTTGTTTACCAATGAAACAAATTGTTTACCCTGATCAGATGCTACTTGTTGACTCCAGTATCTGACATATATCCGACAAATTTCAAGGTGTTGCAGGCTGCATAGATCATAGCATCACCTTGTTTGTGGTCCACCTTTGATTGGCCAGCCCAAATTTAACTGTACCTTGTCCTATCCAGTGGCCAATCAACTGTGTCCCTGACGGATTCCTAGGGGTAATCCCCTTTCTCCTTACCAGTGCCACCCGCCACACGGGGAGGAGTTTACATGACTCACCGCCCCCTCTGACCGGCAGCATGGTCAGCAGGCCTGCTTGCCATGGCAACATAAAGGAAAAGTGCCAAATGCCTCATGACCAAAGGAAGAGGACCATGCCTCGGGTACTCCCATGAGGTGCCAAGCCTCATGCCACAGGAAGAGGACCATGCCTCAGGCACACTGAGAAGGGGCAATTCTTTGAGCCAAAAGGAAGAGGACCATGCCTCGGGTACTCCCATGAGGCGCCCAGCCTCATTACCAAAGGAAGAGGACCATGGCTTGGGTACTCCCATGAGGTGCCCAGCCTCATGCCGCAGGAAGAGGATGATGCCTCATGCACACAGAGAAGGGGCACTACCTCATGCCAAAAGGAAGAGGACCATGCCTTGCATACTCCAATGAGGTGCCCAGCCTCATGCCGCAGGAAGAGGACCGTGCCTCAGGCACACTGAGAAGGGGCACTACCTGGTGCCAAAAGGGAGAGGACCATGCCTCGGGTATTTGCATGAGGCGCCCAGCCTCATGCCGAAAGGAAGATGACCATGCCTCGGGCACACTGAGGAGGTGCACTACCTTGTGCTAAAAGGAAGAGGACCATGCCTCGGGTACTCCAACGAGGCACCCAGCCTCATGCCGAAAGGAAGAGGACCATGCCTCAGGTACACTGAGGAGACGCACTACCTTGTGCCAAAAGGAAGAGGAGCATGCCTCAGTTATACTGAGGAGGTGCACTGCCTCGTGCCAAAAGGAAGAGGACCATGCCTCGGGTACTCAAATGAGGAACCCTGCCTCATGCCGAACAGAGGAGGGCCATGCCTTGGGTACTTTGAGAAGGTGCCATGCCTGGTGATAAAAGGAAGAGGACCATGCCTCAGGCAAAATGTAGAGGGGGCATGCCTCATGCAGAAGGAAGAAGGGCACGCCTGGGGAGGAATAGGGCCAATGCCGTGGGCCAAAAGAAGGAGGCCATTCGAAAGGTAGAGGACACTGTCCTGAGCACCATTCTGGGAATTCCGTACCACCTCCGATGCGCTACGCCCACATCCCCCATGTGCCTGCGCTGGGTAGCCGAAGAAGCCTCTGGGCAGTCCAAAACTGCAACTGTGGCCAATGAGCCACCCTCGTATATTGGGCCCAGGGGCTCATGAGCTGAAAAAGAACAGACAAAAGAGTGCCAGCAAAGTGTTCCACGTAACACAGAGAAAAACATCCGAATGCACTCAGCAGATCCCCCGGTTTGTACTACTGACATCGTCGGCCGCGTATCCAGAAGATGCAGCCTGCAGTGCAGCACTGATCTGTGTTAATGACCAGGTGGATTGCCCTGCACCACAAGGAGAGTGGCAATACTGCCCCTGCCCTACCGGTGACCCTAGGACAGCAGATGTTCAACTGGAGAAATCAGCAGTAGTATAGTTGACAATGGCCAGAAAGTGCCCAGTCCCAAGGAAGTAATGTTGATTAGTAGGGAGCACGATACCAGACTGACGTACCAGTACCTTGACCCTGGGTGAAAAAACATTTGGGCATTGGCCATGTGTATGACAATAGCAGTAACCCCAATGGGTGAACCACAGTATCATCGCATATGCCTGACCGCAGTGCTCAATGGAAAATTTTTCAAAGAAAGGTAAAGCCCCTGAAAGATTCAGAGCCCTGCAATATATCAGGCTACTGCCAAAGCACCATTGGCCATTGAAATAATCGCCATACCTCGGTGGTACTGGCACGTGGTGAACCTGACAGATGGTGCGATGTATAGTCCATGGTTCCAAAAGGCAACCCCCATTAAATAGGCCGGAAATGCTCTCCATGCCCGCACATCGGCCCTAGGGTAGTACTGAGTAGACTCTATGTTGCGTCCATGTAAACCCACTAAAACATCGAACAGGGACCCTGCGAAAGCCCGGCCAGGCCTAATTGCCCTGCTGGGAGATGAAATATCAACAAAGCACCGTGAGATAATGTGGTTAAACCCAACGCTCTGCTAAAATGGACAAGTTCATGTCCGGGTTCAGACCACACATTTCCAGGTGAAGCAGGGTGACCCACCATAAGTTAAATGCCATCCAAAAATTATTAGTATCATGGCCAGGCCTTCGGGCTTCCAAAAGCAACTGGTCTGCCCAGTGCGGCATGATTTCTAAAGAGTGACCAGGGTTGTGAAGTGTATCGTGGCCATTCCCGTCCTGTAAACAATTACACGGATAATGGGGAAGTGGTCAATTAATTTTACTAAGGGCATACATTGGTGCCCCCCCTCTTTATTATTATTATTTTAATGCAGAAAGGTACAGGGGCCTGGGCAATCGCGTCAGTTCATGACCATATTGGCAGACATCATCGGCCAGCCCCTCCCGTGGCAAGGTAACCCAATCAAACTATAATGCAGATATTGGGAGCCCCACATAAACCATCCATGCTGCCCGAAAGCAAAATGCTGGTCGAGCTCAGAAACTACATCGTCAATGACAAATTATGCTCACCCCGGACTCACCCTGCCTATGCCTGTATATAGGATGTATACCGATGGAGTTAACCACAGTTTATTGGCTACTCGGTGACCTAGCAATGATCGGACGGCTAGCAAAATACGAGAAGCTAGACAGATACCACAGCGTAATTGAATATGAGAAATACATGATGTGAATTCATTTGACAAACGTATTCACCAGATGCACCCACAGCATTGAGGAAGCCGTGTCCCAGCATCTCGATGAACCGAGTGGCTCGCCAGCTGGAGGGCAGCCAGCATGTCATCCAGGCCTGCAGCTCTCTCAAGAGCAGCAGCCCAGG
Organism: Bradypodion pumilum; assembly: GCA_035047305.1. Classification (NCBI taxonomy): domain Eukaryota; kingdom Metazoa; phylum Chordata; class Lepidosauria; order Squamata; family Chamaeleonidae; genus Bradypodion; species Bradypodion pumilum. The sequence continues at coordinate 74,832,098 of JAWDJD010000002.1, read as the reverse complement.
CCAGCGGGCCAAACCGGGAGCGGGCATAAAGGTAGTCCCTGTTTGAAAGCCAGTTGTATCTGACTCTAGGGTGCAGTGCTCATCTCTGTTTCAAAGTCGATGAGCCAGCGCTGTCTGCTGGTGCAGACATTTCCGTGGTCATGTAGCCGACATGACTAGACACCAGAACGCATGGAACACTGTTACCTTCTCACCGAAGTGGTCCATATCAATCTACCTGCAATCCCTTGCCTTCATGCTGCTAGGTTGGCAGGAGCTGGGACAAAGACAGGAGCTCATTCCATCCTGCAGTACTCGGGAACAGAACTGCTGACCCTGCACCTACCAGTCAGCATGTTAGCCACTTGAGCCACCGTGGCCTCTGGCTGCTGCCCAACACATGTGAGGGGCCCACATGGAACCCCACAGGCCCGCCCCCCCCAGCCCTACCATATAACAAAGTTGGGCCCAAAAGAAGGGAGGCTGCCATGGGGCCAGGGGCCGCCACTCAATAAAATGAGCGAAGGCCACGGGGATGAGGCTAAGGACCAGGCCACTGGAGGGCCGTGCGGGCCACGGCCGAGTGCTGCAGCAAAAGTGCAGCTCGAAATAGGTTGAGCCCAATGGCAAAGCCATGCTGATGAAGGCCGGGCAAGCCCGCCGCAAGGCCACGGTGGACCGCCACAGTGAGGCCAAGTACAGGGTCCAGAGAAGGCCATGGGGCCATGGCCTAGGGCTGCAGAGAAAAGCGCAGCTCCAAGAGGGGCGCACCCAGCGGCGAGGCTGCGCCGGCAAAGGCCGGGGCAAGCGCGCCACAGAGCTGTGGTGGATCGCCGCGACTGTCCTCCCGAGCAGCACCATAGCGCATGGCCCAGCCACTCGGGGAAGCCTGGATCGGCTGGGATAAGCCAAACGCGCGCTTCACCCAGCCGATCTCGTAAAATGCCGGCGAGGCTGTGCGGAGCAGGCCCCTTTTAAAGGGGAACTCAGCTCTGCCCCTAGCCCGGCTCCAGTGCCCAGCTCTATGGGGTTGGGGCCAACAAAGAGCGTGGCAGCCATAGTCTTGCCGCCGCGCTTTCCGTTTCAAAGGTAAATATACAGAATGAGTTTGCTAGCATATCAGATGTTGTAATTAAGACAGTTTCCCTGTTTCCCTGCAGAGGGCCAGGGGAAATGTTTAAATTTTCCTCCCTCCTGTTTGATCATTGTAGCACTGGATTGAATAGGAGGTTTAACCCCTGGTGCCGCAGTGGTTAAACTGCTGTACTGCAGCCAAAACATTGTGTGTTTGATCCTCACAGGGATCAAGGTTAACTCCTTCCTTCTGAGATCAGTACAATGAGTACCCAGTATGTTGGGGACAAAATGCTAATTAACTTGTGAACCACCCAGAGATTGCACTAAGTGCTATGGGGTAGTATATACGTGTAATTTCTATTCTTATTGCTACTGAAAACAAACCCCTTTTCCCTTTGATCACTAATTGAAACCATGAAAGTTTTCAGCTGGCGATCAATGGGGGAAATGGAGTCAATTTTATTCTTTGACCTCCTGTCTAATCTAGCACTGCAACAATTATTCAGGAGGAAAAAATAACAAAACTATTTCCCCACCCCTATGTAGAGGAGCAGATGAACTGTTTCATTTGCCCATTTGTTGAAGTGGTAAAAACCTGCCACTTTCCTGTATGGGCAAAGGTCGCTCTGGCATGTTCAGTTGTGAGGAGAACAAGGCATGGGCTGGGCCACCAGGACAGGGGGATTCATCCCAGTGCACCCTCACCTCTGGCGCCCTCAGGCACAAATAATAATTCTATTTTTTATTTTATCCGCCAGGCATGCTGCACTTTAGATTAAGCCATTGCTCCCAGCTACCTCTTTCATTTTTGAGCAATGGCTTATTTTAAAGTGCCTGCTTACCGGGCTGACCAAGTGAGGGGTGGCAACCAAGCGGTCCTCTGGGGCAGCCTTCTCCCTCGTCCCTTGGTCGCTGCCCCTCGCTCCTGTCCAGCACCCTCCCATGGTGCCCAGCACACCCCTGGGGAAGACGCTAAATGTAATCTAGCACCTCTCATGTCCTGAAGCCACCTGAAAATGTGTGAGCCAAGACTGCCCCAAGAAGACTAGTCTGAACATGCTCTTAAGCAAATCTCTGCAATTTCTGATTCATGGTTTCTGCCAATTTGATCTGTTCCATTGTCATGATATTCATTCATGAGTTATGTCTCAACATTGATGGGAAAATTCCATGTTATGATTAATTAAGGGCAAAGATTTTTGTCTGCTGCTAGCTCTGGCTAGTTCTGCTTTTCAGAGAAAAAATTGCATTTAACCTTTGTTTCATCCTGCCTGAGAAATATAGATGTCACAAAATCAGGAAAAATGATCACATAAAATGTTCCCTGAATTGTACAAAGGCACTTTATTTTTCTTCTAGAGCAGACTCTTCAAACTGCAAAACTTTAAAAAAAACACCCAATAACTATATATTAATAAAATTAAACTCCAATGAAAGAAAAACTGTCATTCAAAATAGAGAAATGTTATAGATGCTTATTTTGGAGTTGACACATCTTCTGGCAGACAACTGTGGTTTTTTGAGAGCAGATACAAGCAACATTGGGTCACCCATTGGGTAGAGAAAGGTGTATACAAATTACAATTACAATTACAACATGTGATATTCAAATGGACACAAATCTGCACAGTTAAGCAAATGATCAAGGTATTTGTAATGTTTTTGTCTGATCAAGTCATCAAAATTGATATATCATTACTATGCAAATTGATTGATACAGAGTTAATGAAAACAGTTTATGTCCACATGCTCTGGCTTATCTGCTTCATAAACTTCACTGCAATCTGTCTTCTTGGTAAATGACAAGAAGGAAGGACAACATTTGCAAAAGCAATAACTGTATTAACCGTAAAGAGATCTAAAGACTTTGTGCTTCTTCCCACTTTTAAAAACAAACAAAACTGAAGATATTATATTAGTATGAATTTTGAAAAATGATCTGATCAAGTCCTACATCCCACTTATCATCTTCACAAGCCTTTCATTGAATGCTATCTCAGTTCTAAGGTTCAAACGAAAGTAATGAGACCAAAATCTTTTTCTCTTTTTCTTTCTTGTCTTCTCTGAGCACCGCAGCTTTCAAAATGGCAATTCTAGGAAGACTAATCTGGCATTGACATTGTTCTCTTTTCAATACCATTCTAAGGGTCTTTTGGCAAGATTGGCATGATAGCATCAAATCACTTCCAACGTATGGCTACTGTATGAAGAAAATAACTAGTGAAAAGTGTTGTTATTAGCAATCCTATTCAGTTCTTGCAAACTAAAGTCTACAGTCTCGCTTTATATTCTGCTTTTTTCTTCCTGCCTCCTACTTTTTCCTATTGTTTATTGTCTTTCCCAGTGTTTGTAGTGTTCACATTGTATATCCAAAGTATATATGACAACATCATTTTTGGTCTAATTTGTATCTTACAAATAATTAGTGTTATGTATTTCATAATAAACTAATTTTAGTTTCTAGAGAGTACAAACTTGATTTGGTTTTAAAAAGCATTTACTGAGTTCTACATCAATGCTTTATTTCAAATCAGTAATATTAATTTCTTCCTCAAGTTTTGTTGCCTTGCCATGGCAAGGGGACTTGTGTGGTTTGATGAGGCTATGGGCTATGCCATTAGGGCCACCCAAGATAGACAGGCCATAGCAGAGAACTCAGACTAAACATGATCCACTGGGGAAGGAACTGGCAACCCACTCCAGTATCCTTGCCAAGAAAACCCCATGAACAGTTATGGCTCTTATTCCTGATTTCCATAATAGGATTCTAAAGGTTAAACAATATGACAATCAAAAGGCTAAACAATATGACAATGGAAGTGCTGTGGTCCATGGGGTCCACAGGGTCCACAGGGTCAGACTCATTTGGGTGACTGAAAAACAACAATATTAGTTTCTGCCAACTAGGTTTTTTTTAATCTGTATGCATTGCACAATGATCAGGGAGATCCTTCTATAAGTAATTGTGACCAATGAAACATCGTTACATTTTAAGACAGTGCTGGAATTCCATTTTTTTACTACCTACTCTATGGACATGGTATGGTGGGCGAGGCCAGGGGAAAACTCTGCATTGCACCCAAATTAGGACTACTTTATTTCAAAACTTGGATGGGTGGGGCCTGCTGAAGCCCACCACTGTTTGAAGAGCTTTTCTCCTTCCTCCAGAGTGGCTCTTCGTTGTGTATTAAGGCACATTTGCAAGTTATGCCAGCAGTGCCTTGCAAGAGGAAAATGGCGGTTTCCCGCCATCCAAATTAGGAACTAAAGTTGGTGCCAAACACCACCACCCCCATCCAGGGCACACTCATTAGGCTAATCCAAACCCTATGATTGGTTACAGTTTTGGATCCTGTTCCTCATTGGTTAATTACATATATACCCTGTTATGATTGGTTAGTTATGGTTGTCCGGTGGGTCGCTACTTTGTATCGAGGAGCCACCACTGGGAAGACACTATATAATCCCCACGAGTAAACAAGGGTGGGGCTGGACCAGATCTATACTACCCATTCCGCACAGGTAGCCAGCGACGTGCTAAGCCTGGTTCTCCTCCACTATGCTACCGCTCCTGGTGTAGCTAGTCTTTGCCTCCTACAAAGCAGATTCCAGAGGGACTGATTTCATGGGATTGTATAGTCATCTCTGTGTCCGGAGCACCTTGTGAGCATATCCTAAAAGACTGTGGAATAAAGACTGTTGCTGTTTTGTTCACCTTTGTCTGGACTATTGCTTATAAGGTCCAGACATAACACTTTTCTTATTGCAGGCGCACCCCCCCAATAACGGACACAGACAACATTGAAAGTGGATAACAGCATAGGGCCACATTTATTGATTCAATGCCCTAGTCCGAATTATAAATTTGTATTGGTAAAACGACCAATCATAATTCCTAAGGCAAGCAGGCCGAAGTAACACTGGTAAGGTACCACCCCAAAATTGCCAACGGCAATTGGTTACAATGTATCGATTTGTATCAATTTGTTTGTTGACAACAAACAAATTATTGACCGTAGTCAATAACTAACTCATGACCCCACCCTCTGACGCGTATCCGTGAAATCACAGGGGTGATGCATGCTGGTTAGCAATCGTCATCACCCCATCGCCTGGTTCGTCGTTGACCGGACAACGTTTAACTAATTTATTCCTGTCTAGTGTTGTCCAGTCAATTGCGAACCTGCCGGATACTTGTGGGTCATACTGTTTACCTTACCAGTGCTACCCGCCAATGTGACCAAAGTCAACAGTAGGAACACAGAAAGACCCCTATATCAAACCATAGCAACAGTGTGGGATGGGCAAAAAAGCCAGGACCCGGAAGCCAATATGGGTCCCAACCAAAAATTCCCACCCGGCCCCGAAGCGACCATAATATCACACTGTTAACTAGGGAGGGGGTGGAGGGGAAAAAACTTCTCCTCTCCGTCGCTGAGGTAAAATGGCAGCTCGGCTGCCTCGTGGCCACCCCTTTTATAAGGGAGCTGGCCACGCCCCTAACTACCCGGATTCTCTGTCCTGTGGGGGGGGGCCCCCGCAAAGGGCGCGGCGGCCATTTTGGCGCCGCGCTTGCATTGCAGGCGCACCCCCCCAATAACGGACACAGACAACATTGAAAGTGGATAACAGCATAGGGCCACATTTATTGATTCAATGCCCTAGTCCGAATTATAAATTTGTATTGGTAAAACGACCAATCATAATTCCTAAGGCAAGCAGGCCGAAGTAACACTGGTAAGGTACCACCCCAAAATTGCCAACGGCAATTGGTTACAATGTATCGATTTGTATCAATTTGTTTGTTGACAACAAACAAATTATTGACCGTAGTCAATAACTAACTCATGACCCCACCCTCTGACGCGTATCCGTGAAATCACAGGGGTGATGCATGCTGGTTAGCAATCGTCATCACCCCATCGCCTGGTTCGTCGTTGACCGGACAACGTTTAACTAATTTATTCCTGTCTAGTGTTGTCCAGTCAATTGCGAACCTGCCGGATACTTGTGGGTCATACTGTTTACCTTACCAGTGCTACCCGCCACACGGAGGGGCTTCAAAGAAGACCTGACGCCCCCCCCCAGACCGTCAGCTCGGTCAACAGGCCTGCTCGCCAATCGCCCAACAGGAGGTCCATACCTCCTCGCGACAGATGGACCCCATCCCCTGCGTACAAGTCATAATTTTGTAGACTAATATCGGGGTGATGACTGACCCGTCCCCAAGCCCTGGTGGTAAGAAAACGCGCCACCGCCTTATTGACCGCGCACCTAGCGCGGTCAAGGGCCAGGAGGTTAACGCCCCCTCTGTAAGAATGGCACGGGACAATGTCCGACCAAACCAGGGTTGTGGCAGGCCAGACATAATGCAAGTAGGTGAGTTCCTCGCAAATCGCATGCTTGAGCGACAAGCCGGTGACCTGGCCCAAATCATTGCCCCCCAGGCGTATGATTAGAATGTCAGGCGGGTCAGCACCCAGGCCAGAAAAAAGGAAAGGCCGCAGCTCCCGCCATAACATCCCAGGCTTACCATGCCCTGCGAGACTGGCGTGGTCACCCAGTCCCAGTCGGGGTCCACTCTGTCGCCGCAGCGTAACGCGCTGCCCTGCGCACATAGCTGTGGCCCACCAGCCATACTGTCACCGGTGTAATACGACACCCAGGGTCTGTAAGAAAATTGAGAAAAAAGGCGGTAAGGTGACTGGATTGGTACTCATGGCGGGAGTGGGCGCACATAAAACTGAAAACATTGCGAGCCCCACCTCCCCATGCTGCGTATGTCAGCCCCAGAGTACCCAAAAGCAGCTGCTGTAGAGGCTGCACCAATCCGGAACGAATGTGTGCCATAACGGGCACCTGGTAGGCCCACCCTGGTGAGGGCTCTGGCTGTCACCTTCCAAAACTGAAATTTAGTAAGGGGAGACCCATCTTGGTGACAGAAAAACGGGCCGTGGTGCATGCCACGCAGTGCCAGGAATTCCTGTAGGGCACCAACCGGACAGATGTCTGCCAAAGAACAACGTAGCAGTCTTACACCAC